>CM060687.1:196104567-197312900 GCA_030686995.1 Artemisia argyi | reverse complement strand
TGTAGAAAACATGTAGCCACATGCAAATCTTATTCAATAGTCCTATTAATAATCAAATCTAGGTGTATAACGTATTAATTCAATTGAGGCTTTCTTCTTCTTGGAAAAAGAGCCACATACATCGATAAATCGATTGCGTAAGCCAAAATTAAATAAATACCACATAATATCTATTGTGTAATATTTGATGCCCTTCAAACTATCAAATTTGTTGGCTAGGACAATTTTCACAACACTTGAAAAATTGTTTATCTATAGAATTTGGAAGCTGTTCCAGATTTAGGATGTGATTCTATAATCAAACGTATTCATTTAGAATATTACACAAATTATCTAATAACTATTAATTAGATGTTAATATTGCCAAATCATCTTGTAATCAAGTATGATACAACAAAACATGATGTACATGAAAAATCTTTGAGTCATACTTAGATTTTTATTCATGTCATACATATCTATTCAGACTTTCCAAATAATATATCATGTTATATATTAGATTTATTTACGGCACATGTTTCAACTATAAACATTGATTCCAAGGTTGTATGTCTTATTTTCTAAATCTTTCAAGTAAAGTTTCATTCCAAACTAAGAGTTAACTTTTAACTTATATGAATGTTACTTTTATATGTTCCACAACATATATGATTTAAGAAATTAAACATAATACTCCCAATAGCTTTTAGAAATACTTAGAAATTATCTTATTTTAATTATAAATCAAAACATGGATTTAACAATTAAACATAAGAGTAATCTTCTAGATGCATGCATTTATCCATCCATGGATTATTGCACCATGTACACTTTCAAAGATTTATTTGAATTCATAAACTCCTTTTGATTACTTATCGTCCTCGCTCAAGTAATCTCTCAAGAAAGAGTTTTGATATTCCATTGTCAATGACAATCATAATCTTTGTATATTTAATGTGTTTAGAATAGAATATTTAATCACAGTTAATTGCTTAAATGTGATTAATAATTTTGTCATAAAACATACATTAAATACGTGTACAACATTGTCCATATGATTTCTATACAAAGATTTAAACCATAAGGGTTACCTAATCTTTGAAGAAACTCATCTTAATTTTCTAGTCTAACTATTAAGATAAACCAAGTTTCTAAAATTGATTATCTTTATGGACATCATCTTAATCATTCATATCATGTTTACATTACCCAATTTCATATTTGGTAATATATCATAATGATTATCAGGTTTACAATAATCCTGTAAATCATAGCCCTCAGCATATTAATCAAATATCTGAGATATATTGCTATTCTATGAATGATAATTCCATAATCTTGAGATTTAACATTTAAATATCAAACTTTATCATCTTGAGATTTAACATTTAAATGTTGATGCGTGAGAATCGCACCTTGCTTTACCTCTCGAGGGATCTCGAGAAGCTTACAACCCCCACCAGGCAGTGTACCTGATCGTTGTAGTATAGTATAGTGACAAGTACCGGGGGATTGATCGTTCAGCTTAGGAATAGTGTCGCTAGGATTAGAAAACCTAATTAATAGTTCTAGAGGTGAAAGATGATTATTTTTGTATTTTTATATTTTTATGAAAGCAAGTAAAATCTCGGGTTTTGGAAGAGTGGGCGGAATTAGTTGCTATTCAACTAACCCAAAGCTATTATATAATTGAAATAAAATAATGAAAATGAAATTAAACTAAATTAAACTAAGGTTGTGAGCAGTGGTTGGAGAAATTGTGTTTACTTAGACTTCATTACTCCCTAGATATCTTTTACATGTTAATTACTTGTTACACTTGTATGGATGACGGATTGTATTCCTTAATACCATTCGTGGGGTAGCATACATAACTCCCCAACTCTATGAGCTCTTATCTCCTCCTACACCATGACCCAGCACAACTATAGGGATTGTAAACAGTGGCTCATGCATTAAATACAACCAATAAAGACCTAGTACGCCTCGGTTCATGTTTCTTAAGACGTTCAAGCATGTTACCATTTGGAGATCTGCCAGTTTTCTTAAGCCTAACATATAATATCATTCATCCAAAACAAGAATAGACAAGTAATCAACACATAATCAACATCTAGGTTTCATTAGATCTAAGCAAACACAAAAGAGATCTAGCCTAGCATAGTAGAATTGAGACAAGAACAAGATATAAACAACCAACACATAGACATATTGATTGAATTGAAAGTACACTTATCTCAATTACAATGCAAGGTCTCAAGGGTTTGGAACCCTTGAAAAACCTGTAAAAGAGGCACCAAAATCGTCTTTAGGGTTTCACCAAAACTTCTCTCTTTTTTAATGAAAAAAACTAGAAAACTATATATAGGAAAAACAGGCTGACGGCGTCAAGAGTTACTTGTGACGCCGTCACCTCACCGCCATATACTTCCTCTGACAGCCTTGATCCACTTATGACGGCCTATGTGACGCCGTCACCACCCACGGTATTTTATTCTTGCCACTTTGACGCCGTCATGAAGCCTTCTGACGCCGTCACCACCTACGGTGTTTAATTCCTCATGTCTGACGCCGTCAAGATGGTGGTCTTGACGCCGTCACCTTGTATCTTCAGCATGGAAATTTGGTACTTTGCCGTTTTCTTTACTTTTATGCTCCAAAAACGTCCAAAATGGCTTCTTTTCCAGAATTCACTCTCCAAACACCTAAAATCACAAAAGGAACGATTTAGGGCAATATTTGATCAAATAAAGTCGGATTCGGGCTTAAATGACCCCCTAAAAACGGATCATTTTTCGCCTCATCAAATGTCAAACTTCATCATGATATTTACTAGTGTATTTTAGAAGATTATGTATCTTGTAATTTTATCATTTAAAGATCAAAACTCCCATTTGCTTTTAGTAATTTAAAGACTATCTTTAAATACTTAGCAAATAAAGAAACAATACAATGTTCTCTTCTGGGATATTACAAATACTTATTGATAGTTCCTGACTTAACTTTGTTAATAACCTCTTCATAAGCAGTTAAACAAATTTAGAACTTCAATTTAAGACTTAATGTGATTCATCACATTCCATCATATGATAATGTCTTATTAATCTTCTATGTTGGAGTTTTATTAAATATGTCCAAGTCATACTCAACATTCTAACCTTGATAACTTTTGGAAGAAAAGAAGTTATAGTTATCTTTAATCAAACAATATAACAAGAGTTTGATTTTCCTAACTGAACATACCATAAACATTTGGTGTTTCATTAGTATTAATATTGCAAGACAATCTAACAATATTTAAGATAACCATATTCCTCTTGACTTGTCTATTTACCAACTAATTCATTTTAATGGTATAATAATTTTCAAGCCTATTACATGCCTTATAACACAAGTACTTTTTACAAAGTTACTTCATGTCCATGTCTTTACAAGAAAAACATAAACTGTTATAATCTCACTATATGTTATAAGTCATTTAACAATTTAATAACTTCATGTATACGTCTTAATTAAAAAAACATAACAAGATAACGTCTTACTTTATTATAAGTCTTGTAACAATTAAAAGACTTTATGTTTATATCTTTACAATGAAACATAAACATGTTTAACTAAAGTAATTATGAACACCATCTCTTGGTTTCAATAGTAATTTCAAGTTAATATATTACTTCACAATAATGTAAACAACATTATTTATTCATTTATTTATGTCATTCCAAGAACACATAAATATTCAGATTGAAGCAGCATTAGATTACTTTATTAATTTATGTCATTCCTAGAATTCATAAATATACTAATTAAAGTAGTCTTGATATCATATTGACACATGTTCTAATAGGTATCTAATTTATAAACTGCAAATTCTCATAGTTCAATTACATCAGTTGATTTGCTAGTAATGAAAAATATGAAATTCACCTTGTTGTTGCAATCTAGTTAAGCTCTCACATAACATAAATTGTAACACCAAGTGTTTCTTGAATTAGCTTAGTATAATTCATATTAGAACATTATTCTAATTTAGAAACTGCAAATTCTCATAGTTCAATTACATCAGTTGATATGCTAGTAATGAAATATGAAATTCACCTTGTTGTTGCAATCTAGCTAAGCTCTCACATAACATAAATTGTAACACCAAGTGTTTCTTGAATTATCTAAGTATAATTCAAATTAGAACTTTATTCTCTTACCTTGTAGTCAAGAGAATCCATTAAATCATATCTTTTTATGAGTTGTTTCTTGCACACAATAAAGATAACATTTCTCCCACTTGTGCATGGAACAACCTCATATAGTTGATAAACAACACGCCATGCATTTGTTTATGTGATCAATATGATTGTGTCATAGATTTTAGCATAACAAGTAGATGTAGAACAACAATGTCTAGTAAGGAAACGTACAAGACTATCCTTAACAGTATGAGTTTCTACACTTGGAAAGTAATTATCTTTAGCTACCAAGATGTCAAAGCTTGTAACTCCCACTGAATTAAAGATCATTACAATCATTCCTTATTCAGTAATTCGTACACAATACTCCCACTGTATTTGACAACATTGTAAATGTTTCATATCCAGTGAAAACAAATATTGTGCTTTTAACTTTCCTACACCTTTAAATGTACATACGTTACAATTACTTATGTACTAAAAGTGTATTCTACTACGTAAATGATGGACTATCCACCAAATGCTATTAACTTGAAAATTGGGCATGCAATTTCTTCCTTAATAGGTCTACCATCCTACAATGTATGTAGCACCTTTAAAATAGTCAAAACAACTAGTTTGTCTTTAAACATTTTGCAGTAATTAGTCTAGCTTCTAATTATAATAACTCATAAAATGTCATACATAATTTTCTGTTAACCAAATATCATATTTGTTACTGAGAACTTGATCACCGAATGAGGATGATAAAATCCCTATGGAAAATATTCGCAATTTTCTTTAACTATTAAAAAAATTTGCTATGAGTTATATTAGAATTTAGACATATCTAATATTCGTATTATCCTTTCTCATTCATGAAAAGGAATAGGATTGTGTCTCACTCTTCCTTCATAGAAAGGAGACTTCTTTTGTCTTTTAAGTAAATATTTCTTAATCAAACATTTGTTTGAAAACAGAACTAGATCAATTTACCAAAGCCCAAAATACGTTTACGGTTTGAACGTTGCATTAATACATTAAAACGAATTCCAAAATTCAATTTCAGTATTTTCAATAATTAGGTCTTTAAGAAAATAATATACCCATTGGTAAATATTTATATAAACCGTAGTATTTTCTTAAAGCTAGGATCCAAATTGACATAGTACCATTACATCAGTTGATCTGCTGTAATGATAGTATTCAACAAGGTAATTGTCGAACAATAATTGCCAATATCATATTGCAATTCCTAGATTTATGGGATCTACAATCACAAAACATTTGTATTGTAAGCATGTTTAGTCCCCATCTTAATGCCTTGAGTCCAAGTCTCACTTCCTACTCAATTTAAGTCGTCTAACTTAAAAACTGCAAACTCACAAGTCCATCACATCAGTTGATCTGCTAGCAATGAATTTATGAAATTTACCTTTCCATTGCAATCTCGCCAAGTCTCACTTGACGTAAATTACAACTTCAAGTGTTCTTAATTAGATGGCATTCAACTTAATTTTTATAAGGGTATAACTATTTTGATGTGATCAAAATAATGTATGAAGAAGCATGCATACAACTTCATAACATTGGTTTTACAAAACAATTTTATTACCAATTTGCTAAGAGTAAAATAACAAAGTTTTGATTGAGGTATCGGGTTCACCAATTAAAGAATAACCATCAATTATCGTCCACTATATCGTACTTTTGCATAAGCCCGAAAGCTTAGTGTTTCGGATAATCATTGTGGAATTGTGGATTATTCACCCTTAAGATGACAATGTACATGTAATGGTTGTTCGGTAAGTCTAATTTACACACAAACGAGCGTTAAGACAGAATGTTGTCTATCTAAGGCCACAATTTAATGCGTTGCCATCCTTATACCCATCTTATAGTGTGTAAACTTCGGTCGAGCCTATTTAACCATTACGTACAAAAACATCAATCAACCAATCATTTGAAATTGTAAACTCTTAAAACCAAAACAATTTCGCCATTATTTAGTCCGTATTATTTTTCTATTCAAAAATTACCCTTTTCGTTTATAAACATGTCTAACACAATAAATAAACAAAAACAAGTAATATACAATAAAAAAATAAAACTACTAAATAAACAAATATACATAATCATAACAATTAAATATGTAGAAAACATGTAGCCACATGCAAATCTTATTCAATAGTCCTATTAATAATCAAATCTAGGTGTATAACGTATTAATTCAATTGAGGCTTTCTTCTTCTTGGAAAAAGAGCCACATACATCGATAAATCGATTGCGTAAGCCAAAATTAAATAAATACCACATAATATCTATTGTGTAATGTTTGATGCCCTTCAAACTATCAAATTTGTTGGCTAGGACAATTTTCACAACACTTGAAAAATTGTTTATCTATAGAATTTGGAAGCTGTTCCAGATTTAGGATGTGATTCTATAATCAAACGTATTCATTTAGAATATTACACAAATTATCTAATAACTATTAATTAGATGTTAATATTGCCAAATCATCTTGTAATCAAGTATGATACAACAAAACATGATGTACATGAAAAATCTTTGAGTCATACTTAGATTTTTATTCATGTCATACATATCTATTCAGACTTTCCAAATAATATATCATGTTATATATTAGATTTATTTACGTCACATGTTTCAACTATAAACATTGATTCCAAGGTTGTATGTCTTATTTTCTAAATCTTTCAAGTAAAGTTTCATTCCAAACTAAGAGTTAACTTTTAACTTATATGAATGTTACTTTTATATGTTCCACAACATATATGATTTAAGAAATTAAACATAATACTCCCAATAGCTTTTAGGAATACTTAGAAATTATCTTATTTTAATTATAAATCAAAACATGGATTTAACAATTAAACATAAGAGTAATCTTCTAGATGCATGCATTTATCCATCCATGGATTATTGCACCATGTACACTTTCAAAGATTTATTTGAATTCATAAACTCCTTTTGATTACTTATCGTCCTCGCTCAAGTAATCTCTCAAGAAAGAGTTTTGATATTCCATTGTCAATGACAATCATAATCTTTGTATATTTAATGTGTTTAGAATAGAATATTTAATCACAGTTAATTGCTTAAATGTGATTAATAATTTTGTCATAAAACATACATTAAATACGTGTACAACATTGTCCATATGATTTCTATACAAAGATTTAAACCATAAGGGTTACCTAATCTTTGAAGAAACTCATCTTAATTTTCTAGTCTAACTATTAAGATAAACCAAGTTTCTAAAATTGATTATCTTTATGGACATCATCTTAATCATTCATATCATGTTTACATTACCCAATTTCATATTTGGTAATATATCATAATGATTATCAGGTTTACAATAATCCTGTAAATCATAGCCCTCAGCATATTAATCAAATATCTGAGATATATTGCTATTCTATGAATGATAATTCCATAATCTTGAGATTTAACATTTAAATATCAAACTTTATCATCTTGAGATTTAACATTTAAATGTTGATGCGTGGGAATCGCACCTTGCTTTACCTCTCGAGGGATCTCGAGAAGCTTACAACCCCCACCAGGCAGTGTACCTGATCGTTGTAGTATAGTATAGTGACAAGTACCGGGGGATTGATCGTTCAGCTTAGGAATAGTGTCGCTAGGATTAGAAAACCTAATTAATAGTTCTAGAGGTGAAAGATGATTATTTTTGTATTTTTATATTTTTATGAAAGCAAGTAAAATCTCGGGTTTTGGAAGAGTGGGCGGAATTAGTTGCTATTCAACTAACCCAAAGCTATTATATAATTGAAATAAAATAATGAAAATGAAATTAAACTAAATTAAACTAAGGTTGTGAGCAGTGGTTGGAGAAATTGTGTTTACTTAGACTTCATTACTCCCTAGATATCTTTTACATGTTAATTACTTGTTACACTTGTATGGATGACGGATTGTATTCCTTAATACCATTCGTGGGGTGGCATACATAACTCCCCAACTCTATGAGTTCTTATCTCCTCCTACACCATGACCCAGCACAACTATAGGGATTGTAAACAGTGGCTCATGCATTAAATACAACCAATAAAGACCTAGTATGCCTCGGTTCATGTTTCTTAAGACGTTCAAGCATGTTACCATTTGGAGATCTGCCAGTTTTCTTAAGCCTAACATATAATATCATTCATCCAAAACAAGAATAGACAAGTAATCAACACATAATCAACATCTAGGTTTCATTAGATCTAAGCAAACACAAAAGAGATCTAGCCTAGCATAGTAGAATTGAGACAAGAACAAGATATAAACAACCAACACATAGACATATTGATTGAATTGAAAGTACACTTATCTCAATTACAATGCAAGGTCTCAAGGGTTTGGAACCCTTGAAAAACCTGTAAAAGAGGCACCAAAATCATCTTTAGGGTTTCACCAAAACTTCTCTCTTTTTTAATGAAAAAAACTAAAAAACTATATATAGGAAAAACAGGCTGACGGCGTCAAGAGTTACTTGTGACGCCGTCACCTCGCCACCATATACTTCCTCGGACGGCCTTGATCCACTTATGACGGCCTATGTGACGCCGTCACCACCCACGGTATTTTATTCTTGCCACTTTGACGCCGTCATGAAGCCTTCTGACGCCGTCACCACCTACGGTGTTTAATTCCTCATGTCTGACGCCGTCAAGATGGTGGTCTTGACGCCGTCACCTTGTATCTTCAGCATGGAAATTTGGTACTTTGCCGTTTTCTTTACTTTTATGCTCCAAAAACGTCCAAAATGGTTTCTTTTCCAGAATTCACTCTCCAAACACCTAAAATCACAAAAGGAACGATTTAGGGCAATATTTGATCAAATAAAGTCAGATTCGGGCTTAAATGACCCCCTAAAAACGGATCATTTTTCGCCTCATCATATACCCTTACACTTGAGATTTGCTTGTCCTCAAGCAAATGAGCTTTTATTCTACTCAAAAGACAAGTTAGGGGTCATTTAACACTAATATAAAAGTAATTACAACAAATAATCGTTCCACTAAAGACCAATAGACAAGCACGGAGGTCATACACAAGCACCTCACAAATAGTGTTTAGATACTCACATCTCTCGGGTGTAATAAAGTAATATAACATTATGGAAATGGAAGATATCTCTCACTACCTGTCATAGCAAAATAGATTACCATAGGCTTGGGAAAGGATCAAACCTCCACCACATGGCGTAAGCACCTAGGATAAACTATCAAAGAGGTCTTTTAAAGGGTTATAACGTTAGGTGTAGGGATATGAATTACACGGTTTTGTTGGATAAAGGGAGTTTTACTGGTGGCGAGTTAACAATCTTGGTTAATTACATGTACAAGATGGCGTTGCTAAGCCAAGACTAGACTCGACTTAAGCTAATAAATGAAAAATAACAAAAACATAAAATGAACATAGAATGAAAACGGGATGGTAGTCCGTATGTTTTTTCTCTTTTTCTCTTAATTTTTTTTTTTTGCATACACTCTTACCCTACCATCCAAAATAATACATCATAGGGGTATGAGCAATCCCCTTACACTTGAATCTTTACATACTTTACATTAAACTATTCTAATGACTCGAATTAAGAAAATCAAAACACTTGGAGCACTTTTAAGATTAACGTACATATGGGGGTAATAATATGATGTTCTTCCCCATTACTTCATAAAACAAGTACTTACCCATGAGTCCCAATCGTCCCAAAACAATATGTACAAGGATATGACTCGACTTAGCAACCATGTAATCAATTAGAAAGTTAACTTAGGGTTTAACAAATAACAATAATGCACTAAAGATGAGCGCATACACGGAAGGCTAAGGTGATTTGGTTGTACATTTAAGTGGGGTGTAACAAATTCTTCCTTTAAGTAAGATGCTTAAAGTTAGAAACGAAAAGATAGGCTCGGAGGGGTGTACTAGGGGTTTCGTGTACTAAAAATGAGTACAACGCAAAGGGTGTGGGAAAAATTAGTTGACTTAACTAGCCAAGTAATATGACTTAAATGGTCAAGTATTCATGATACGGGTTTAACACAAGGGTGATCCTAATGCCTCTTATCATGTAGTAAATCCTACCACACGAATGTAGTCTCACTAGCGGTCTCGGGATGCATCACTAACGCAAGTTCTAGAATCTAAATGCTACCGGTACACTCATAAGCACCAATAATAAATGCTTTTCCTATCAAATCTAAAGGCGAACCTCACATTTTTGGGTGGAAAATTTTTTTGAATATACGGTTATGTGCTAGTCATACAACCTCCTATCCATGAGACGCTTGCTATGGCTAAAGTTTCACTCCTAAATGTTGTAAAAATTTTTAAATTTGGCGCTAAAATTACACTAACAAGTATTTCTCATAGTTTTATTACACATCTACTATCAAACAAAACAAACTCAACCGAAAGTGCATATGTAAGGTATCATCTTTTTACCCTCCCCTTACACTTAGGATGAACATTGTCCCCAATGTTCAAGTAAAGAATGTAAAAGTGAAAAAGTAAAGAGAATGAAATCAAATACTCCCCTGATTCGCTCGGTATGGATTATAGGTTGGCCAGGTTAAATCTTCCTCCAAGAAAATGAACAATCAAAGCTTCCCTTCCAGAAT
This sequence comes from Artemisia argyi, assembly GCA_030686995.1. Lineage (NCBI taxonomy): Eukaryota > Viridiplantae > Streptophyta > Magnoliopsida > Asterales > Asteraceae > Artemisia > Artemisia argyi. The sequence goes on along the minus strand of CM060687.1, from coordinate 197,302,096 downwards.
ATAAATCATCTTCTTGTCATACATAACCTGTAAATCCTGATAACAGTAGACAAGGCAACCTCGCGTAAAATCGGCGGCATCCTATATAAGTTACTAAATCCTAGAAAACAAAGTAAGATATAATGCTTGTGGAATGAAGTTTGCAGATTTCCTGGAGATTATAAAACTTAATAATTCACAAAAACCATAAGACTCCGTTAGAAAAACAAAACCGGTAAAATTTTCAGATTTTAACTCCTGACGCCGTCAAGAGCAATACCCTGACGCCGTCAGAATGGACCTGCAGAAATTCTTATGTTAAGTTTCCGGAAAATTTCTGGAAAAACTTTGTCCTACTTCCTGGAAAATCCTGCAAAACTTCATTATGACTCAATACAAGCATTTGACTCTAACAAATACGAATATACATGTTCATTAAATATTGTGGAGAATCATGATAGGTTTGTTTCTTAAAAACATATTTGGGGTTTCCCCTTACACTTATCTTTTGCAAAAATACCTTTAGGTTGAAGTTAAGACTAGGCCAAACAACATAATAAAGTATTTCCATATTTTAGTAGAGAAACATGATCAACCAACAATAAAAATAAAACATGCATACGGAAGCAAATAACAATCAAACAAATAAAATCACACAAAACATGGGTTGCCTCCCAAGACGCACTTTTCTTTATTTACGAGTCTTGTAACTAGACTCAAAGTCAGGGGTTACTACGTGACTTCATCATCAAACATCACATCCTCCTCATTAATCATTTCATTGTTATTTTCTTGGTAATGTTTTACACGTTGTATGTTAACCGTGAATTCCCTACCCTCATCATCAACTAACACTACTGCTCCAAATTTAGAGGAATTCTTCACCGTGAACGGCCCATACCATCTAGACTTAAGTTTTCCCGGAAATAATCTCAACCGAGAATTGTATAATAGGACCTTGTCTCCTTCTGAAAATTCTTTGGGTTTCTTAATTCTTTGATCATGCCATCTTTTAGCTCTCTCTTTATATGTGATGGAGGATTCGTAGGCTTCTAATCTAAGCTCATCAAGCTCGTGTAATTGCAAAAACCTACTGTTCCCCGCAGTTGTGTAATCTAAGTTGCATGCCTTAAGCGCCCAATAAGCCTTGTGTTCTAATTCTACCGGTAAGTGACATGCCTTACCATACACCATGCGGAACGGGGTCGTTCCAATAGGTGTTTTGTAGGCAGTTCGGAATGCCCATAAAGCTTCGTCGAGTTTGAATGACCAGTCCTTTATGTTTTGACTAACCGTTTTTTCAAGTATTCTTTTAATAGCTCTATTGGTGTTTTTGACTTGGCCATTGGTCTGTGGATGATAGGCGGTGGAGAATCGGTGGGGCACTCCATACCTCTTCATGACCTTTTCCATTTGTGCGTTGCAAAAATGTGTCCCCCTATCGCTGATGAGAGCTTTCGGAATCCCGAATCTTGCGAAAAGCTTTTTCAGGAAATGAATGACTACTCTAGCATCATTAGTCCTAAGGGCTTGTGCTTCAACCCATTTTGAAACATAGTCAATGGCGACTAAGATGTACTCGTTTCCCCCTGAGGACGGAAAGGGTCCCATAAAGTCAATCCCCCAAACATCAAATACCTCACAAACTTGTATAAAGTTCTGAGGTGCCTCATCCCTATGTGATATATTTCCAGCCCGTTGACATGCATCACACGCTTGTACCATATCTTTTACATCACGGAAAATTGTGGGCCAATAGAATCCTGCATCGAGAATCTTTCGGGCAGTAACGTTTATCCCATGATGCCCTCCAGAGGGACCGGAGTGACATTCCCTCATGATTTTTACTTCCTCATTCTCCGAAACACAACGCCTTATAATGTGGTCAGGACACCTTCGGAATAAAAATGGTTCATCCCAGAAGTAATATTTTAGCTGGGAAAAGAACCTCTTCCTCTCGTATTTAGTCAGGTGTTCAGGAACAAGTCTACATCTACTTGCAAAGTAATTGGCAAAGTCGGCGTACCATGGTTCCGAATCAAGGATAGACATCAGTTGTTCGTCAGGAAACGAATCATTAATCTCACTTCTATCGTGTTTATCCAGGGGGTTTTCAAGACGAGATAGATGATCGGCGGCTAGATTCTCTGCCCCCCTCTTATCGCGAATCTCAACATCAAATTCTTGTAGCAACAAGATCCACCGAATTAGTCGTGGTTTGGCGTCCTGTTTCGCAAACAGATATCTAAGAGCTGAGTGGTCAGTGAAGACGACTGTCTTTGAAAGGACAAGATATTGTCGGAATTTGTCGAATGCAAACACTACGGCTAATAATTCTTTTTCGGTGGTGGAGTAGTTCTCTTGGGCAGGATTCATGGTTTTGCTAGCGTAGTAAATAGGTTGGAAAAGCTTGTCACGTCGCTGACCTAGTACGGCCCCGACAGCGAAGTCGCTAGCGTCACACATTATTTCAAATGGTAACTCCCAGTTGGGTGTGATCATGATTGGAGCTTGAGTGAGTTCCCTTTTTAGGAGGTCGAAAGCATCTTTGCATTCTTGGGAAAAATCGAATGGAGCATCCTTCACAAGCAATTGAGTCATTGGCCGGGCAAGTTTGGAGAAGTCCTTGATGAATCTCTGATAAAATCCGGCGTGCCCCAAAAAGCTGCGTATTGCCTTAACAGTCGTTGGGTATGGTAACTTAGATATAGCTTCAACCTTAGCTTGGTCCACCTCTATCCCGTTCCCTGAAATCTTATGCCCCAACACAATCCCTTCCTTTACCATGAAATGACACTTTTCCCAGTTCAACACCAAGTTGGTTTCCTCGCAACGTTTAAGCATCTTTTCTAAATTAGCAAGACAGCGGTCGAAGGAGTTTCCGAAGACTGAAAAGTCATCCATGAATACTTCCATGCTGTCTTCCATGAGTTCGTGAAAGATTGCGGTCATGCACCGTTGGAAAGTGGCGGGGGCATTACATAGCCCAAAAGGCATCCTTTTGTAGGCAAACGTTCCATAGGGGCAAGTAAACGTGGTCTTTTCTTGGTCCTCAGGTGCTATGGGAATTTGAAAATATCCCGAGAATCCATCTAAGAAGCAATAGTACTCATGTCCAGATAATCTTTCTAACATCTGATCAATGAATGGTAAGGGAAAGTGATCTTTCCTCGTGGCATCGTTGAGCTTTCGATAGTCAATGCATACCCGCCATCCAGTGACAGTTCTCTGGGGCACCATCTCACCCTTGTCATTTTTTACTACAGTCATTCCACCCTTTTTAGGTACAACCTGCACAGGACTGACCCATGGGCTATCCGAGATCGGGTAAATTAGTCCTGCATCCAAAAGTTTGATAACTTCTTTCTTCACTACTTCCTTAATGTTAGGGTTCACTCGCCTCTGGGGTTGCACAGTGGGTTTATAATCTTCCTCCATAAGAATCTTATGTGTGCAAAAAGTTGAGTCAATCCCCTTAATGTCGGCCACACTCCATGCGAGTACCCCCTTGTATTTCTTCAGGACCTCTAAGAGTTTAACTTTTTGTTCCTTTTCCAAGGAAGAGTTTATGATTACCGGGAGTTGGTTCTCTCCCTGAAGAAAGGCATACTCCAAATGATTAGGGAGCTCTTTAAGATCAACGTCAGGGGGCTCGATAATAGAAGGTTTGAGCTTGTTCTCGGGCTTTCGGAGCTCGAGATGCTCCGTTGCCTCTTGTCTCGGGTAGAAGGAGACTGCATTAACCTCCTCCGTCTTTTCCACCTCTAGCAAAGGCAGAAAACTCTCGTCCCGTAGCCGGCCTTCATCGATGCAATCATCAATGACATCTGTGAGCTCATCTACTTCCCCGATAAAGTAGAGCCGGTTGGATGCTTCGAGGGAGAGGTCCATAGAATCCTTAATGTCGAAGGTTGTGCTATCGTCTCCTACTCGCAAGGTCAATTTGCCATCGTAGACATCGATGACTACACGAGCGGTAGCAAGAAATGGTCTACCTAAAATGATAGGTACCACGTCGTCTTCCTCCATATCTAGGATTACGAAGTCGACCGGGAATTTGAATTTCCCAACCTTGACTAGCACGTTCTCACATATCCCTTCGGGGTACTTGACTGATTTATCGGCCAGTTGGATGTTCATACGGGTAGGCTTCAATCCGGAATATCCTAGTTTACGGAACATAGAGAGAGGCATGAGATAGATACTTGCTCCCAAATCGGCAAGAGCATTCTTGATTGATAGAGGTCCTATAGAGCACGGCAAGGTGAAGCTGCCCGGATCGTCTACCTTCTTTGGCAGCCCTCGATGGGTCACCACTGAGCATTCTTCCCCCAGGGTTACAAGACCCTCGAGCTTCTTCCTGTTAGCGAGCAGCTTTTTGAAGTATGTGCTATACTTTGGCATGTGAAAGCAAGCATCCAGGAGAGGTATGGTGACAACCGAGTCTTTTAGGTATGACAAGAACCTCTTGTTATCATTCTCAGTTTTCTGGTTCCTTAGTCGGGATGGGTATGGAATTCTCACAGGTGGGTTAGGAAGGGCTGATGGGGAGGGGGTTGTCACGGGTGGTTGGTCCGGGGTGCCAATGCCGACATCCTGCTCCTCCTCCCCAGGTTTGTCTGAATCGAGTGTAACGGGGGACGAGTTTGGGTAAGGAGGGTCCTTAGTTGTCGTCCCGGCCCGTGTGGTTATCGCGAGCATGGGATCTTTTCTTCTTTCTAACGATGGTTGGAGGTTATCTAGGGCTGAGTTAAGCTTGTTGAAAAATTCTCCGACATCCTCCTGCTGTTCGTCGAAAAGCTCATTAAGCCCTTTCATTTGCAAGTCTTTTTCTTGAGTGAAGTGACCAAGGTCATCTTCGAAATTGCTCCTGATCTTGAATTCAGGGCCTCCCTCCCCTCCTCTTTTCCTCACCAGATTTCCCCAAAGGGTATAATCATCATTTTGGTAGAAAGGCAAAAGGGAGGGATCAGCATAAATGTCTCCTCCTGACAAGCATGCATGTTCAGTTGTGGCTGCTCCTCCGCATTCCTCCACCTCATGCGGACCTCCACAGTAATCGCAGATCAAGTAAGGATTTGACAGCATCTTAGGTGGTTGCGATCCAGCTAGGCAATCCATTCTTTTGTGAACTTTGCTTAATCGATCCGAGGTGGTTTCAGAAATGCCGAGAGTCGACTCAGGTTCATCCCAAGTGTCATCCTGGTCTTGGGCATATTCTTCAATCCTGTCCCATCCTTCCTCGGCGCTAAGATTGGCCAATCTTCCTTTCCTAGATTGGTTGATTCCGTTCCGGTCATTAGAGGAGATATTTTCGTAAAAGATTTGGACCAAGAGCCAAAGTTCGATGCCATGATGTGGGACTTGTCTTATTAAATCTTTGAATCTAGTCCACGCTTTATGGAAGGGTTCATCCTTCCCCTTTCGGAAACGAAGGATCCTATCCCTAAATGCTGAGGTTTTTCCAGGTGGAAAGAACTTCTCATAGAACTTGGATATGAGTTGCTCCCATGTGAAAATAGATTCGGAAGGGAGTTTGTTATACCATTCTTGGGCTTTTTCGTATAAGGTGAAAGGGAAGAATCGCAGTCGGGATGTGTTTCTAGTAGCCCCACCCGTATGGATGGTGTCCACTAATTTTAGGAAGTCCTTGATGTGTTGGATTGGATTTTCCTCATCAAGTCCGTGGAACTTACACACACTTTTGACAAGCCAAATATCATTTGCATGCAAGACCTCGTTGGTATGTTCGTTTGGATAAACAATGGCATTGGAAAACCCACGAGGAGTTGGGGAAGAGTAATCCTTTAGACGCTTAGGAGGAGGTATTGTAGGAGTATTCGTCTCGTTGTGGGAGCTCGGGGTTGTGATGTGATTTTCTGAATTTTCTTCAGAGAGAGGTGCATCAAAGTCGATAGCAATGCTGGATGGTTCAGGTGTTGAGTGAGTTCGTCTTAACCTACACATTTCTCTTTCGGGTTCTGCATAAGGCAAGACGAGGTCTTTAGTGGTGCTACGACTCCTAGTGATCCTAAGGTTGGAGAATTCGTTGGTTGCCATGATGGTGGATGGTGAAGAGTTACGAACAAAGGCACGAAGAAATAAGATAGACTAAAGAAGACCTAAAAATAAAAATAAAAATCATACTAGAAAGGAATCTAGCAAGTAGACCTAATAAAAAGAAATTCTAACCTAGACAATAACTATTCCCCGGGCAGCGGCGCCAAAAACTTGATGCGTGGGAATCGCACCTTGCTTTACCTCTCGAGGGATCTCGAGAAGCTTACAACCCCCACCAGGCAGTGTACCTGATCGTTGTAGTATAGTATAGTGACAAGTACCGGGGGATTGATCGTTCAGCTTAGGAATAGTGTCGCTAGGATTAGAAAACCTAATTAATAGTTCTAGAGGTGAAAGATGATTATTTTTGTATTTTTATATTTTTATGAAAGCAAGTAAAATCTCGGGTTTTGGAAGAGTGGGCGGAATTAGTTGCTATTCAACTAACCCAAAGCTATTATATAATTGAAATAAAATAATGAAAATGAAATTAAACTAAATTAAACTAAGGTTGTGAGCAGTGGTTGGAGAAATTGTGTTTACTTAGACTTCATTACTCCCTAGATATCTTTTACATGTTAATTACTTGTTACACTTGTATGGATGACGGATTGTATTCCTTAATACCATTCGTGGGGTGGCATACATAACTCCCCAACTCTATGAGCTCTTATCTCCTCCTACACCATGACCCAGCACAACTATAGGGATTGTAAACAGTGGCTCATGCATTAAATACAACCAATAAAGACCTAGTACGCCTCGGTTCATGTTTCTTAAGACGTTCAAGCATGTTACCATTTGGAGATCTGCCAGTTTTCTTAAGCCTAACATATAATATCATTCATCCAAAACAAGAATAGACAAGTAATCAACACATAATCAACATCTAGGTTTCATTAGATCTAAGCAAACACAAAAGAGATCTAGCCTAGCATAGTAGAATTGAGACAAGAACAAGATATAAACAACCAACACATAGACATATTGATTGAATTGAAAGTACACTTATCTCAATTACAATGCAAGGTCTCAAGGGTTTGGAACCCTTGAAAAACCTGTAAAAGAGGCACCAAAATCGTCTTTAGGGTTTCACCAAAACTTCTCTCTTTTTTAATGAAAAAAACTAGAAAACTATATATAGGAAAAACAGGCTGACGGCGTCAAGAGTTACTTGTGACGCCGTCACCTCGCCGCCATATACTTCCTCTGACGCCGTCAAGATGGTGGTCTTGACGCCGTCACCTTGTATCTTCAGCATGGAAATTTGGTACTTTGCCGTTTTCTTTACTTTTATGCTCCAAAAACGTCCAAAATGGCTTCTTTTCCAGAATTCACTCTCCAAACACCTAAAATCACAAAAGGAACGATTTAGGGCAATATTTGATCAAATAAAGTCGGATTCGGGCTTAAATGACCCCCTAAAAACGGATCATTTTTCGCCTCATCAAATGTCAAACTTCATCATGATATTTACTAGTGTATTTTAGAAGATTATGTATCTTGTAATTTTATCATTTAAAGATCAAAACTCCCATTTGCTTTTAGTAATTTAAAGACTATCTTTAAATACTTAGCAAATAAAGAAACAATACAATGTTCTCTTCTGGGATATTACAAATACTTATTGATAGTTCCTGACTTAACTTTGTTAATAACCTCTTCATAAGCAGTTAAACAAATTTAGAACTTCAATTTAAGACTTAATGTGATTCATCACATTCATCACATTCCATCATATGATAATGTCTTACTAATCTTCTATGTTGGAGTTTTATTAAATATGTCCAAGTCATACTCAACATTCTAACCTTGATAACTTTTGGAAGAAAAGAAGTTATAGTTATCTTTAATCAAACAATATAACAAGAGTTTGATTTTCCTAACTGAACATATCATAAACATTTGGTGTTTCATTAGTATTAATATTGCAAGACAATCTAACAATATTTAAGATAACCATATTCCTCTTGACTTGTCTATTTACCAACTAATTCATTTTAATGGTATAATAATTTTCAAGCCTATTACATGCCTTATAACACAAGTACTTTTTACAAAGTTACTTCATGTCCATGTCTTTACAAGAAAAACATAAACTGTTATAATCCCACTATATGTTATAAGTCATTTAACAATTTAATAACTTCATGTATATGTCTTAATTAAAAAAACATAACAAGATAACGTCTTACTTTATTATAAGTCTTGTAACAATTAAAAGACTTTATGTTTATATCTTTACAATGAAACATAAACATGTTTAACTAAAGTAATTATGAACACCATCTCTTGGTTTCAATAGTAATTTCAAGTTAATATATTACTTCACAATAATGTAAACAACATTATTTATTCATTTATTTATGTCATTCCAAGAACACATAAATATTCAGATTGAAGCAGCATTAGATTACTTTATTAATTTATGTCATTCCTAGAATTCATAAATATACTAATTAAAGTAGTCTTGATATCATATTGACACATGTTCTAATAGGTATCTAATTTATAAACTGCAAATTCTCATAGTTCAATTACATCAGTTGATCTGCTAGTAATGAAAAATATGAAATTCACCTTGTTGTTGCAATCTAGTTAAGCTCTCACATAACATAAATTGTAACACCAAGTGTTTCTTGAATTAGCTTAGTATAATTCATATTAGAACATTATTCTAATTTAGAAACTGCAAATTCTCATAGTTCAATTACATCAGTTGATATGCTAGTAATGAAATATGAAATTCACCTTGTTGTTGCAATCTAGCTAAGCTCTCACATAACATAAATTGTAACACCAAGTGTTTCTTGAATTATCTAAGTATAATTCAAATTAGAACTTTATTCTCTTACCTTGTAGTCAAGAGAATCCATTAAATCATATCTTTTTATGAGTTGTTTCTTGCACACAATAAAGATAACATTTCTCCCACTTGTGCATGGAACAACCTCATATAGTTGATAAACAACACGTCATGCATTTGTTTATGTGATCAATATGATTGTGTCATAGATTTTAGCATAACAAGTAGATGTAGAACAACAATGTCTAGTAAGGAAACGTACAAGACTATCCTTAACAGTATGAGTTTCTACACTTGGAAAGTAATTATCTTTAGCTACCAAGATGTCAAAGCTTGTAACTCCCACTGAATTAAAGATCATTACAATCATTCCTTATTCAGTAATTCGTACACAATACTCCCACTGTATTTGACAACATTGTAAATGTTTCATATCCAGTGAAAACAAATATTGTGCTTTTAACTTTCCTACACCTTTAAATGTACATACGTTACAATTACTTATGTACTAAAAGTGTATTCTACTACGTAAATGATGGACTATCCACCAAATGCTATTAACTTGAAAATTGGGCATGCAATTTCTTCCTTAATAGGTCTACCATCCTACAATGTATGTAGCACCTTTAAAATAGTCAAAACAACTAGTTTGTCTTTAAACATTTTGCAAGAATTAGTCTAGCTTCTAATTATAATAACTCATAAAATGTCATACATAATTTTCTGTTAACCAAATATCATATTTGTTACTGAGAACTTGATCACCGAATGAGGATGATAAAATCCCTATGAAAAATATTCGCAATTTTCTTTAACTATTAAAAAAATTTGCTATGAGTTATATTAGAATTTAGACATATCTAATATTCGTATTATCTTTTCTCATTCATGAAAAAGGAATAGGATTGTGTCTCACTCTTCCTTCATAGAAAGGAGACTTCTTTTGTCTTTTAAGTAAATATTTCTTAATCAAACATTTGTTTGAAAACAGAACTAGATCAATTTACCAAAGCCCAAAATACGTTTACAGTTTGAACGTTGCATTAATACATTAAAACAAATTACAAAATTCAATTTCAGTATTTTCAATAATTAGGTCTTTAAGAAAATAATATACCCATTGGTAAATATTTATATAAACCGTAGTATTTTCTTAAAGCTAGGATCCAAATTGACATAGTACCATTACATCAGTTGATCTGCTGTAATGATAGTATTCAACAAGGTAATTGTCGAACAATAATTGCCAATATCATATTGCAATTCCTAGATTTATGGGATCTACAATCACAAAACATTTGTATTGTAAGCATGTTTAGTCCCCATCTTAATGCCTTGAGTCCAAGTCTCACTTCCTACTCAATTTAAGTCGTCTAACTTAAAAACTGCAAACTCACAAGTCCATCACATCAGTTGATCTGCTAGCAATGAATTTATGAAATTTACCTTTCCATTGCAATCTCGCCAAGTCTCACTTGACGTAAATTACAACTTCAAGTGTTCTTAATTAGATGGCATTCAACTTAATTTTTATAAGGGTATAACTATTTTGATGTGATCAAAATAATGTATGAAGAAGCATGCATACAACTTCATAACATTGGTTTTACAAAACAATTTTATTACCAATTTGCTAAGAGTAAAATAACAAAGTTTTGATTGAGGTATCGGGTTCACCAATTAAAGAATAACCATCAATTATCGTCCACTATATCGTACTTTTGCATAAGCCCGAAAGCTTAGTGTTTCGGATAATCATTGTGGAATTGTGGATTATTCACCCTTAAGATGACAATGTACATGTAATGGTTGTTCGGTAAGTCTAATTTACACACAAACGAGCGTTAAGACAGAATGTTGTCTATCTAAGGCCACAATTTAATGCGTTGCCATCCTTATACCCATCTTATAGTGTATAAACTTCGGTCAAGCCTATTTAACCATTACGTACAAAAACATCAATCAACCAATCATTTGAAATTGTAAACTCTTAAAACCAAAACAATTTCGCCATTATTTAGTCCGTATTATTTTTCTATTCAAAAATTATCCTTTTCGTTTATAAACATGTCTAACACAATAAATAAACAAAAACAAGTAATATACAATAAAAAATAAAACAACTAAATAAACAAATATACATAATCATAACAATTAAATATGTAGAAAACATGTAGCCACATGCAAATCTTATTCAATAGTCCTATTAATAATCAAATCTAGGTGTATAACGTATTAATTCAATTGAGGCTTTCTTCTTCTTGAAAAAAGAGCCACATACATCGATAAATCGATTGCGTAAGCCAAAATTAAATAAATACCACATAGCACATAATTGATTACTTAATATTGGAGTAATTCCCAATTCGACATCTATTAATAAATTTACATGTTTCGATATAACTTAACCATTAATTCATATAAACAATTTAAACCCTTTAAATTATAACAATAAAAATCCATGCAAATATGCACTTTTTCATGAATTTAGCTTAACAATTAACATATTGCACCAAGATCGTTTACTAAAACGCATAACAATTACATGACATCCTAGGGTTTCTAATCATATTAAAAAAAAAATTAAAAACCATAAACCCTAATAACCCTTTAAGGTCATTCGACCCAAAAAAAATTAGGGTTAGGGATTCTAACAAATAAACCCTAAAAACATGTAACTAAACGAATCAAGATCCAATTTTTATGCGTTTTGATAATTAATTACATATTATAACCTGTCTCTAGATGCCACTGTTGGAATTATTATATCATGACAGTCATATAAATAAACCAAGTACATCAAAGTGAGCATAGCGGAAGCAATTATAATAAGATCAAATAACATGTAATTAATTAATCAATAATTAAATAGTAAACATACCTTTGTGATTCTAGCCCGAACAAGAATCAAAGCGATCTTTCGGAACCAAGAACCCTAATTAGGGTTTATAAGGATTATAAGAATTACCCCTTACCTTTTTGTAATTCAATCTAAGAATCAAACAATAATGTGTTTGAATCACGTTCTTGTACACACGTACTAATTCAAGAAAAAGTTTATGCAAGTAAATCAAACACAAAACTATTTTAGATCAATAAAATCGAAACCCTAAGGGTTTGGTTTTGATGAATCGACCAAAGAAGAAAAGAGGAGAGAAAACACCAAGATGTGTGTGTACAAGTTATGAGAAAACAATACATCTTGGGTTTGCTTATATACTACACAAAACTTGGAGCTCAAGGCACATAAGGAGGTGTGTGACAACCGGCAGTTTAGGGAGCCATTTTAAAAACCCGCATTACGATTAAAGTTCGTTTATAATTTTTATTTGAAATTTTATTTCACAACGAACTTGTAAGACCTATTTTATGGATATTTTTAATTAAAGACGTTATGGAATTCGTGAATTATGTTCATAATTCATTTTTGATTTAATGCTCGGTGATGTATTCTTAAATTCTCACTTGGTACTACATTGACTCTGGCACTAGGTTTACCTAACGAAAATTTTATGATTCGTCTTACGAGTCCGACTATATTTTATTTATTTACGAGATGTTTTTGGAAGATATTAAAAGATTGGAATGAGTTCGGGTTCGGGCCACATGTTTTTACATTTACCCACGTTACCCGCTCCACACCGTAGTAATATTATTATTACTATTATTATTATTATTATTATTATTATTATTATTATTATTATTATTATTATTATTATTATTATTATTATTATTATTATTATTATTATTATTATTATTATTATTATTATTATTATTAATAACAAAAAAAAAAAAAAAAAAAAAAGAGTAAACTACAAAATCCGGTCCTTGTGGTTTTCGGTACACAACAAACCACACCAACACCTCACCATTTCCATCTCTCTCTTCCCCCTCATCTCCCATCTTCTTTCTTAACCTAGTCGCCGCCCCTTTGGCCGGCCACCACCGTCACACCGCCGCTCTCACACTAAAAACAACACCACCATCTTAATCCTCTCGTCCCGATCTATCTTTTGGTACTAACCACGCGCCCTAATGTAACACCCCCAATTCATGATGCAGCGGAATTCAACTTGGGTGTTACTCGACGGCACAACAGTCATAATAATAGAAAACGATCTCTAAACGAATCGTAATAAAAAGAGTTGTCATTCATATTATTCAAATGTATCAAAGTTTACATAGTAAGGTCCCAAAATGATCCATTGTTTCAAAACACATCAATATAAAGTCTATGATGTTTTTATTGAATGACATAATAGTTTATAGCCTTCTTCCTTCGGTACGTGCCCTTCCCGCTCCATTCTTGATTATCATGGACCTGAAATACATGCTTAAGAGGTCAACACAAAGGTTGAGTGAAATTCATAGAGTTTGTTTATGGTTGAACACAATATGTTGGTAGTAATGAGTTAATTAGACTCATACTCATGTTAGAAAACAAAACAGTTATTATTATGTACTAAGCTCATGCAACCAATACGTTAACGGGTACCAATATCAATCGGCGGTTATGTTGCCCCGGTAAGTACTTTGCCATCATACTTAATGTTTTCAAATATAGTGCATTCATTTGAACTAACTGCTCAAACAAATGGGATTCGTCAATCCCAATAGGCCTATTCACAATACTCGCGCTCACTAATACTAGTGATTAAATGGTTCATGATGGGGCCTAGGATTGGCAAGGTAGGTACTTAGTAATAATAAAACAATCAGGCAGCATACAGTTCAAAGCATTGTGTTCGGTTTAAAAGTAGCATGTATTTCCCCCAAGGGTTTGTAAAACATTGAAGTAATGTAAGCGGGGCTATGAACTCACCTTAAGTACGATAGCAAGTAATGAACGTGATAGTCGGATCGTGTAGGTTTCTACGAGCAACCTAGAATAGAATGTTGCGACTTAGGATTTGTGTAAAGAATATAACGGAGTGCCTATATATATATCTTGCATTTAGTCCATGATGAGGTATGATGTATATTTGTAAGTCTTTGTAAGAAAGATTTATGAACATGTATGTTTTGGTATATCGTTTACTACCGTTCGGGCTAACATATTTCAGAAGTCATGTTAGTAAGCGTTCGAGGAGCCAGGACACTTTAACTCGTAAATCCACAACTCATCTCGACGGCTTACATAATGAACTCCTCACATGAAGCTCCCTACTATTGTAGTAGTTGATAAAGTATATAGATATAAGTTTTGATCCGAAAAAAATTACATGTCCGATATTTGTATAAACTTAGGAAAGTTTATAGTACATGAAGATTATTATTAGGGGTAGTTTTATAAGTCTTGTATGACCATTTGTCTTGGTAAAATCTCATGGTTTCTTTTTAGGTGAAGTAGATACAAATTGTTTGTTCATGTTATCGCCAATTTCATTGTTTCATGTTTACGCCTTTGTAAGTTGGCTTGGTCATTTCGTCATGGCCTAGCCATGACCTTTGGTCCTTGTTCCATGGTCATGAGACACTACCTTGGTTCTAGCCATGGTGGTGGTCTTGTTTATAGGTCATAAGACCTTTTATTCCTTTGAAAGTATAACAATAGTATAGTGACTTAAAATATGTAAATAGCTGTTAAGAAAATGAGAAATATCTCACTCAGAAGGCGTTTTCAAGGCTTGAGCGTCTTTGTTTCTGAATGAAAACGTGATTCCGGACAACTTTCGTGTTTTAACTTTTTCATGAATCGGACCAGAAAGGCCTCTTTTTGCGTGTTTTAGGTTCTGTCACAGAAACTTTTAGGCAGTTTTGCCGGAAATCTTTGGTAACTTCAAATCGCCATAACTTTTGACTCGTTTACTCTTTTTAGGTGGTTCAAATTGCTATGGTTTACTTGTTAAGTCCTCTACTGTAATATGTAATAATCCAATATAAAATTTTTACCATTTTGATCAGGTTATACCAAGCTATTCACTAGTTTGCTTGTTTTAGTAACTTGTTTCAATAATTCATTACAACAACATCTTTTACTCATCATGATACATCATGGACATAATTACAACACATAATATAGCAAAGATAACATGTAAATGATATGAACATGAAAATTTAACAAGGAACATGTTAGGTTTAGGCTTACAACTTTTGGCTTTCTAATTAAAGAAAGGAGTAACAAGTAAGGAAATGGACTTTGATAGACTAGCTTCAACCCTTTTTCACTTCAAGCAACCTTTCTACCCTTGGTATTCTTGAAAGATATGTAATGAAAGTTGAGGTGTATTGAGTAGATTTAAACTCAAGAGAAAACACCAAGTATGTTAGGGTTTGGAAGATTTTTGGTGAAAAATAAGCTAACTAGGGTTTCTATCTTGAAATAACTCTTGAACCTTGCAACAAATTAGAAGACTTAAAGCTAAGTGTGAGATGTTTTGGTGTGTTGGGATGGCCGGCCAAGGGAAGGGGGAGAGGGGCTTTTATAGCTCAATGAGGAGGTTACAAAGTTAAGATCTTTTAGCCAAAAATCCACATGTATGCATCCTAGACATCAAGCCACAAGATCAAGCCACCAAAGGGTGTGACTCCCCCCCCCCCCTATGGCGGTTCACAAAGGGATAAGGGGGGAGGTGGCTTGGCTTGGTATTATCCTTGGTTATTTGGATGAAACTTGACTCCGGGAAATGCCAGCCGTAAATGATTAGGCCTTAAAACGTAAAACCGGGTGTCGTAAAATTATGAAACTTCAAAGTATTGTTAGACATGTCCATATGTCCCATAATAAAATATAAAATGAGTGGTAGGTGTCATTTGGGTGGTAAAACCCTGCTAAAAGCTGGAAACACGGGTCTAAACGCGTAATACGTAAAATGTACGAATATTGCGTAAAATTGAGAAAAGTGAAATGTTACTTTTCTAATATGATATAAATGATTTAAAATGACTTATAATGTCTAGACTGGGCTCAGTCTAGTGTCGGTTGGTATTAAATGTCTTTTAGACATCAAACCGGAAGCCTAAAAATCACGAAATGACTTATAACATCAAGGGGTGATTTTTGGTCAATGGAGGAGGGAATAATATGTTGACTTATTTTAATAAGTTGAAAGCTCAAATCATCTTAGAAACGCGGTGCAGGTAAAGGCTAGGGTTACGGCTGAGTAAAAACGCTTAAAACTGAAAATTCCAGTTTTTCACGGCCGAAGTTTATTTTGGCCATGATTTTTCTCAGTCATGATTTATTCTCAAATAAATCATGAGTGTGTTAAACATTTTTCTGATGTGGGGTCACCTGACGGGGTCAAATTTCGTTGTGCGTAGAATTTCTGATTGCCGTTTTACCCTAAAACGTGTAATTCTGTGTAACTTAATAACTTTCACGAAAATGATCTGACGAGTGTCAAACATTTAATTTGCCATGGAAATGATTTATCACTCGAGAATATGAAGTAAAAATCAACTTTCGGGAAAATTTCAGAAAGAAATGAATAGTAAAAATGAATAGTAACATGAATAGTAAAATTTTCCGAAAATAGAATTAACCTGAATTTGCGAATTGCTACAGTCTCCACCCCATATGAGAGCTCCGTCCCGGAGATCAATTAGCGTTAGAAGTAGAAGCTTCGTTGGTAAAAAGATGTGGGTATTTCTTACGTATATGGTCCTCTCGTTCCCATGTGTATTCAGGACCACGTCGTGAGTTCCAACGAACTTTGACAATTGGAATACGGCTTTGCTTGAGTTGTTTGACCTCTCGGTCCATGATTTCTACGGGTTCCTCAACAAATTGAAGATCATCATTGAGTTGAATTTCGTCGAGTGGAATCACGAGTGATTCATCCGACAAACATTTCTTTAGGTTAGATACATGGAAAGTGGGGTGTACACTACTGAGTTCTGATGGAAGCTCAAGTCTGTACGCCACAGGGCCAACCCTGGCTAGGATTTTGAATGGTCCGATGTATCTTGGGTTTAGTTTTCCTCGTTTGCCGAATCGTATCAAGCCTTTCCAAGGTGATACCTTTAGCATAACCCTATCTCCGACTTGGAATTCTAGGGGTCTGCGTCGTGTGTCGGCATAACTTTTCTGTCGATCTCTTGCGGCTTGTAGTCGATTTTTGATTTGTACAATTTTATCCGTTGTTTCACGGATGAGTTCTGGTCCAGTGAGTTGAACTTCTCCCACTTCAGCCCAGCAAGCAGGTGAACGACACTTTCGACCATAAAGTGCTTCAAATGGAGCTGCTTGAATACTTGCATGATAGCTGTTGTTGTAGGAAAATTCGACTAATGGTAGATGAGTATCCCATCCTTTTCCAAAATCTATAATACAAGCTCGAAGCATGTCTTCAAGAGTTTGGATGGTTCGTTCACTCTGACCATCGGTCTGAGGATGATACGCTGTACTCATGTCTAGATTTGTTCCAAAGGCGTCTTGGAGTGACTGCCAGAAATTGGAAGTAAATCTACCATCTCTGTCGGATATGATGGATATTGGTGCACCATGTCTTGAGACTATTTCTTTTACGTACAGTCGGGTTAGTTGTTCCATTTTGTAAGTCTCTTTGATTGGTATAAAGTGTGCGGATTTTGTGAGACGATCAACTATGACCCAGATGGAGTCATAACCGCTTGATGTCTTTGGGAGCTTGGTAATGAAGTCCATAGTAATTCTTTCCCATTTCCAACTAGGAATTTCTGGTTGTTGCAATGGACCAGATGGTTTTTGGTGTTCGGCTTTTACTTTGGAGCAGGTAAGACATTTGCTAACATATGTTGCAATGTCGGCTTTCATGTTCGGCCACCAATAGAGTAACTTAAGATCGTGATACATTTTATCAGATCCTGGATGTATGGAGTATTTGGACTTGTGTGATTCATGCATGATCAAGTCTCGTAAGCCACCATAAAGTGGTAACCAACTTCGACCTTGAAAGCATAGAGTTCCATCTGAACGGGTTTCGAATTTCTTTTGTATCATGCCATCCAACTTTTCCTTTTGGATGTCTTCTTGTTTCACCGCCTCAGTTTGAGCGTGAAGGATTTGAGTAGGAAAGTTTGAATTTATGGTTAAAACTAATGCTCGGACTCGCAGTGGTTTAACCCATTCCTTTCGGCTCAGGGCGTCGGCTACTACGTTTGCCTTTCCTGGGTGGTAACGAATATCGCAGTCATAATCACTTAGTAATTCTAACCAACGACGTTGTCTCATGTTTAGTTCTTTTTGGTTCAAAATGTGTTGTAGGCTTTTATGATCGGTGTACACAGTACATCTAGTACCGTATAGATAGTGTCTCCAGATTTTTAGTGCAAAGACCACGGCTCCTAACTCTAAGTCATGAGTGGTGTAATTTTCCTCATGAACCTTGAGTTGTCTTGATGCATAAGCCATGACTTTATCGCATTGCATCAACACGGCACCTAACCCTTGGTGCGATGCATCACAATAGACTACAAAATCTTCGATCCCATCTGGCAATGCTAGGATAGGAGCACTACAAAGTTTCTGTTTGAGGGTTTGGAAAGCTTTTTCTTCGTCTTGATTCCACACGTATTTCTTGTCTTTCTGAGTTAGCTTAGTCAAAGACTTTGCTATTGAGGAAAATCCTTCAATAAACCTTCGGTAATACCCAGCTAGACCCAGAAATTGACGAATTTCTGTAGGGGTGGTAGGTGTTGGCCAATTTTTGATAGCTTCAATTTTAGCGGGATCGACATGTAAACCGGTCTTGTCAATCACATGCCCAAGGAATTGTACAGTTTGAATCCAAAATTCACATTTGGAAAACTTCGCATACAATTTCTCTTCCTTGAGTAGTCCTAAAATTGTCCTCAGGTGTTCTTTGTGTTCCTCTTCGTTTTTGGAATAAATGAGAATGTCGTCTATGAATACAATCACGAATTTGTCCAAATATGGTTTACACACCCGATTCATGAGATCCATGAATACTGCCGGTGCATTTGTTAACCCAAATGGCATCACTTGGAATTCATGGTGACCATATCGTGTCCTAAAGGCTGTTTTTGGAATGTCTTCATCACGAACTCTAACTTGGTGGTAACCTAATCGTAGGTCAATTTTTGAGTAATAGGTTGAACCTTGCAATTGATCGAATAAGTCATCAATTCTTGGTAGTGGGTATCGGTTCTTTATAGTTAGTTTGTTTAGCTCACGATAGTCAATACACATTCATAATGACCCATCTTTCTTTTTCACGAACAAAACTGGAGCTCCCCAAGGTGAGGAACTGGGTCGAATAAATCCCTTGTCCGCAAGTTCTTGTAATTGATTTGATAGCTCTTGCATCTCTGAAGGTGCTAGCCGGTATGGTGCGCGGGCAACGGGCGCCGCTCCTGGTATTAAATCAATTCTTAACTCTATTTGACGATTTGGTGGTAGTCCGGGTAAGTCTTCTGGAAAGACTTCAGGAAACTCACGGGCAATAGGAACATCTTCGAGACGTTTTTCATCGGTTTTCTTTTCTGTTACATGGGCTAAGAAAGCATAACATCCTTTCTCAATGTACTTCATGGTTTTGATACATGAGATGATGTTTATTCGAGTTCCACTTTGATCACCACGAATGATCAAAGTTTCATTGTCACATGGAATGTGCACAACTCTTTCACCACAAATAATGTTAGCTTGATGTTTAGACAACCAATCCATGCCAATAACTACATCAAAACTTCCGAGTTCAATTGGCATAAGATTGATGTCAAAGGGGTAGTCTAAGAGATTAAGGGTACAGTTTGGGATTATGGTATTGGTATTTACTAAGTCACCGGTAGCTAGCTCAATATTATAACTAGTGGTTAAAGTGATTGATGGAATATCAAGTAAAGGCGCAATTCTAGTAGATATAAAGCTCATATCAGCACCAGAATCGAATAATACTTTAACAGGAATATTATTGAGTAAGAACGTACCGGTAACCACGTTCGGGTCCTGGTGTGGTTCTTCCTTTCCTATGACATAGGCCCTAGCACGAGCACCTCCGCCTTGGGGTCCTTGGTTTTGAGGACAGTTGTTCTTATAGTGTCCCCTTTCACCACACCCGAAACATGTAACTATGGGCTGTGTGTTAGCCCCAGTAGCTATACCCTTGCCTCTACAATCCTTGGCAAGATGTCTGGGCTTTTGGCACTTGTGGCATTTGGCCGGGCAAGGACCTTCGTGATGGTAATTGCACTTGGTACATTGTGGTTGATTACCCACGTACCTACCACCAGCTGGTGCAGCAACATAAGCCGTCGCGGCTTCCTGTCTCTTGTTCTATTGATTATGGTGGTTGTTGTTTCGGGTTTGGTTGTTGTTGTTGTTGTTGTTGTTGTTGTTCCCACGGTTACCATCATATGGTCGTTTGTTGTTGTTGTTCTTGTTGTTGTTGTTGTTACGGTAGTTGGAGTTGTTGGGATTGTTGGCATTGCTGTTGTTGGTGTTGTTGGTGTTGTTGTTGGTGTTGAGGTTGTTTTGCTTGCGGGTTTTCGACATACGTACCACTTGATCCATGAGACTACGGGACATCCGCATAGCCTCATCAAGTTCTTTGGGATTTGCCGAAGTCACATTCCCCTGTATGCTTGAGGGAAGTCCCCAAATATACCTTTCCAACATCTTTTCCTTTGGGGAAACCATTGTTGGACAAAGTATCTTCAGTTCCTGGAATCTACGGTTGTAGGTCATGATATCATTTCCCTTAACCGTATGATCCCAGAACTCAACTTCCAACTTTTGTATCTCACTGCGTGGACAGTATTCCTTGATCATCATTTGTTTCAAATTAGCCCAAGTAATTTTGTAGGCATTCTCAATGCCCATGGGTTGAGCAATTGAGTTCCACCAGGACAAGGCCTCATTCAACAGAGTACTTGTGGCATACTGAACTTTATCCCCCTCGATACATTTACTAACAATGAACACCGACTCCGCCTTTTCGAACCAACGGGTCAAACCTACAGCCCCTTCAGTACCCTTGAATTTGAGGGGTTCACATTTCAGGTAGGAAATGAACGAGCAACCCTTTGGTACTGTAGTAACATTGGTCACCGGAGGGGTAGGTCCTCCAAGGTTAAGACTGGCAAGTCTGGCAGTCTCTGCAGCTATAGCAGCCTCCGCAGCAATGGCGGCTTCCGCGGCTGCTGCAGCCTCAGCAGCTGCTGCAGCCTCAGCGGCTGCTGCAGCATCAGTAGCACCAGCAGCTGTGGCGGCTTCGGCAGCTGCTGCAGCTACGGCTGCTCGTTCCGTGACAAGTGCTGCATTGACACTGTCCTTTACCAGTTTGCGGATGGCGGCTTGCGTCATCGTTGGTGGTGTCTTTTTCTTGGGCGCCATGATTCTATTGTTCAAAAGATACGTTGTAATTAGAGAGTTGTGAGATGAGCACAATTTTTGATATGAATGATAGGATAATAATGTTTGAAACTTAAAAACATAACACATGATAGTATATAAAACAAGAGTTTTATTTATATAACGTTGATTACAAAATCGAACTTATTACAAGTTCATTCAAAACTTACTAACTGATACTTTCAGTTAGTAATTACAACGTTGTACAAAAGCTAACTAGTACTATAACACTAGTCTAACGTCGGTTGGGAGGTTGTTGTTGTCCGGTCGGATTATTATTTCCGCGTGTTGCTAACACATCTACACTTTCGTTTGGACGATATTCTTTGACATCCTTTCGGTATAGCCTTTGTTGTATGGAACTCATTTGAGTTTGCATCCCACACAAATCATTCCTAAGTTGATACCTGTCAAAGTTTGCAACATCTAACCGGATTTCGGCGGTATTTAGGCGGTGAAGTAGTTTATGAATTTGTACCGCATCCTGTTCTTGGGCCCTCTCAACCAAAGTGAGTCTATCCTTGACATTATCCAAGCCAGTCAAAGGATTTAAGACTTCTTCCCCAACATGAGTCGAGTCACTCTTCACGTAGCTCATGTCAAGCTTAAACCAATATAGGTCGTCTCGAGCATTCATGGCATCCATTCTAGCAGAATTTACCTTGGACATACATTCGTGCATTTGACTTGCCATACATTTAACTTTGAGTTGGGTTAGGTTGAGAGCTTGTTTCAAAGAGTAGATTTCGTATTGAGCTGAGTTTGCGAACATATGTGTAGATGTAGATGTTCCGCCGGTTTGATAAGTAGATTTCGGAACTTGAGCTGGAGTGGTACGGTTAGATTCGGATGAAATTGGTGAAACCGGAGGTGGAGATGTTAATGGTGATAGATGTGGCACTACTAATAGTTCCTCCGCTTCCTCAATGTCATTAACCATTTCATGATCCTCTTCGTAATCATCGATGTTTATGTCCATATCCATTTCAGGATCCTCGTCCGAATCTACATCTAGATCCTCATAAGGTTCTTCCTCGTCGTCGTAGTCAATTGGTTCAAAGTAAGGATCATCGGGTCCGGGAAGAATAGGTAAATACTCGGGCATAGCAGGAAGATGATCGGGAGATGGAGGTGCGGACATGATGTCTACAATTAGTATTTCGATGTCAAAATAAATCATGCTTATGGAAAATGCTCAAACTATGGCAATGTGCATATAACAATATACAAATATGTTCATGTAGCATAACATGTGTAATAAGTCCATAATCTTCTGGAGGATGGAAGGCACGAAGAGCGGAAGGCTATAAAAATGTTTTTGCTTGTTATTGTAGTTATAGTTTAGGTCTCACTTAGACCCGTTTCTCTATAACCATGGCTCTGATACCAATCTGTAACACCCCCAATTCATGATGCAGCGGAATTCAACTTGGGTGTTACTCGACGGCACAACAGTCATAATAATAGAAAACGATCTCTAAACGAATCGTAATAAAAAGAGTTGTCATTCATATTATTCAAATGTATCAAAGTTTACATAGTAAGGTCCCAAAATGATCCATTGTTTCAAAACACATCAATATAAAGTCTATGATGTTTTTATTGAATGACATAATAGTTTATAGCCTTCTTCCTTCGGTACGTGCCCTTCCCGCTCCATTCTTGATTATCATGGACCTGAAATACATGCTTAAGAGGTCAACACAAAGGTTGAGTGAAATTCATAGAGTTTGTTTATGGTTGAACACAATATGTTGGTAGTAATGAGTTAATTAGACTCATACTCATGTTAGAAAACAAAACAGTTATTATTATGTACTAAGCTCATGCAACCAATACGTTAACGGGTACCAATATCAATCGGCGGTTATGTTGCCCCGGTAAGTACTTTGCCGTCATACTTAATGTTTTCAAATATAGTGCATTCATTTGAACTAACTGCTCAAACAAATGGGATTCGTCAATCCCAATAGGCCTATTCACAATACTCGCGCTCACTAATACTAGTGATTAAATGGTTCATGATGGGGCCTAGGATTGGCAAGGTAGGTACTTAGTAATAATAAAACAATCAGGCAGCATACAGTTTCAAAGCATTGTGTTCGGTTTAAAAGTAGCATGTATTTCCCCCAAGGGTTTGTAAAACATTGAAGTAATGTAAGCGGGGCTATGAACTCACCTTAAGTACGATAGCAAGTAATGAACGTGATAGTCGGATCGTGTAGGTTTCTACGAGCAACCTAGAATAGAATGTTGCGACTTAGGATTTGTGTAAAGAATATAACGGAGTGCCTATATATATATCTTGCATTTAGTCCATGATGAGGTATGATGTATATTTGTAAGTCTTTGTAAGAAAGATTTATGAACATGTATGTTTTGGTATATCGTTTACTACCGTTCGGGCTAACATATTTCAGAAGTCATGTTAGTAAGCGTTCGAGGAGCCAGGACACTTTAACTCGTAAATCCACAACTCATCTCGACGGCTTACATAATGAACTCCTCACATGAAGCTCCCTACTATTGTAGTAGTTGATAAAGTATATAGATATAAGTTTTGATCCGAAAAAAATTACATGTCCGATATTTGTATAAACTTAGGAAAGTTTATAGTACATGAAGATTATTATTAGGGGTAGTTTTATAAGTCTTGTATGACCATTTGTCTTGGTAAAATCTCATGGTTTCTTTTTAGGTGAAGTAGATACAAATTGCTTGTTCATGTTATCGCCAATTTCATTGTTTCATGTTTACGCCTTTGTAAGTTGGTTTGGTCATTTCGTCATGGCCTAGCCATGACCTTTGGTCCTTGTTCCATGGTCATGAGACACTACCTTGGTTCTAGCCATGGTGGTGGTCTTGTTTATAGGTCATAAGACCTTTTATTCCTTTGAAAGTATAACAATAGTATAGTGACTTAAAATATGTAAATAGCTGTTAAGAAAATGAGAAATATCTCACTCAGAAGGCGTTTTCAAGGCTTGAGCGTCTTTGTGCCTGAATGAAAACGTGATTCCGGACAACTTTCGTGTTTTAACTTTTTCATGAATCGGACCAGAAAGGCCTCTTTTTGCGTGTTTTAGGTTCTGTCACAGAAACTTTTAGGCAGTTTTGCCGGAAATCTTTGGTAACTTCAAATCGCCATAACTTTTGACTCGTTTACTCTTTTTAGGTGGTTCAAATTGCTATGGTTTACTTGTTAAGTCCTCTACTGTAATATGTAATAATCCAATATAAAATTTTTACCATTTTGATCAGGTTATACCAAGCTATTCACTAGTTTGCTTGTTTTAGTAACTTGTTTCAATAATTCATTACAACAACATCTTTTACTCATCATGATACATCATGGACATAATTACAACACATAATATAGCAAAGATAACATGTAAATGATATGAACATGAAAATTTAACAAGAAACATGTTAGGTTTAGGCTTACAACTTTTGGCTTTCTAATTAAAGAAAGGAGTAACAAGTAAGGAAATGGACTTTGATAGACTAGCTTCAACCCTTTTTCACTTCAAGCAACCTTTCTACCCTTGGTATTCTTGAAAGATATGTAATGAAAGTTGAGGTGTATTGAGTAGATTTAAACTCAAGAGAAAACACCAAGTATGTTAGGGTTTGGAAGATTTTTGGTGAAAAATAAGCTAACTAGGGTTTCTATCTTGAAATAACTCTTGAACCTTGCAACAAATTAGAAGACTTAAAGCTAAGTGTGAGATGTTTTGGTGTGTTGGGATGGCCGGCCAAGGGAAGGGGGAGAGGGGCTTTTATAGCTCAATGAGGAGGTTACAAAGTTAAGATCTTTTAGCCAAAAATCCACATGTATGCATCCTAGACATCAAGCCACAAGATCAAGCCACCAAAGGGTGTGACTCCCCCCCCTATGGCGGTTCACAAAGGGATAAGGGGGGAGGTGGCTTGGCTTGGTATTATCCTTGGTTATTTGGATGAAACTTGACTCCGGGAAATGCCAGCCGTAAATGATTAGGCCTTAAAACGTAAAACCGGGTGTCGTAAAATTATGAAACTTCAAAGTATTGTTAGACATGTCCATATGTCCCATAATAAAATATAAAATGAGTGGTAGGTGTCATTTGGGTGGTAAAACCCTGCTAAAAGCTGGAAACACGGGTCTAAACGCGTAATACGTAAAATGTACGAATATTGCGTAAAATTGAGAAAAGTGAAATGTTACTTTTCTAATATGATATAAATGATTTAAAATGACTTATAATGTCTAGACTGGGCTCAGTCTAGTGTCGGTTGGTATTAAATGTCTTTTAGACATCAAACCGGAAGCCTAAAAATCACGAAATGACTTATAACATCAAGGGGTGATTTTTGGTCAATGGAGGAGGGAATAATATGTTGACTTATTTTAATAAGTTGAAAGCTCAAATCATCTTAGAAACGCGGTGCAGGTAAAGGCTAGGGTTACGGCTGAGTAAAAACGCTTAAAACTGAAAATTCCAGTTTTTCACGGCCGAAGTTTATTTTGGCCATGATTTTTCTCAGTCATGATTTATTCTCAAATAAATCATGAGTGTGTTAAACATTTTTCTGATGTGGGGTCACCTGACGGGGTCAAATTTCGTTGTGCGTAGAATTTCTGATTGCCGTTTTACCCTAAAACGTGTAATTCTGTGTAATTCCTTAATAACTTTCACGAAAATGATCTGACGAGTGTCAAACATTTAATTTGCCATGGAAATGATTTATCACTCGAGAATATGAAGTAAAAATCAACTTTCGGGAAAATTTCCAAAAGAAATGAATAGTAAAAATGAATAGTAACATGAATAGTAAAATTTTCCGAAAATAGAATTAACCTGAATTTGCGAATTGTTACACCTAACTCCTACGTTAACACCTATTTCGAATTATATTATCACGAGTTCATCATCTTTTTATTATTTCTTGAGTATCTCTTCGATTTGGCTTTGGTTTTGAAGGTAGGTCGAGTTTTTGACTCGAGTAGTGGGTTCGAATCGTGACTAAGGGTCACGGATTTCATTATCTTTTCGGATTGTTATGATTCTTGTTACAAGAATCAAGTGGGTTTTCAATAAAAAATGGTTTAAAAAGAGGTTTGGTATCCGGGTTTGTGTAGCTCGTTGGGTCGAGGCTAACCGAGAGCTTTTGGCTCTCGGCTTGGGTCTTGAGTGATGTTATTCTTGATCCTTTTGTTGTTTATTCGGACTCTTGGTGCGTATCGTGATGCTAGTCGACCTTGTGGTCGTATGGATTACCAGCCGACACCCCCTAGGGGCTGTTTTGGTTCGGTTTGAGCTTAAGGAGCTAGCCGAGACCTATGGGTCTCGGGTGTGGCTTCCGTTTCACGTTTGAGCATATGTTGACCCGGGTTGACTTGGTAACTCAACCCGTGGCTTACTTGGTTTATTATTTAATTGGTTGTTTACTTTGTTACTTGGCCGAATACATGTGGGTCGAGACCGTGTTTGGTCTCGACATTGGATATTGAATTTGGTATTGTGAAGTGTTGACGAATTTTGATATTGGGG
The DNA here is from genome assembly GCA_030686995.1 of Artemisia argyi. Lineage (NCBI taxonomy): Eukaryota > Viridiplantae > Streptophyta > Magnoliopsida > Asterales > Asteraceae > Artemisia > Artemisia argyi. Next base: position 197,275,422 of record CM060687.1, on the reverse strand, counting down.
ACCGATTGTGAGACGGTCACTTAGATTGACGGAGATAGGTTAGTCGGGTGCCGTAGTCGGACCCTATTGTTGTAGCACGTGGATTGGGATTGTGTTGGACGGAGATAGTATTGATTGTTTTATGACTTTTATTTATTACATTGGACTTGGACAATGAGCCGAGAGTCATGACTCGGACATGTGACCATTTCGTATGACTCGATAACTATTACAATTAAAATGTAAATAATAAAACTCGTAATAACAATTATTGATAATATAAACGTTTATATGAATATATAGACGTGAATAACGTATATATAATTATATAGGCGCGTATATTAATAATAATAATAATCACGAGTCGTATTATAAATAATACAATTAGATATATATTAGGCTACAAAAGTGGCATAATATTATTGAACGTATTATTATTATAAAATTGTGTTATAAAACGGGAAACTCCCGACAATTATTAAACGTTTAATAAAATGTCATTTTGTATATATAACGGGTAAACTTATCGAGTTATGCGGAGTCGTTGTCACTCGAGTCCAGGTAAGTTATTATTTGTGACTTTCGTGTTGTCACGGATATATGACGATTAATATAAACGTTTTCTATAACTAAGTAACCACTTAACCGTAAGGTTGAACCGGGTTATTTGGTTATATGAAATGAATATATTAATGGGCATCGTATCCTACGACGCCCATAGGTTGTAGTATATGTAAAGTGTAATAAATTGCGAGTGTATATATCGGGAAACCTGGCCAATTTGACGATATATATGAGGAATTTATTAAACTATGATATGTACTATATAGTAATTATGTGCTAGGTGCTTTAGATAGGGTGTAATCTTGGAACGGTATGTTACGTAAATAAATATGAGGATTATCAAATCGACGGATTTGATAAACTTCGGCGATTTATTTAAATGATATATTGGGCTAATATTAGACCCATAGTTTATTTTATTATTCTTTATGTGATCTTTTTGGTTTGTTTTGAGTCGACCCACCACCCGTATGGATACCAAACGCAAACACACCAAACTAATACGAAATGGATTTTCGGAAATAAAACGGATTCTCGTCCGGGTTTGGGAATATTATAAATTTGAGGAAATGATTTCTGAACGAGTTAATATTGTTAGGTCGTGCCAAGTCCGTAGTTGCTGTTTTGTGAGTTATCATACATCTTATTTCTACCGACTTCTTCTTGCTATTTTCTGGACTTGAGGTGAGTCATAGCCCCACTTTTTACTCTTGAACTATGTTTTCAATACTTGGGGGTGAGAAACGTGCAAATTATTTTACGTGGACTATTATCGCTTTTATATTCTTTCTAAACTTGCTATGCGTATGGACTAGGATCTATTGTCAGCTTTAGTCACACATGTCGTGTGTACTATTCAAGGTTGGCTTATTTGGTTATTGGTGGATTGTCAGCTTTAGTCACATATATGTTGTGTGTACTATTCAAGGTTGGCTTATTTGGTTATTTGGGATTGTCAGCTTTAGTCACATATATGTTGTGTGTACTATTCAAGGTTGACTTATTTAGATACTATAGTGTGCACCTATAGGTTATTAATACTTCGGAGGTTATCCGAGTATTTATTGGTATTGCGGGGGTTACCCGAATATCTATGTTAGCACGGAGGGTATCCGTGTGTTATGTTGGAGCGGAGGGTATCCGCAGGCTTTTAGTGAATCCTTAGTCTAGCTAGCAAGCGTTTTGCGTATATGTCCACTATATTGTTAGATGAATTTAAACCTATGATCTCACCAGCGAAAGCTGACTTTTAGCACGTTTTCTCAGGTAATTAAGTGATGAGATGCATGCTTGGAATGGAAGGCTCGGCCAAGGCTCATGGTTTATGGATCTATTTTTCTAAACTCTGATAACTAAATTTGGACCTATTGTTATTTTATTTTGGGCCTGACTCTGAATGATGTTGGGATAAATGTAAACCTTAAAACCCCGTTTTGGTTGTGTTTTTATTATGTTTACTTTATCTCGTTCTATATTGTCTTGTGTTGGATACCAATCCCCGTAGCACCCCGAAAGCTTGTTGAGTCTTCCGCTGTATCAAATTTTGGGGGTGTTACAGATTGGTATCAGAGCCAAGGTTATAGAGAACTAGGTAAATAAACGCCTAAACTATAACCGTATTTTTATAGAAAATGATCCTTGACCACCGCCCGCCAGCCCGCCAAGCCGAAGCATCTTCTATTATTTGAGGTATTATGAGATATTTGAGATGATTGTTAGATTTGGGATTTATTGAGATGATTTGAGGTTTATGGAATTTAGTAATAAGATGGCGTTCTCGAGGATTTATATAGTCTATATGTTTTATAAACATTTTAGTAATGCGGTGTTTGAAATTCTTTTTATTGAGATTATATGATTGAACTATTTGATGAGTATTTTTAGTATGGTATTATGAGTTGTGATTTAGTTGTTTTGAAACACTTACACCTACCCTACGCCGTTGTCACAGACCATGGCCTCCCATGTGCCCGATGTCGACGAGGATATTCTTACTGCACCGGTTTTACCTGCACAGTTCACTATGGCATCTGATGATCCTTACCAGATGGCCATGTCTTCAGCTACTGTACCACAGGCAGCTTCTACTTTAGCACTACCTGCTGCATCTACGCAGGGACCCTCATCTTCTCTAGGGCTCCCTGGTACATCGAGGCAGCTTACTCTTCATCAGGCTTTGGCTCGTGTGGCACCACGCTTTGCCCACCGAGCTATGGCACGCATGTCGGTACGCCCTACTCCATCACCTTTACAAATTGATGCTCATTCTCTTCTGTCTGAGGCACCACCCACATCATTGCGTCGTCGTCCTAGATCACCTACTACATCTCCACATGGTTCACCTAGTAGGAGACGACAATTGATGAGGTACTCTTCCGATGAGGAGGAGGAGTACGAGGGTGAGGATGAAGCTGATGACCCTGAGGAGGAGGATGACCCTCAGGAGGCTGAGCAGAGTGATGATGATGACCCTGAGGAGGAGGATGACCCTCAGGAGGATGAGATGCCTGATGATGATGATGTGTTAGCACCACCAGCTCAGGCTGAGGAGTCTGATTCCCCTGTACACCCGATTGAGCCTGATTCACCTGATCATCCGTTCTTGTTTGAGTTGCCACCTGGCAGTCCCGGTGAGTCGGATGCATCTTCTGAGGTTTCTGCTGAGCATGCAGAGTTGGGTGAGATTGGCAGGTTGTGGGCTCGGATTACTGAGCTTAGTGAGAGGGTTGCACGTGTATCTGATCGACTTGAGAGAGTTATTGGAGAGTTTTTAGCGGATTTGAGAGTTGACTTGACTGTCGTTGTGGGCAGAACTACTGAGCTGAGGAGAGTTTTGATGGATGTCCACGAGCATATCGATAGTTTGCAGCGAGGATTTGTTACTGCTCGTGAGGCCGACCGCAAGCTATGGCAAAGGAATGCCGAGCTAGAGAAGGAGGTGGCTGACCTCAAGAGAGACCGAGACACCCATAGCGTGGAGCTAGGATCGTTATGGAGGGATCTTGATGGCTTGAGGCAGGAGTTGAGGAGCCTCCGCCAGCCGCGTGGCTAGTTGCTTGGGTTATGTTGTCTTGTTGCTTTCTTAACCGAGGAGTGTTCGGTTAGAAAAACTATTTATCATATTTTGATGTATTTTGCTCAGTATTCGTCTCTTTTGGAACGATTAGTACGTTTTGTGTTATCCGTAGTTGGAATGACGTTAGATCGCTATTGTATGGTTGATGGTTATTAGTATATGGTATTATGTGATTTTGGGTGTTATGGAAATTGAGTCCTTATTCGCTTTATTGATGTTACGTGGTGTATTGTTGCTCTTCTTTCCATGATTGGTTTCGTTGAAATGTTTTGTTGAGCATATCGATAAGTTCTATTGGAGACTCATGAACTTGTGTGATGTTACAGATCAATGGCACCACGTCGAAACCCTGTTAGGGCTACCAGAACTGGTCCTGCTGTGACTACTCCTGTTCGCCGAGGACGTCGACCTACTCGAAATGTTGAAACCCCTACTCCTGACAACCTGGACACCACTAACCGCAACAACAGGAATCAAAATGTTAATGTTCAGGGAGACAATGATCATGTTCCACTTAATGCACCTACTGTGGATCAAGCAATGATCAATCAACTTGTGGAGCAAAGAGTTGCTGAACTACTAGCTGAGTCAAATCATTCCAACAATTCTACTGGAACTTTTCCACCTGATCGTGCAAATGGATGTCAATACAAGGAGTTCAAGATTTGTGGACCTATTGAGTTTGGTGGAACTAAAGGAGTGGTTTACTTAGTCAGATGGATTGAGAAGACTGAGTATGTGTTCAATGTCAGTGGTTGTGCGGAGAATGCGAAAGTAAAGTTTGCTTCTTTTACTTTCAAGGATGAAGCTTTGACTTGGTGGAACAACTACCGAAATGCAGTTGGGAGTGATGTAGCTTATGCCATGACTTGGGAGCAATTTAAGTCTTTACTGATTCAGACTTATTGCCCAAGGAATGAGGTCAAGAAGCTAGAGATTGAGTTTTGGAACCACAAGGTAAAAGGTAATGATATGGCGACTTACAATCGTCGTTACCAGGAATTAGCCTTGTTGTGCCCAGATATGGTGAAAACTGAGACTCAAAAGATCGAGAGGTATACTGATGGGTTGCCTGTAGCTACGAGGAATGATGTGATTTCTGCTAGGCCTGCAAACATCCATGAGGCAATCACAATTGCTCAACAACTTATGGATTCGTTGGAATTAGAAGAAGCTGATAAGGAGAAGAATGGAAAGAGAAAGAGAGACCGTCACTCTAAGAGTAATGATCACCGAAGCAAGAGACAAGCTAAGGCTTATGCTATTGGGAATGGAGATAAGAAGAATCAGAACGGTGATGCACCCAAGTGTGATCGTTGCCACCAGCATCATACTGGATGGTGTAGTGTGAAATGCCAGAATTGCTCAAGGAAAGGACACACAGCTAGGGATTGTAGAGCCCGACCTCTTGCTATGGTTCAAGCTGCACCTGAGATGAGGAACAAGGCAGATGTTACTTGTTGTGGGTGTGGAAAGAAGGGACACTATAGGAATGAGTGTAGAGAATCGCGGAACCGTGGAAACCAAGGCTCGGGTGGTAATGGGTACAATTATGGAAACCGTGGAGCTGGAGGAAACCGTGGACGACAAGATAATGGGGACCAACGTGTGGAAGCTGGAGCTGCTCAGGGAAGAGTGTATGCACTCGGAAACGAGAGAGGAGAAGATCCGAACGTCGTTACTGGTACGTTCCTTCTCAATAATCGTTATGCTTCCATACTATTTGATACTGGTGCCGATAGGAGTTTTGTGTCCACTACGTTTGCACCCTTACTAGAGAAACCCCCGATGGCCTTAGGAATTGGATATGATATTGAGTTAGCAAATGGGAATATAGAAAGGATTAATACCATCATTCGCGGTTGTACGTTAAATTTCTTGAACCATCCTTTCAACATAGATCTTCTACCCGTCACGTTAGGGAGATTTGATGTCATCGTTGGTATGGATTGGTTGTCGAAGTATCGTGCTCACATACTTTGCGACGAGAAGATCGTGCGTGTACCATACGGAAAGGAAGTCCTAAATATATTAGGAGACCGAAAGGATTCTAGGAGCCCATCCCGATTAGCAGTTATATCTTGCACGAAGTTACCGAAGCTAATGGAGAAGGGATGTTACCTTTTCTTAGCTCAAATTTCTGAGAAGGGAGAGACGAAGAAAAAGGAAAGATGCATTGGAGATGTGCCTATAGTTCGTGATTTTCCTGATGTGTTTTCCGATGATTTGCCGGGAATCCCGCCGAGTAGACAAGTGGAGTTTCAGATTGAGTTGATACCTGGTGCTGCACCTGTAGCACGAGCGCCTTATCGTCTTGCACCTACCGAACTAGAAGAGTTGTCGAAACAATTGGCAGAGTTAGCCGAAAAAGGATTCATAAGACCAAGTTCTTCACCTTGGGGAGCCCCAGTCTTATTTGTGAAGAAGAAGGATGGATCGTTCCGTATGTGCATTGATTACCGAGAGTTGAATAAGCTAACGGTGAAAAACAGATACCCGTTACCTAGGATCGACGACTTGTTCGATCAACTTCAAGGATCGAGTGTGTATTCGAAGATTGATTTGAGATCGGGATATCATCAACTTCAAGTTCGCGAGGAAGATATTCCGAAAACGGCTTTCAGAACCCGTTACGGGCATTACGAGTTTCAGGTGATGCCGTTTGGGTTGACTAACGCACCGGCAATATTCATGGATCTCATGAATCGGGTGTGTAAGCCTTACTTAGATAAGTTTGTGATTGTGTTCATCGATGACATTCTGATTTATTCAAAGAGTGAGAAAGAGCATGAGGAGCATCTAAGACTCATTTTGGAATTGCTCAGGAAGGAGAAACTCTATGCCAAGTTTTCGAAATGCGAATTTTGGATTCCGACGGTACAATTTTTGGGTCATGTGATTGATAGACAAGGAGTCCATGTGGATCCTGCTAAGATTGAGGCGATAAAAGATTGGGCTGCACCTACAACCCCAACCGAAGTTCGTCAATTTTTGGGTTTAGCTGGTTATTACCGAAGATTCATTGAGGGATTTTCGAAGATAGCTAAACCATTGACCAAATTGACTCAAAAGAGTGTTATGTATGAATGGGGAGATAAAGAAGAGGAAGCATTTCAAATGCTTAAGAAAATGTTGTGTAGTGCTCCTATCTTAGCGTTACCGAAAGGTAACGAGGATTTCGTCGTCTATTGTGACGCCTCACATAAAGGTTTGGGAGCCGTGTTAATGCAACAAGAGAAGGTGATAGCTTATGCTTCCCGACAGCTCAAAAAGCATGAGAAAAACTACACTACCCATGACTTGGAGCTAGGTGCTGTGGTTTTCACTTTAAGAATATGGAGACATTACTTGTACGGAACAAAGTGTGTTGTATTTACTGACCATAAAAGTCTACAACACATCTTGAATCAAAAAGAGCTAAATATGAGACAACGACATTGGATTGAGTTGCTAAGCGATTATGATTGCGAAATTCGCTACCATCCTGGTAAAGCAAACGTTGTTGCTGATGCTCTTAGTCGAAAGGAAAGAATACCACCGTTACGAGTTAGGTCATTGGGAATGACTATTGTATCGCCATTACCGTCTCAAATAATTGAAGCTCAAACGGAAGCGTTGAAAGCAGAAAATAGATCTGCCGAGAATATATTTGGGATGGCTGAGAATGAGAAAGGATTTATTAAGCGTTCTAATGGATTGTTATGTTTTGGAGATCGGATTTGGGTACCTTTGTATGGAGGAATTCGGGATTTGATTATGCATGAGTCACATAAGTCAAGGTACTCTATTCATCCTGGGTCCGATAAAATGTACCAGGATCTTAAGAAGTTCTATTGGTGGCCAAATATGAAGGCAAATATAGCATCGTACGTTAGTAAGTGCTTGACATGTGCTAAGGTTAAAGCTGAACACCAGAGACCGTCAGGATTACTAACGCGACCAGAACTTCCAGTCTGGAAATGGGAGCGGATTACTATGGACTTCATTACCAAATTACCGAGGACAGCTAGCGGTTGTGACGCTATCTGGGTAATTGTGGATCGTCTGACAAAGTCTGCTCATTTCTTAGCAATTAGTGAAGATGATAGTGTGGATAAGCTTGCGAGGTTATATGTGAAGGAAATTATTTCGCGTCATGGAGTCCCGATATCTATTATTTCGGATCGCGATAGTCGCTTTACGTCAGCTTTGTGGTGATCACTTCAAACGGCTTTGGGGACGAGGCTTGATATGAGTACTGCATATCATCCCCAAACCGATGGTCAAAGTGAGAGGACCATTCAGACGTTAGAGGATATGTTTTGTGCATGCATTATAGACTTTGGTAAAGGCTGGGAGAAGTACTTGCCTCTCGTGGAATTTTCCTATAATAATAGTTACCACACAAGTCTTAAGGCTGCACCATTCGAAGCTTTGTATGGCAGAAAGTGTCGTTCGCCTATTGGTTGGGCAGAAGTTAGAGATAGCCAACTCACAGGCCCTGAACTTATTTTGGAAACTACTGAGAAAGTGGCTCAGATTCGTGATCGATTGCAAGCAGCCAGAGATAGGCAGAAGAGCTATGCCGATCAGAGACGTAAACCTTTAGAGTTCCAGGTTGGAGACAAAGTGATGCTGAAAGTCTCGCCTTGGAAAGGTGTAATACGTTTCGGGAAACGTGGTAAACTCAACCCACGCTACATTGGACCATTCTTGATCTTAGAAAGAATTGGGCCCGTGGCTTATAGGTTGGAATTACCACATGAACTGAGTAAAGTTCACGACGTGTTCCATGTTAGTAACTTGAAGAAATGTCTTTCCGATGAAATGCCCGTCATTCCAATGAGGGATATTCGTGTCGAAGAGAAATTGAATTTCGTGGAAGAACCAATTGAGATTTTAGATCGTGAAGTTAAACGACTCAAGCGAAGTCGCATTCCGCTCGTCAAGGTTCGTTGGAATTCCCGACATGGACCAGAATTTACGTGGGAACGTAAGGACGAGTTCAGGAAGAGATATCCGAAGCTTTTCACTTCGTAGATGAAATTTTCCGAGTGAAACCCGGGACGGGTTTCCTTCTGAGACTGGGAGGATGTGACAACCGGCAGTTTAGGGAGCCATTTTAAAAACCCGCATTACGATTAAAGTTCGTTTATAATTTTTATTTGAAATTTTATTTCACAACGAACTTGTAAGACCTATTTTATGGATATTTTTAATTAAAGACGTTATTGAATTCGTGAATTATGTTCATAATTCATTTTTGATTTAATGCTCGGTGATGTATTCTTAAATTCTCACTTGGTAATACGTTGACTCTGGCACTAGGTTTACCTAACGAAAATTTTATGATTCGTCTTACGAGTCCGACTATATTTTATTTATTTACGAGATGTTTTCGGAAGATATTAAAAGATTGGAATGAGTTCGGGTTCGGGCCACATGTTTTTACATTTACCCACGTTACCCGCTCCACACCGTAGTAATATTATTATTACTATTATTATTATTATTATTATTATTATTATTATTATTATTATTATTATTATTATTATTATTATTATTATTATTATTATTATTATTAATAACAAAAAAAAAAAAAAAAGAGTAAACTACAAAATCCGGTCCTTGTGGTTTTCGGTACACAACAAACCACACCAACACCTCACCATTTCCATCTCTCTCTTCCCCCTCATCTCCCATCTTCTTTCTTAACCTAGTCGCCGCCCCTTTGGCCGGCCACCACCGTCACACCGCCGCTCTCACACTAAAAACAACACCACCATCTTAATCCTCTCGTCCCGATCTATCTTTTGGTACTAACCACGCGCCCTAACTCCTACGTTAACACCTATTTCGAATTATATTATCACGAGTTCATCATCTTTTTATTATTTCTTGAGTATCTCTTCGATTTGACTTTGGTTTTGAAGGTAGGTCGAGTTTTTGACTCGAGTTGTGGGTTCAAATCGTGACTAATGGTCACGGATTTCATTATCTTTTCGGATTGTTATGATTCTTGTTACAAGAATCAAGTGGGTTTTCAATAAAAAATGGTTTAAAAAGAGGTTTGGTATCCGGGTTTGTGTAGCTCGTTGGGTCGAGGCTAACCGAGAGCTTTTGGCTCTCGGCTTGGGTCTTGAGTGATGTTATTCTTGATCCTTTTGTTGTTTATTCGGACTCTTGGTGCGTATCGTGATGCTAGTCGACCTTGTGGTCGTATGGATTACCAGCCGACACCCCCTAGGGGCTGTTTTGGTTCGGTTTGAGCTCAAGGAGCTAGCCGAGACCTATGGGTCTCGGGTGTGGCTTCCGTTTCACGTTTGAGCATATGTTGACCCGGGTTGACTTGGTAACTCAACCCGTGGCTTACTTGGTTTATTATTTAATTGGTTGTTTACTTTGTTACTTGGCCGAATACATGTGGGTCGAGACCGTGTTTGGTCTCGACATTGGATATTGAATTTGGTATTGTGAAGTGTTGACGAATTTTGATATTGGGGACCGATTGTGAAATGGTCACTTAGATTGACGGAGATAGGTTAGTCGGGTGCCGTAGTCGGACCCTATTGTTGTAGCACGTGGATTGGGATTGTGTTGGACGGAGATAGTATTGATTGTTTTATGACTTTTGTTTATTACATTGGACTTGGACAATGAGCCGAGAGTCATGACTCGGACATGTGACCATTTCGTATGACTCGATAACTATTACAATTGAAATGTAAATAATAAAACTCGTAATAACAATTATTGATAATATAAACGTTTATATGAATATATAGACGTGAATAACGTATATATAATTATATAGGCGCGTATATTAATAATAATAATAATCACGAGTCGTATTATAAATAATACAATTAGATATATATTAGGCTACAAAAGTGGCGTAATATTATTGAACGTATTATTATTATAAAATTGTGTTATAAAACGGGAAACTCCCGACAATTATTAAACGTTTAATAAAATGTCATTTTGTATATATAACGGGTAAACTTATCGAGTTATGCGGAGTCGTTGTCACTCGAGTCCAGGTAAGTTATTATTTGTGACTTTCGTGTTGTCACGGATATATGACGATTAATATAAATGTTTTCTATAACTAAGTAACCACTTAACCGTAAGGTTGAACCGGGTTATTTGGTTATATGAAATGAATATATTAATGGGCATCGTATCCTACGACGCCCATAGGTTGTAGTATATGTAAAGTGTAATAAATTGCGAGTGTATATATCGGGAAACCTGGCCAATTTGACGATATATATGAGGAATTTATTAAACTATGATATGTACTATATAGTAATTATGTGCTAGGTGCTTTAGGTTGGGTGTAATCTTGGAACGGTATGTTACGTAAATAAATATGAGGATTATCAAATCGACGGATTTGATAAACTTCGGCGATTTATTTAAATGATATATTGGGCTAATATTAGACCCATAGTTTATTTTATTATTCTTTATGTGATCTTTTTGGTTTGTTTTGAGTCGACCCACCACCCGTATGGATACCAAACGCAAACACACTAAACTAATACGAAATGGATTTTCGGAAATAAAACGGATTCTCGTCCGGGTTTGGGAATATTATAAATTTGAGGAAATGATTTCTGAACGAGTTAATATTGTTAGGTCGTGCCAAGTCCGTAGTTGCTGTTTTGTGAGTTATCATACATCTTATTTCTACCGACTTCTTCTTGCTATTTTCTGGACTTAAGGTGAGTCATAGCCCCACTTTTTACTCTTGAACTATGTTTTCAATACTTGGGGTTAGAAACGTGCAAATTATTTTACGTGGACTATTATCGCTTTTATATTCTTTCTAAACTTGCTATGCGTATGGACTAGGATCTATTGTCAGCTTTAGTCACACATGTCGTGTGTACTATTCAAGGTTGGCTTATTTGGTTATTGGTGGATTCTCAGCTTTAGTCACATATATGTTGTGTGTACTATTCAAGGTTGGCTTATTTGGTTATTTGGGATTGTCAGCTTTAGTCACATATATGTTGTGTGTACTATTCAAGGTTGACTTATTTAGATACTATAGTGTGCACCTATAGGTTATTAATACTTCGGAGGTTATCCGAGTATTTATTGGTATTGCGGGGGTTACCCGAATATCTATGTTAGCACGGAGGGTATCCGTGTGTTATGTTGGTGCGGAGGGTATCCGCAGGCTTTTAGCGAATCCTTAGTCTAGCTAGCAAGCGTTTTGCGTATATGTCCACTATATTGTTAGATGAATTTAAACCTATGATCTCACCAGCGAAAGCTGACTTTTAGCACGTTTTCTCAGGTAATTAAGTGATGGGATGCATGCTTGGAATGGAAGGCTCGGCCAAGGCTCATGGTTTATGGATCTATTTTTCTAAACTCTGATAACTAAATTTGGACCTATTGTTATTTTATTTTGGGCCTGACTCTGAATGATGTTGGGATAAATGTAAACCTTAAAACCCCGTTTTGGTTGTGTTTTTATTATGTTTACTTTATCTCGTTCTATATAGTCTTGTGTTGGATACCAATCCCCGTAGCACCCCGAAAGCTTGTTGAGTCTTCCGCTGTATCAAATTTTGGGGGTGTTACAAGGTGGTAACCCCGTTTAGGCCGATCGGATTTTGGATCCCCTAGGGGTTTCCGGATCCTTCTCTTGTTTCCATGTTTTGTCTAGTATTACTTTCCTAATCTTCGTTTAATAATAATTAGTCATTAATCATTAAATACTAATTACTATTATTTATTTTTGCGTTTAATAATTAATTATAACATTTTATAAATAATTATTACTTTTTCTCTTCATACGTATTGTGTGCAATCCCGTGATCTCGAGTTCGATCCTAACATACGTCTACTAAAATAATGTCCATATTCTAACATAAGCCTAATGGGAATGATAACATTAATGTTGAGGGTGTTGATTTGTCATCTGGGATGATTGAGAAGAACTTGGGTGGGAACATACATGACCAGGTGGAGCCGGTTTCAATTGGTAATATTCAAAAGGCCACTACTAGTTTTGGTGAGTTGAGTTCACCCTCAATGATGAGCCCTAGTAGTGTTAGTTTGAACGTGGATGAGTCACCTGATTGTTCTATGGATGATATTCTGAAAGTGGAGCCGATTCCACTTACGAAAGATACATCACATGGTGACGACTTGGATCCGGTTACTAGTGCTGAAACTGTGAAGCACTTGTTATCTAATGCGCATAATAATTTTGATGAAGCCATGAATAATATTCAATGTGAGATTGTTGCTAATATGGCTTCCTCTTCGGATTTGCACAGTTCGAGTGTTATTGGGCAAACTTCTAATTCGACAGCTGCTGGTCTTGATGCTTCTAAGGTTGTTATTACTAGTGGTACTGGAGTGAAGTCGATTTCTTATGCGGGTGCTACTTCTAATGAACCTCTGAAACACGTGTCTAATTTTCGGAGGTTGGAATGTAGCAAAAAGATGGATGATGTTGACCTTTCAGTTCCATTGAAAGTAGTGGAAGAGGTAAACACGAGGTTTGAGAATACTCTCTATGGTTATTTCCTTGGCCAACGCCTTGTTTTTCATGTTGTTGATTACTATGTCTGCAATGCATGGGCTAAGTTTGGTGTGCAAAAGGTAATGATGAATGCAAAGGGGTTCTTCTTCTTTAAGTTTAATTCGAAGAAAGGTGTTGATGATGTGCTTGAGAACCGTCCTTGGTTGATCAGAAATGTTCCTATTATTCTTAAACCATGGACTTTGAACACTAACCTACTTAAAGAGGATTTGACTAACATCCCTGTTTGGGTTAAATTCCATGATGTCCCCCTAGCAATGTTTTCTGATGATGGCCTCAGTCTTCTAGCCACACTGATTGGTACGCCCAAAAGGTTAGATGCTTTTACAAGCAATATGTGCAAGGAATCGTGGGGCCGTAGTAGTTTTGTTAGATGCATGATAGAAGTGAAGTCGGATGAGGTGCTGCGGGACAACCTCACTATTGAGATACCGTTACTTGATGGTTCGGGTTCGACTATTGAGAAGATAAGGGTTGAATACGAGTGGCAACCACCTCGTTGTGACAAGTGTAAGATATTTGGTCATATTCTGACTGACTGTCCTAAGGTTGTTATACCTCCTGTTCAGCCCACTAAGCCTGTTAATGATAGTTTCAAGACTGTCAATAACATGAAGAAAGGAAAACAAATAATTCCGGGTAAAGGAGGGTTTACTAAACCTGTTGTGGGTAAGAAGTTTCAGTATCAACCCAAACAGACTCCTCCTAAACCCAAGAATGTTGGTGGCAATAAGAAGAAGACTCCTGATGTGGCTAGTTCTAGTGGTACAACGATCTCTACATCTAACCAGTTTGATGCTCTTAATATGGATGATACGGATACGTTTGGTATTCCTACTGATGACACCAACATGGATGTGGATGCTGGCTGTACAATGGAAGTTAATGAGGATGTGTCGGTTAAGACTGGTACTACATCACAAGAACCCCTTGTGAGTGATTTAATGGGAACTAAGGAAGGTGGTTCTACTCCTATAGTTGAGAAAATTAGTAAGCTTGAAAAGCTACTTATCGATGGGAAAGCTACCCTTTTGGATGATAAAGGTGTTCCTATTCCGTCTGCATCTGCCAATAAGAGGGCTAACCCATTCTCTAAGGTGGGTGATATTTTGGTTACTGATAGTGATGAGGAGGAGGTTCTTAACACGTTCGACGAATCAACAAATCTTTTTAGTGGAGGTCATGAGCGTGAAGATGAGTTGGATGACTATGATGATTACTCGAAGCAAATTTATGATCTTCCAGAGGAATTGGATGCTCTTAATGCCATTTATGGCTTTAATCTCCAAGGTCGTAGGAAGTAGCTTATATTTTTGTCCGAGTCTTTAAATGGTTTGTTTTCTTGTCTAGAAAATAGGTAGTATCTTGTTATGTAAGCCTTTCGCCTATGTAACGGGCTGAGATATGAGATTCACTCATATCCGTTGTACTTAAATGTTTTTTGGAGTAATATATTTACCGGGTCGTTGACCTTTTACCCCAAAAAAAAATTTAGTGTATAATTTTTTTACCCTAAGATTCTATAAACTTACAAGTACGATTCGACCTATGGCTGCAACATCTATATGCTGTAAGATGATCTTATTATTTTAGTTATGACGCATATACATTTTTGAGGTACTCTAACGTCGCTGCTCTGAGTGGCATCATCGTTGGCGTTCTGAAGGTTTTGTCGTTGATGAAGCAAGAAGGGAATCTCCCAAAGCCAAAGTTCCGTTTTATGATTGAAGGTTCAGGATTTGGTATCCGATATGGTAAGTTCCTGAACCAGACTAATCTAATTTTTATGATTAATAGAAGTAAGTTAGCTTATCTTATTCATCTTTTAACAAGTGTCATATACACTACTACATTGTCATACAAAATTTCTATTTCGTTGTATCCACCAATTGATGTTCTAACTTTTTTTTATTAAAAAAAAACTATCACAATATATACAAAAGTGAGAAAGTAATGTATACCGGTAAAATTTGGTATTTATGTTATTCCTAGTGACAGTTTTTCTACTTAATATGGCGCAGCTGCTTGTGGAGAATTCGACTCCAACAATAATAGGAGTAGCATAAATATTAAGCAAAAGAAACTCACATATCAGGCCTACCAAGATTCTTATGATTGAAAATTGATGTCAAACTTAATTATACTTCGATTCTACTATATTGTTTGGCTCCATGTTTAATTACGTTTTTCCCAGAAAATCACAAGGCTGCAATACTTTGGTTATTACCATGAAAATTTTCCATGTTATTTGTGTTCGTGGCCTAGATCATATTGTCTCTACAATGTTTACTTTATGTTTGGTGAAGTTTATGATCATTGTAAATATTTCGTACACTACCCCTGATACAAATAAGGTTGATTGTAGTAATATCATAACGCATGCATAAAATGATTCATGCATGTGGTTTGTAACTTTGTTCAATTTGGCAATTTCAGAGGGCCGATTTATCTTCCTAGAGATATGATGGTTCTTGAAATTTCTTTGAGTTATATGAATCTTTCTTGTGTAATATAATAAAATGTTTGGTAAATCTGATTTTACTTATATGTGTCATGTCTAAGAATTTTGCGCTACAAATATTCTTTAGTTTTAATAAAATTTTTACATGATTGGTAAAGATATAGCGAGAAGAAAATATATAATGAGAAGAAAGAGAAGTAACAATAATTACACATTTGATATGATCCGACTTAAATTAGATGATATTTATTCATTTGAATGCATCTTATATTGTTTCGAAGTGATTTCTGACATGAAAAAGATGCAAAGTAACACTAGAACCACATTTGAAAGACGAAAAATACATAGAATTCACTTAATTTGATAAAATGCATCTAATATATTTATATGTTTGTAAATTTGAGCTAGAAAATGCATTATGATACTTTTAACTTAAATCAATTCATTTAATTCAAATCAATGCATCATGAATGTGTGTTTAAGTTTTCTTATGATTTGATGAGACTGTCTACATGATAGCTTTTAGTTGCAGGTTCGCTACTGTCACACGTTAATTATCCATGTTAAACTATTGATAAATATCATTTGGAAGAGACCAAATGTAATTGATTAGTAACAAATTAAATAAAACACGTGTATTAAATTTAAAATTACAACAATATATATTATATTTGCTTCAATAAAAGATTGTTTATAAGTTTTAAAAGACAAAAAGTTTGTTAATCTAAAATTCAACCTGAAGTACTTAAATGTAATGTTAGTTTAACATTACAAAATTTTAAATTTAATCATATACCCATGTGGTTAAAAGTATCAAAATGAAAGCACACATTTCAAGTTAAAATGATTCAGCTATTTTCTTATCCAAACTAAGTAACTAACCATTATATTCTTTTGTGTGTATTCATTTCATTTTTTTTTCTTTTTTTTTCCCTGATTTTACACATGAGAACTTTTAATAATTCATACTGTGTGTACCGTAAACTTCTAATCACTTCTATTACGTGTATCATTACGGTGATAGTATATTGTGACACTACTTAATCCTTTTTCGTTCAATATACACATGATTTGTTTAAATTATACCCGTTAATCCATTATATATTAATCACAGACACCCCAAACACCCCAATTTCCCAATTATGGGTGTATATTTGTGGTTTGTTGTATAACTCATAGGTTAGGTGAGAGAATATATAATTAACTGGGAGTTAAGTGAGAGAATAAGGTGTTTTAGGTGTGTATTATGTTTCAGGTGTGTAAATGGATTAAGTAGTGCTACGCCATAATCAGGGCCGGCCCTGGCTATAGGCGAGCTGGGCGACGGTCAAGGGCATCATCGAAACAGGAGGCATAAATTAGGGGCAGACCCATCATATGCTATACAGGGGCGGATCTACCAGTAGCTGCTGCCTCCGGTTTGAGCCGATGAACTGTAAAAAGAATGACATTTTGAATGGTGCCACTGCAACCACAAATGATTCTGATTAATGGCTATCAATATCTGATTGAATATGTAAAAGAAAACTAGATAAGAAAAAAGTCGCACTAGTCTCATGTTTTAAAAGTTCGTGCTTTTTACTTTTATATTTTTTACCTTGGTAAACATTTCAAACTTGGTGCATTTTTGTTATCTTTATATTCGAACGCTCCATGTTTGCTTGGTCATCGGTTTAACTTTAAAATCTTTCATTTGATATTATTCACTAGTACGCAATTTCCACTCAACTAAATCTAATATGTTTATAAACGCCGTCTTTGAATTTTTGAAAATTTTGAGGGTCCTGGAGGAAATTACATAGTAAGTCATTTCGACAAGGAATGTTATATAAATTGTGTCATCGTTTATAAGATATAATACAATTAGTTATCTACACGTTCAACATATTACTTATTTAAGATAATTTCTCATCTAAATATTATTTTTTCTTCATAAAAATTACTTGTATACATGCATATAATTGTTAACAGGACAAATTTTGGAATTCTTAAAAATTTTGAAGTCCTGAGCGGTTTCTCAGCTTGCATACACTCAAATACGGCCATGCATGTTTAATTGTTTATAAGGAATATATATGCAACTTGATAATTAATGTTACTTTCAAATAAGTATATATGTCCTTTGGTTCTTTGACTGGTGGTGCGACTAGCAACTTGTATGACAACTTGATCATTGGTGGCTAATTATTTGCAGGAAAGTATTAGTAAGATACAACATGGAGCGTCTTCAAGCAATGAAATCTTGAAAGATTAAACTGTAACCAGTGGCGAAGCTAAAAAATTATTAGTGGAGGGTCGGGGTCTAAATTTTTTTTTCCTAATGCTATTTTTCGGGTAATATATTCGGGTCAGGTCAAAAATTAAAATACTATTATTATAAAAGAAAAGTTTCAATCACTAAAAAAACTAAACATTTGTCCAAGACAACTAAACATTAAAAAGGAGATAAACGGTTGGTACCTGGCTCGATTCATTGAAGAAATTAAAGTTCAACATTTTGACTTTTAAGATCCTTGAATTCTTTAATTATGGACTCCGCATCAAACTTGTTAGCAATTTCTTTTTCTATGTAAATCACCATACTGTTTGCTAGATTCTGATCCGACATCTTATTATGTATGCGATTCTTGAATATCTTCATTGCTGAAAATCCCCTCTCTATTGTTGCAGTCGAAACCGGAAGTGTCAAGAGTAGCCGACACACTCTTTCAACCAAATCGTACATGCTATTTTCCCAGTTTCCACAAGAGTTTGGCAGAGATCAGAAAGAGTTGCTACCTCACTTAGCTTGGCATTATTTATCCTTTAAACTTGAAATGTCTCCGATTGACAACGTAATTGATTTCTCTCCTGCTCAGTAAACTCCGTAGGATAATATTTCTCAACAAGATGAACAATGTGATCAATATTAATCTCTTTTGAACATAAAGTCTCACCAAGAGATAACAACTCTATTGATTGCTCACTGAATCTACAATCCAACTCATGTATTTGCTTATCCAATGTTCCCATAAACAAATCTACTCGGTAAAAATGTTCAAATGTAACATGAAGATCTTTTTTACGAGGCCGATATAGGTAGATCTATATGGAGCACTCATATCGGGCATCTCTATGTCATGTCTTTGACAATATATATATATATATATATATATATATATATATATATATATATATATATATATATATATATAACTTTCTCAATTAAAGAATCTCATTCATCGTTTCTAAAATTATTTAGACTAACATTTGTGGCTGAAACTAAATCCATTGCATTAAGGATGTCTTGGGATTTCTTTTGTAATCCTTGACAAAGTGTATCAGTCTTTTGCATCACCTCTTGCATCATGTGAAGAAAAAACACAAACTCAAATGACTTCAAGTAACTATAAGTCATACTAGCATCTCCACGTTGAGCACGGGTATTACGAGTAGTGTCGTCCATTATTCCCTTGAGAACAGCCCGGGTGACATCAAACATGTTAACCAAACTACAAATAGATTTAAATTGGGAACCCCAACGTGTATCCCCGGCCCTTCTTAATGTCCCGACCTGGTTTTGTCCTTTTCCCAATTTGATTTCACCTAACTCCAGTAATTTTTTAATCTTAATTACCTTCGCCTTTTGTAACTCATCGTGATGCTTACTAGAAGCACAGACCACATTTATTACAAAAGCTAAGTACTCAAAGAACTGAGAAAACAATAAGCCTTGTGTGTTATTGAAGAATACTCTAACCAATTAGGGAACATACCAAACCAAGCAAATTTAAATCGACGAAGATTATTCTCTGGACCTCTAGGCTACTAACATCCAATTCATTGATGTTAGCTTGTGAAATTTCAGAAGGTTGTTCATTGTAAGTATCTGGACCAATAACCGGTTCGCTTGTTGAGCCTTTTTGACGTTTACTCTCTTAAATTTCATCATCAATTCTTTCTACTTGTTGTTTTTCCTTCTTTCTTTTAAAAAATGAAGTTATGGTTTTATTCTTTACCATAATTACAATCTATAAATTTGTCCTACATCTACATAAATTGCAAAGAACTTATATTAGTGGTACCCGATTGACGATTCCTGTCAGGCTGCCATATTGAACTTTCAACCTCAATTTCTAATTTCTACTTAAATCCCTAATTTCTACTAAATCTCTAATTTCTACTAAATCCCTAAATAAAATAAAAGTATATTTAAAGACAACAAACCAGAAGGGCCGCTGCAAGCAGCGACAGGCCTGGCGGAGGCTGGTCGGCTGGACTGCAGGAGCCAGGAAGATGGGAGGAGATGAGGGTCGAAGGGGAAGGGTTTGGGATTTGGTTAATTATTATTGTTCCCATTTTTTTCTTTTTTTAATGGGCTAAGTAATGGATTTTAGTTTGGGATTTGGTTTGTTAATGGATTTTAGTTAGGGTAGATGAGCTTATTAAAATGTAATGGATCAATTTTATTGCTTAATGTATAAAAAAAATTTCACATTTAAAATGGAGGGTTGAAATCGAATATACCGAAATTTTTCTACACGAAAACTATATACCCCTTACATCGCAAAAAAATTTCGAGGGGTCGGGCGCCCCTTATATAGCTGCGCCGTTGACTGTAACAACCTTTAACTACAGTCTTATTGAATGAATATATTGAAAGGCTTGAGTTATCCGGACCCTCATATAAAGAGGGTTTGCCAACGATTGGACGCATCCCCTGATTATACGGTATGTATCAACAGTTGCACGGCAACTGTTTGACTAAAAACATATGATGTGACACCATAAAGAGGGATGTGACACATCCCTATTGAAATTAAGTAAAAAGGACTCTTAAATGTCAATATTTTATTGTATGAACTAACGTAAATGGAATATTATTATGACTTTTCGTTTCGCATTAATGAGACTTGAGCTGGTACTTGTCTTTATTGTAACATGCCAGAATACTTAACTTCAGAAGAAAGAAGCTCCCAATTTCCTTCCAAACAACCTGACAACTTATGATCTCAATATTCCATAACCTAACGAACTGATTTTTGTTTTAAAATATTGCACAAATTATCATTCTATCATGTATCATCTTCGTCCACATATATATTCTCCAAGCTAGCCTCCATGGTCGCGTCTAGATCGCTTATCACGTGCATGGAAAATGACAACAAAATATATATCAACTAAAATGACGAAACTAGTGCCAAAACTGACCCGATGTATTTAAGAAAAATTGTGATTTTTTATAAGAATTAAAATTTCGTTACGGAACACCATAAATGTCGTCTCAAAACGTACTCTAATTCCGCCACTGATATCGTTCGTTCAGTTATTTCAAGTTTGCTTCGATCACGACTCTAAATATTACAAGACAAACATCTATCAAAAGCATCAATTAATACCCCCATGGGCAGGCAACTATCATTTCAAATTTTCAATTATTGACCAACTAATAACACCAATTAAAAATTATTGGATCAGATATCGGGTATGTTTGGCGTAATAGGTTGAGGTTGAGGCTTATGTTATATTCCAAAAGCTGGAGTTTATATTTTATAAATTATTCAGCGAATTAGTTGAAACTGAAGCTTATTAATGTAAAATCATATAAAAATAAATCAAATTAAATTCAAATATATTTTCGGATTTTGCGTGATAATCCATTATATTTTGAAAAGTATTTAAGTAATTTAACTAGCTATAAGCGCTCATAAGCCCTTTACAAAAGGTTTGAGTTTATGGAGGCTTATGGCTTATATAAGTATCCATAAGCACGTGTGACAAACAAAATTTATTTTAAAAACCAGTTCCCGTAAGCCTCTCCTAAACACACAGACATCATATTCTTGTCATCGGTATATCCAAGAAATTTGCATGGTTATTTAATGCTGAAAACAAGGCACATTAAACCAATGATGTTGGATGTTCTACAGTAGTGTAGTGTTATACATTCCTATTTGTTTACTCTCACATGTCAATTTAAGATATATACATTTTGGGAAAATGCTTTTTGTGTATTATGAAGAGTAAAGCAATAATAGTCAAATATTTGTGCGTATTATGAACAGTTTAAGTGTATTATGAACAATAATTATGTAAGTGGATATGTGTTTTCAAAATGGTACTCCTAATTGATATTGTGATTTGACCTTTCTCCCCTTCCATAGTTACTAGCTTTTCAACATTTCTTTCCAGTGTGATTTAAAACTTTTTGGATCCATATATGACATATTTGCGTTAATACAAGCAAGGTCGTTGTCGATGCCTAAATTCAGTGAACTTCTACAAAATCATTACTCAATGAGTCAATGACAAACTGCGGATGAGATCCGTGTTACCCCCTGATTTCACACAATTAAAACACAAGTATATGATGGGTGAGAGAAGAACGAGACATAGAAAGAAAGAAGAAGAAATAGGAAGGAAGGATAAGGTTAGGAAGGAAGAATGAGTTTACTGCCAAAGATATCTTATCTACTCATTTACCCATTAGTTATATAAAAAGCATAAGTACCCACATATATTTTCAAAAGACGTGGCTAACAACATTGCCAATTTGCCATTAACTAAACCATATAACTAAGTGAAGTCCTTGTACTTTAAAGGTTTCACAATAGCCCTTGAACTCTTTCTAAGTTGTTTGTTTTGCCTTTCGCTTGAAATATGTCCATTATTACTTGAGCCCGCATCAATCCGTTTCAAGCTTCTTATCATCTTAATTTTTAACAGCTCTTAAACATATCCAGGGACGGACTTACATGGATGCTAGGTGTGGTACGGGCCACAACCAATTTTAGATCGCGCAGTGTAATATTATTCAAAATATCTCGGTTTTTGTTATGTGCAAACCCTCTATATTTGGGCTATATTCTTTATACTTCAACTTTAACTTGGCTAAAAAGATTATTTATAGTATGAATTTTAGTAAATTATAATAGAAAAAAAAAAAAAAAAAATTGTGCAACACCATTTCGAAAATCCTAGGTCCTCCTTGAATTCATATCGAGTATTTATTTAAGTTGCGTTGTTAACTAAAACATGGTATCGGTAATGTGAAATCATGGCACTTGTAATGTGAAACAAATATAGGAGCAATGCATAAACACATTTATGATTTTCCTCTCATTTAAAAAGTCCTATAACTGTTCAAAACATGACAAATATATTCATGGTGAGACGAGATCACGCATCTGCTCATTCTGGTGGTGGCGAGTAGTACAAAACTATAATTGTATCATCATTGGCTCATTGCTACTTGGTCCATGACTTACTTCCAATTTGGCTCGGTACGATTTCATCATTTTCTCCAAGGTGTTCACGATGTTTTACTTTCTCGTGATTATGGTACATACGATGGTGATTTTGGGTAGAAAAGGGAGATAGTTAATGACACACACTCGTTTTCGGATCCACTGTTATTTTTCAGTTTCTAGAGTTAAGGTCTTGATAAGCCGACGCGGCCAAGAGAAGAAGATGAAGTGGAATATGATACAGTCAAATTGATGAAGATACAATCAAGTAATATACATGTGGGGTAAACTGGTAAAAAATTGTTTTTCCTATGTATAAAGATCTCGATATCAATAAAAAAATCTGAAAGTGACTTAAATAAAACTGTCTGTTTTTATAAAAATGACTAAATGTGTTATACCAATTTTATAATTTAAATATTAAACAATTGCACTCGCACAACAAATAAACTTTATTAAATATAACAAAAACAAATTTTTAGTATATAAAATAAATTCCGGATTATTATGGCATTGGTGAGATTATCCCTATTGAGTCTCGCATGTTGGCTGAGATTCCGATTGGCAATATTACACATTGCTAGATATATACTAAAACAAGCTGCTCGATATTTAAATCCTGGTTAGGAAAATACTAAAATGCTGCATAGTATTTTAATTATTGTTAAGTAAATTTTTCATAATCTTAGCTAGATCAGATGGGAATGTGATTGCTCTATAATTGACAATACCACAGTTCAACTCAGTTCACTGGGAGTATGATTTCCAAATCTTTTCAATTTAGTCTTTTATTGATATCTACACTACTGGATATTAGTCATTATCTCTCCTAAACTTTTTAAAGATTTTATAATATAGATTTTAAACAAATACACCCATTAAAACCTTATGTACAATCAATTTATACATAATCATATATACTCAACACCTACAATTAATGTAATTAATAAAACACATTTAGACGAATAATACTAATAAAACACATGATACAAATGATGAAAACTGCTAACTAATGTGGTCATCCTTTGTTTAATATGGTACAAACCAACTATATATTTTATAATTTTACAATCACTTATTTTAATCAAAGCGTAATAGGTATTTAACAACCTCAATATTTTAAGTATTACACTATTTAGTTACAAATTAGGGTTAATTTTAACTTTTCTATCGCCATCTTTATCATCTTCATTTTTTTAAGCAAATGCCCTCTTATTATAATACAATAAGCGAAAAAGTAGGTCATTTATATAACATAGATGATTAAGGACGAGTAAAAAGTATAACATTTCTAGGTATCAGAAATGTTATATTTTCTCATTCATCATCATATTTATTCATTCTACTAAGAAGCTCCATTTTAAAAGAGAGTCGATTTGCAAATACAAATTTTTTATTTGCGCATATTAATTTACAAGTAGAATAAATAATAACATTATGTAACAGATGTACAACTGTTGATAACATTAGGTGGAGTGTAAAAATTAAAAATAAGAATGTACAAATCAACTCTTATTTTCAACGGGTGATGGAGGAGAGTTCAGGTATGACCTGGTGCTTGCTAATTATAAAAAATTGTTTCTTAAAACTTAAAAATGAATAATGATGTATACCGAAAGTACCTCTTTAACTTTTAAATATTTTACTTATGTTTTAAAAAATGGTTTGATATTGCCACCAATTACAATTAATAATTAGATACTGTATCTATAATTAATATCTAATATGAAAAAATTGTCGAAATTATATCAAAATACATATCTATAAAATGATAATTAAATGCTCGTCCTGGTATATTTATTTTCACTTAACGATTAACCGTTTAAGAAATATTTAAATTATAAAAAATATATGAAATATTAAAAAGACATTTAATCTCAACAGTTGATTTAATTTTAGATGAATGGTAGGGATGAGTCCTTCTGTACGGAAGTAATGTTTGGTATGCAAATAACTTTCCTCTAATTTGAATGGTGACACATCATCATGCAGCTTATTTGTTATTTTGTTATACTTTCTATTTTATCATAAAAAATATAGGGTTATGGTACACAAATGACAAAAGTTACTAAAGTTTACCAGAAATTTGTCCTAAGGAAATATAGTTTCTTTTTGTTCATCCAGGTTAGTCATCTTTTGCAACCAGTTATAAATGTTATTATGTTCTTGGTAACCGGATATAACATGTAAAAATCATATGTGGCTTATTTTTTAAGTACAAAACGGTCCTAGTGGTTTGTCGCGTTTCACGGATTTAGTCCCTAGGCCACTATTTATGTTAGTCTGACCATTTTAAATCCGTTTTTGTACGTTTTCTCCGTTTTTATCCATTTTCAACCATTTTTATACATTTTTGTCCGTTTTTATGCGTTTTCATCTGTTTTTCTTACGTTTTCATTTGTTTTTATCTGTTTTCATCCATTTTTATATATTTTTATCTGTTTTTATACGTTTTCGTCCGTTTTTAAATGTTTTCATCCGTTTTTATATGTTTTCGTCCGCTTTTATACGTTTTTGTCAATTTTATCTGTTTTTATACGTTTTCAACCGTTTTTATACATTTTCGTCCGTTTTTATATGTTTTCATCTGTTTTCTTACGTTTTTATCCGTTTTTATACATTTTTGTTTGTTTTTATACGTTTTCGTCCGTCTTTAAATGTTTTCGTTCATTTTTATACGTATAAAAATGAACAAAAAACATATAAAACGGATGAAAACATAATAAAAGCGAATGAAAACTTATAAAAACGGTTGAAAACAAATAAAAACGGATGAAAACGTAAGAAAAGGGGATGAAAACGTATAACAACGGTTGAAAACGAATAAAAACATATGAAAACAAATAAAAACGGAAAAAAATGTATAAAAATGGAGAAAAATGAAACTATATTACCTTAGGTTTAGTAACACATTTAACAAACCCGTAAACATGGGTAACCTGTATGAACAAAATGAAACTATATTACCTTATGACAAATTTTTTGAAAACTTTAGTAACTTTCTGAAAGGTGAAAGTTTCGTCAGGCCACCGTGGCATGGGTGACGGGCTAATAGCCGGTAACCCTTCCACTAAATAACCTTAGTGTCGCCATTTTACACGTATAATGGCCAAATTAACAAACCCGTATACATGGGTAACCTGGTTGAATGAAATGAAACTATATTTCCTTATGACAAATTTCTGGTAAACTTTAGTAACTTTTGTGTACCATAACCCAAAAATAAATTTAGAACTTAACTAAACTTCTACATCTCATTCTTTTCTTTTAGAGGAAACTGCAAAATACATCCCCGTGGTTTACACATTTTGGCATCTTACATCCATGTCAGTAACTTTTGGCAATATACATCCCTCGTTAGGCAAACGTTTGCCACAATACATCCCTCGTTAACAATGAGGACTAACGGTGCAAATTTTTCCTCTGTTATCTCTTAACGAGACTGAAAATATTACACCGTTAGCCTTCGTTAGCCAAACATTTGCACCGTTAGTCCTCTTTTTTCGAAAAAAAAAAGTTAAAAAAATGTAAAATTAAAAAAAAAATTAAAATTAAAAAAAAGGAAAAAAAATTTAAAAATTAATTTTTTTTAAAGTTAATATTTTTAAAAAAAATCAAAATTAAAAAAAAAATATTTGAGAAAAAAAATATTTTTTTTTATAAATAATAATTAATTTTTTTTAAAAATGCGTATTTTTTTTAAAAATTAATTTTCATAAAAAAATGCGTATTTAAAAAAAAAAAATTAAAAATTAATGTTTTTATAAAAAAATTTTAATTTTTTTTTCGCAAATATTAATTTTTTAAAAAACTTTAGATTTTTTTTAAATATTAACTTTAAAAAAAAAGTAACTTTTTTTTACTTTTTTTTAATATTTTTAAAAAATGCGTATTTATAAAAATAATTTAATTTTTTTCGAAAATATTATTTTTTTTTAAAATTTTGATTTATTTTAAATATTAACTTAAAAAAAATTAATTTTTTAAAATTTTTTCCTTTTTTAATATTTTTAAAAAATGCGTATTTATAAAAAAAATATTTTTTTTTCGCAAATATTAATTTTTTTTAAAAATTTTGATTTTTTTTTAAATATTAAGTTTTAAAAAATTAATTTTTTTATTTTTTTTCCCTTTTTTTTAATATTTTTAAAAATGCGTATTTATAAAAAAAAAATTAATTTTTTTTTTCGCAAATATTAATTTTTTTTAAAAATTTTGATTTTTTTAAATATTAACTTTAAAAAAAAAAAATTTTCCTTTTTTTTAATTTTAACTTTTTTTTTTAATCTTTAATTTTTTGAATTTTTTTTTGTTCTAAAAAAGAGGACTAATGGTGCAAATGTTTGGCTAACGAAGGCTAACGGTGTAATATTTTCAGTCTCGTTAAGAGATAACGGAGGAAAAATTTGCACCGTTAGTCTTCATTGTTAACGAGGGATGTATTGTGGCAAACGTTTGCCTAACGGGGGATGTATATTGCCAAAAGTTTCTGACAGGGATGTAAGATGCGAAAATGTGTAAACCACATGGATGTATTTTGTAGTTCTCTCTTTCTTTTATAAAATTGTTACATTTCATTCATTTCTTTTTTAAAATTCCTAAGTGCACTAATATGTTTATGTTTCTTTTTCAATTTTTTATATTCCTGAACAAACGTGTCTTTGATTTTTTAAGAACTTTTTCTAGCAACATAAAGAAAAGTATTTTAATTCTAAAAACATTGTTTCTTTCTTTTTTTTTTTTCTTTTAAATGACAAGTCTTATAACCATATGATTATTATAATATGGGTTATGGTAGAGAAAAGTTATTAAAGTTTACAAAAAATTTATCCTAAGGTAATATAGTTTAATTTTGTTTACTTAGATTACTGAATTTTGAAACTTTATTCAGTGAGGTAACTGAACTTATAAAAGTGATTGTTTAGGTTATTGAACTTTGAATTTTGTTCACTCAAGTTACTGAACTTATCAAAAAATATACATTCATGTTACTCGGACTAACACTGAATTTTCGAAATGTATGCTTACCGAAAGTTCAGTATAACCTAAATGAAAAAAATGAAACTATATTACCTTAAGACAATTTTTTTTTTAAACTTTAGTAACTTTTATGTAACATAACCCTTATAATATTTGATAATCCATTTTGTACATGCTTTCATCACTATAAGAGCTCTGGGTGCAGTCGACGAGGGAGCCCTCGCCGTCTGAGGTGGCACCTCCAACGGCGAGCCGTTGCTCGCCGCCACACCGGAGGAGGCTCGCCGTTGGGAAACTCCTCGTCGGGACGGCGAGCTTAGTTTTCTGACAAAGTCTGATTCCTTTTTTTTTTTTTTTTTTTTTACACTTTTAATAGTAAATGTAAAATGTATGTATATATGTATGGTTTATTTGTAACATGTATATATGTATATGTGTGTTTTGATTTGTAAAATGTATATGTATATTTATATGTATGGTTTTTATACGTATATTTTTTTTGAATAATACAACTATATTAAACATAGGATTAAAATAACTTGAAACAACGTACAATTATTTTACAAATACGATAACAACATTAAACTTAAAAACGAAAATTAAAAACCATAAACTAGCATACGATAATAAAAACTATGATTCAATAAAATGAATCATCCGACACGTATCCCTCCTGACGCAAGTATGAGACACTTGAGTCGTCCTCACTGGATGGGACAGGTGGAAGTCCCTGAGCCCAACGCCATTCGGCTCTTCTGTTCCTGCGCTCTTGTTTTCCTTTGAGGTACACCTCACGCTCCCTTTGCTGACGGTCTTGTTCAGCTTCATATGCTCGTAGCACTTCCATATCCAGCTCATACTGTTCTTGCTCAGTCAATTGACGAATGATGGGCTGGTTTTCAGGTTGATTGTCTGGTTGTTGGTTGTTTGGCGGTGGTAACAGAAAAGTTCAATGAACAATCTGACGGTCCAACTCGTAGCAAAAGCCAGCTAATGGGTAAGTGGGCAAGAATGAACTCAGATTGCCAAAAGTTTCATGAAATTTACTTGAATTTGCAACCGACACGTGAGCCAGATGATCGTGTTGAAGATGCGTTGAATGTTTACAAAGAACAGCATGATGGGAGAGCTTTCAAATATTTTCAGGTTTGGTTGATTTTGAAGAGCAACACCATCTGGAACCGATTTATCAATTAATCGCCTTTGTATTATTGTATCGTTTGTTGGTTTATGTTAAGTATTTATTTTCGTGCCGTATCGTATGTTTTTTTTTTTTTTTTTTTTCGCAAATCCTATGTTTTTTTTCCGTATTGTAACTTTTTTTATTTGATGAAATAAAATTAGTATGTTTTGTTATTTTTTAGTATTTGTGAAATTGATTTAATTTATTTAATGAAATGAATAAAAAAATAAATGTGTAAGAGGTGGGGCCCGAATGGGGAAGTGGAGGTTTGTTGTTTGGTGAGGGGGGGTTTGTTGTGGTTTGTTGAAGTTGAGGTGTTTTGGTGATGTGGCATGGTGGGGCCCGAATGGGGAGCAAGGGGCTTGTTGCTGCACCCAGAGCTCTAATCCATTATTGTGTACACTAATATAGTAAAAGAAATCGTATAAGTATAAGAGGATATGACAAGACATTCCTTTACATAATCCAGTCAAATAATAGAGCTAGTAATGTCGTACTCAAAAATTATGGACCATCTATTGATCGGTTACACGTTACATATATAAGTCGTGGTTGAATACTCTACTCCAATATTGCCAAATCCTTGATTTGATCTTTCGCATATAAATCTACATCACATGCATGTGCCAAACACAATATCAAGCACACTTCATTCGACTAGCTAGCTAGCAATAAGCTATCAACGATACATCGGCAACAATGTCATCCATCGACACCACAACACCTCCAAAAGCCACCACAGACCCTTCGATGTCCAAGTCGTCTGGATCTAAACCGGCTGGTAGTATGGAACAAGTGGTTGATGTGGCTTTGAGGGTCTTGCTTTTTGCAACTGCCTTGGTTGGAATGATAGTTATGGTCGCTTCTAAACAAACTAAAGTCTTTTCGTTTGGACCAGACTTTACAATATCTATCGTTGCTAAATTTAATCAGTCCCCAGCTTACATGTAAGTTAGCTATTTTCTGCTATATACCTTTATTGAGCAAATAATAAATGTATAAAAAAAATCTGTTAAGAGACACTGATCATGATTTATGACTAATATTTTCTATGTGTGGCCTTATATACGATGCAGATACTTAGTAGCAGCGCTTTCGGTAGCTTGCTTATACAGCATAATCACTATCGTGCTATCGATTTTGGCTACAACAAAAAAAGGAGGAAACACATCAAACCTACAATTTTATTTTGTGATCTTTGATGCTGTAAGTTTTTGAACCTTACTCACTTAATTAAAATCCAACTTACTTAATGCATGCATGTCCATAATTGCACGTAATATCAAATTGTACAAAATTAATTATTGTCATGTGACCACTATGGAATAAATTTAACCAATCATGATGCATTTAAGTTATATTGACCACAAGCTAGTGGTTATCCGGATACTTGCATTACATGCACATATGAACATCGAGTATCTACTGTGCAGCTGCTATTGGGGATCTTGGCTTCAGCAACAGGTGCGGCAGGAGGAGTTGGATACATTGGACTCAAAGGAAACTCTCATGCCGGATGGATCAAAGTTTGTAATTTATATGGTTCATTCTGCCGCCATTTTGGAGCCTCGATTTTTCTATCGCTCGTATCCTCCATTACACTTCTACTCCTTGTTTGGCTCAACTTGTATGTGCTTTCCAAGAAGATTGCGAGATGATAATTTGGTTGATGCTGGAATTGTTTCTTATGTATAAGTTGTCTATAGAATTGAGCTGAAAAGGGCAGGATGTTATTGCATTACTTGCTGCTCATATATATCTCTTGTTTACTTGTCGTCTGAGAAATATAATCTGTGCTATTATCAAAAATCCTAATGTTGGGTAGAACCATAATTTTCAGTTTTAAGATATATTAATAATTTCAACTTTTCTATTATATATATTCATTATAATTGGATTTACATAGAGCTGTAAGTCAAACGAGTAACAAGCTGCTCAGCTAGCTTTTTTAGAATGAAAAACTAGTTCTTTTGAAAAGCATGAATGTTGGGTTTGAGTGAAAATCACGACGCTTTGCATGCGAACAACGGCTGAATTAAAATATCTGTGCTACATATAAGACAAAAATAATATTACTTAAAACCTAACAAGATAAGAAAACTGATTTTATTAGACATACCCTCAAGTAAAATATTAAAAATGTTTACTTTTCCCTTACAATATAATTCAAACACATGTTTATGTGTTTTTCAACTTTTTATCTTGGTTCTGAAATAGGTATTTTCTGATACTTTATAACTTAATATAATCTCAGTATTTTCTTATACTGCTTTATAACTTAATACAGTCTCTTTTAAATGAGTAATGCTAGACTTACACAAAAATTACACAAAAAAATTCCACACGCTGATGTGTGTTGATTTTTATTTTATTTTTTATTTTTTAAATTCTTACGTGGGTCTAATATTCCTCCTTTTAAATATAGGACGGAAATGACATCTCAATTAAAAAAGCAAAGAAAAGACGTTGAGAGAGAAAAACCATATATATCGGCATCATATCAAACCACACACACAACAGAGACACTCAAAACAGCAAAAACACATAAGATTGATGCAACCTGATTTTAACTAAGCACTAATACCTCTGTGTTTGAATAGTACCCTCAGAATCAAATTTCACTAATGACATATTTCGGATGGCTAAATCGAATACAGGGTAACTATCGAAATGTACAAATGGTCACGAAATGGCCCATTTAACCATGTATATAAGATTCGCCTTAAATAAAATGTACAAATTAAAGCTGCATGACTATAACAATCGGGGCTTTTAGCCACGGGGCATGCTAAGCCATGATAAAAGTCGTGGCTAAAAGTCCACTAAACGAAACAATAAGCAATTTTCAACCTTTGACTTTGACGATGACTTTTAGCGACAATATACTCGTCACCAAAGCCTTCTAAAACTTCGATTTTGAATTTCAACACAATTTTTTTATAAAAGAACTCAAATAAACCTTTAGCCATGATAAATTCGTGACTGAAAGTCCACTAAACAAAACAATAAGCAATTTTCAACCTTTGACTCGAACGATGACTTTTAGCGACAATATAATCGTCGCCAAAGCCTTCTCAAACTTTGATTTTGAATTTCAACACAACTCAAATAAACTTTTAGCCACGATAACTTCGTGGCTAAAAGTGTAAAATATTATCTAATTGGTATTTAGTTGGCAAAAAAAAATAAAAAAGATAAAACTTTTAGTAGCGACAACATAGTCGTCGCTAAAACTTTAATTTATTTTTAAAC
Organism: Artemisia argyi; assembly: GCA_030686995.1. Lineage (NCBI taxonomy): Eukaryota > Viridiplantae > Streptophyta > Magnoliopsida > Asterales > Asteraceae > Artemisia > Artemisia argyi. The sequence goes on along the minus strand of CM060687.1, from coordinate 197,243,151 downwards.
TATATATTTAAGGTTAAACCTTAATTAAAAATTGAAAAAATTCTTTAGCGATGATGATATGGACGTAGCTCAAGGTTTAATATATTATTTTTGGCAAAACAAAATTTTCCTTCAAAATTTTGGCTCGAAAATCTTTCCTGCTTAGCCTTTAACAACGACTGGCATTCAATAAGGGCCCGTTTGGTTTGTAGGTGGGTTTAGGATTTTGCTTTGGATTAGTATTTAGATTTGGATTAGGATTAAAATTTTGATTTGATGTAAGAGAGAGAGAAATAAAATTAAATATAAGATATATATTTAGTTAAATAAATAATCACTTTTATAATTTAATATATAATTTATAATATCTAAATAAAAGAGAGATCATAGAGACATAAAAAGAAAGGGACTCACAAATTTTGTAAACCTCTCAAGTGAGATAATTTTTGAGAAACCCCATGTATTTGGGAACTATGCCCAAATCCTAAACCTTTGTAGGCAAAACAAAATTCAAAGTAGGCAACTAAACGGGGCCTAAAAGTTTAACATAAAATAATATACTTATATTAATATATAAAATGAAATATATTTAATTAACATAAATACTTTTAATTAGTTTTTAATATTTAAACACCTTAGTAGCATACCCAAAATTTAATTTATGTATTTGTACATTTTCATTAATATTTTTCTCGGATTAAGAACGTTTCACCTTTTAAAAAATAGTTTCAACAAGTCGTCGCTAAGTAAGCTATTATAATAATAGTTTTACTTTACCGACGACCATATGTAAAATATTAAAATGATAACTAAACTTTTAACGACCATATGTAAAATATTAAAATGATAATTATACTTTTAAGACGACATGTCACCTTTTAAAGTAACTATATTATTATAGTAGCTATTATTAAATCGTATTTTCAAAAAACCTTTAGTCATGACTGTCGTAGCTAAAATGGTTTGACTTTTTGGCTAAAGGGGTCGTGGGTTAAGGTATGTTAGAGTCGCTGGTAAAGGTATTTAGCTATGATCTTTCTGCGACAAACTTTTAGCCAGAACTTGTCGTGGCTAAAAGGCCCGATTTTCTATATCCACTTATCTTGTTGGGATGGATCTACCCATTGGCTACATGTGACACGTGCCACACATAGAATCAGACAGTGAAGCACTGATTTGCAGGTTTTCTTTGTGCTACACAAAGCCTATAACAACTGAAGCACTTACAATTAAGGTATTTGTACTAGGACAACTTATTGGCCCAATTTGAAAAAAACCCAAACTAAAGAATAGAAGAAATATCTAATGGAGAACAAGTTGGAATTTAGGGGTGCTTGGTGGGAGGTTAAAGAGGGGTGGGGAATGTGTAAGGTATTCGAAAGGGCCCACATTTCTCAATATATGGTGCTTGGTAAAGGGGTGCAAAGAGATTGATTACCCCAAAGTGGGTAATCAACCATTATAGAGTAAATTGGGAGGGTAAGGTATTGATTACCCACCTCACTCATTCCTTTGCATTCCTTTTCCCTTTCCCCACTTTGAACCAAGCGAGCCCTTAGTTACTCTAATCGGCTAATGCTTTAAATGACTCGAATTCAAACATAACATTTTCAATAATTTTTATAGCACTTGGTTTCCAAATTAACTATTATGCTCCTATATATTTAACATATTATGTAATATAAGGTCTCATTTGATATCGATTAAAAAAGCCACATCTCCCAAATATCTGGTTTAATTTTGATATCGAATCAACTTCAATCAAGTTTTTTGGAAGTTAATTAAGCATACAAAGAAAAATTACAAAAGTATATTACTCATTTAGGTTCTTTAATACTTATAAATATAAGATGGGGATATGTTGACTACAATTATTGTAGCCAACTAGCTACAATCCTTCATTAAAATTACATAAGAAAAGATTCTGGACCCACAGAAATAAATCAGGAACTCACAAATGGACTCAGGGACCCACAGAATATAGCACAAAAATGTAGGGAGTTAGCTACAATTAATTGTAGCTAATATTTTCCCATATAAGATTGTTAACATTGGTTTTTACTTTTTAGAGCTCAGGCATCATATTTGTTCACAACTATGTGAAATTATTTGTTCGATTGTAGAAAAAGGTGTATTCACATGGTTGACAACACGTACCGCACTAGATTAAAGCAGGCGATGTGCAAAAGTGTTTAAAAACGTTCTTTTTCGGATCATGTTACTAAGGCTTTTGGGTGTTATTGGACTCCCGGTCAAAAGCTAAAATTATTTTGTGCTACATACGCCTTAAAATCTTGGGTCCTGCTTATCTAAAATGTAGTTGTATTGTATGTAACGGCCGGAAATGAGTCAATGACACTAGCTCAAACGTGTTTCACAGCGAAGGTACCCTTTTAATACAAAATTGTCAAATCTGAAACTTCAATATACGTATGATTTGGCTGCATCTTAACTACGCTTTAAGTATAAACTCTTACCAATATATATAATATTACTAACTTAGAAGACCCGTTGACACCGGGTAATTTTTTAAAGAAATAGAGAAATGAGATGATAAGAAAAGTAATAACGTAAATTTGTTCCATTTAAAATATAAAACAAAGAATGAGACAATGCGTCCATTATAAGATAAGAAATTGCTTATATTACAATTACACTAACAAACATCCAAGCTTGGGGTCTCCAAAATTTATTGTATTGAGTAGCAAAAGATGTGTGTGAGCGCCCATCGATTTACAACCCAATGTCCATGCTGTGGACATCTAATAGTCTGTATCAGATGTGAGTAAATGCATGTTGTTACTGATAATCTTATCCGGGTCAAATGCTAAAAATGCATGATCGTAATCAATAGATGGTGTACCTTTTAAACTCAATAACCAATAAGATTACAAACATGTCATTGTATTAATTGAATGGTCCGGTTCAAATTAAAGAGTTGTAAAAAACTCATGTTTATTAGAAGAGATAGACAAATTTTCTCGAACAGTATCGACCTGCATATTTAGTTGAATTGATATTAAAAAATTATTATTGATGTAGTATGACAACAAAAAGATAGTTTAACTCACACCTAACATGTAACCTCATTAAGAACTTATTGTTTATAAGTAAATAGACTATAGACCCGCGGGTTTCGTGGATGGCAATAGAAAATTAGTTATATATAATTTAAATAATACAACACTTATGTATTCCTCTATTACAATGAAGTATGAACTATTCATAAGATATATAATGTAAACAGTAAATAAATCAAGCATCATATGTAAACCATTATATGTAACTGAGATCAATAAAATGTCTGTTATTATGAACATATATTAAATTCACAAAAACTTGACATTTACTTCATATGTTTGTCAAAATGCTGCCATACTTCAATAAGTTTCGAATCCGTTTGTAATCTATAGCATAAACTATTACATGCATAAAATAAACTTCATTTACTATCAATTACACTAAGAGTATACAAAATGAAACATTATATAAATCATTATATTGTAAAGATACTTGAAAACGTCCATGACATATTAGACCCATTTATGAAAAAGCTACTCATATGGGCTATATCTTGCTTTAAATGTTAACTTTATAAAGCAAGGAAATAAAGGGTTATATACAAACAAAAAGCCCAAAGTATAATTTATTTAAGACACATCCCTAAATAACAAACTTTGGCTAAGAAAAAGAAGGCAATGGAGAAATACCATCCTCAAACTGCCTATACCACAAAGAATGGACAACCCCACACCTTGGCTAATAAATGATCAATAATTCATAACTCAAAACAAAATACAAAGAAATATTCAAAAAATATGACAACTCAGAAGATGGTCTTGACACTTCTTCATAGCAGCAAAGTATCTTCATTCCAACTTTTTCCATCTTCAAATTGGCAATACATAGACAATATACTCACAATAGCATAAACTGAAATATTAAGTGTTTCTGACCATTCCCTAAACCATCAACACATGCTGAAATTTAACAAATCTGAAAGTATCATTCCCTGAACCATCAACACATACTGAGACTTTATCAATCAGTAAAATACCATCATACACTAATTCATCAATACTCATTGAACCATTACCATAATATGAACTATTAGCACATATTGAGGCACTGTCAAACTCTGAAATGCCAACATACACTGAACCATTAATGCACACAGAATCATTGCCATACATTGAACTATTATCAATCACTGAAATGCCATCATAAACTAACCCATTAGTACATACTGAATCATCAACATAATCTGAACCATTAGCAATCACAAACTTACCATCATAAACTGAACTAATATTACTCACTTAACTACTATCATACACTGAACACCTATAATGCACTGAGCCAAAAAACTTATCTTGCCAAACAATATTACTTCTCAGCAACTCATTGAGACCAATATATACTGCATATATACTATTAACAAATTTCATAGCATTTTTAACCCATAAGTTCCTATCAAAACACTTACAACCAACTTCAATATCATAACTACAAGTATATGTTATGAGAAGATAATTTTCTAATGAATAACAGTTGGGTCGATAAATAAACACACTACTACTCTGTCACAAATGGTCTCAAGGGGTGTTTGACTAAGCCTATATAGTGTGCTTACGAGCTTATTAGCTTATATGTGTCAAATAAGCCTAAACCAAGTGTTTGGCTAAACTTATATAATTGAGCTTATGAGCTTATGAAAGGGGGCTTTGATAAGCCACAAAATTATGGCTTTTTTTGAGGGGGGTTGGGCTTATATAACATATTCCATTACAAAATACAATTTTACCCTCAATTATACCCAATATAGCATTTATATTTTTCAACCCATGTCCATTTTGGTCATTTAACAACCTAAACTAAATCAAAGGTTTAAGTTTATCGGCTTACTAAACATAAGCTAATCCAAACACTCAACGTGGGCTTATGAGCTTATGTTATATAGGCCATAAGCCGCTTATATAACATAAGCATTAGCCAAACTCATAAGCTTATCCAAACATCCCCTCAGAGGAGTTAATTTGAGCATTTTTGAGAATGATAAACCTGTTTGTTTGCATGATCCTTCAAACCATCTATCCAACAATATCCAACTCCATCACTGAATTGTTCCTTTTGCTTGTAGAATATGTGTTGGGAAAAAGAATAAACAGCTTTTAGTTTTTATAAGATATTTACAATAGGAACATATCAGTTATCACAAACAGGATTAAAAGGCCGCATTCTCTTTATACCAACTCATATTAACATCAACAATCAAAACACCAAAAGATGTTACCTACTAATTTCCTACAGATATCCTTATATTCATGTTGATTCTGTGCAACTTATATTAATGTTATTCTGGGCAACTGTCGAGTATATGAACTACATTCTGGCCAATAGCCGATGTTCGTCCTAATCTACAAAATGGATGAAAAAAAATACAAGGTAGCCAGCAAAAATAAATATGCATGGTAAAATGATTATAAGTAAAATGAGAAACGTACCACTACTTCATGGGTTTGTCAAGTGGTGATCGGATGACATCCTACAACTATGATATTTTCTTCGAAAACAATAATAATACATAACTAATGTTGGCTTAATTCAACCACATTGTTTTCATGAAATAACCATGGTAAATAATCACAAGCATTTGTGTTCTTATGAAATAATGACTATTGTTCATCAAATCAATTATAATGAAAATCCCATGAAAATCCAAAAATGCAACAACAAACATAAACATCCAATAGTACAAACCAAACAATGACGAAATACCAAAATCTTAAATATGTTTATAACCAAACAAATGCACATGTTTATAACCGAGCCCAAATTTTAAACTTATTTGTAATGAAACATTATATAAACTTATGAAAAAGATAAATCCAAAATGAAAATCACATAAACTATAATGAAGTTGTAAATTAAGAATATGTTTCAACTCATTTCTCATCCTGTAAGCAAGCCAACAACATCAGTCATACATCAATTACTATCCAATATGAACTTCTATTTGTATTATAATGTATATACTATTGAAAGATTATATTCAAATGAACTTCTGTTAGTATGAATATGAGAAATAATTATTATTGAAACTTAGATTCTCATATACTTTATCAAAAGGAGGCCCACTTCTCTTTACTGATTAGCATTGAAACTTATATTCTCATATACTTTATCGTCATCATCAAATAAGTGCAGCGTAACTAAAAAAAATGCAGGACCACAACGTGAACGGCTTATTAACCAAGTATATAAAAGGATCAAATTTGATAGGAAATTGAAATGAAAAAGTCATCAACAAATAAGTGCAGCGTAACTAAAAAAAGTGTACCTATTGCATACCCCATTTTAGCCACCAAATGCATCGATTTCGGTCCCATTTCAGCGTCCAAACGCACCCATTGCAGGCCCCACTCAAGCAACCAAACCCACCCATTTATTAGATAAATGCAAGAAAATATGCTTACCACATAATGTAACCATTCAAGCTCTTGACTAACTGAGGCATAAACTTGAAAAGAACATAAGCAAACACGATAGGAAAAACATTGCAAATCCTCATCCAAATTCCTACAACCAAAGAAGAAAAAAATAAAAGAAAAACATACAAATTGTGCATAGTATGTGTTTGAGATCTCAGCCAAAAAATTTCTCCATCCAAATGAATCTAATATCAAACGCATGGACAACTCAATTCCATACATTTGGGATTTAAATCAAAACCCTTAAAAAAACTAATAGATGTGAATATTTACTAATCTAATGATGTAATGTTTCGATTGAAACTGAATGGAGACTTTGAGATAATGCATCGTACACATGCATATTAAATTGAAAAAAAGTATTAGAACAATCGAATCACATATACCAAAATTTATCGGCACAAAATTAAATTGAAATAACTAATAGAAACCTGTTACATATAAAACCTGCTACAAACAAATAAAAAACGTATTTTAATTCAATCATGGTATGAAATTAACGCGTATACATTGAATGCTATTTAAACAAACATTTCATCAAACACTTGGTAAGCATAAAAATGGACCAAAGATAATTTCATCAAACACTTGATGTGCAAGTTTAAACTTGACACTTAAAATTTAATTTTATCATCTTGAATTTGATAGCTTGCTGACAGGATCTTCATTCGCCATTACCTACAGCTATGATCAGGTATAAAATCGTGGTCACAAGATTACAAATGTAAACTATAAAAAAAATTACCTGACACATGAATTGAATGGAATTGAAACAAACATACCTAAAAAAGAAACCAAAACCAATCAAATCAGATCCAACCCAACAATATTATAAGTAATATCTATAAAAAAAATTAAAACAGCCAAATCAGGCATATCAAAATCAATCAGAAGGAAATTAAATGGATTAAATAAAAAGAAAACATACAAATTATGCAGAGAAGATGATTATGGTGTTGGAGAACGCGGTTTCAAAGAGGAGCGTGTTAATGGTATTGAATGGTGTAGAACCGGAAAGAAGAAACAATTATGGTGTTTAATAGTATTGAATACTTTACTAAAATACATCAGCAAATAACATAGTGAGGAAGATTGATTGAGGAGTGTATACATAGGAAGGGTTATAGAAAAGAGATGCAGATGAAGGATTCTCATCATCATATGACTTTTTTTGATTTATGGAAAGAGTTTGGTGTATTAGAGGAGCGTTTTGGAGATTTGGAGTATTGGAATTGAAACTGATTTTAAATGAACATAATTACTACTTTGCACAAATAGATTTTGCATGGAGAGGAAGGTCAATGTTTGGAATTGAAACTGATTTTCAATGAATTTAATGCTTAGCAAAAATTACTGATTATAGGAGCGTATTGGAGATTTGGAGTATTGTTGACTCACTTGTTGTGGTTGTTGTGCAAGGCTGCATTGTGCTCTTGTACTGTGGAGCTAAATAAGGCAATCCACATCATAGCATTAAACGAATTTTTTAATGCGGGGTGCTTAATAGGATTTGTACAAAACCTTATTATATTAGAGAAAATAGATAAATCTCGTACACACTTAAAAATATTATGTTTATAGATAGAGAAAAGTCCAAAATACATCCCTGTGGTATGCCAAATGATCGATTTACATCCTTTTTCTTTTTTTGACTCAAAATTCATCCCTCCGTTAGTAACTTTGGAACAAATACATCCCCCAGTTAGTAATATCAGTTACTATGGACTAACGGTGCAAATGATTTTCCGTTATCTCCTAACAAGACTTAAAATAGTTGCATCGTTAGTCTTCATTGAGTTAAAATATTTGCATCGTTAGTCCTCATTGACTATTCTTACGTTTTTATCCTTTTTCGTCCGTTTTTCTTACGTTTCATCCGTTTTTATCCGTTTTTCTCATGTTTTATCAGTTTTCATCCATTTTTCTCGTGTTTTTATCCGTTTTTCTCACGTTTTTATCCGTGCTCATACACTTTTATTTGTTTTCGTCTATTTTTCTACGTTTTCATCCGTTTTTTTATATTTTATCTGGTTTCATCCATTCTTTATATATAATATGTATGAAAACGGATAAAAATATATGAAAATTGATAAAAACGTATGAAAACTTGACATTTGATAAAAATGTTTCCGAATCAATTTTAAATCACGATTTTGACCCCTTTCTGTCCCTAATCATAAAATATTTTAACTCAATGAAGACTAATGATGCAAATATTTTAACTCAATGAGGACTAAGGATGCAAATATTTTAACTCTATAGTCAATGAGGACTAACGATGCAAATATTTTAACTTAATGAGGACTAACGATGCAAATATTTTAACTCTATAGTCAAAGAGGACTAACGATGCAAATATTTTAACTCAATGAGGACTAACGATGCAACTATTTTAACTCTTGTTAGGAGATAACGGAAAGTCATTTGCATTGTTAGTCCATAGTAACTGATATTACTAACTGGGGGATGTATTTGTTCCAAAGTTACTAACGGAGGGATGAATTTTGAGTCAAAAAAAGAAAAACGATGTAAATTGGTCATTTGGCATATCACAGGGATGTATTTTGAACTTTTCTCTTATTGATATTTCTTTACGATAATAACTAATAAAAATTAATTTTTATTATTTCCCAATCTTAATGTGACACGCAATCATCATCAAAGTTGACTTAGTAGCCAGATATTATGAGGTTCAAACCTTCGGATTCACATTTTCCGGATGGTTTTAGGGAATGTTGCAAAAATCGTGAATCGGTCCTGAGGCGATCGAGGGCCGAGTAGCGTTTTTTAGCCGATTAATCGGCCCTAAACCTTGTAATCGCCGATTAATCGGCCGATTTCCTTGTAAATCTCTCCAAGTTCCACGGCCGTTTACCTTGTAATCGGCGATTACAAAACCGAGTAGGCCGTTTTTTGCAACATTGGTTTTAGGGTTTGGGAAACGGTCATAGGAATATCAAAGTTAAACCTAAATAAAAGATTGAACTTTTTTAGGTAACATGAACAAAGAAAAACCTAGTTACCTCAAAATGTGACACGTAAAAGCTTTACTATTTTTTAGGGGTGTGCATGTTCGGTTATGGTCGGTTTTTGGCTAAAACCGAAACCGAACCAAAATGTTCGGTTTTTATAGAACTCAAACCGAAACCGTTTGGTTTTTGGCGGTTCGAATTTTTCGTTTATTATCGGTTTCGGTTCGATTTTTCGGTTTTTAATCGTTTATATTTGGGTAAGGCAAATTTATACTAACAAACTTGTATTACATAGAAAATTAGTTATTCTTATTTACATTTTTTTGTCAATCTAAATAATGTTTATTGCATAATTCTATAATTACACACATATAGATGCGACACACACATGCAAGTGAACATACACATAGTTTGATCATCGTCATATATTTATTGATATATTCTCAATTAAACACACGATACGACAAACACGCATATAAACATAAACGTTAAGATAAATAGATTATAAATCTATTCACAAAATGAATATGAATTTATAAATTTGACTTATTTAGTTACTTATTTATATTATATTAATTATATATTATTATATAATAAAATCGGTTTGGTTCGGTTTTTACGGTTCGGTTTTTGGAAAAAAACTGAAACCGAACCGTATTTTTTGGTTTTTAAAAAATTAAAAACCGAGCCATCGGTTTTTAATTTTGGTCGATTTTTTCAGTTTGGTTTTTTCGGTTTTGTTTGCTCGCCCTACTATTTTTTAAGCAATTGCATAAACCATGAAGATTTCATCTACTCGGTTTTTGGTTTATCTGTTTGCTAATACTCCGTAGTAAATAATTATTAGAAGCTAAACAATTTTCATAATCACATAATGTGCAACTTCTATAACTACGTTATCGCCATGTAATTTTGTACAGTTAAAGTATAGAAATTTGACATTGTCCTTTTACTTTTCTTGAATGACTTAACCATATATTCAATTTACTCGACATGAGAAATGAGATTGAATTAATAAAAGCGGATTATTAATAACACAGTAATAAGTTACTGCCAATCAAAGCAAGTTGGTTGTATACTTGTATAAAGCTACAGCTAGCAACGTGAGCATCAATGGCACGACCACTTAATAAAGGTTCACTTGATTCTCTCTAATATAATTAATCTTCCAAATATCTTCAACAAATATTTTCTTATCAGACAGATAAGATGTTTACATAAATTACACGTAGCCGAAGATTTCAGTCACAACTTTTTTTTTTTTTTTTTTTTTTTTTTTTTTTTAAGAGAGCAACTTAAATATATCCTTCTACATACTTTTTCTCCTCATTTTCCTACTCAAACAATAATACAAAATGCGTCATGTACTGATTTCTTTAATTTAGTTAATTATATTTTCACTTATCATAATCTTACAGGAAGATTGACAAACACATAATATTTTTAAGTCGTTTAATAACTAGACGAATACGCGTGCATAGTAATGAGATTTTTAGCGGCTAGTTTTTTAACGACAAGTTTGAAATACCTATCAACAAATTTAAGAAAATTAAGATTCAAGAAATGTGGTATGCATGCTTTATATGGAACGAGGTTTTAAACCCGTGCGTTGCCGGGATGTTTGAAAATAAAGGTATGCAGGTGATATCGTAAATGAAATGGCTGCAGAAAGAACAGTGCAGCGGGTAACAAAACATGGGCCATCCATAGGTACAAAAAAAAAAAAAAAAAAGAAAAAAAAAAGGCCAAGGCCCAGTACTGTAGAAAAAACAGTGCAACGGACACTATTCACATAAGTTCACGGGGAATGTATATATTTATAATATAGATAACCATTTGATGCTAAAATAATTAATAAGAATCCTTCTTTAGTTAAAAATTATCATTATACTATCATAGCACTTAATTCGAGGCATGTTTTAAATCTCTTGTATGTTACTCTTTCCTCAAAGAAACTAACGTATCTTACAAGGAGATTATGATAAGAAAGTCAAAGCAAATCCGATCCGTGATTCATTATTTGTTAAATATATATAAATCTGTCACATATGAACTATTTCTATGATGAGATAATGCCCGAATACGACATTTACGGACCAATAACTAATTTTATTGTTAACTTCAATATAGTTTATTAGTTCTAAGTTCATGATCACACATGAATGAATCTTATATGCTTGCGAAATTGATGTGATACAAAATAAAAGAAATAACTCATGACTAGTTCAACTGTTATTTCAAATATACAATTGCTCTTGAAATGAAATGGATTATGGATTGGAAGCCTTTTATTAGATGTATTAAGTTAGTTGGTCAAAGCGCTGTTGTGAGTTTGAGTTCATTAGGGTTACTAGGGTTTTATGTATTCACCTATAAGTATTTGATCAATGAGATATAATGCTCACGTGGTTTTCAATATCTAACACCTTCAACACATGCCAAAAAACTTTTGACCGTAAATTCATGGACCGGCAAAGTGAACTCTCTATTTGATCAGGAGAGCTTGATCAATGAGATATAATACTTACAGGGTTTTCATTATCTAACACATTCAACATATGCTAAAAAAACTTTTGATCTAATGATATGTGAGTGACTAAATTAATACATCAAACGTATTACAGATTGAAGTCTCGATCGCTTGACTGAACGGTACGTGGGTGACTCGTTAATCTATCAGTGGATTATTGATTTATGCATGTCTCGCTCACGTGTTAAGATATATTATGTGAGACACTTGATGGTTTGATTTTAAACACTTTGTCTTTCTTAACTCATTCTGTGTTCAAAATGAACATATTTAGTTTATGTAGCTAATTCATTCTGTGTTAATATATAAATCAAACATTATCTCACAACCCCACCTAAAAAGTTTAGTTTTGATTTTATTATGATATTCAAATCTTTGTAAGACAAAATTTAGTCAAACCAATCTTTCTTATCAAATATTCAATTTCCATTGCACATTAACGTAAATGAACATCCTACCAATATGTATCTTTCCAAATCCGTTGACAAAAAATGTTGTATAAATATGCATTCTAATGCCAACACTCAACCACACCTTCACAGGAAACAAAACCTTTCAAATTTCTTCTAAACGAATTTCGACGATCGATCATGGCATCCAGCGACGCACAGGAGGCACCCTTAAAGTCGTCAACGTATGATCGCGAATACAAAAGCAGTTTCGGGCTAGTTGCTGATGTGGCCTTGAGGGTGTTGCTATTTGCAACTGCCTTGGCTGCAATAATTGTAATGGTCACTTCGGAACAAACAAAAATGATTCCCGTCGCACCGGGAAAAGCAATTGAAAGGGCAGCAAAGTTTAATCATTCCCCAGCTTTTATGTAAGTCACTATACCACCTCAACTAAAGGGGTACTAATAACTTGTTTATTTTTTTTAGTTTATGGTTACGACTTTTATACTTAATGTGTGATTATATTATGGTGCAGATACTTTGTAGCAGCACTCTCAGTGGCGGCCTTGTATAGCATCATCACTGGAGCCTTATCGGCTTTGGCGTTGTTGAAGTCAGATGGACATTCCATTAAATTGCAAGCTCATTTTGTGATGTTTGATGCTGTAAGTACTTGAACCATGCATTACTCATTTCTTTAACATGGTTACTAAAACCAATTTTTTGATTAGCATGCAAAAGGTTTGTAATCTTATAGAGCAAAAGTGTTACAACTTTGTGTATAAGTAAGCTATATTTCAAATCAATGAACTAACTTAAATTATGGTACAGCTTCTTTTGGGCATCGTGGTGGCAGCAACAGGAGCAGCTGGAGGAGTTGCATACATTGGACTTAAAGGAAACTCTCATAGCAATTGGAACAAGATCTGTCACATATATGGTTCCTACTGCTTCCACTTTTCAGCCTCGCTTATTCTATCGCTTATATCCTCCATAACACTTCTGCTGCTCGTTTGGCTTTCGGTTTATGTCCTCTCCAAGAAGGTTGCAAGGCGATAGTTTTAGTTGAGACAGTTGTATTTCTCATGTGTTTGTTTCATACTTATTCGTCTTGTGTCATTCAAATTGTATTTGTATATGTTTTTCTTTGATTTGGTTTATTTGGGCAGCTTGCACAAGATCATTGGTTGATTAATTTGTCGTACAAAACTTTTAGAGGTCCTAATTAACATGTTTTAGGAGTTAAAAGTTGTGTGAAGAGAATGAACATGTTTTACTAGTTGTATTAACTTTCTATTCATAATAAAAGACATGCATGGTATTAAGTATTTATGCAGATTTTTGGTTCTTTTGAGTAACGATACATGGTTTTCGACTTTTAACCGACTAATACACGTTCAGTTCAATGATTTTAATCTCTCGGCTACAAGAAAGTTACCTGTATTGACATATTAAACGTTTCACTAAGCTAAAGTTTCACTGACTATATATGTCCATGTGTTTTAACTACAAATAAGAAGAGTGGGCGTAGAGACCTAATACAAAAGGAGCATAGAAGTCACTGAAAGGAATTTCAATGTAGTGGTAATTGAACTTTGAAAAGAATGACTAATTAAACACAAACATGTTAATTAGATGCATATTGATACTTGGCTAATTAAATGAAAATAATGACTAATCAGAAATTGTGCATGACCATATGCCAAAAGTCTGCTTTAAGGTACTACTTGTCCGATATATAGTCATTCATGTTAAGGATAATGTCTTGGATAATTTTTAAATTTTCCTTGAAAAAGTCTTCAATCTTTCTATTTGTTCATGTTCAAAGTTTCAAACCCTTAATTGTGGCAATCAGTAACAATATTATATAAGTTAAACAAGCTAAATTTTAAGAGTTTGTGTAGGTTTCAGCTTGTAAAATAAGTTATATGACTTGGCTTTTTATGGGTGTATTTGGTGTAGAGCATTTTAATTCTCGTTTAACAAGTAGCAAGTAACTTTAACTTGTTTCTCAGAATATTCTTCTTCCAACGTTTCATAAAGATGCATTTAGCAGCTCTGATGATACATAACTATGTCATTTTACACACTGTAATTACAACAATGTTACTAGACGTCTTTATTAAGAAAATAGCTACACAACTAGTGCTTATTGCTACTTTTAATTTTGTCAAACACATATATTTTTTAGCTATATATTCAAAAGATGACTTTAGTAGCTAAAGATCTCTTTCATCAATACAATTAAAGGCTTGCGTGTTCAATATTAGAACATATCTATTTATATTTTTTTTAACGTGTCGATATATATGAGCAACTCATTGGTGACATTCAATATTCGTCGATCTAACCTACAGTTGGCAATAAATAATCAGGTCACCGTCGAGTCATGATCTTCTTCCACCTGTAAGTATTGAGCGCACCTTGCGTTACTCAATGGATAAATAATAGGGTTTCCCTTGCATCATACTTTAATCATTAAAAGTCACAAAACTTGAAAAGTTTGCTAAATTTCCATTCCGCTAAATTAGTCTAACGGAAAAAAATATAAAAAATAAAAAAATCATCATCTCATTTAGTTGTGTAAAAACATAAATGATAACGAAACAAATTGAACCCACCAAAATCTTTTGCTAGAAAAATACGTAGTAGCTAGCATGCAGAATATAATGAACACGATGAGTATTACGATAGTGATGCTCAGCTAAAGCCTCTTGTAATCTCTCCCGATAAAAGATATTTGGTTTGATCATGTTTACGGATATTATTTTGTTTGTCAAACATTAATTCATTTGATTTTAATGCATATCATTTGCTTGATTTTAATGTTTGAATATAATTATTTGATTAAATTATTGTAAGACATATTATTGTAAGTCAACGATTCGTGCCAAGCCCAATTAGTATATGGGTTAAGACATGTTAAATGTTACGTATAAATATTAATAAGTAAATGACTAGTATCGAACCCGAGACCTCGGGATTGCACACATTACAAACAAGAATAAAGTATGATAAATATATATATGTTATATGTATTGTATATATATATTTATATAAACACTTGAGGAACTTAATGATCGTTAAATATTAAATGTAAGTATTAACTATCATTAGTAACGAAAGAACGAGTACTAGAATGTAATTTGGAAAGCAAGAAAGATTCGGAACACCCATGTGGGTGCATGGCCGGTCGATCCAAGGCCCATGGGTGTCGACCCATGCCTTGCTTGCTCCCCAAGATTACTATACTATTTATACAAGGCCAAGGGTTAGACTTTCACATCTTTTGTGCACACACACAAAACCCTAAAACCTTTTCTTCCTCTCTTTCTTTCTTGGCCGATTGGCACAACACCCCACAAAGGGTTTGGGTCGATTTTGGTTATACCAAAACAAGTGTTTTTCATTTACTTGCATAAACCTTTATTCGTTGGTAGTTTGTGTGTATAAGAACGAGGTAATTACTCACTATAGTAATTATCAAGAGATCGATAAACAAAACGGTAAGGGGTTTATCATTGATCTAATTTACACAAGTTCAAGGTTTATTGAAGTGCATCGGGTACGTTACTATTTATGTTTTAGTTAATCTTTTATACGTGTTATACTTGATCCTAGCTTCCGCATAATGTGTTATATTGATTGTCAAACTTTAATAGTGGCATCACGAGCCATGTATAAGATGTAATTGATTGCTAAAACGTAATAAAAATCGAATATTTAATTGTTTTAGATACATGTTTTTGATCTAGGGTTTTCTTTAATTTTTTTTAATAAAATTTAAACCCTAACCCTAATTTAGGGGGGGGGGGGTCGATTTCCACATAAAACCCTAATTAGGGTTTGTGGTTTAACTTGATTAATTTGTAATCACTAGAAACCCTAGGTCTTTAACCGGTTATGTGAACATACTTGTGACCTTTGTGCTAATTGTTAGGTTTAATCCATGACGAAACATGCATGTTAGTCATGGATCTTGTTGTTTTGATTTATTTGTCACATGTTTTAGATAGATCTTAAATTGGGGAAGACTCCAATTCATATATATTAAAATCAATTTATATGCTATGTGGTGTGTATATTAACTTTAGCCTACGCAATTGATTCGTCAATGTATGTGGCTCTCCTCCATCAAGAGGAGAAGACCTTAGTTGATTACATACATTATTATACCTAGAATTGATTTTATTAGAATCTTTTTAACAAGGTTTGCATGTGGCTAATTGTTTCACTTTAATTATTATTAGTTTTTATGTTTTTCTTTAAATTACTTGTCTTTTTATTGTTTCTTAATTGTTGGACTAGTTGTAAGCAATAAAAAGGGTGATTTTCATAAAGAAAATAATACGGACTAATAATGGTGAAACCCTAAGTGATAAAGATTGAATCTTGCGGAGTCTTAGATGCCAACAACGGTTCACTTCGCACGGTAATTCGCTCCAAGGCGAGACTAGCAAGATTCATACTTTATTGCATGATTTTGAGATTAAATCCATAAACTTTTGCTTGATTGATGTTTTGTACAAATATGCTTTTAAAATTAACTCTTTTAAGACTTGATTCATAACCGTGATATGAAGGCTTAGAAAAGAGCCTTAGAGTCTGCCTTGGTTATCACAATCTTGAATATGTCTTAAACGAATTACTTTTAAAATCATAATTGCAGAAAGTCATCTTAGGGTTTTTTAAACCTCAAGTAAAACTTTGTGTATTAATTTCACGAATTGGTAATAAAAAGGTTTTGAAAACTTATGCTATAAAGATGAGTGCATGCATCTTTATACATATTTTGATTTACATATCAAAATTGAATACCCTTATAATTTAAGTTACATGCCATCTATCTATAAGGAACACTTGGAATTTTAATTTAGTAAACGTGAGACCTAGGCTAAATTACTATAACAAGGTAAAATTCTTTTAGCGCGTGAGACCATAATTGTAATTTTACAGTTTCTAAGGTAGACGACTTAATTAAGTTGTGCGTGAGACCTTGAGCTTAAGGCATGAGATGGGATGAAACATGCTTACAAGGCAAATTGATTAATCAATTTGATGTAAATCCCATAATGATCTAGGAATTGGAAATCTTGTTTGCCAATTATTGTTCGACAGATTACCATCTTTTGTACTTTTACCACTAGCAGATCAACTGATGTGGTGGAACTATGTAAAGTTGGATCCTAGGTTTTCAAGAAAATTTTGGTGGTTATATGAATATAGCCTATGGGTATTTTATTTTCTTGAAGATATTAATTATCGAAAATACTAATGTTTGAACTTTTATCTGTAGATATGGCGCAACCCGATAACCCATCTGTGATTTCTGCTTTCAAGAGTCATCTTGAGAGAGAAAAATTGACTGGAAAGAATTTCAATGATTGGCACCGTTCGCTTAGAATTGTCTTGAGGGCGGCCGGTAAGCTCAATTTCTTGACTGATGAATGCCCAGCTGAGCCTGCTGTTACTGAACCAGAAGCCGTTAAGGCGGCATGGAGGGAGAAACATGCTAAGTTTAATGACGTTGCTTGTTTAATGCTCACTAGCATGAGTGCTCTGTTACAAAAGAAGTTTGAGTACTTTTTCCCAAAAGATATGCTTGAAGTACTTTAGCAGTCTTATGAGAAACCTCCCGCAGTTGAATTGTATGATGAACTTGACAAGCTACACAACTGCAAGCATGGTGATGGTAAACCAGTTGAAGATTATGTGACTGAGATGAAGGAATCTTTTGATCAGCTTCACAGAATTGGATTTGGTTACCCTGAGAATGTGCAAGTGCACTTGATCAACAGGGCCCTTAACAAGGACTTTGCTGGTTTTGTGCAGAATTTCAACATGCACTGCTCGGGGAAGACAGTCTCAGAATTACTTGCACTGCTTGTTGATTATGAGAAAAGTCTACCAGCCAAGGTCAAGGCTCCTACCCCGCAAGTGTTGGCAATTCATGGGGGGAGAATCCAGAAGAAATCGCATATGAACAAAGGCAAGGGGAAAGGTGATAAAGGCAAGCAGGTCATGGCCTATCAACCTCAACCCAAGGTGAAGAAGAATCAGCCTAAGCAGAACAAGGTGAATCCGCCAAACAAGAAGGATCAGGCTTGTCACCATTGTCATGAAAAGGGCCATTGGAAGCGCAATTGCCCTCTCTACATTCATGACTTGTGACTCAAGAAGCAAGGGAATAAAGCTGGTAACCCCAGTTCATCAGGTGCATTCTTTATGATTGAATTATTCACTCTTACTCCTAAATTGAATTCATGGGTATATGATACGGGGTGTGGCATTCATATTTGCAATACCTTGCAGGGGTTTAGAGTTGAGAGAAAGCTGGCCTATGGACAACAATTCTTGCACGTTGGTAACGGAGCGCATACAGGAGTTGAAGCTATAGGAGTTTATGATTTAGTGTTGCCTTCGGGCTTAGTACTATCTTTAAATAATTGCCATTATGCACCATCAATTGTTAGAGGTGTAATTTCATTTTCATGTTTTTTGCTAGGAAGATGACAAAGAAACCCTTTAAAAATTGGATTGAAAGGGCTAATGATCTACTTGGTCTAATTCACACAGATGTGTGTGGACCACTTAGGCATGTGTCAAGGAGAGGTGCTAGTTACTTCTTAACATTTATGGATGATTACAGCCCTTATGGTTATGTTTATTTACTTAAACATAAACATGAGGTGTTTGAAACATTCAAAGTGTTTAAAGCAGAAGTAGAGTTGCAACTTGGAAAGAAGATTAAAGCTCTTCGATCCGATAGAGGTGGTGAATACCTGAGTCAAGAGTTTATAGATTACTTAGCAAAGGAGGGAATTGTCCAGCACCTTACTTCTCCATATACTCCACAACAAAATGGTGTATCTGAGAGAAGGAATCGTACATTGCAAGACATGATGCGATCTGTTTAATCTAACAACTCTTCCTTACTCGTTTTGGGATTATGCCTTAGAATCTGCAGTTCGTATTCTTAATATGGTTCCAACAAAGCAGGTTGATAAGACTCCATATGAGTTATGGACTGGTAAAGCTCCTAACTTGTCTTATCTAAAGGTCTGGGGTTGTGAGGCGTATGTTAAACGTGACTCAGCAGACAAACTCCAACAAAGATCTGTGAAGTGCATATTCGTAGGATACCCTAAGGAAACTATGGGTTACTACTTTTATTACCCAACTGAAAACAAAGTTTTTGTTGCAAGGTATGGAGACTTCTTAGAAAAGGAGCTCATATCTCAAGAATTCAGTGGGAGAGTATATGATCTGAAAGACAATCATGAAGATGTAGCACCTTCTGAAATCACTAGCCAACTTCCTGAAGAACCTGAAAGTTTAGGTCCTCCACCTAAAGTTGAAGTGGTTCCCGTTCGTAGGTCATCTAGACCTGTGAAGGCTCCTACACGTCTATGTCTTAACATGGAGTGTGATGACAACTTGATAGGGGATCTTGATGAACCTACAAGTATAAAGCTGCCATGAATAGTCCTGAAAAGGAAAAATGGCAGGGAGCTATGAATGGGGAAATGCAATCCATGAAAGACAATAAAGTCTGGGAAGAAGTAGACCTACCTCCAGGTGCCAAGTTAGTTGGGAGTAAATGGCTCTACAAGAAAAAGACTGATATGGATGGCATTGTACACACCTATAAGGCCCGTTTGGTAGCTAAAGGCTATACTCAAACTTTTGGTGTTGACTATGAGGAGACCTTTTCTCCTGTAGTTGATATAAGGGCAATTAGGATTCTTATAGCCATAGCCGCTTACTATGACTATGAGATTTGGCAAATGGATGTCAAAACCGCTTTCTTAAATGGTCGCCTATATGAAGACATCTATATGGCGCAACCTGAGGGGTTTGTGAATCCAGAATTTCCAAATCGTGTATGCAAGCATCACGACAATGGAATAAGAGATTTGATAGTGAGATTAAGAAGTATGGATTCACTCAAAATCTTGATGAGCCATGTGTATATCACAAAGCTAGTGGGAGTAATGTAATTTTCCTTATATTATATGTTGATGACATATTGATCATGGGAAACGATATTCCAAGTTTGCAAAAGGTTAAGGCATATCTTGGAAGTTGTTTTTCTATGAAAGATTTAGGGGAAGCTGCATTTATTCTGGGAATCAAGATATATA
Source organism: Artemisia argyi (assembly GCA_030686995.1). NCBI lineage: Eukaryota > Viridiplantae > Streptophyta > Magnoliopsida > Asterales > Asteraceae > Artemisia > Artemisia argyi. The sequence continues at coordinate 197,222,643 of CM060687.1, read as the reverse complement.
GAGATAGATCTCAGCGATTAATTAGATTAAGCCAAAGTGCTTACATCGATAAAATATTGAAGAGATTCAATATGCAGAATTCCAAGAAAGGATATTTGCCGATGCAAGAACAACATGGCTTGAGCGAGAAAGTTTGTGCTTCAACACCTGAAGAGGTGCAACGCATGAAGAGAGTCCCTTATGCTTCGGCTGTGGGATCTATTATGTATGCGGTGAAAAGCACAAGGCCCGATGTGGCGTTTGCTCAGAACTTAACCAGTCGATATCAGCAGAATCCAGGTGAAAAACACTGGACTGCTGTTAAGAATATTCTTACGTACCTTAGGGCTACTAAAGAGATGTTCTTAGTTTATGTAGGTACACCATCTGCAGAGCTTGATGTTACAGGTTACTGCGATGCTTCTTGGAAAGGTGATAAAGATGATACGAAGTCTCAGACGGGATATGTCTTTGTCATTAATAGAGGAGCTGTGGAATGGAGGAGCAGAAAGCAGAGTGTACTAGCGATGTCTGCTACAGAAAGTGAGTATATAGCTGCTTCAAAAGCTGCAATGGAAGCTGTTTGGATTAGGAAGTTTGTTTCAGGGCTTGGGGTTATGCCTTCGATTCAATGACCTATAAAAATGTATTGTGACAACTCAGCTGCAATTACATTTGCCAATTGTAACAATTCGCATTTTCAGGTTAATTTCTAATCCCAAATTTTTTTTACTATTCATTTTTACTATTCACTCCTGAAATTTTTATTTCATATTCTCGTAAGTTAAACTATTTTAATGATAATCCAAGAATTTGACACTCGTCGGATCATTTCTGCAAAAATCACAAAACCGTGTCCGAGATTTACTTTTTGGTTTAAACGTCATTCCAGCATCCCGATATGTCCATAAAGCATTAGAAACAATAGAAATATGATTTTCTCTCATTTTACGACAATTCCAAAAGTTTTGGAATTTTACGTTTTCCAGTTCAGCGTTTTATGCGAATTACGCGTTTTAGACCCGCGTTTCCAGTTTTAGCAGCGTTTAAGCAACCCGATAGAACTTATCACTCATTAAATATGCTAAGATAGGTTATATTAATAAGTTCTAACATATTTATAAGTTTCATATTTTTAGGATACCCGATTTTAAGTTTCAGGACTTAACGACTTACCGTTAGCAATTACCGGGACCAAAACTCACTCCGTAACTTAGATAAGACCATGACTACTCATCTAGTCACCCTAGATCAGCCTTGGCCGACTTATAGGGGGGGGGGGGGATTCACCTATTATGTGTCTTGATCTCATGCCTTGTGCCCTAGGATCCATACATGTGTATAAGCTTCCTTTGTAAGCTTTGATTAGCTTCCTTTGTAAGCTTTGACTAAATCTTGCAACTAACCTCCTCATTGCACCTTCCTAGGCACCTTCCTAACCTCCTCATCTTCCTATAAATAGCAAGCTCATCCTCTTCCTTTTTCATCACCAAAACCGAACACCCTATAATCCCTAGCACCATGATCCTTTGATCTTCAAACTACAAGTTACACTACAAAGTTAAAGGCCTAGTTATTCTCTACATGAAACTAGTGTTTATTTGGTGATTCCATGGTTGAATTAGGAGCTACACAAGGGTACTAGGGCTGAGCTAAGAAGGTTTTCAAAAGGATTATAGCAAGGGTTTGCAAGAGTTGTGGTGAAGGGTTTGCAAGCATAGGTTTAGTGTCCTAATCCTTGTTCTTAACTTCCTTTCTTTTAGAAAGCCAAAGTTGTAAGCAAACTCTAATACATTTCTTTGCTTAAATATCATATTCATGCTATTTACATATCATTCATGCTATATATTGTCTTGTTGTCATGTCCATGATGTATAAAAATGAGTAAAACAAGTTATTACAAATGATTGTTAACTTATGTTATTTAAACAAGTAAACTAGTGACTTTTATGTAGAACCACGACCAAAATAGTACAACTATGATATTTGACACTTACTTACTGTTAAAGAGGACTTAACAAGGAAAACATAGCAATTTGAATCACCCAAAACGAGTACCCGAGTCAAAAGTTATGACCATTTGAAGTTAGCAAAACCAAAACGCCGAAACTGCCGATACCTACTGTTTTGCATTCTGCCATTTTGAAAGTCACCCTTCTGGTCCGATTCATCAAAAAATTAAAACACGAAATTTGTCCGGAACGACGTTTTCGTTCAGGAACAAATAAGCTCGAGCCCTGAAAACGCTTTCCGAGTGATATTTTCTTCAAATTCTTAACAGCCCATTTTTAGACCAAAGTCATTATATAAAGGTTATGATTTATAAAGACCAAGAGGTCTTATGACCTAGATTTAAGACCACAACGATGGCTAGAGCCAAGGTTGAGTCTCAAGACCATGGAACAATGACCAAAGGTCATGGCAAAGCCATGGCTAAAGACCATATATACATACCAAGGCGAAAACATGAGCTAAAGTATTGGCGATAACTTGAACATACAATTTGGATCTACTTCATCTAAAGAAACCATGAAATATTACGATTATTTGTAATACAAGTTATAAGAAACTTACCCTAATAACAATCTTCATGTAAAGATAAACTTTCTTAAGTTTATTCAAATATCGGACATGTAACTTTTCGGATCAAAACTTATATATATATATATATATATATATATATATATATATATATATATATATATATATATATATATATATATATACTTTATCAACTACTACAATAGTAGGGAGCCTCATGTGAGGAGTTCATTATGTAAGCCGTCGAGATGAGTTGTGGATTTACGAATTAAAGTGTCCTGGCTCCTCTAACGTTTACTACATGACTTTTGAATTATGTCGGCCCGAACGGTAGTAAACGATATATAAACTATACATGTTTCATGAATCATTTCTTTTCAAAGACTTACACTATACATTGTACCACATCATGGACTAAGTGCAAGACATATATATTGATATGTTTATGTTTCCTTAGACATTATTCCAAACTTAAGTTGCAACAATTATTCTAGGTTGCTCGTAGAAGTTCTTACGGCATATCCATCATTCTCATTATACATCATCCAACTTAAGGTGAGTTCATAGCCCCACTTTCTATTGTTTAACTATTTTACAAACCCTTGGGGGGAATACATGCTATTATTTTTCTACTCGAACACAATGCTTTCTACTGTATGCTATTCGACTATGTTTTATTATCACTAAGTAACATCCTTGCCAAACCAAGATCCCTTATTATGAACCATTTAATCACTTGCGAGGGTTACTTGCGAGTGATCGCGAATATTGTGAATAGGCCTATTGGGATTGACGAATCCCATTTGTTTTGACTAAGTTCAAACAAATGCATTAATATTTGAGACATTAGGTATAACGGCAAAGTACTTACCGGGATAAATCTGCCGATCGATATTGGTACACGTTAAAGTTTTGGTGTCATAAGCTTAGTGAATTAATAACCTTTCCGGGCATATAACAACGTAGCCCATCTTTGTTTTCTAACTATGAGTGTGAGTCTATAGCTCACACTACGATTATTGTGTTCAACGATTTAACTACCAACACATTGTGTTCAAACATTAAACAAACTCTATGAATATCACTCAACCTTTGTGTTGACCTCTCAAGCATGTATTTCAGGTTCATGACGATCAAGGATGGCACGGAAGGGCACGAATACTCAAGAGGGCTATAAATTTTATTATCATTCAAAAACTCATTTAATGTAAATTGTAAACATGGAACCATCTGGGACCTCATTTTGTAATCTCTGATATTTATATAATTTGAATGATAAATCTTTTAAAACGACTCAATTGGAGTTCGTTTTCTATTATTGTGACTATTGTGCCGTCGAGTAACACCCAGTTTGAATTCCGCTGCATCCATGAATTGGGGGTGTTACACCAATGAACCTGGACTCATGAAAGGCACCAGACATTTCCCGATTAAGCATCACTATGTTCGAAAACCAGTCGAAATAGGTGAAATCGAAATGCTCAAACTTCACACAGATGAAAACTTAGCAGATCAATTTACGAAGCCTTTACCTGGCACCAAGCTTTACAAGCATGCTGAAGGAATAGGACTTAAATTAGCTGAATGTTTCATGCCCATTTGTGATTAGTATTTGGATAAGGGATGTAATGTACAATTATTATTTTAATGAAATAAAATATTGTTTATGTTTATTTATTCATTGTCTTAATAATATATCCTATATTTGCATGTTTAAGATCCATGAATAAGTTATTATTATAAATTGTCCGTTGTCGATTAATGATATGGGAATATCATTAAACAAAGACAATTTTGAGTATTGGTTAAGGATATACTTGAAAGTATATTGATGCGTAGTCATACCAATTTTACATGATATTCAATGAATTGAATATTGGACTTATCCCAACAATATGATTTAAAATTTATTGTGAGAATCATATTTAAAGTTATCCTCAGACTTGAGATACCAGATAAGTGCCATGGATGTAGTGCATTTTTGTGGAACAATCTACCGCTTACCGTAATTGGAAGTCATAAGGGTTGTTTTCAGAAGTGTTGCGAAGTTCATGGGTTATTCTTGTAGTCAAGAGAGAATTTGTTCCTTCTGATTTGTTCAGAAGTATAATACGGCTGGGCCCCTCGTAGGGTTGACAAAATGTTTGCGTAGCCACGCCCAAAGTCCATCTGGAATACGTTCAGGTGTTTTGGTAATTTTATTCAATCTTAAAGAGACGAGAAACAGAATTTAATAAAGAACCTCACATCTTTATTAATGTAGTATTAGAAACGAAAGGTTAATTATAATGATGAATCATTAAAGGTTTTTCAGGAAACCTAGCTCGGGTCGAACTGGGAGCATTGGAGTGTTGCAAGACGCCAACCAATGTCATTTTACTATAAATAGATATACGAGTGGGAGCTGTTAAATGTTACGTATAAATATTAATAAGTAAATGACTAGTATCGAACCCGAGACCTCAGGATTGCACACATTACAAACAAGAATAAAGTATAATAAATATATATATGTTATATGTATCGTATATATATATAAACACTTGAGGAACTTAATGATCATTAAATATTAAATGTAAGTATTAACTATCATTAGTAACGAAAGAACGAGGACTAGAATGTAATTTGGAAAGCAAGAAAGATCCGGAACACCCATTTGGGTGCATGGCCGGTCGATCCAAGGCCCATGGGTGTGGACCCATGCCTGGCTTGCTCCCCAAGATTACTATACTATATATACAAGGCCAAGGGTTAGACTTTCACATCTTTTGTGCACACACACAAAACCCTAAAACCTTTTCTTCCTCTCTTTCTTTCTTGGCCGATCGGCACAACACCCCACAAAGGGTTTGGGTCGATTTTGGTTATACCAAAATAAGTGTTTTTCGTTCACTTGCATAAACCTTTATTCGTTGGTAGTTTGTGTGTACAAGAACGAGGTAATTACTCACTATAGTAATTATCAAGAGATCGATAAACAAAACGGTAAGGGGTTTATCATTGATCTAATTTACACAAGTTCAAGGTTTATTGAAGTGCATCGGGTACGTTACTATTTATGTTTTAGTTAATCTTTTATACGTGTTATACTTGATCCTAGCTTCCGCATAATGTGTTATATTGATTGTCAAACTCTAACAAGACAGTCGTATAGTAAACATAATTTGTACTTATGATTGTTGATCATTTTATTAATTATAAATTATTTGATATTATTATTGTAAGACATGTTATTGCTAGTGAAAGAGTCGTGCCGAGTCCAAATAGTTTAAGGATTAAGAAGGCTCGTGTGGTGAACATAACTTGTGTTTAAAATTGTCCTTTTCAATTAACACAAACTATGTCTATGTGGTTTGAGGCAAACACTAGTAATAATCCGTAAATTAGTCATATTAATTTGTATTTGTTTATTTACTCTTTAGTGAATTAGTAGTTTTATTATTAAGTTTTAGACAAACCAATCAATCAATTATTTATTTCATAGAACTTAGCTTAATTGGTATATTAGTTATTAAGATTTTAAAACCAAAACTTTTATTAATTAGCGATCACACCCGAAAACTTAAATTAAAATTACATACTCCTTGTGGATACGATACCCGCTTGCCCTATCTAGTATACTTTATTTTTGATCGGTATAACGACACCTATCACTTGTAACGGCTAATTTTTCTTTGCCTATAAATACTGAACCAATTTACAGTTCTATGGCACCAATTTACACAGAAAACTTTCTGAGTTAAACCCATCTCTTTCAATCTTTATTCTTTGACCATTTAGTTAGTTTGTTTTTTGTTAAAAGTGATTCAATCATCCAACCAAATGATCACCTTCATTCATCTACTAGTGCAAGAGAAGAATACACCATATCAAAAAGAAACAAAGTGTTGTATTATTAGTTTAGATGCACTCGTAACACTTGTTACGTACTTGTTGTTATTGTTATACATCAAGTTATATGTCATTGTATTTGGTTAGATTGTGTGGCTTGTTGTGATCATGTAGAGATTGGGTAGATCTTTTAAGTTGCGCGATTTGTGAGAAGATCGAGTAGATCGTGAGTAAGTTTTTAAACGTTTTCGTCCGTTTTTGCATGTTCTCGTCCGTTTTTCCAAGTTTTCGTCCATTTTTACATGTTTCCATCCTTTTTTTACACGTTTCTGTATGTTTTTGCACGTTTCCTTCTGTTTTTACATGTTTTTGTCCGTTTTTACACGTTTCCGTCCGTTTTTACTTGTTTTCATCTGTTTTGCATGTTTCCGTCTGTTTTTGCACGTTTCCATCTGGTTTTACATGTTTTCGTCCGTTTTTACACGTTTTCGTATGTTTATGTTTCCATCGGTTTTTACTCGTTTCCATCTGTTTTTACATGTTTTCGTTTGTTTTTGCACGTTTCCGTCTGTTTTTACACGTTTTCGTCTAGTTTTACACATTTCCGTTCGTTTTTACACGTTTCCGTCAAGCTTCTGTCCGTTTTTGCACGTTTTCGTCCGTTTTTACGTATTTTCATTCGTTTTTACACGTTTCCATCTGTTTGTACACATTTCTGTCCGTTTTTGCACGTTTTCATTCGTCTTTACATGTTTCCATCCGTTTTTACACGTTTCCATCTTTTTGCATGTTTCCGTCCATTTTTACACGTTTTCGTCTGTTTTGCACGTTTCCGACTGTTTTACACGTTTTCGTTTATTTTTGAACATTTTTGTCCATTTATACATGTTTCCATCCATTTTTACACGTTTTTGTAAAAACGTGTAAAAACATATGAAAACGTGTAAAAATAGACGGACAAGTGCAAAAACAAACGGAAACATGCAAAAAAGGATGAAAACATAAAATAAAAAAAATGAAAACATGCAAAAACAGACTAAAACGTGTAAAAATGGACAAAAACGTGTAAAATCAGACGAAAACGTGCAAAAACAGATGGAAACGTGTAAAAACGGATGGAAATGTTTAAGAATGGACGAAAACGTGCAAAAACATATGGAAACGTGCAAAAATGGACGAAAACATGCAAAAAGAGGCGAAACCGTGAAAAAACAGACGGAATCGTGTAAAAATGGACGAAAACGTGCAAAAGCGGACGAAAACGTGCAAAAACGGACGGAAACGTGCAAAAACAAATGGAAATGCGTAAAAACGGAAGGAAACGTGTAAAAACAGACAAAAATGTGCAAAAACGGATGAAAACGTGCAAAAACGAACAAAAAAACATAAAACGGACGGAAACGTATAAAAACGTATGCATACGGACGAAAATGGACCAAACATGAAATGCCTATACAAATTCAAGGACCAAACATGTAATTTACTAACGAAATTGTTATCGGAAGTTAGAAAAAAACCTGAATCGGCATAAAAAAATACATTTAATTGAAATTGAACCTAACATAGGTACCTTTTTATGCAATTTGACCCATAATAAAGTGATTAAAACATCCGATGAATCGTTGTACCCTGAAAATGTTGTTTAAAGGAATAAATAAGAGTTTGGTTGTATTAAGAGTTTATGTGTTAAAATTCAGAAACTCTTTTAACGATTGAAATGCACCAGGTTAATGATTGTGTACGGTGTACACAAGAAAAAGGGATGCTAAAAAACACAAATTAGATTTAAGAGGTGTAGTAGTCAGCTAAAACTCTAGTCTTTAATTTAGAGAGTTTAGGTAATAAAAAAAGTCACAAACTTATTGTCCGGCTCAACCTTAAAGCGAAATTCGAAAATGAGTGTTTATATTTTAAGTTATTTGCACAAAATATCATTTACATAATTTAATCTATCTATCAAAGAAGATTATTTAAAAATAAAGACGAAAATGAGGAAGAAAAAAAAAAAAAAAAAAAAAACAAAAAACAAACGTTTAGAAGAAGTCTAGTAGTAATTTAAGTTTATGGAACAGCAAAATTAGCTCAATGACTTGCATCTTGATTTTTATTTACATGGAGTCATGGACTATTAGGCTTAGGCTTTATATAAATTATAGGCCTAATATATAAAATTAAATATGCTCAAAATTCTTAATTATTACTCCCTCCGTCCCAATTTTATTGTCCACGTTTCCTTTTTGGGATGTCCCAATTTAATTGTCCACTACTAAAAATAGATAGAGAATTTTAACCAAGTTTACTATATTACCCTTGTTGAAAATTATTATTACATATCTTAAAGAAGACTTTAATTAATTACCTAAGGGCAAAATTGTCATTCTGTCAAAAAGTAAGAAAGAGAAAGCTGTAATAAATGTACTTTTCTTAAACTGTGTGTTTTTTGTCGGGGGACAATAATTTTGGGACGGAGGGAGTACGTAGTATATATTTTTAGAAAGCATGGGCCTTCCGGCCATTTCAAAGTGGCGCTATATATGATGGGCGGAAAACTAGTGTGACAAAATTGGGGCTTTAGAAAAACATGGGGTGTAACAACCAAGCTTTAGTTGCTTTACCTTTAAGCCACTCAGGCTTACTGTCATGTCCCACATAAATATAAAGTATCAGGCCTAAAAAATGTTCCAATGTTTGTTAAAAACTTTCAAATTATGTCCAAATAAGCACACTACATATATATATATATATATATATATATATATATATATATATATATATATATATATATATATATATATATATATATTTTACCATATATGCTTTTATTTGTTTTAACCTATTTACCATTCATGTCATATTTTTATCTCGTGTGGCATCTACATCATCAATTTTAAAGTGCAATGACAGGCAATTGTCGCAAGGTATGCTAGTATTTGTGCTTTTTAGACTTCAATTTGTTGAGTTTAACCTTAATACGTGATTATGGTTTCATATATATTTTACTATTCTTAGGATTTGTTAAAAATAATTTAAGTTTTGTGTGAAAACGATGGATTAACAATTAAATGGATGTTGTGGATGACACATAGGATAAAAGATATGACATGGATGGTAAATAGCTAAAATACAAAAGGTACAAGGAAAAAAAAAGTTAAGGTGTGGGTATGACACAATTCAATTTAAAACTTTAAATTATTTGAAAAACATTGTAAAACTATGAACATATATCATCAAACTTGGGTCTCTTGTTAATATAGATAAAATAATGTGTGTTTGTTCTCTATAATCGAATCTGATCTTGCACTGTATGGTAATTGTTATGAATCTCAAGAAAAGGTTTGACTGAGAAACCAATTTTGAAGGTGAAGCAAATTGTTATGAGGTTAATTCTTTTTTATGTCTCTTTTAATGATTACATAATACAAATTTGATGCTTCTGTGTGTGTTTATATATATATATATATATATATATATATATATATATATATATATATATATATATATATATATAAACAAAAAATAAAAGAGTAATGATAGAGGGACCTAATTCATGTGACTAAATTTATGTATAACCAATTAATCATGTGACATGTGGAATACACATTTTCTCTTTCATGATCTTCACCACTAATCTTGCCATATGTCGTCATCTTAGAGTTAGGCATGTTTTTAGACATGAATTTTAGTCATGCAAATCATTTTCCAAAATAAAATAGCAACGAAAAGATGTGTTTAAGCTTCATGGTTTGTTTTAAAATATTTTTATAGGTGTTCTATATAGATCTTGCCTAATTGTTGGCATAAGCAGGTTCTAGAGTTCTATATAGATCTTGCCTAATTGTTTGCATAAGCAGGTCATAGTGTTTGCTAGTTGTTTTGATTAAAAGTGTTGTATCATGTATGTTTGTATTTGCTAGTTTAAAATTGTGCATGTGTATTATGCTATTTTGAGTTTTGTTTTAAAAGTATGTAATCTTGATTATGATTTTTATTAGCCGTGAATATATTTTCTTTGAAGGCCCGCACATATGTTCAAACGAATTTGACAAAAAACTGAAAGTACACATATGTTCTTTGAAGGCGTGCATATATGTTCTTGGAAGGCATGCACACATGTTCGAAAGAATCTGATGAGAAACTTCAAATACATATGTTGTAACAAATTTGATGAGAAACTGAAAATACATATATGTTCTTTGAAAACGTGCATTTATGTTTTAAAAGGCGTACACATATGTTTGAAAGAATCTGATGAGAAACTTCAAATACATATATATAATGCTCACGTATTTCTAGCCGTATAAATATCCGAATGACATGAGCACTTCCCAACAACACTAAGGCAGAACTTGCCTTACAAACCTGTCTATGCAGGCGGTACGCCTGACAAACTCACTAGGACTGTTAAGACGAGCACATTTGTTCTCACTCCCTTTCTCGATGGTCAAAACGTGCACTATCATATTGCCTTTACTGGTTCTCGTAACCCTAAAGTACTCACTATAAATAATAGGCCATTTCCCTGAAGTACTGGCATAAGGTAATCTTAGCAAACCTTGACACGACATCTCTGGCAAATTCACCCTTAGTCAATTACTGTCTCGGGCAATCGACACATATCAACTCAGTCGACATGTGAGTGTTACCCGACTCTTGACTCTGGTCATATCTCGAGGTCCTTGCCGAACGTGGGAAACCAAACGATCGACCACCCAAAACCCTCAATACGTACCTTACGTAAACACTTAGTTTATGGGTTTGTCTAACAGGTGCTTTCAGGGCAAAGTTTAACGTGACTATAAAAAGAAATTTTGAGTTTATTTTATTAAAAATTAGATTTAATTATGATAATTTATAAGTTTAATTAATTGTGTTAAATGCAATTTATAATATAAATGAAAAGTTGAGTATATTTAATGTAGTTTAATTGATGCTCTCAAGACATTCTTTAGATAATCCTCTTTAGTTCCTCTTTAGTTTATATGTCTAACTCATTCTGTGTTAATATATAAATCAGGCATTATCTATCAATCCCACTTGTAAAGTTTAATTTTGATTAGTCAAACTAAGATTTCTTACCAAATATTCAATTTCCATTTTACATTAACGTAAGTGAACATCGAACTCTTTCCAAACCCATTGACAAAAGTTGTTGTATAAATATGCATTCTAATGCCAACACTCCACCATACACCTTCACAAGAAACAAAACCTTTCAAATTTTTTCTTCTAACTAAACGAATTTCGACCGATCATGGCATCCACGTCAACACATGAACCCGAGTACGAAAGTAGACTCACGCTAGTGGTTGATGTGGCCTTGAGGGTGCTGTTATTTGCAACTGCCTTGGCTGCAATAATTGTAATGGTCACTTCGGAACAAACAAAAATAATTCCCGTTGCACCGGGAAAACTAATGGCAAGGGCAGCAAAGTTTAATCATTCTCCGGCTTTTATGTTTGTCACTATACCACTTCAACTAATTAAAGGGGTACTGGTTACGCGTTTTAGACTTAATGTGTGATGATATTATGGTGCAGATACTTTGTAGCAGCACTCTCAGTGGCGGGCCTGTATAGCATCATCACTGGAGCCTTATCGGCTTTGGCCTTGTTGAAGTCAGATGGACATTCCATTAAATTGCAAGCTCATTTTGTGATGTTTGATGCTGTAAGTACTTGAACCATTACTCGATCATTTCTTTAACATGGTTACTAAAAAAAAAATTAGATTAGCATGCAAAAGGTTTGTAACCTTTTAGAGCAAGTTAAAACTTTGTGTATAAGTAATTAATATTTCGAATCAATGAACTAACTTATATTATGGTACAGCTTCTTTTGGGCATCGTGGCGGCGGCAACAGGAGCAGCCGGAGCAGTTGCATACATTGGAATTAAAGGAAACTCTCATACCAATTGGAACAAGATCTGTCACAAATATAGTTCCTACTGCTTCCACGTTTCAGCTGCGCTTATTCTATCATTTATAGCCTCCACAACACTTCTACTGCTCATTAGGCTCTCGGTTTATGTCCTATCCAAGAAGATTGCAAGGCGATAGTTTGCAGTTGATACACAAAATATGCATTTCTCATGTGCCTGTTTCATGTTATTCGTTTTTCGTCATTCACATTGTATTTGTATATGTTTTTCTTCGAGTTGGTTTATGTTCGTGAAGATTGCACAAGATCATTGGTTGATTAATTTGGCGTACAAAACTTTTAGAGGTCCTTATTAACATGTTTTAAGAGGGGCTAAAAGTTGTGTGTAGAGAATGAACATGTTTATTATTCATAATAAAAGATTTGGTACGTAGTATTAAGTATTTATGCTATTTTTGTTCTTTTGAGTAACATACATGGTTTTCGACTTTCGACCAACTAATACACGTTCAATTCAATTATTTTATCATGTTATATATCTCCGCTATAAGAAAGCTAAGTTACCTTTATTGACACAAAAAACGTTTCACTAAGCTAAAGTTTCACTGAGTAGTATGTCATGTGTTTTAATACGACACAAAAGGAGCATGGAAATGTAGAATTGTTTATATATAGCCTTTCGTGACACACTTTTGTCAGCAATTTTTCTACTACAATTTTAATCAAGTGACTATAATTGTTGATAAAATTACGCACGTCACTGAAAGGAATTTCACTTGTGGTAATTAAACGTTGAAAATAATGACTAAACACAAACCTGATAATTAATTGGATGCATATTGATACTTGGCTAATTAAATGGAAATAATAACTAATGAGAAAGTGTGCATGACCACATGCCAAAAGACGAATAGAGTAGATTATTTATAAGTCTGTTTATTAAACTCATTTATCAATTATCATTACTTTAAACTTTTGTTAATTAGCAAAACAAATATAGTCATGTTAATGATAATGTCTTGGACAATTTTTAATTCGATGATTCAAGATTCTTTCATGGTCTGATGAATAGCAAGAGATACCGTCTAGGATTAATGGCTTTAATATCGATGGTGTTTGGACCACAAACCCGCTGCAAATTAAAGAGTATGTTTTCACCACATTTAAGTTAAAATTTAAAGAAAATTTCTCATGGAGACCTTCTTTTCGAGCAACCTTTTTAAAACCCTTTCATTGGAAGATGTTTCTCTACTTGACCAACCATTTTCTATCCAAGAAATTAAGGATGCAATTTGGAGTTGTGGTGGTGAAAAGGTTCCCGGTCCGGATGGGTTTCAATTCAAATTCATCAAGAAACATCGGAATCTCCTTTCTTCTGATATAATCTCTTATGTCAAAGAATTTGAATCATCGAATTCCAATCCTGTTGGTTGCAACTCATCATTTATAACCCTTGTCCCCCAAACCGAAGACCCGCTTTCAATTAATGATTTTCGGCCTATTAGTCTTATTGGGTGTCAAGATAAGATTATTGCCAAGATTCTTGCAAACCGACTTGCCTCAGTAATATCTACGGTCGTTACTGAAGTTTAAATGGCTTTCATTAATGGTCCGAAAATTATTGATGTCCCCCTTTTAGTAGACGAGATCGTTTCATGGGCAAAACTAAACAAGAAAAAAATGTCCATCCTCATGGTAGACTTTGATAAGGCCTTTGATACTCTAAATTGGTCATTTTTAGATTCTATTATGGCTCAAATGGGGCTTAGTAACAAATGGAGAAGCCGAATAAATGCTTGTTTGAACTCGGAGTTTGCTTCGGTTCTTGTCAATGGATCCCCAACCAAAAAGTTCAAACTTGAAAAAGGTCTTTGACAAGGAGATACTCTATCTCCTCTTCTGTTAATTCTTGCGGTAGAAGCCCTTAATGTGGCCATATTGGAAGCAAAAGACAAGAAGTTATTTTGCGGTGTTAAAGTTGGCAAAGGTAAGATCAATGTCTCTCACCTCCAATTCACAGATGATGCGATTATTTTGGGTAATTGGTCATTTGATAATGTCAAGAATATGTCAAGAATTCTTATATGTTTCCACCTTGCATTCGGTCTCAAAGTCAATTTCAACAAAAGTAAGATTTTTGGCATTGGAATTAGTAATTATGATCTTAACTCCCTTGCTTCTTTAATCGGGTGCCAACCATCCAACTACCCTTGTACCTACTTGGGGCTTCCTATTGGTCTAAACATGTCAAGATGCTCTAATTGGCAAGCTCTTATTGATAGGTTTTATAAGCGTCTTTCTAGTTGGAAAGCAAAATCCCTTTCTTTTGGTAGGTGATAACACTCTAATTATACATATTTATTCCCTTAATTATATATTGTTTAGCTACTAAATTATAGAATATTATGTTATTTGTATAGAATTGGTACTAATCTGGTGGCAGGGATGATTAAGAGAAGAAAATGATAATAAGGCTTAAAAATCATTAAAAATGGTAACATTCGTTAGAAGAAAAGACTTGGATTGAAAACACTTAAAAGAAGACCTAAGTACACCAGTATTGGGACCTTGGGCGGCGTATTTACTTGGAGGGTAAAAGGATTAGATTCAACGCGAAGTACGACGTACTTTCTAGAAAGTTACAAGACTAGATTTATTGATTGCATTCATATTGAGGCCAATCATTTTCCTCCATTAAACGTTTATGGGAAGTTAGCATTGTGTCTTGGAGCTATAAAAGAGACTATAGAGGTCACGAAAAGAACACCATCATAATATATCAAAGTTACTATACAAAATTGGATATTGGTGAACTAACACCAGTTAGAGGTATTCAAGATTCCAAGTGTTGTGATAGAGTCTAGGATGGCTAGGATACGTGTGAAGTTTTCTCCTGTGAAAACTATTCGATTATTCTCCTATAATCATTGGTACAATTCTTAGTTAACAATTTTATTATGAAGTTTATGAAATTTCTCTATATTGTTATGAGCTTTGTTACTAAAATTATGGAGTAGTCGACTTGTGTTTATTTTGGTGATGTAGTAATGTGATTGTCACATACTCATTCAAATGCTTTCTTTGATACTATGAATAGTTCTCTTGATGATTTTATGTTTAGACCATTGTTAATTGTTTGATGTATCTCTGTGATAGAAATAGGTCGAAAGGCTCTATTGCTTTGATATTATTTCAAGTTGTTTGTCTATGGCAACTTGGTGTTAGCCTTGTAGAAATTGGCCAACAAAACCTTTATCGACATTAACATGATCTTGTTTAATGCGTAATCTCATGTCTAACGAACTTGATTAAGAAAGTGACATGTCTATACATCTATCACAAACATATCTTATTGCATTTGGTATATTGAGAATTATAGGCCAAAAGGACTTTTTAATATACTAAATAGTTATATGTTTGAGTTATCACCAGTCATCTCTTGCTTATATTTCTTATTTGTGATTACAAGCTTGTTCTTATGTGTGTTACTCTCATGTTCTTCAGCCTAAATAAACATACTTTTAATATAATCTTGTTACAATCTAAATCAACCAATTTATTAGTCTATTGATAGTGACATTCTTTGGACTGTGTTTTTGTGAACACTTGTTAAACTAAATTTTCACCAATCCCTTGAGACGATCTTGTCTTACATGTTTACTAGATTACAATGAGGGTTATACTTTACCCATGTGTTAGTCAAAAAAATTGGATAAAACTAGTCTTATAAATTTAAAGCTTTATTAACACATCAAAGTTTTGAGATCATTTTACAACTAATGTCGTACAGTTTTCTGGCAAACTGAACAAAAAATTGTTTTCTATTACTAAGTGTATGCCGCACTTGAGTTGTTGTGAAAAATTCAAACTACGCCAGTTTTGTAACCAAAACCGCCGTACTTTCTGGAAATTCAAATAGGTTTTTGAGATAATTTTAAACAAACACAAAAACCTTTCAATGCTTAAATTCAATGCTAAGAACATGAGAATTGCTTTTTATGTGCTATTGCTATCTGGATTGATGCATTTGTTTATATATAATGTTTCACCAAAAATACAAAAATATTTGCTTATTTGGTTAATTAGATATGTCTTTACTTCTAAGTATTTATGCTTAATGCCTATATGGATTATTTGCTTGAATATGTTTCTTATATGTTTAAGGAAAATAGAAAATGCAAAAGCTACAAAAAGTTTTGGAACTTTAATCTAATAAAATATGTGATTTGTAATGAAAATTTTATGCCAATTGATAGGATAAACATCATTGGAAAATTAAATGAGTGGTTTATTTTGATTTATAAACTGATTCACTATATTAAAAAAAATGAAACTGGAAATAGGGGAAGTATGACGCACTTGTTCTCAAGTACGCCGGACTTTTATGTCTGTTTCATCACAGAAGACTGATATCTTCTTTATCATGCTAAAACCGATCCGTCTTTTGATTTCTAAATGTCTATTAATGTTAGTGGAGTGCAAAATATCATTAAGTTTTCTTTGTACTAACATACTAATGTTTCATTTGATGTTATATTGTTATACAATAGAAATGGGCCAAAAATCAAGTGTTGGACGATTGTGTCTCGATAAGGGAAATGCCTTGTCTGAAAGGACTTGGTGGAAATTGAAGGAAGCTGGAATGGAGATGATACTTGGGATACAGTTGATATTAGAAAGAAAGAGGAGGTGAAAACTTTCACTTTCTTTAGAATGGAAAAGAAAGATGGTACTTGAGATAGATACATTACACCATGTTATGTGAAAGGTGTGAATGCCTTTGATGGGGTAAATGGTTTGGACCTTGATAAGAACATGATTTCTTAGGAGTTGGTTATTCAAAGGAACTTGAAGTTCACTGTTTTGGAGAATGGTGATAAGAAGCTTGATAAGAAGTTGCTTATGAACTTGGTAGAGATATTTGTGCTAGAATTCTATGTGAATCCTATAGAAGATGATGTGGAACCTAGTGTTATTATTAGTAGGCCATTTATAAGGCTTGCTAAAGCTGTGGTAAACTTACAACTAGATATAATCACCCTTTGGCCCGAACCACCTGTGTTTGATTCGAAAGATGAAGAGCTAGAAGCTTTGCTAGCTAATTTCTGGTTGCAGAATTTCCACCCAAAATACCAGACCTTGTTGATTTCCCAAACTATGTGTGCAACATGAGAAAAATAACTAGAAACAAAAACAAACCTAAAAAAACCTACAAAATGACCTAAGATGGGGAAGGACCTTCGTTGACCATGAACCGTACTAAAACACAAGAAGAGTTGACTTGGGAAGAATTTGAGAAGGATGTGTTGGAACGAGTTTTGTTGCTTAATGAGAAGAGGCCGGTTATTGAAACTTTGAAGAATAGTGAAAAGCATAAGATGTTGCTTGATAGTGCGCTTGTGGATAGACTTCAGCTTGATGGGGAAGTAAACAATAGTTATGAAGAGGAGTTGGCTAAAGAAGTGGTTAAAGAGCACAAAGTTTTGAAGGAAAAGAAGATCCTGGATGCTTTATTATATCAATTCGTCTGGAATGGAAACTTACTTTCAATGCTTTGGTTGGTACTGGATCTAATATCAACATGATGCCATACCGTATCTATGAACTCTTGGAAATGGGAAAAGCAAAACCTAAGTTTGATAAGGTTAAGTTGTTGGACCATACTGATACTGAAACCATGGGGCGTTTTCTTAATGTTCTCTGCCAAATTGGTACAAACACCATGCTTGGATGTGCCAATTGACAATGATGTGCCGTTAATTGTCGGAAGGGGTTTCATGAATACTCTTGGAACCATTATTGACATGAGGAAGAGTAGGATAAGTGTGTTTGGAGGAAGCTACAAGGCAGTGCCTATGAAGAAAAAGAAAGAAGAGAGCGAAAGTGATGATGATGAGAAAGAGTATTCTCCAAAAAGGGATGAGAATGGAAAGCCATTCTATGGACTCCTAGTTATCTAGATTGTGAAAATGCTCTAAATCGTGCTCAAAGGATAGTTAAAACCTTTTTCTTAAAAAATGTAATTGAATGTTGAGTAAAACTTTGAGTGTATCTTAAATTATATAGCTTTAATCTATACACTTTCTATAAACTTTGAGGCTTAAAATATCTTTGTTGATTGCTTAATTTTGAGGCTCTCATAATCTTTAAGTATTATGCAATTTCACTCCCAGCATACTCTCATATAGTTTATCATAGTATCATGCAGATTTTGAGGCTTAAAATAGAATGGGTTTAGTTATTGGCCGTGAACAGTGGGTTATGTAATCAAAATATAAAGAGTAGGCAAAACATAATAAAGAGTTCCTTTGGGCTTCACTATATATATCATATTACCATACTAGAAGCTATACTCAAAAAAGGGTTTTATTTCTCACGAAAGGTTCGTTCGAAGGACAAATTCTAACACAAAATTCATCTCAAAACCTGCATCTTAACCAATGTTTAGGTGTTTCCTACTAACCAGAAAAACTTATTTCTAATCTGGACACAGGAAGGCTAGCTATAAGATATGATGTTTGTGATCATGCATGCTCGAGCATTTACAAAGTCAAAACAACAATAACCTTAATTACTTATGTAAAGTCATTTTAAATACGTATTGCTTAATTTATCTGATTAATCAATAAAGAAAAGATGGCGTGGGTTTTGCCCATCTATTTGGAAAAAAGACGATAAGACAAAGAAGAATACAAAATAATAACATTCCAACGATCTTGATGTTGTATTAGCATATTAACACAAATAAATTGATGCCAAAAGTATTAAAGTATGTATATTTTAGTATTTTACGCTTTTAGTTTGAATTATTTTTAATCACTAAACAGCTTGTATTACTTTATCAAGCGTTTTAATATCAGCTTTCTAGTTATAAAACTAATTGTGCACTGACTTATAAGACTTTTCTAGTTCTTTTTTAGGTAAGGTTTGTTTTCTTCTGCACATGGTATTTTAAAGAGCAACCTACGTAAATGGAGATGAGAAGTCTCTGACTCACATGTATTCTAATTAACTGATGTATCTTTGTTACCGTTTCTAACTATTTTCTGATCAAAACTCCAAATGTGTAACTAGTGAGGTAGTTTGTATAGAGGATAATTATGTGTATCGGCCCGAGTCCGTCTGTGGGATTAGGCCGGTTAAGGTGTATGATGTATGTAGTCTATAAATACCTTATTAATAAAACATAGGGAAAATTGTTCAAAAATACATCCAACTTGCCACCTTTTACTATTGTATGCACGTAACTTTTTTTTTTCCTATTAAATACACGATATTTCTTAATCTTTCCTATTATATACATGAACTTTCTTAATCTTCCTATTGTATACATGAATCTGACGTGGCATGGAGTTAATTACATAAATTTACATGAATCGTCCCTGTGGCTCAAAACAATTACACCATTCGTCCTAAAAACAATTACAAAAAAAGTCCCTGTAACTGAAGACCACCCACCTCCACCCACCACAGCCACCACCACCCACCACAGCCACCACCACCTACCACCACCACCACCCATCACTGCCACCACCCACCTCCACCACCACCCACCTCCACCACAGCCACCACCCACCACTGTGCATAAAAATAAGCCAAATAGTTGGGGGTTTAAAGAGCTTAAGGCTTGAAATAGCTCACAAGAAGCTGCCCAGGGTCTCACAAGCTTGGAAGAAGCTTAAGACAGATGAAATACACCATAACTATTCTAAAGATCAAAGGAATTCATGTTCAATAAGCCACACAGACCAAATAAGCAATTCCACAATGCACTCAGACCAAACAGGCTAAATGGCTTAATTGCAGCCCTTGGTGGGGCCCACAGGGGTAACCCAGGGTACAAAATGAATGTGGAACCTAAAAGTCTACTAGAAAGGCTTTCCAAATTGTCCAAGACCAAGGATTAAGCTCAAGGTTTGAGCTTGTTATGGTGTTGGGAAACTGGGTCAGTAGGCTGATGTACAAAATGAATAGCAGTTGCACAAATAAGCACATTAGTGGAATCTAAGCTAAGCACAAGCTAATTTATCATCAAGCAACCTTATACAAGCTAAAAAAAACACAAAGTCACAGCAATGAACAAGCAAGGATCTCACAATGGTAAGGTTTGTGTTTTAAGTGAGCTTGTGATGAATAAGCAGTAAAAAAACACAATAAGCTCTTGAGTACAAACAGGTAAATGACAAACTAGGACAAACTAAAACAAGCATAACAAGTAAAATCAACAATTGAATGACAATGATCACACAGGCATATGAAATCAACCAAGCTCAGTTAGATACTTATCAGCAGCAACAGTGAGTAAGAAGCAAGTTTTGAAGCCTAAGTAAGCTAGTAAATAAGCTAATAGGGCCAAATCAAACATGTACCAAACAAAGCAGGCTAACAAGGTATCAAAAGCAACAAAGATCAAGCAAAATGCTCAGATTTGGAGCAAGTCATAGTGGGTTTAAAAAGACATGGGTCAGAACTGAAAGCTGGGTGCAGGGCACCTTTTTGCTCACCAACCCAACTTTTGAGTCAAAATTAAGTGACCAAATCTGTTTCAAATTGAATATTTCTTTTTAATTTGGATAAACAAGCTAGCAAAAATTACAGAATGCCAAAAACATTGTGATTTCACCCAACAATAAACCTTGTGCACTTCATCAAACCTTGTCCCATTTCTCAGATAATTTGGTAAAAGAGCATGTGTGCTATATAAGTTCCACATATGCCTTGTTCACTCTGCATGTACAGTTCAGTTAAACGGCTTTTTGTTTAAGGTAGTAACTTACAAAGAACATTAGTTTAATATCAGTTAAGAGGTTGGTGACCATGGGCTAGCAGCCTAGCAATCAGTTTTATACATAGTTAGTTAAAAGTTTGTTAATTGCAAGGTTAGTTGTACATATGATTTTCAGCATACACAAATTCAGTAGTCTCAATGGACAGGCCCAAGAACACAAAGCTACATTTCCAGATAAATGGCATCAGTTATGTGTAAAGAGTTTACCCAAGGAGTCATCCCACCTTGACTACATTTCCTGAGTCACAGTCCATACCACGACCAACTGTAGCTTCATCCTCACATATTGGTAATGGAGTAGACTTATGATCAGGCTTCATCAGGTTGGCATTCAACTCAGACTATCAATTAACTTGCAGCTACATATCCTCACAAGCTAACTGACAGAATGAAGTAATAGCAAAGGGATTCAGGACCAATGTATTAGCCATCTGCTTTCTACTAATAAACACCAACTCCTCAGTCTGTTTTTGCAGACTTGTTAAATCTGCAAACAGGAATCTTATGTTTTCACATTATAGGTGCTTCTTCCAAACACCTCTTTATTTCCCCTGCATCAATATTCATCTTAAGATTCCATATCTTTGCAATGTTTTTAACATTTGCTGATTCTTTTACTTTCAAACAAGTAAGCTTCATCCTCACATTGTTCTTAATCTCAGCAAGAATTTCATCCCAACTTCTACTGCAGTTTTGGAACAACCTTAGGTGGAGGTGCGTGGTGGAGGTGGGTGGTGGCTGTGGTGGAGGTGGGTGGTGGTGGAGGTGGGTGGTGGCAGTGATGGGTTGTGGTGGTGGTAGGTGGTGGTGGCTGTGGTGGGTGGTGGTGGCTGTGGTGGGTGGAGGTGGGTGGTCTTCAGTTACAGGGACTTTTTTTGTAATTGTTTTTAGGACGAATGGTGTAATTGTTTTGAGCCACAGGGACGATTCATGTAAATTTATGTAATTAACTCCATGCCACGTCAGATTCATGTATACAATAGGAAGATTAAGAAAGTTCATGTATATAATAGGAAAGATTAAGAAATATCGTGTATTTAATAGGAAAAAAAAAAAAGTTACGTGTATACAATAGTAAAAGGTGGCAAGTTGAATGTATATTTAGACAATTTTCCCATATAATATGTACATTGCGAGGTTTTCAATGTTCTAACATAATATAATGAGCGCGCGGGTCTGATCTCGAGACCAAGTCGGCCAGATTAGCTGTTGCTTATATGACACCCTGCTAAACCCTAGCCGCCATTTATCTCTTACCTAAATAAAACCCACGTAATGTTCGGCCAAAACATCACATGCATGCAATTTTGGTAATAACTTTTCTAAAACCATTTGGAGTTAACTAACGGGGTTAGCGGCATTCTATTTTTCTTTTTCAATTATGCACAAAACCTAAGTAAACCACCATATATCGTTAGATGTCTGACGCACTGACACACACCGATGCAACATGCTGCCAAAAAAAAATTGCTCTTTTGCTTTTGCTTTGTTTTGCTTTTGTTGATGTTGTTGAAGATTTGCTACCGCTTACTGTCAGATGTCTTCATCAACGAATCAGTTATTGCTTTAATATTTTTAGTTTCAAATCTAATTCGAGATTTCACTATTTCACCACTCAGATTGTGTGAGTGAATTAGAGAATAATTATGTGTGTAGGCCCGAGCCCGTCTGTTAAGGTTTATGATGTATGTAGTCTATAATACCTTATTAATAAAACGTAATATGTTGCGAGCTTTTCAATGTTCTAACATGGTATCATGAGCGAGACTGATCCCGATACCTATAGTCGACCACTATATATTAACCATTTTTCTATATTAACCCGCCAAACCCTAGCTGCCATTTATCTCTTCTCTAAAAAAAACCTACGTAATTTTTTGCCATAACATCACATGCATACAATTTTGGTCATAACTTTTAAAATCTTTTGGAGTTAACTGACATACTTAGCTTCATTTTCTTTATTTTTCAATTATGCAAAAACCTAACAAAACCACTATTGTGGGACGTGCGACCTGCTGCACGCATGCTTTTAGTTATTGTTATTTTGCACTGTTGATGTGAGTTCTTCATTTTTCAACACAAAACACGTAAACCTTAGAATTGGCAATCTCTACTCCTTTCTTTTTTAATTTTCCTTTCTCTGTTTCTGGGTATTCACTCTATGCATTTGATGTATAAAAGCTTGGGAAAAAAAATACAATATAAAGTAGAACACAACATGCATGCCTATGCTGGCTGTAGATCCGACCCTGATTAGGAACCGACCAAAAGCCAAGCCATTGAAAGTTTAAATAATTAGCAAGCACAATCTGACTTTGCTTTATGGTATCAAGAGTATTATATTTTTTTCTCAGAATATGTATCATGATGTATTTAAGGTATCAAAGTGCTGGATAATTCGATCATGCATAATACGAGACAAAAAGATAAATTAGCTTCAAGATTTGAGTGTGCCAATGGACCATGGTCTAAGTCATACTGCGTTTATAATTGCGTACGTACATCGGTCATAACTTTTGCTTTAAGTATGTCCGCTGGCTAGCTAGAATTCAATTACAGAGCCAAAAGAACAAATTGACAATTTTCTTAACATAATGAATTGACACACTAATTAAATGCTTTTGGTACAATTATTTTGACTTTAGGCTAACATAAACAAAACTATAATTATCATTCATTATCATAAAGGCATGAAGAGTTAAGTTAGTGGTAGTTAATGAGTTCCCTTTTCGGAAAGCTAGAAAAAAGAACAATAGTCTATAGAAAACGAGTTATTAATGTTGAAAGCCATACAAACATCAAAATATCTTGGACATCATAATGCCAAAAAGTTGATATAGTGTTGTATAAATACAAGGTTGATTATAGTGTAGCATACATCTCCAACCACAAGGACAAGCTTAATTTTACTTTGCTGCTATTTATATATCTGCCTTCTGGCATTATCGGTTCCCATAGACACCACGGCTTCTCCACGTGCCACCGTTGATATGGAGATACCAGTGAAATGGTCTGGTAGTGCCAAGAACCATGGGGTGATTGATGCGGTCTTGAGGATGATGGTTTGTGTAACTGGTTTGGCTGCTATTATTATTATCGTCACTTCAAAACAAAGCAGAATGCTTCCTGTTTCGCCCACCATGGTTATTAACATTGACGCAAAGTACAATCAGTCCCCAGCTTACATGTAAGTAATTAACACAATTTTTTTACCCCCTTATGAGTTGAACTATATAATGGGTAAACAGATGAAGTTTCCTTGCTCTGGTTACATAGAGAGGATGAGTCTTTAACTCTCATTCATGTGGCCTAACCAGGGTACCTCCATGACTGTTTCCGATCCTTTCCTTTCGAGTATATAAATTATCTTTTAACAACAAATACTCACAATATGAACACATGCACATGTATTGATGCATGTGTTGTGACTTGCAGGGGCGGAGCTAGTAGGGTGACTAGTGGGTGCTGAGCCACCCCTAATCAACTCATTTCATTCATTATTTACTTAGACTACGAGCCATTTTTCTACTAGTTTTTTACATTCAGCCCCTTATTTTATAGGCATACCTACAAAATTCAATAATGAATAACTTAAACAATAAAAAACAACACTATAGATTAAATTCTGAAACAATATCCATCACTATGACTTGCCTTAAGCACGGTCGGCCCCCCTTAACTAAAAATCCTGGCTCCGCCCCTGGTGACTTGAACCAACAACCTATATTTCCATGGGGATATAGCCACCTTTGGTATCATTATGCCAAAGACCTATGCGTTTAGTGTATGATAATATTGTTATCATTGTGATGCAGATACTATGTGTCAGCACTCACTGTGGCATGCTTCTACAGCATCATCACTGCCACTTCATCGATTTTAGCACTGAAGAAGATAGGAGGAAGCTCCGAAAAGCTGCAGTCTCGTTTCGCTATGCTAGATACTGTAAGCTCTTGTTCCATACTAAATTCTTTAGAAACAGATCATTCAGAGTCAAAGGGGGTGTGCGGGATTGCTTCTTAAAACTTATGATATGCTTATTAAACCGTTTCTCTTATTATGTCATGGTGAAACAATAAACAACTTTTTTTTAATAATCAAGCTAAGGGTTGCGCGCTTACTAAATTTCTTATCTGATCATGAATGGCAGCTGTTGTTGGCTATCGTATCTTCAGCGCTAGGAGCAGCATTTGGAGTAGCATACATAGGACTCAAAGGAAACCACTATTCGAGATGGAGGAAGATCTGCAATACGCATGGTATCTACTGTCATCACATAGCAGGCAGTCTCACTATGGGACTCATATGTTCTACAACACTTCTGTTGCTGGTCTTACTCTCGTTTTACACAATTATGAAGAAAATCGCGAAGCGATAATCATCACCCGGCCAGAAGCTTACTTTCAACGTACCAGTTTGTTGTTATTTCACTATTTAATATGGTAGTTGTTTGTTCTTGTTTTTGTTTGTACTATTACTTCAAAGTGTGAATGCCATAGATAGCAAAGTATTAAGTGTGTCTAAATATTCTGGGTTATCAACTGGCATCAGAGGATTATTACAAGTAATTGTTGTGTGTGTCCTGTTCACATATCTATATACGGAGTACAAACCACGTGTGAGTTAACGCCTTAACGGTAGCCGGAAAAAGTCATCGGAATTCGGGTTTGAAAATGAGAAAGATGAAGATTCAAGAACGAAAGAGTATTTTACTAAAGCTGTTAAGTTATTCATTTTATTTAAAATTTGAATGTATACAAATGTAAATGGACTTTTTTAAAGTTCACTGTAATTTCAATATATTTTGATAAGTACATTTTATATCCTGTAAACTGACACTTGTGTAAAAAAGAGTTCGCAATGCAAAGTTGCTAGCCCTAATACTTATATATGGCCCAGTCATATATTGCAAGCCTGTTAGTTAACAAGGCTATTCATATGCTTTTGTATATGTTTACCATACGATTACTCGCGCATAGCTACGATAGTTTATGATAGCGTCATTTTGTGTGTGCAAATTTCTTTATGTACATATGGTATTATGGTGTAATATATGTAAAATTAAGAAAGTAAGTGGTTTAAATTGTAATTAAGTACGTATTTTTTAATATTTAATCGGTTCTATTGTCTTTTGTAAATAATGTATTTTAGTCTAATAATACTACTCATTTTTTTATGTTTTTGAGTTTTAAGCAAATTGCATATATGACCATACAGAATATAGTTGTCTGCATATATATGATAAGTATAAGTGTAGCGTATTTGCATGTATGCAGTACGCGTGCGCCAAAGCCAAAGCATGTCGAATGTTGCATGTTCATTTATAATCGCATTTATATATACCAGCAAACAGTAAATATATAAACTACTCTAATCCAGTGTATATTAGTCAAGTAAATGGATGAAGTTTTTGACTGTTCAAGTTATTCGAAGAAGATGAGTCTTTTAACCCAGATTTTTATGTCTTTTAACCCAGATTTATATACCTTTCGAACACTTTCTAAAGAAGGTTCAAAACTATGACCACTCGTGAAGATATAAGCATGTGTGACCACCAGAACATCTTGGCGCTCGGTGGTTAATGTTGTCGATCAACCCATACGGTTTAATGTTTAAAGTTTATACTTAGATGTATAATTTGTTGAGCAAAAAGCATTAACTTAAGGCATTCCTCCGTTCCTGTGGGCTTTTGAGGAGCGGGAAAAATTGTTGGAATTCTATGAAAGAGTCTCGGGAGCCAGGATGCATGCCAGTCCCGACCTTACCAGCACCGGGGGTGTACTAATCAATGAACCCCCGAAACCTACTTTCTTTTCTAGCGACTGACTTGCCCGCATCTCTTGCCTAAAAGGTTTCACTGCTCTAACTACGCAGAAAGAAGTCAAGTAGAAGGAAAAAAAGTAGCTAGTTATAATTTCAAATAATATGTTCTCAAATAGTGCAAGACGTGTGAAATCAGTGAGAAGAAAAAAATGAGTTCTCTTTATATGTAGTATAGATATGTCGTGATTGCATATATGACCGTACAGAATATAGTTGTCTGCATATATATGATAAGTACTAGAAAAGTGCCCGCGCGATGTGGGGGCGAATTGTTGGGGTGAAGAGGAGGGAGGTGGGGTGGTGGAAAGTGGTTGTTGGGGTGGTTGTTCAGGTGGTTATAAATTGTTGGGGGTTGTTATTGAGGTGGTTATAAATTGTTGGGGGTGGTTGTTGAAGTGGTTATAAATTGTTGGGGGTGATTGTTAGGGGTGGTTGTTTCCATAATTAGTAAGTAAAAGTCTGAATTTTTAAGCCTTTTTAATTATAAAATAGTCTCAAATACATTATATAGTAGTATAGATAAGTGTAGCGTATTTGCATGTATGCAGTATGTGTGCGCCAAAGCCAAAGCATGTCGAATGTTGCATGTTCATTTATAATCGCATTTATATATACCAGCAAACAGTAAATATAAAAACTACTCTAATCCAGTGGATCAGTCAAGTAAATGGATGAAGTTTTTGACTGTTCAAGTTATTCGAAGAAGATGAATCTTTTAACCCAGATTTATATACCTTTCGAACACTTTCTAAAAAAGGTTCAAAACTATGACCACTCGTGAAGATATAAGCATGTGTGACCACCAGAACATCTTGGCGCGCGGTGGTTAATGTTGTCGATCAACCCATACGGTTTAATGTTTAAAGTTTATATTTAGATGTATAATTTGTTGAGCAAAAAACATTAACTTAAGGCATTCCTCCTTTCCTGTGGGCTTTTGAGGAGCGGCAAAAATTGTTGGAATTCTATGAAAGAGTCTCGGGAGCCAGGATGCATGCCAGTCCCGACCTTACCAGCACCGGGGGTGTACTAATCAATTAACCCCCGAAACCTACTTTCTTTTCTAGCGATTGACTTGCCCGCATCTCTTGCCTTAAAGGTTTCACTGCTCTAACTAGGGTATCCCGCAGAAAGAAGTCAGGTAGAAAGAAAAAAAGTAGCTAGTTATAATTTCAAATAATGGGTATTTTTTGCGAAATGGGCTGGGGCTGGGGCTGGGGCTTATATTATAAGCCGAAATTAAAATTTGTATTTTTATAAACATGTTTGGCAAATGGGCTGAGGCTGGGGCTGGGACTTATTATTGCAAAATTACTAAAAATGACATAATTAAATGAATTTTTCTATATGTTAGATATTTTCGTGGGTAAATAAGTAATTTATTCTTCAAATGCCCCGGGCTAAAGTTTTTAGCCTCTTTTATGGGGCTAAAGTTTTTAGCCGACTTATTTTATAAGTTTTTTCATAAGTCACATGACAAACAAGACTTATTTAATTAGCCGGCTTATTTTAAAAGTCTAAGCCCCAATAAGCCCCATAGAAGCACTCGCCAAACATAGCCATATATGTTCTCAAAATAGTGCAAGACGTGTGAAATCAGTATGAGGAAAAAAATGAGTTTTCTCTTTAATTATATTTAGTATAGATATGTCGTAATTGCATATATGACCGTACAGAATATAGTTGATAGTTGTCTGCATATATATGATAAGTATAAGTGTAGCTAGCGTATTTGCATGTATGCAGTATGCGTGCGCCAAAGCCAAAGCATGTCGAATGTTGCATGTTCATTTATAATCGCATTTATATATACTAGCAAACAGTAAATATAAAAACTACTCTAATCCAGTGGATCAGCCAAGTAAAGGGTTGAAGTTTTTGACTGTTCGTGTTACTCAAAGAAGACAAAGTCTTTTAACTCAGATTTATATACCTTTCGAACCCTTTCCGAAATAGGTTCAAAACTATTGTAACTTGTACTTCTTTGTCTGATTATTCTAATGTGCATAATATGTTACTCCGTATAATTTATTGATGGTAATACAACTCTATAATACGACAGGGGAGGAGCCAGGAATTTTTATTAGGGGAGGCTCGGATATTTTGAGAAGATAATAGTGTTTAATGTTTTTTTTTTTTTTTTTTCGAACCAATGATTGAATTGATAAACCTATTTGCACTAAAATGACGAACTTGCGCAATTAGAAATATATATTTATTTTTATAAAAAAAATAATGAAACTTTAACCATTTATTAGATCAACTTATTTTGCATAAAAGATGCTAAACTAACTTGTTAGTCCACATGCTAAACTAACTTAAGTAGTAGATTGTCCACACGACGCGAAGACTTCAAAGAAAGCAAGAACAATGATGACATGTCGTGGTTCACAGTTTTAGTGATTATGCGGCGATAATTTTCATGTTAAATATATATAGTACCATCGAAGCATTTACATAACCTTTTCTTTTAAATGCAAAAATTTACACATGTTAGCTATTATTACTTAGTTAAAAAAACATACATAAATTAGACAATGTCAAATTTATATTAAAATTTGAAATTAGAAAAAACAATAGAACTAGCCAATAAAATATCACAATGACATGTTAAACATAGATGTATAATTTCTTGAACAAAATGCATTAACTTAAGGCATTCAAGTAGCTAGTTATAATTTCAAATAATATGTTCTCAAATAGTGCAAGACGTGTGAAATCAGTGTGAGGTAAAAAACAAACGAGGGGTACGTAGAAAGTAGAAACAACCACTTTGCACAATAGGTTGAGGTATTCATTCCAACGATGATTGGTGCATGGAATTATAAATGTATTTCCGTTACCCATCTACTTAGAAAAACGAACAAAAAAACAACGACAAATTTGAAAAGTGATGCTGAAACATGCATATATTGACACAAACAAATATTATCAAATTATTCGTACGATTCTCTTTCTAAACAGTTGCTTTAGACTTGTATAAATAATATAATGTGTCATAAACTTGAATCACACATTGATAATTAAGCAACAAATATTTTAGTTTCTTAGCATCTATATTCTTCGGCCATGGCACCCATTGATACCAAACCTCCTTCACATGTCGCTTACGATATGGAGACAACGATGAATTGGTCCGAACCACAAAAAGATGGCATCAAGAACCACGGGGTAGTTGATGCAACTTTGAGAGCGGTTTTGTTTGCATCTACAAATGTTGCGCTCATTGCTATGGTCACTTCTAAAGAAACTAGGATGATACCCATTTCGCCTACTATGAAAGTACCGTTGGATGCAAGTTTCGATCAGTCCCCAGCTTACATGTAAGTAACACTAATTTAATTGTCTTTTCGCAATTCGCATCCATTAAGTAATATGATATCATTTAGAAATAATTGAGAGACAAGACAATGCCTAAACCTGAATATCATTTTTTTAATTTATTAGTTTAACAAAATGATTCGCTATCATAAACGAATGAGCTAATGCCACATGCAATCAGGCAATCAGGCACAAATTAAATTTATTCATGAGTTTAAGTGTTCCAATCATTTCTCATATTTTTAGTGGCAAATACTTGTACAAACTATCCATGTTGGGACTTGAACGGTTGAACCCACAATGTACATTTTGGTTTTTGGAATATGAACTTAAGTTGGTTTTTTTTTTTTTTTTTTTTTTTTTTTTTTTTTTTCTTTTTTCTTTTTATGATGCAGATACTATGTATCAGCAATCTCGGTCGCTTGCTTGTATAGCATCATCACTTGCTTGTCATCAGTTTTAGCACTCATGAAGAAAGGAGGAAACGTCATGAAGCTGCAGTTTTGTCTCGAGATACTAGATTCTGTACGTAAGCTCTTATACCCTACTAATATCATCGAACACGGCCATTAGTTTGTTAGGACCTCAATTTTCTAGGCACTCATCAACCATAACTTTTTCACCTATATCAAAACTTTTCGTGTTTAAGAGAAGGTCTATTTTGTGATCATTATAGTATAAGACCACTAATATTCACGGAACAGTCCTTATAGAAAGGCGTTGTCAGTCTACCTACTGAGTCGCTATATGCATTCAATATATCCAAGTTCATTCAAGCAAGTCCTAGCTGTGACAAACCAATGCATGAACTTACATAACGTCTATGGTATCTGCAGCTGCTTTTTGGTATTGTGGCTTCGGCAACTGGAGCAGCAGCAGCAGTTGGATACATAGCAATCAAAGGGAACTCTCATTCAAGATGGAACAAGTTTTGCAATATATATCGTTCCTTCTGTCATCAGATGGAAGTCTCGGTCTTTATGTCACTCATATCTACCTTAGCACTTCTATTGCTCGTTTGTCATTCCTTTTACAGGAATAAAATCGCGAGGAAGTAGTTGGCCAAGCATGAAGTGATCCAATAAGTTTATTCCAATGTACCATTGTATTTCCATATTTGTGTTGGAATGTATTCGAAACTTTTGATATATAATGGATTGTCTTTTTCACCTAAATCTATAAAACATTATATAGTGTGACTTTATGTCTGTTGTTATGTACTTATGTAGCAGCCCATGCACTAACCATAATAGATAATTTTGTTATCGTAGTATTTGATCATATGTGATACTAGAGCTGTCATAAGGGTCAAGGGTGTGGATTCGGGCATCCGACCCTCCAGTTTCCTCCTTTAATTTCCCAGCAGAAAACCAGCTCTCTATAGCGGGAAAATTCAAATTATTTTCTTCTGCTGGACTTGAGTCCCGTAAGTGTGAAGGGTTTCAACGCACCACATTAACTTCACGTCATAAAAGAACACCTCCTTTATTTTTTCCCTCAAGCTTTGCAACACATTTTTTCTTTTCCCTTACATTTTTTTTTATACCTTTTATCATTTAAAAATACGTCACTACACACAACTACCCATAATAACCAATAAAATAAATTCTCTCTTTAAAATGAATTTTGTCTCTTCATAATAGCCAAATTTCTTTATAAACTTTGATATTATTTCTATTGCCGCGTATAAACACTATGAATCGCATCTTTAGTGCTTGGAGCATACATTAGGACTTAGGGAATCATTATTCCAGAAAGATAAAAGATCTGCGATTATATCGTAAATTATGTCATTACTGTTAAAAGTTACGTATAAATATTAATAAGTAAATGTCTAGTATCGAACCCGAGACCTCGGGATTGCACACTTTACAAACAAGAATAATGTATAATAAATATATATATGTTATATGTATCGTATATATATATATATTTATAAACACTTAATGGACTAAATGGTCGTTAGTTATTAAACGTATGGACTAATTATCATTAGGGACAAAAGGAAAAGGACTAGAGTGTAACTTGGGAGTCAAGAAAGATCTAGAACACCCTTGTGGGTGCTATGGCCGGTCGAACCCAACCATATGGGTCGACCCATGCTTGTCTTGTGCTCCAAGGTTTCATCTAGTATAAATACAAGGCCAAGGATTAGGGTTTCACATCTTTTGTGCACACACACAACCCTAAACTCTTTTCTTTTCCTCCTTGTTTTCTTGGCCGATCGACACAACCCCAACTTAGGGATTTGGGTCGATTTTGGTTCATCCAATATATTAAGTGTTTTGTTTACTTGCATCAAACCTTTATTCGTTGGTAGTTTGTGTGTACAAGAACGAGGTAATTACTTACTTTAGTAATTATCAAGAGATCGATAAACAAAACGGTAAGGGATTTATCATTGATCTATTTGTACAAGAATCAAGGTTTATTTGAAGTGCATCGGGTATGTTTACTATTTATGTTTTAGTTAATCTTTATACGTGTTATTGTTGATCCTTGCTTCCGCATATATGCTATATTGATTGTCAAACTCTAACAGTGGCATCACGAGCCATGGATAACATGTAATTGATTACTAAAACGTAATAAAAATCGGATCTTTAATTGTTTTAGATACATGTTTTTTCTAGGGTTTTTCTTTAAATTTTTTTTATAAATTTAAACCCTAACCCTAATTTTGGGGAGGGGGTCGATTTCCACAATAAACCCTAATTAGGGTTTGTGGTTTTATTGATTATATTGTAATCATATAGAAACCCTAGGTCTTAACAGGTTTTTGTGAACGTACTTGTGACCTACGTGCTAATTGTTAGGTTAATCCATGACGAAACATGCATGTTAGTCATGGATCTTGCTTGTTTAATTTTTGTCACATGTTTTAAATAGATCTAAAATTGGGGAAGACTCCAATTGATATATATATTAAAATCAATTTATATGCTATGTGGTGTGTATATTGATTTTGGCCTACGCAATTGATACGTCAATGCATGTGGCTCTCCTCCACTAAGAGGAGAAGGCCTTAATTGATTACATGCGTAATTATACCTAGAATTGATTTTATTAGGATCTTTTTAACAAGGTTTGCATGTGGCTAATTGTTTCACGTTTTATTATTAGTTGTTTATTTTTCTTTAAATTACTTGTTTTTATTGTTTTCTTAATTGTTTGACTTGATGTAAGCAATAAAAAGGGTGATTTTCATAAAAGAAAATAATATAGACTAATAACGGTGAAACTAAAGTGATAAAGTAGGAATCTTGCAAGGTCTTAAGTGCCGATAGTGGTCCGATTCGCACGATAATCAGCTCCCAGGCGAGACTAGCAATATTCATACTTTATTACATAATTTTGAGATTGAATCCATAAACTTTTGCTTGATTGATGTTTTGTACAAATATGCTTTTAAAATTAAGTCCTTTAAGACGATATTCATAACCATGATTTGAAGGCTTAGAAAAGAGCCTTAGAGTCTGCCTTGGTTATCACAATCTTGAATATGTCTTAAACGAATTACTTTTAAAATCATAATTGTAGAAAGTCATCTTAGGGTTTGTTAAACCTCAAGTAAAACTTTGTGTATTAATTTCACTAATTGGTAATAAAAAGGTTTTGAAAACTTATGCTATAAAGATGAGTGCATGCATCTTTATACATATTTTGATTTACACATAAAAAATAAATACCCTTATAATTTAAGTTACATGCCATCTATCTATAAGGAACATTTGGAATTTTAATTTAGTAAACGTGAGACCTAGGCTAAGTTACTATAACAAGGTAAAATTCTTTTAACGCGTGAGACCATAATTGTAATTTTACAGTTTCTAAGGTAGACGACTTAATTAAGTTGTGCGTGAGACCTAGAACTTAAGGCATGAGATGGGATGAAACATGCTTACAAGGCAAATTGATGAATCAATTTGATGTAATTCCCATAATGATCTAGGAATTGGAAATCTTGTTTGCCAATTATTGTTCGACAGATTACTATCTTTTGTACTTTCACTACTAGCAGATCAACTGATGTGGTGGAACTATGTAAAGTTAGATCCTAGGTTTTCAAGAAAACTTTGGTGGTTATATGAATATAACTTTGGGTATTTTATTTTCTTGAAGATATTTATTATCGAAAATACTAATGTTTGAACTTTTATCTGTAGATATGGCTCAACCCGATACCCCATCTGTGATTTCTGCTTTCAAGAGTCATCTTGAGAGAGAGAAACTGACTGGAAAGAATTTCAATGATTGGTACCGCTCACTTAGAATTGTCTTGAGGTCGACCGGTAAGATGGATTATTTGACCGAAGAATGCCCAGCTGAGCCTGCTGCTACTGAACCTGAAGCAGTTAAGGCGGCATGGAAGGAGGAACATGCTAAGTTCAATGAGGTTGCTTGTTTAATGCTCACTAGCATGAGTGCTCAATTACAAAAGAAGTTTGAGTACTTTTTCCCAAAAGATATGCTTGATGTTCTTAGGCAATCTTATGAGAAACCACCTGCAGTTGAATTGTATGATGAATTGGACAAGCTACATAACTGCAAGCATGGTGATGGTAAACCAGTTGAAGATTATGTGACTGAGATGAAGGAATCTTTTGATCAGCTTCACAGAATTGGATTTGGTTACCCTGACAATGTGCAAGTGCACTTGATCAATAGGTCCCTTAACAAGGACTTTGCTGGTTTTGTGCAGAATTTCAACATGCACTGCTCGGGGAAGACAGTATCTGAATTACTCGCATTGCTTGTTGAGTATGAGAAAAGTCTACCAGCCAAGGTCAAGGCTCCTACCCCGCAAGTGTTGGCAATTCATGGTGGGAGAATCCAGAAGAAATCGCATGTGAACAAAGGCAAAGGGAAAGGTAATAAAGGCAAGCAGGTCATGGCCTATCAACCTGAACCCAAGATGAAGCAACATCAGCCTAAGCAGAAAAAGGTGAATCCACCAAACAAGAAGGATCAGGCATGTCACCATTGTCATGAAAAGGGCCATTGGAAGCGCAATTGTCCTCTCTACATTCATGACTTGCGACTCAAGAAGCAGGGGAATGAAGCTGGTAACCCCAGCTCATCAGGTGCGTTCTTTATGATTGAATTATTCACTCTTACTCCTAAATTGAATTCATGGGTATATGATACGGGATGTGGCATTCATATTTGCAATACCTTGCAGGGGTTTAGAGTTGAGAGAAAGCTGGCCTATGGACAACAATTCTTGCACGTTGGTAACGGAGCGCATGCAGGAGTTGAAGCTATAGGAGTTTATGATTTAGTGTTGCCTTCGGGCTTAGTACTATCTTTAAATAATTGTCATTATGCACCGTCAATTGTTAGAGGTGTAATTTCATTTTCATGTTTGTTGAACCTTGGTTTTGAGCATACTATTTCTAGCAATGGAATTTCGGTTTCTTTAAATGGTGTTTTTTATTTTAATGCTATTGCTGTGAATGGTGTCTTTGAAATTGATATGAATGATAATGATAATGCTTTTGTTAAAAATAATTCAATGTATAGCATCAATAATAAGAGAATCAAGAAAGGTCTGGATTCGTCTTATCTTTGGCATTGTCGACTTGCTCACATTGGCAAAGATCGCATGAAAAAGCTGCAACATGATGGGCTTTTAGAAAAGATCAATGATGAATCATTTGATAAATGCGAATCTTGCATTGCTGGGAAGATGACTAAGAAACCCTTTAAAAATAGGATTGAAAGGGCGAATAATCTACTTGGTCTCATTCACACAGATGTGTGTGGACCACTTAGACATGTGTCAAGGAGAGGTGCTAGCTACTTCTTAACATTTACGGATGACTACAGCCGTTATGGTTATGTTTATTTACTTAAACATAAACATGAGGTGTTTGAGACATTCAAAGTGTTTAAAGCAGAAGTAGAGTTGCAACTAGGAAAGAAGATTAAAGCTCTTCGATCCGATAGAGGTGGTGAATACCTAAGTCAAGAGTTTATAGATTACTTAGCAAAGGAGGGAATTGTCCAGCACCTTACTTCTCCATATACTCCACAACAAAATGGTGTATCTGAAAGAAGGAATCGTACATTGCAAGATATGATACGATCTATGTTTAATCTAACAACTCTTCCTTACTCGTTTTGGGATTATGCATTGGAATCTGCAGTTCGCATTTTAAATATGGTTCCAACAAAGAAGGTTGATAAGACTCCATATGAGGTATGGACTGGAAAAGCTCCTAACTTGTCTTATCTAAAGGTCTGGGGTTGTGAGGCTTATGTTAAACGTGACTCAGTAGACAAACTCCAACAAAGATCTGTAAAGTGCATCTTTGTAGGTTACCCTAAGGAAACTATGGGTTACTACTTTTATTACCCAGCTGAAAACAAAGTTTTTGTTGCAAGGTATGGAGACTTCTTAGAAAAGGAGCTCATATCTCAAGAATTCAGTGGGAGAGTATATGATCTGGAAGACGATCATGAAGATGTAACACCTTCTGAAAACACTAGCCAACTTCCTGAAGAACCTGAAAGTTTAGGTCCTCCACCAGAAGTTGAAGTGGTTCCCGTTCGCAGATCTTCAAGATCTGTGAAGGCTCCTACACGTCTATGTCTAAACGTGGAGTGTGATGACAACTTGACAGGGGATCTTGATGAACCTGCAAGTTATAAAGCTGCTATGAATATTCCTGAAAAGGAAAAATGGCAGGGAGCTATGAATGGGGAAATGCAATCCATGAAAGACAATGAAGTCTGGGAAGAAGTAGACCTACCTCCGGGTGCCAAGCTAGTTGGGAGTAAATGGCTCTACAAGAAAAAGACTGACATGGATGGCATTGTACACACCTATAAGGCCCGTTTGGTAGCTAAAGGCTATACTCAAACTTTTGGTGTTGACTATGAGGAGACCTTTTCTCCTGTAGCTGACATAAGGGCAATTAGGATTCTTATAGCCATAGCCGCTTACTATGACTATGAGATTTGGCAAATGGATGTCAAAACCGCCTTCTTAAATGGTCGCCTAGATGAAGACATCTATATGGCGCAGCCTGAGGGGTTTGTGAATCCAGAATTCCCAGATCGTGTATGCAAGCTTAAAAGATCCATTTATGGATTAAAGCAAGCATCACGACAATGGAATAAAAGATTTGATAGTGAGATTAAGAAGTATGGATTCACTCAAAATCTTGATGAGCCATGTGTATATCACAAAGCTAGTGGGAGTAATGTAATTTTCCTTATATTATATGTCGATGACATATTGATCATGGGGAACGACATTCCAAGTTTGCAAAAGGTTAAGGCATATCTTGGAAGTTGTTTTTCTATGAAAGATCTAGGGGAAGCTGCATTTATTCTGGGAATCAAGATATATAGAGATAGATCTCAGCGATTAATTGGATTAAGCCAAAGTGCTTACATTGATAAAATATTGAAGAGATTCAGTATGCAAAATTCCAAGAAAGGATATTTGCCGATGCAAGAGCAACATGGCTTGAGCAACAAAGTTTGTGCTTCAACACCTGAAGAGGTGCAACGCATGAAGAGAGTTCCTTATGCTTCGGTTGTGGGATCTATTATGTATGCGGTGAAAAGCACGAGGCCTGATGTGGCGTTTGCTCAGAATTTAACCAGTCGATATCAGCAGAATCCAGGTGAAAAACACTGGACTGCTGTGAAGAATATTCTCAAGTACCTTAGAGCTACTAAAGAGATGTTCTTGGTTTATGGGGGTACTCCATCTGCAGAGCTTGATGTAACAGGTTACTGCGATGCTTCTTGGAAAGGTGATAAAGATGATACGAAGTCTCAGACGGGTTATGTCTTTGTCATTAATGGAGGAGCTGTTGATTGAAGGAGCAAAAAGCAGAGTGTACTAGCAATGTCTGCTACAGAAAGTGAGTATATAGCTGCTTCAGAAGCTGCAACGGAATCTGTTTGGATTAGGAAGTTTGTTTCAGGGCTTGGGGTTATGCCTTCGATTCAGCGACCTATAAAAATGTATTGTGACAACTCAGCTGCAATTACATTTGCCAATGAACCTGGAATCATGAGAGGCACCAGACATTTCCCGATTAAGCACCACTATGTCAGAGAACAAGTTGAGATAGGTGAAATCGAAATGCTCAAAGTTCACACAGATGAAAACTTAGCTGATCAATTTACAAAGCCTTTACCTGGCAACAAGCTTTACAAGCATGCTGAAGGAATAGGACTTAAATTAGCTGATAGTTTCATGCCCATTTGTGATTAGTATTTGGATAAAGGATGTAATGTACAATTATTAATTTTTAATGAAATAAAGTATTGGTTATGTTTATTTATTCAAGTCTTAATAATATATCCTATATTTGCATGTTTAAGATCCGTGAATAATTTATTATTCTAAATAGTCTGTTGTCGATTAATGATATGGGAATATCATTAAACTAAGACAATTTTGAGTATTGGTTAAGGATATACTTGAAAGTATATTGATGCGTAGTCATACCAATTTCACATGATATTCAATGAATTGAGTATTGGACTTATCCCAACAATATGATTTAAAATTATTGTGAGAATCATATTTAAAAGTTATCCTCAGACTTGAGATACCAGATAAGTGTCATGGATGTAGTGCATTTTGTGGAGCAATCTACCGCTTACCGTAATTGGAAGTCATAAGGATTGTTTTCAGAATGTTGCAAAGTTCATGGGTTATTCTTGTAGTCAAGAGAGAATTCGTTCCTTCTGATTTGTTCAGAAGTTTAATACTGCTGGGCCCCTCGTAGGGTTGACAAAATGTTTGCGTGGCCACGCCTAAAGTCTATCTGGAATACGTTCAGATGTTTTGGTAATTTTGTTCAATCATAAAGAGACGAGAAACAGAATTTAATAAAGGACCTCACATCTTTATTAATGTAGTATTAGAGACGAAAGGATAATAATAATGATGAATCATTAAAGGTTTTCCAGGAAGCCTAGCTCAGGTCGAACTAGGGACATTGGAGTATTGCAAGACGCTAACCAATGTCATTTTACTATTAATAGATATACGAGTGGGAGCTGTTAAAAGTTACGTATAAATATTAATAAGTAAATGTCTAGTATCGAACCCGAGACCTCGGGATTGCACACTTTACAAACAAGAATAATGTATAATAAATATATATATGTTATATGTATCGTATATATATATTTATAAACACTTAATGGACTAAATGGTCGTTAGTTATTAAACGTATGGACTAATTATCATTAGGGACAAAAGGAAAAGGACTAGAGTGTAACTTGGGAGTCAAGAAAGATCTAGAACACCCTTGTGGGTGCTATGGCCGGTCGAACCCAACCATATGGGTCGACCCATGCTTGTCTTGTGCTCCAAGGTTTCATCTAGTATAAATACAAGGCCAAGGATTAGGGTTTCACATCTTTTGTGCACACACACAACCCTAAACTCTTTTCTTTTCCTCCTTGTTTTCTTGGCCGATCGACACAACCCCAACTTAGGGATTTGGGTCGATTTTGGTTCATCCAAAATATTAAGTGTTTTGTTTACTTGCATCAAACCTTTATTCGTTGGTAGTTTGTGTGTACAAGAACGAGGTAATTACTTACTTTAGTAATTATCAAGAGATCGATAAACAAAACGGTAAGGGGTTTATCATTGATCTATTTGTACAAGAATCAAGGTTTATTTGAAGTGCATCGGGTACGTTTACTATTTATGTTTTAGTTAATCTTTATACGTGTTATTGTTGATCCTTGCTTCCGCATATGTGCTATATTGATTGTCAAACTCTAACAATTACTTAGTAGGCATTCTCACTTTAGGACTTATATGCTCAATATCACTTTTACTGCTGATTTACGCGCTTAAAAAGGAAATCACAAAGCGGTAGGTTGGTCAAAAACAAAGATATTTATTTCAATGTAGCAGTGTTATGATATTTCACTTTTTGATATAGAAATTTTTGTTCATGTGTTTCTAGGTAACGGCCAGTTCAAATGTTGGGACTTCACCAAATATGATGAAGGTGGTGGATTAGAGATAAATGATTCACATTAGTGATAAAATGCTTTAGTTGTTCCTGAATAGATAAATTTCCCGAAACATTGTTTCTTTATGAAGTGGCATGATGCTCATAATTAAGATGATTAACAGTATATGGACACTATTTTTTTATTACCTGCAAGCGAGTGAGAACGATTATTACAGTTCCATAACTGGATTATTACAAGTATTTATTGTGTTCTGTTCAGCATCAATCATGTATCATATGCATACGCGGACACATATATAGAAGCCAAGTTAACAACTAGCATAAGGGGGTGACTTAGTTTACTGATTCAGCACGGGGACCATTTAGCATCTATCCATCTAAACCAACGATCGTTCTTTTCCTTGGGCGGAAACCTATGATCATTTTCATTCATGTCAAAGCCACATTTGGAGTCGATACTTACTTCAACTTTCTGGTATTGTTTTGTTTGCATTGTGAAAGCCTGACAAAGTCTAAGATTTCTATCGCGTGCCATCACTTCGTCCCTGTAGGATGGATTTTCATGCCTTGGATGCTGAATAAACGCCACTTTTTTCCACCAGACCATAAGAGCCTGCATTGTGTATATATCCATATATAAGACATAATTACTTAAACATAAAGCCAATACTTTGAGATGAGAAACTTACTTGCCAATAAGTCAATATTGCAATTTTATGGGGCGTTAGCCAAAAGAAAAGTGCGTGTGGGATTGATGGTGATGATATCCTTTTTGCCGTATAGGAAGCAGTGAAATAATCGCCGTGCTTAGGATGTTTCACTGAAACACTTACCGAGAGATGCTCTCCAGGTATAGTTGTCCTTATACTCCAGCTTCCAAGCATATCCTACAATGTGCAGCAATAAACAAGTAAATCATATCAAAATTTGCAATAAATAATTACTGAGTACATAATATGCTTGAATCAATACAATACCATGAAAGGACTAAGATGGAGTGGTTTGGCAACCATATCAGACTTTATATTGAATAGAAACTGCACTCTTTCTCCCGATGATGTATTGGTAATCTGCAGCATGCACGAAATCGAACATTATATAACTAGTCTTAAAACAATCATGAATATAAACAAAGGTTTGAGTGAAATTCCTTAGCAAAATGCTAAGTAATTTAATTTCCATAGCCAAATTACATACCTCACCAATGCACTTATTTATAGATGTGGTTGAGCCTTCTATCTCATAGCAATAATAAACTCTCACTGGGTCTTGTTGGTATCCCACACTAGGAGGAATTGTCAATAGGAAACTGTACCATATATAGGTAAAAGAAGTTAGTTGATAACTTGATATACATATATGTTATTTTATCCTAGCGATGCTAGTAAAAAAACATCAATGAGACTTACACGGGACCATTGGTTTGAGCGATACTGCGAGCTTCTTGAGCAGAAAGACAGTCTGGTATAAAGTTAGCAACATGATCAAGGTCAATGAGAGCATAACGGACTGAGTACTTAAACGAATTGTGTACAGGACTACGACGTTCATGCCAAACTGTACCATCATATAGGGTTATAAAACTAGTTACATTGGTGCTCTTCAAGTGAGGAAAAACGCGCTGGAGAAGAAGGCGGAGGACGAGGATAAGGGATAGAATAACGGAGATAATGCAAGTTGAAAGGATTGATAAGAGGCGATATATTGGATCCATTTAGACCATATGCAGATAATGTATCATTTAGCTGGTGCTTTTATAGAGCATGGCAACTACCCATTCATCAAGTGTACATTTTTCATGTATTTTATATTACAACGTGTGTCACTAGGATAAGGACATAGAGTCCTTATGCTACATTATATGATGTCAAAAATTTGCAGCTAGTTTATTTATCAAGCTGACCATATACCAAGTTATCATTAATATTCAATGAACCTTCAAAATTTATATCAAAAGTTTACATATACTAACTAAAAATAAATAGTGATATGGAGTAGATGTTCAACAAACTAGTAACATGGACAACAACTTCTGATATACAGGAATTAAAAGTCTCGAATAGGAACCTCTCAAAGGTGACATAGCGGTGTAAGTTTAAAGTATCATCATCAAGATATGAAAGGCCCCAGTTCAATTTCTTATGTGTGCAAACCATCATGATGTGGTAATGACAACATTTTCAAATATAAGGGGACTAGAGAGTTATAGTCGGTTTGTTTCCTTAGAGCACTTGGTGTTATGGCAAGGCAAAACTACTCATTTTGATCCTACAAGTTGTCACGTCATCATGAGAGACCTCCCTTTATAACCACCTTATCATAACATAACAACAACTTACTCATTTAAGTCCCATCACGTTCTTTTTTTTTTTTTTTTTTTTTTTTTTTTTTTTTCACATCTTCAAATAAAGTAAAATTCATTCATTAAAATAAAAATACAATACACCATATTAAAACACATACGAAACATAAACTAATGATATGAAAAAAAAAGACGGTAAAAAAACATATGCAACTCAAGAAATACATGAAAGTATTAAGAAGCTAATTATGTTGTTGTTGTTGTTGTTGAAATTGTTCCCATTAATGTCATTACCAAACATGCTCGATGAGATTTCGTTGAAGCGATGCCTGTACGCGTTTATCACGTAATTCCCTCCCCTTCTTTCGTTGCACTTCGCATCGCTCAACCCATTCTCGTTGTAAATTTACCCACGGACAAATATACATCTCGCTCACTTCAAATATCGCAAATTGTTAATCTTTCAAAATCATGTTATGCAATATGACGCACGCGTACATGATTCTCTATAACTTGTTCACAGTAAACGCATACGCTGGTTGGGCAATAATATGTCAACGTCCTCTGAGGACACCAAAAGCTCTTTTGTTATCTTTTCGAGCACCTTCCTGTTTCGCTTTAAATACGACATTATTTTTGGTATGTGCAACCGTGAATGATTTGACAAAAGATGACCACTCTGAGTAAATTCTGTCAGCTAGATAATACCATTGTTTAAATGTACGCCCATTTACTTCAAACGGAACCTCGGGGGCGATGTCATCAAGCAGGTCGTCAAATAACGGAGAATTATTCAAACCGGTAAGATCGTTATTGGCACCCACCACCCCAAAAAATGCATGCCAAATCCAAAAATCGTATGATGCAACGGCTTCAAGCATTATAGTTGGATACTTTTTATCACCTCTGTGAAATTGGTATTGCCATTCTTTCGAACAATTTTTTCATTCCCAGTGCATACAATCAATGCTTCCCAACATTTTTGGTATCATGAACAAAGTTATGTGCGTTGTATAAGTTGTGAATGTCATTCACGTCCGGTTTTCTTAAAAAACTCATGCGTGTACAACTAGATTATGCACATAGTAAAATTATCTAGACAATCGCGTGCACAGTATTCTCCTATTTGTAAATACAAATCTAATGCATCAGTTGTTATGTCGTACGCCAATTGGCGTAGGGCACATGTGCATTTCATAATCACACTAAAAGTCATTACACCCCTAGCATCGGGTTATACTCTAAGTACTCTAATCCAGAGGATCAACTAAGTAAATGGATAAAATTTTTGACTCTTAGGGGGCGTTTGGTTCGCCGTAATCTGGCGTAATTAGATGTAATTTTAATTCATATTACATTACGTTAGTTGTTTGGTTAGCAGAATGAAAGGAACTGTAATTCAGGTTATATTACGTAGGTTGTTGGGATTGCATTGTAATTGTAATTCAGTCATTACAATTACATCAAAGAAGGGAATTCAGATTACATAAGATATTGGATTGAAAGTTTTGAATTACGTCAAAATTTTACAACAACAACAACAACAACAACAATAATAATAAT
The DNA here is from genome assembly GCA_030686995.1 of Artemisia argyi. Classification (NCBI taxonomy): domain Eukaryota; kingdom Viridiplantae; phylum Streptophyta; class Magnoliopsida; order Asterales; family Asteraceae; genus Artemisia; species Artemisia argyi. The sequence continues at coordinate 197,178,647 of CM060687.1, read as the reverse complement.
AATAATAATAATAATAATAATAATAATAATAAATTTTTATTATAATAATATTTATATAATAATAATAATAATATTTATATAATAATAATAATAGTAACTATTATTATTACTATTATTATTAGTATATAAATATTAAAATAATAATATTTATATAATAATAATAAATATTAATAATGAATATTTAACATAAATAATAAAATAATAATATTTATATTATTGTTATTATTATTATTATTATTATTATTATTATTATTATTATTATTATTATATACATATTAAAAAATAATATTTTATGTAATAAAATAATAATAATAATAATAATAATAATAATAATAATAATAATAATAATAATAATAATAATAATAATAATAATAAACATCGACATAATATAGTACGTGATACCCTTATTAATATATGTTCTCGGTCGAGGATCTCGGCTCATAAAGAGGTTGACATTGGGCTATGCGGAGACAGGGACAAAACCTTACGCCCAGCTGATGTGTTACTTTATTCTTGGGATGATGGGCGGGACACATGTGTTGATTTGACAGGGGCTTCTCCTTTGACACAGACCAACATGGCTGATTTTGTTCCTGGGCGTGCGGTTGTTGAAGCTGCACAACGCAAACGGGCCAAGTATGAGACTAAATGTGCGGACAGTGGATATGGGTTTCTCCCCTTCTCATTCTCTTCCTTGGGAGAGCTTGAGAAGGATGCGGTGACATTACTAAAACGCATCCGTAGATTCTCGCTGACTCAGGACATTGGAGCACGTGCCGCTGATCATATTTTTAGTAGAATTAGCTTTGCAATAGCTAGAGGAGTGGGGGCCCAGCTTGTTTCTCGGCTCCCCACTAATTTCTTGTAAATCCTATGATTTTCTAATGAAGTGATGTTTAAATAATAATAATAATAATAATAATAATAATAATAATAATTTTCTGATGTTTATAAAAATATTATTATTATTATTATTATTATTATTATTATTATTATTATTATGTTTTCTTCTTTTTTTGAATTAAATTACGTTGAGATCCAACTAAATAAAGTGAAAGAATACATCAATTACAATTTCAACACATTCCAACTCTTTGAATTACAATTTATTCAAATTACAATGCCTTTAACATATTACAATTCCTTTCAAAAGATAATGCGAACCAATGCACCCTTAGAGTTATATAAAGAAGATGTGTCTTTTAACTCACATTTATGTACCTTTCAAACCTTTTATAAAGAATGTTCAAAACTGTGACCACTCGTGAAGATATATATAAGAATGTCTGGTCACTAGAACATCTTATTGGTGGTTAATGTTGTCGATCAACCTATTTAATAACTAGATACAGTTCTATCCAAACTAATTACATACGGTTTAATGTTTAAAGTTTATACATAGATATATAATTTCTTGAACAAAAGTAGCTAGTTATGATTTCAAATAATATGATCTCAAATAGTGCAAGATGTGTGAAATGAGGGGTAGAAACAACCACTTTGCATATTTGGGTAGGCCATGGCCAACCTCAACTTTTTAATAAATAGTAGTAATAGTAGTGTAGAAGTGTAGATGTGTTGCAATGTATTTTATAAAAAAAATATATATTGGCCCATCCAAAACTAAATATTCAGTTCATGGACAATCAAAAAGATTAAAAAAATATGTGTTTTCCTATTGAATTAGATAATATTCTAGATTATTTTACTGATATTAAAAAGCGTCGTGCACGGATGAAATGAAAAACTATTATCGTATAGTACAACTCTTTAATTTTTAACTTTTTTAAGTTTTTTTATTTTGGCCTACCCGGCCGATCAATCCTGACTCCGTCACTGTTTGCAGGCTAATAATGGGTAGAGGTATTGTTCATTTCAATAATAATTGGTGCATGGAATTATAAATGTATTTCTGTTACCCATCTCCTTAGAAAAATGAATAAAAAACAACAAAAAATATGAAAAGTGATGTTGATATATATATATATATATATATATATATATATATATATATATATATATATATATATATGTCGACACAAACATATAATCAAGGCTGGCAATTTTGACACGAAACCTGTTAACACGACACGACACGACCTGTTCTTAACAGGTTTCGTGTTTGACCTTAACAGGTTTCGTGTCTTAACAGGTCAGACCTGTTAAGACCTGTTAATTTTCGTGTCTTAACAGGTCAGACCTGTTAAGACCTGTTAGTGACCTGTTATGATGTTGTATATATATAAGTTCCAAAATCCTAACCCTAAATATTTGTCCACATATTTTCCGCCCCCATCTTATATCTATTCTCTCATTTTTTTTTTTAATTAGCTTATCTCTTTCTCTCCCACAAGAATATCTAAGATTCATCTTATCATCACCAAACATTTAAACCGAATCACTCAAACACCATCATCACCACGTTAAAAAAATCAATGGGGTGTTCTTTTGTTCAAGAAATCTAAGGTTCAAGAAATCAAGACAAAGGGGTGTTCTTTTGTTCAAGAAATCACCACGTTAAATAAATCAATGGGGTATTCTTTTGTTCAAAAAATCATCACCACGTTAAGAATATCTAAGGTTCAAGAAATCAATTGGAATCGATTGAATAAATCAATGAGTAGATGAGTAGATGACTGGAAAAAATTTATTGTAATCGATTGGATTTTTTTTCTTTTTCTTTTGTTCGATTTGTTGTTGTTCTTGATGTTTTGATGGATTTGTTGTTGCTGTGAATCGGTGGATGTTTTGATGTTTTGATGGATTTGTTTTGATGAATCTGTGAATCGGTGGTGATATGTTTGGATTTGTTGTTCTTGATGATTTGATGGATTTTTTGTTGCTTGTTCTTGATGGATTTGTTGTTGTTCAGATCCATAAATTTGTTGTAATCGATTCAATAATTTGTTTTTCGAAAAAAAAAAAAAAATTGTTCGTCAGATCCATGAATCAATATCAATTTAATTTGTTTTTCGAAAATAAAAAAAAAAAAAAAAAAAAAAAAAAAAAAAAAAAAAAACCCTAAAATCCTAATATGCATGTTAACAGGTTCTTAACAGGTCTTAACAGGTTAACCTGTTTATTTTCGTGTCGTGTTCGTGTTTGAGAAAAATGACACGATAAGCTAACAGGTCGTGTTCGTGTTTGACCTTAACAGGTTCGTGTCTTAACAGGTTCGTGTAACCTGTTATGCCAGCCCTACATATAATATCCAATTATTCGTACGATTCTCTTGCTGAAGAGCAGCTTTAGTATTGTATAAATCATACTAGCATGTACTCGCGCAATGCGGTGACGGGTAACATGTAATATAATTTTTTTAGGTAATAATTTATTTCATTTGTACTTTTTTAGCAATAACTTTACTGATTATTTTGTTCATTTAGAGACTATAAGCAATGACAAAAAATTGATGAAACTTTGCAAGAAATATGTATAATCGTTTGATTTTTATTATTATTATTATTATTATTATTATTATTATTATTATTATTATTATTTTATTTATTTATTTTGTTTAGTACCTTGCTTGGTTGTACAGTGTGTTCTTTTAATTGTATTTTTTAATTAAACATTAGTTTTTAAAGTATCATTAATTAGCAGCTTAAATTACTTGTAATATATTTTAATACTTGTATTTATCACTAAATGAGTGTTTTATATATGTTTGTGAGAATAACATGTTGTATTTTTATCTTTGTTACTTTTATTGTTTAATTTTCAGTTTTAAATATGTTATGACATTTAATTTTTAGTTTTAAACAGTTTATGACATGTTATACTTTTAACTTTATTACTTGTATTATTGAATTTAATGAATGAAGAAGTTTTTTTCTTTATAAGATAGTAAGATAATCTACCATAAACTTAAATCACACATCGATAATTAAGCAACAAATATTTTAGTTTCTTAGCATCTATATTCTTTTGGGTAAAAGCTACAAATTATCAATGAACGTACAATTTTTTGCCATTGTATGTAACAAACTTTTTTATTGTATAATATAGGTAACCAATATATGTATTTTGTCCGATAATAGGTAGCTTTCACATAAACTAACGACCGTTAGTCCTTTATACCCTTGTGTTCTTTGCATTGTTAGTCCTTTATACTAACGACCATTAGCAATTTTCACCACCACCTCCATCGCTACCACCCGCCACCACCCACCTCTGCCACTGCACCCACCACCTACCACCTCCACCCACCATCATCTACCACCATCGCCATCACCCACTACCACTGCCACCACGCACCGCCACTGCCACCACCACCACCCAATGCCATAAACCACCACTACCACCACCCACCAGCACCCACCGCCACCACCACCCACATACTTTCTAAGATTTACTCATATGGTACGTGTACTAATTTTATTATATGTATCATACATCAACTTCTGAATACATGTTAATATGGCCACTTTTTACTTTTCCCACCGTTTTACCTGCTTAGGTGTTGACGTGGCTGCCAAGTCACATAAAACGACAAACTCACCCTTAATATGACCGTTGTTAACTTGTGCCTTTATAAGAAACGTAAATTCTCAAATCCATCATTTTCTAACCCTAAATTTTTCCCCAAATAAGAACCCTAAATCCCAAAGATGTCTTCATCATCCTCCACCTCCAATACCCTACGACCTATACCCACCCATTGCTTCTGTGAATTGCCTGTTGTTGAAAGAACATCACGGACTCCTGAAACCCTGCAAAACGATTTATGTGTTGCCCTAATCATAGTGTAAGCCAAAGCATTGATCTTTTGGTTATTTTCATTGTATTTATTATAATTTTTGTTTGATTTGGTCACTTTTAAGAATCCGGCAACCAATGCAGATTCTACTACTTTCTTGATCCTCAATTACGCTATGGTTACTATAGAAATGAGATGCATAGTATTTACACTCAACTTCAACAAGCAAGGCAAGAACTTCAAGGGCAAGAATACAGCTATAGGGCAAGAATTCATGACTTGCAGTTGGAATTGAATGATAGAATAGTCACTCGTTATTGCTACAAGAAAGTTGTTGTTTTTATTGTGATGGTGTTTGTGACGTATTTCCTAATCAACTGGATGGTGTGGTTGTTTTAGGGATGGTTTTTGGGGATGTATCATGTATTGTGTTGGATTGAAGCTGCTTATGTAATGGTTTTTGGTAGGACCCGTTTACTTTTTGCTTAATGGTCTGACTGCTAACAAAACATTATACAAATAGGTTCAAGTGTTGTTTAACGTGGAAGACTAATGTGTTCTTTAGATTCTATATAGAGGGAAAGGAGAGGGAAGGGCAGGAGTGGAAGTGGTGGGGACAAACAAATGAGGGATTGTTACAAATTTAGTTGTGTTGTTGAGTTGTACAAAATGAAGGGGATGAAAGGTATATGCACTGCTATATAAGTGCTAATTTGACAACTATGCCCCTTATGATCACAACAAGAAATAATAAAAGGTATATGAACTGCACATTTTTTTACCCGAATTCTTTTTGCAGACCATCAACTCATGAGTCAAACTAAATACATAAACCATAACTTGGAAACTATTTACTTGTAAACATCATCTCAATATCACTAAATCAAAAAAAAAAAAAAAAAAATAGCACTTTGACTTCAATGTGCCACACATTTCATGTCTTGTAAAGTGAATACGTACAGTTGCAAAACAAAGGTAAAATCATATCAGTAGCCTATATTAACCTTGACTTGGTGAACAAAATGCTAATCTTGAGCATGATCTGATTTAAGAAGAGGTAGGACAATACACTAACTAGACATATTAATTTCGTTGTTCGGATACAACAAATAATCACTCCACATTTCATTTGCAATCGAGTTTCTCATCTCTTCTGCTCTACCATCTATGTGCCTTGAACCATTTGCTTCTTCTTGTGTTGCATTTAGAACCTCGTTAATAACTTCATCTTCAAGATCTTTGTCGCGGTCTTCCTCAAGTAGATAGTTATGTAGAATACAACATGCCAAAAATATATCGGATTGTGTTTTGCACGAGTAAAATGGTTCGGTTGTACTTCTAACTATAGGAAACCTTTTTTTTAACACACCAAATGCCCTTTCAATGGCATTTCGCAATGAAGAATGACGAAGGTTAAATAATTCTCGTGGATTTTGAGGTGCGCGAGATGAGTATTCTTTCAAATGATATCTAACACCTAGATGGCTAGATAAGGTACTATGAGTGTAGTTCTATGAGGTAGACCTCCATCTACCAAATAATATTTACCTATAAATATAGCAGAATTAGTAATTATATTCTGTAACATATACAATAACCAAGTTTATAATGAAACTTTACCTTCAGGAATGAGTAGTTTATCCTCTCGTGTGAGCGCATCTTTTATAATCGACGATACATCCATGAAGCAAATCGGTTTCTGAAGTCATTCCCTACAATATGCAAAAATCTAGCAACTTGCTCTTCAATTGACATATGTTTAGTTGGTCGAAGACAATTCTCTGGAAGGTAAATTAACACGGCTTTTCTTGTGAACCCGGTGATATGTGATAAAAGCTACTGCTAGACAAATCAATTGGATTGCAGCTAAATATTGAATAAACAAAAGACAATGTTGGTCATCCATTGTAAGTCTGGATTGCAGCTAAATCAAGAAAACCAAGAAACCCATTAGGCCATAATCTGATTCTTATTCCTTTTCTTAAGTTTGCACAACAAATTGGTTTGTTTTGGCTTGTCATCATATAGAAAGAAAAACACGGATAAACAAAAACATCAAACACCTTGTCGATATTCCATAAAAAAAAAATGCATAATCCATAATTTGACTAAAAGTTTATAAAGTGAATTGGAGAATAAGTAAAGAGTATTACCTGAGGAAGTTATGCAATTTCAAAGACACCCAAGTAAGCTTAACCCAAAGTTAATTGCTTTTTAGCATAAAAAATAAGCACCCAAATCACATAACAAGAAGATTTTGGTAGATGAGATTCAGTGGTGAAAGGGTCCTCAAGTTGACTAGAATAGAGAAGATATGGTTTGTGAAAAAATATGTGTAAGATATGTAGCTTTTAGAAGGATAATATAGTTAATTTAAAGACCCGCTTTTTCTTTCCTTCTGATTACCGCCCAAACTTGGGAGGGACATTTTGGTTCCAAAAAGTTGAATTTCCCCTCGCTTTCATTTGTTTACTTTCCTATTATTTTTATGAGAACACAAAAGATTTTTTATATACCTCCACTCCTTTCGCTTTCTTTCCAAAATAGCTCTTAAAGAACACAGTGTAACAAAACCAACCCCTTTCACAAACAGAATCCCATTAGACATATATACCTTAAGTAACCCCTATCTCTCCAACGTCACTTGTAACACCCCCAAAATTTGATACAGCGGAAGACTCAACAAGCTTTCGGGGTGCTACGGGGATTGGTATCCAACACAAGACAATATAGAACGAGATAAAGTAAACATAATAAAAACACAACCAAAACGGGGTTTTAAGGTTTACATTTATCCCAACATCATTCAGAGTCAGGCCTAAAAATAAAATAACAGTAGGTCCAAATTTAGTTATCAGAGTTTAGAAAAATAGATCCATAAACCGTGAGCCTTGGCCGAGCCTTCCATTCCAAGCATGCATCTCAACACTTAATTACCTGAGAAAACGTGCTAAAAGTCAGCTTTCGCTGGTGAGATCATAGGTTTAAATTCATCTAACAATATAGTGGACATATACGCAAAACGCTTGCTAGCTAGACTAAGGATTCGCTAAAAGCCTGCGGATACCCTCCGCTCCAACATAACACACGGATACCCTCCGTTCTAACATAGATATTCGGGTAACCCCCGCAATACCAAAAATACTCGGATAACCTCCGAAGTATTAATAACCTATAGGTGCACACTACAGTATCTAAATAAGCCAACCTTGAATAGTACACACAACATATATGTGACTAAAGCTGACAATCCCAAATAACCAAATAAGCCAACCTTGAATAGTACACACAACATATATGTGACTAAAGCTGACAATCTACCAATAACCAAATAAGTCAACCTTGAATAGTACACACAACATGTGTGACTAAAGCTGACAATAGATCCTAGTCCATACGCATAGCAAGTTTAGAAAGAATATAAAAGCGATAATAGTCCACATAAAATAATTTGCACGTTTCTCACCCCAAGTATTGAAAACATAGTTCAAGAAAAAGTGGGGCTATGACTCACCTCAAGTCCAGAAAATAGCAAGAAGAAGTCGGTAGAAATAAGATGTATGATAACTCACAAAACAGCAACTACGGACTTGGCACGACCTAACAATATTAACTTGTTCAGTTTTCATTTCCTCAAATTTAAAATATTCCCAAACCCGGACGAGAATCCGTTTTATTTCCGAAAATCCATTTCGTATTAGTTTGGTGTATTTGCGTTTGGTATCCATACGGGTAGTGGGTCGACTCAAAACAAACCAAAAAGATCACATAAAGAATAATAAAATAAACTAGGGGTCTAATATTAGCCCAATATATCATTTAAATAAATCGCCGAAGTTTATCGAATCCGTCGATATGATAATCCTCATATTTATTTACGTAACATACCGTTCCAAGATTACACCCAACCTAAAGCACATAGCACATAATTACTATATAGTATATATAATAGTTTAATAAATTCCTCATATATATCGTCAAATTGGCCAGATTTCCCGATACATACACTCGCAATTTATCACACTTTACATATACTACACCTATGGGCGTCGTAGGATACGATGCCCATTAATATATTCATTTCATATAACCAAATAACCCGGTTCAACCTTACGGTTAAGTGGTTATTTAGTCATAGAAAACGTTTATATTAATCGTCATATATCCGTGACAACACGAACGTCACAAATAATAACTTACCTGGACCCGAGTGACAACGATTCCGTATAACTCGATAAGTTTATCCGTTATATATCCAGAATGACATTTTATTAAACGTTTAATAATTGTCGGGAGTTTCCCGTTTTATAACACAATTTTTATAATAATAATACGTTCAATAATATTACGCCACTTTCGTAGCCTAATATATATCTAATTGTATTATTTATAATACGACTCGTGATTGTTATTATTATTAATATACGCGCCTATATAATTATATATACATTATTCACGTCTATATATTCATATAAACGTTCATATTATCAATAATTGTTGTTACGAGTTTATTATTTACATTTTAATTGTAATAGTTATCGAGTCATACGAAATGGTCACATGTCCGAGTCATGACTCTCGGCTCATTGTCCAAGTCCAATATAATAAGTAAAAGTCATAAAATAATACATCTCCGTCCAAACAATCCCAATCCACGTGCTACAACATGAGGGTCCGACTACGGCACCCGACTAACCTACCTCCGTTAATCTAACGACCGTCTCACAATCGGTCCCCAATCACACTTTTCGTCAACAACTCCTCAAAACCAATAACCATTGTCGAGACCAAATGTGGTCTCGACCCACAAGTATTCGGCCAACATCATACAACCAAAGCCAAATCCAAAACCAATACAAGTAATAAAAATAAATATCAACAAGGTCCATTATCGGGTTGGTTTACCAAGCCAAACCCGAGCCACTCGACTCACTTGAGTCTCGGCTCCATACACGAGTCATAAGGACTCGACCTCCACAACCAATAGGTCACAAAATAAGCTCCAAGAGCCACACCAAAACTGCCCAAGTCGACCACTTGGGTCGCGGCATCAATAACCATAATCGGCCAAAAAGGCCAAGACTCCATCGAGTCAAACCAATACCAAATAATTAAAACATGAACAACCATGAACTCAAAGCCACAAGAAGCGAAATAACGAGACATAGGCTCGAATTCCACATCAAGCCGTGAGTCTTCGACTCACGGTTCACTCGAACCCACAAAGAAAATCAAACCCGGATACCAAACCATTATTATCATCAAAAACATCATTTCCCAATCAAGATAAATTCGATTTCCATGAAAAACATCCGTGTAGCCACGGATTTAATACCAAAACGTGGCACCCAAAAACCAAAATCGATTATTCTCACCTTCTTGAACCTCCAATCGAATAGATCTAATACAAACAACAAGTTTGGGTCGGATTTAATAAGATTTCGTGGTGTTAATGTTGGTTATATGTTGTGTATGATATACCAAAAGAAAGAGAATTTGATGAGGAAGAAGATGGTGGTGTTTGTTTTGTAGGGTGGTCGGCGTGGTGGTGGTGGTGGCCGGATTTTGGTTCGGCGGCTAGGGTAAGAAAAGGGAAAAGAGAGAGGTGAGAGTAAAGTGGTGAGGGTATTGGTTTGTGTTGTGTGGGTGAACCGAAACCAAAGGACCCCTTTTGTAGTTAACTCTTTTTATTTTATTTAAAAGTTAATAATAATAATAATAATAATAATAATACTACTAATAATAATAATAATAATAATAATAATAATAATAATAATAATAATAATAATAATAATAATAATAATAATAATAATAATAATAATAGTAATAATAATAATACTATGGTGTTGAGCGGGTAACGTGGGTAAATGTAAAAACATGTGGCCCGAACCCGAACTCATTTCAAACTTCAATATCTCTCGAAAGACATCTCGTAAATAAATAAAATATAGTCGGACTCGTAAGACGAATCATAAAACTTTCGTTAGGTAATCCTAGTGCCAGAGTCAACGTAGTACCAAGTGAGAATTCAAGTATACATCACCGAGCATTAAATCAATAATGAATTATGAGCATAATTCACGAATTCCATAACGTCTTTAATTAAAAATATCCATAAAATAGGTCTTACAAGTTCGTTGTGAAATAAAATTTCAAATAAAAATTATAAACGAACTTTAATCGTAATGCGGGTTTTTAAAATAACTCCCTAAACTGCCGGTTGTCACATCCTCCCAGTCTCAGAAGGAAACCCGTCCCGGGTTTCACTCAGAAAAATTCATCTACGAAGTGAAGAGCTTTGGATATCTCTTCCGGAACTCGTCCTCACGTTCCCACGTAAATTCTGGTCTATGTCGGGAATTCCAACGGACCTTGATGAGCGGGATGCGACTTCGCTTGAGTCGTTTAACTTCACGATCTAAAATCTCAATTGGTTCTTCCACGAAATTCAGTTTCTCATCAACACGGATGTCCCTCATTGGAATGACGGGCATTTCATCGGAAAGACATTTCTTCAAATTACTTACGTGGAACACGTCGTGAACTTTACTCAGTTCATGTGGTAATTCCAACCTATAAGCCACGGGCCCAATCCTTTCTAAGATCAAGAATGGTCCAATGTAGCGTGGGTTGAGTTTACCACGTTTCCCGAAACGTATTACACCTTTCCAAGGCGAGACTTTCAGCATTACCTTGTCTCTAACCTGGAACTCTAAAGGTTTACGTCTCTGGTCGGCGTAGCTCTTCTGCCTATCTCTGGTTGCTTGCAACCGATCACGAATCTGAGCCACTTTCTCTGTAGTTTCTAAAATAAGCTCAGGGCCTGTGAGTTGGCTATCTCCAACTTCTGCCCAACCAATAGGCGAACGACACTTTCTGCCATACAAAGCTTCGAATGGTGCAGCCTTAAGACTTGTGTGGTAGCTATTATTATAGGAGAATTCCGCAAGGGGTAAATACTTCTCCCGGCCTTTACCAAAGTCTATGATGCATGCACGAAGCATATCCTCTAACGTCTGAATGGTCCTCTCACTTTGACCATCGGTTTGGGGATGATATGCAGTACTCATATCAAGCCTCGTCCCCAAAGCCGTTTGAAGTGATCGCCACAAAGCTGACGTAAAACGACTATCACGATCCGAAATAATAGATATCGGGACTCCATGACGCGAAATAATTTCCTTCACATATAACCTCGCAAGCTTATCCACACTATCATCTTCACTAATAGCTAAGAAATGAGCAGACTTTGTCAGACGATCCACAATTACCCAGATAGCGTCACAACCGCTAGCTGTCCTCGGTAATTTGGTAATGAAGTCCATAGTAATCCGCTCCCATTTCCAGACTGGAAGTTCTGGTTGCGTTAGTAATCCTGACGGTCTCTGGTGTTCAGCTTTAACTTTAGCACATGTCAAGCACTTACTAACGTACGATGCTATATCTGCCTTCATATTTGGCCACCAATAGAACTTCTTAAGATCCTGGTACATCTTATCGGATCCAGGATGAATAGAGTACCTTGACTTATGCGACTCATGCATAATCAACTCCCGAATTCCTCCATGCAAAGGTACCCAAATCCGATTTCCGAAACATAATAATCCATCAGAACGCTTAACAAATCCTTTCTCATTATCAGCCATCCCAAATATATTCTCGGCAGATCTATTTTCTGCTTTCAACGCTTCCGTTTGAGCTTCAAGTATTTGAGATGGTAATGGCGATACGATAGTCATTCCCAATGACCTAACTCGTAACGGTGGTACTCTTTCCTTTCGACTAAGAGCATCAGCAACAACGTTTGCTTTACCAGGGTGGTAGCGAATTTCACAATCATAATCGCTTAGCAACTCGATCCAACGTCGCTGTCTCATATTGAGCTCTTTTTTATTCAAGATGTGTTGTAGACTTTTATGGTCAGTAAACACAACACACTTTGTTCCGTACAAGTAATGTCTCCATATTCTTAAAGCGAAAACCACGGCACCTAGCTCCAAATCATGGGTAGTGTAGTTTTTCTCATGCTTTTTGAGCTGTCGTGAAGCATAAGCTATCACCTTCTCTCATTGCATTAACACGGCTCCCAAACCTTTAAGTGAGGCGTCACAATAGACGACGAAATCCTCGTTACCTTCAGGTAACGCTAAGATAGGAGCACTACACAACATCTTCTTAAGCAATCGAAACGCTTCCTCTTCTTTATCTCCCCATTCGTACGTAACACTCTTTTGAGTCAATTTGGTCAATGGTTTAGCTATCTTCGAAAATCCCTCAATGAACCTTCGGTAATAACCAGCTAAACCCAAAAATTGACGAACTTCGGTTGGGGTTGTAGGTGCAGCCCAATCTTTTATCGCCTCAATCTTAGCAGGATCCACATGGACTCCTTGTCTATCAATCACATGACCCAAAAATTGTACCGTCGGAATCCAGAATTCGCATTTCGAAAACTTGGCATAAAGTTCCTCCTTCCTGAGCAATTCTAAAATGAGTCTTAGATGCTCCTCATGCTCTTTCTCACTCTTTGAATAAATCAGAATGTCATCGATGAATACAATCACAAACTTGTCTAAGTAAGGCTTACACACACGATTCATGAGATCCATGAATATTGCCGGTGCGTTAGTCAACCCAAACGGCATCACCTGAAACTCGTAGTGCCCGTAACGGGTTCTGAAAGCCGTTTTTGGAATATCTTCCTCGCGAACTCGAAGTTGATGATATCCCGATCTCAAATCGATCTTCGAATACACACTCGATCCCTGGAGTTGATCGAACAAGTCGTCGATCCTAGGTAACGGGTATCGATTCTTCACCGTTAACTTATTCAACTCTTTATAATCAATACACATACGAAACGATCCATCCTTCTTCTTCACAAATAAGACTGGGGCTCCCCAAGGTGAAGAACTTGGTCTTATGAATCCTTTTTCGGCTAACTCCGCCAATTGTTTCGACAACTCTTCTAGTTCGGTAGGTGCAAGACGATAAGGCGCTCGTGCTACAGGTGCAGCACCAGGTATCAACTCAATCTGAAACTCCACTTGTCTAGTCGGCGGGATTCCCGGCAAATCATCGGGAAACACATCAGGAAAATCACGAACTATAGGCACATCTCCAATGCACCTTTCCTTTTTCTTCGTCTCTCCCTTCTCAGAAATTTGGGCTAAGAAAAGGTAGCATCCCTTCTCCATTAGCTTCGGTAACTTCGTGCAAGATATAACTGCTAATCGGGATGGGCTCCTAGAATCCTTTCGGTCTCCTAATATATTTAGGACTTCCTTTCCATATGGTACGCACACGATCTTCTCGTCACAAAGTATGTGAGCACAATACTTCGACAACCAATCCATACCAATGATGACATCAAAACTTCCTAACGTGACGGGTAGAAGATCTATGTTGAAAGGGTGGTTCAAGAAATTTAACGTACAACCGCGAATGATGGTATTAATCCTTTCTATGTTTCCATTTGCTAACTCAATATCATATCCAATTCCTAAGGCCATCGGGGGTTTCTCTAGTAAGGGTGCAAACGTAGTGGACACAAAACTTCTATCGGCACCAGTATCAAATAGTATGGAAGCATAACGATTATTGAGGAGGAACGTACCAGTAACGGCGTTCGGATCTTCTCCTCTCTTGTTCCCGAGAGCATACACTCTTCCCTGAGCAGCTCCAGCTTCCACACGTTGGTCCCCATTATCTTGTCGTCCACGGTTTCCTCCAGCTCCACGGTTTCCATAATTGTACCCATTACCACCCGAGCCTTGATTTCCACGGTTCCGCGATTCTCTACACTCATTCCTATAGTGTCCCTTCTTTCCACACCCATAACAAGTAACATCTGCCTTGTTTCTCATCTCAGGAGCAGCTTGAACCATAGCAAGAGGTCGAGCTCTACAGTCCCTAGCTGTGTGTCCTTTCTTTGAGCAATTCTGGCATTTCACACTACACCATCCAGTATGATGCTGGTGGCAACGATCACACTTGGGTGCATCACCGTTCTGATTCTTCTTATCTCCATTCCCAATAGCATAAGCCTTAGCTTGTCTCTTGCTGCGGTGATCATTACTCTTAGAGTGACGGTCTCTCTTTCTCTTTCCATTCTTCGCCTTATCAGCTTCTTCTAATTCCAACGAATCCATAAGTTGTTGAGCAATTGTGATTGCCTCATGGATGTTTGCAGGCCTAGCAGAAATCACATCATTTCTCGTAGCTACAGGCAACCCATCAGTATACCTCTCGATCTTTTGAGTCTCAGTTTTCACCATATCTGGGCACAACAAGGCTAATTCCTGATAACGACGATTGTAAGTCGCCATATCAGTATCTTTCACCTTGTGGTTCCAAAACTCAATCTCTAGCTTCTTGACCTCATTCCTTGGGCAATAAGTCTGAATCAGCAAAGACTTAAATTTCTCCCAAGTCATGGCATAAGCTACATCACTCCCAACTGCATTTTGGTAGTTGTTCCACCAAGTCAAAGCTTCATCCTTGAAAGTAAAAGAAGCAAACTTTACCTTCGCATTCTCCGCACAACCACTGACATTAAACACTGACTCAGTCTTCTCAATCCACCTGACTAAGTAAACCACTCCTTCAGTTCCACCAAACTCGATGGGTCCACAAATCTTGAACTCCTTGTATTGACATCCATTAGCACGAATAGGTGGAAAAGTTCCAGCAGAATTGTTGGAATGATTTGACTCAGCTAGTAGTTCAGCAACTCTTTGCTCCACAAGTTGATTGATCATTGCTTAATCCACAGTAGGTGCATTAAGTGGAACATGATCATTGTCTCCCTGAACATCAACATTTTGATTGTTGTTGTGGTTAATGGTGTCCAGGTTGTCAGGAGTAGGGGTTTCAACATTTCGAGTAGGTCGACGTCCTCGGCGAACAGGAGTAGTCACCGCAGGACCAGTTCTGGTAGACCTAACAGGGTTTCAACGTGGTGCCATTGATCTGTAACATCATACAAGTTCATGAGTCTTCAATAGAACTTATCAATATGCTCAACAAGACATTTCAACGAAACCAAATCATGGAAAGAATAGCAACATTACGCCACGTAACAACAATAAAGCGAATAAGGACTCAATTTCCATAACACCCAAAATCACATAGTACCATATACTAATAACCATCAACCATACAATAGCGATCTAACATCGTTCCAACTAACTGATAACACAAAACGTACTAATCGTTCCAAAAGAGATGAATACTGAGCAAAATACATCAAAATATGATAAATAGCTTTTCTAACCGAACACTCCTCGGTTAAGAAAGCAACAAGACAACATAATCCAAGCAACTAGCCACGCGGCTGGCGGAGGCTCCTCAACTCCTGCCTCAAGCCATCAAGATCCCTCCATAACGATCCTAGCTCCACGCTATGGGTGTCTCGGTCTCTCTTGAGGTCAGCCACCTCCTTCTCTAGCTCGGCATTCCTTTGCCATAGCTTGCGGTCGGCCTCACGAGCAGTAACAAATCCTCGCTGCAAACTATCGATATGCTCGTGGACATCCATCAAAACTCTCCTCAGCTCAGTAGTCCTGCCCACAACGACAGTCAAGTCAACTCTCAAATCCGCTAAAAACTCTCCAATAACTCTCTCAAGTCGATCAGATACACGTGCAACTCTCTCACTAAGCTCAGTAATCCGAGCCCACAACCTGCCAATCTCACCCAACTCTGCATGCTCAGCAGAGACCTCAGAAGATGCATCCGACTCAACGGGACTACCAGGTGGCAACTCAAACAAGAACGGATGATCAGGTGAATCAGGCTCAATCGGGTGTACAGGTGAATCAGGCTCCTCAGCCTGAGCTGGTGGTAATAACTCATCATCATCATCATCATCAGGCATCTCATCCTCCTCAGGGTCATCCTCCTCCTCAGGGTCATCATCATCACCCTGCTCAGCCTCCTGAGGGTCATCCTCCCGCTCAGGGTCATCCTCCCGCTCAGGGTCATCAGTCTCATCCTCACCCTCGTACTCCTCCTCCTCCTCATCGGAAGAGTACCTCATCACTCGTCGTCTCCTACAAGGTGAACCATGTGGAGATGTAGTAGGTGATCTAGGACGACGACGCAATGATGTGGGTGGCGCCTCAGACAGAAGAGAATGAGCATCAATCTGTAAAGGTGATGGAGTAGGGCGTACCGACATGCGTGCCGTAGCTCGGTGGGCAAAGCGTGGTGCCACACGAGCCAAAGCCTGATGAAGAGTAAGCTGCCTCGATGTACCAGGGAGCCCTAGAGAAGATGAGGGTCCCTGCGTAGATGCAGCAGGTAGTGCTGAAGTAGAAGCTGCCTGTGATACAGTAGCTGAAGACATGGCCATCTGGTAAGGGTCATCAGATGCCATAGAGAACTGTGCAGGTAAAACCGGTGCAGTAAGAATATCCTCGACGACATCGGGCATATGGGAGGCCATGGTCTGTGACAACGGCGTAGGGTAGGTGTAAGTGTTTCAAAACAACTAAATCACAACTCATAATACCATTCCAAATATACTCATCAAATAGTTCAATCATATAATCTCAATAAAAGAATTTCAAACACCGCATTACTAAAATGTTTATAAAACATATAGACCATATAATTCCTCGAAAACGCCATCTTATTACTAAAATCCATAAACCTCAATCATCTCGATAAATCCCAAATCTAACAATCATCTCAAGTATCTCATAATACCTCAAATAATAGAAGATGCTTCGGCTTGGCGGGCTGGCGGGCGGTGGTCAGGGATCATTTTCTATAAAAATACGGTTATAGTTTAGGCGTTTATTTACCTAGTTCTCTATAACCTTGGCTCTGATACCAATCAGTAACACCCCTAAAATTTGATACAGCGGAAGACTCAACAAGCTTTCGGGGTGCTACGGGGATTGGTATCCAACACAAGACAATATAGAACGAGATAAAGTAAACATAATAAAAACACAACCAAAACGGGGTTTTAAGGTTTACATTTATCCCAACATCATTCAGAGTCAGGCCCAAAAATAAAATAACAGTAGGTCCAAATTTAGTTATCAGAGTTTAGAAAAATAGATCCATAAACCGTGAGCCTTGGCCGAGCCTTCCATTCCAAGCATGCATCTCAACACTTAATTACCTGAGAAAACGTGCTAAAAGTCAGCTTTCGCTGGTGAGATCATAGGTTTAAATTCATCTAACAATATAGTGGACATATACGCAAAACGCTTGCTAGCTGGACAAAGGATTCGCTAAAAGCCTGCGGATACCCTCCGCTCCAACATAACACACGGATACCCTCCGTTCTAACATAGATATTCGGGTAACCCCCGCAATACCAAAAATACTCGGATAACCTCCGAAGTATTAATAACCTATAGGTGCACACTACAGTATCTAAATAAGCCAACCTTGAATAGTACACACAACATATATGTGACTAAAGCTGACAATCCCAAATAACCAAATAAGCCAACCTTGAATAGTACACACAACATATATGTGACTAAAGCTGACAATCTACCAATAACCAAATAAGTCAACCTTGAATAGTACACACAACATGTGTGACTAAAGCTGACAATAGATCCTAGTCCATACGCATAGCAAGTTTAGAAAGAATATAAAAGCGATAATAGACCACATAAAATAATTTGCACGTTTCTCACCCCAAGTATTGAAAACATAGTTCAAGAAAAAGTGGGGCTATGACTCACCTCAAGTCCAGAAAATAGCAAGAAGAAGTCGGTAGAAATAAGATGTATGATAACTCACAAAACAGCAACTACGGACTTGGCACGACCTAACAATATTAACTTGTTCAGTTTTCATTTCCTCAAATTTAAAATATTCCCAAACCCGGACGAGAATCCGTTTTATTTCCGAAAATCCATTTCGTATTAGTTTGGTGTATTTGCGTTTGGTATCCATACGGGTAGTGGGTCGACTCAAAACAAACCAAAAAGATCACATAAAGAATAATAAAATAAACTAGGGGTCTAATATTAGCCCAATATATCATTTAAATAAATCGCCGAAGTTTATCGAATCCGTCGATATGATAATCCTCATATTTATTTACGTAACATACCGTTCCAAGATTACACACAACCTAAAGCACATAGCACATAATTACTATATAGTATATATCATAGTTTAATAAATTCCTCATATATATCGTCAAATTGGCCAGATTTCCCGATACATACACTCGCAATTTATCACACTTTACATATACTACACCTATGGGCGTCGTAGGATACGATGCCCATTAATATATTCATTTCATATAACCAAATAACCCGGTTCAACCTTACGGTTAAGTGGTTATTTAGTCATAGAAAATGTTTATATTAATCGTCATATATCCGTGACAACACGAACGTCACAAATAATAACTTACCTGGACCCGAGTGACAACGATTCCGTATAACTCGATAAGTTTATCCGTTATATATCCAGAATGACATTTTATTAAACGTTTAATAATTGTCGGGAGTTTCCCGTTTTATAACACAATTTTTATAATAATAATACGTTCAATAATATTACGCCACTTTCGTAGCCTAATATATATCTAATTGTATTATTTATAATACGACTCGTGATTGTTATTATTATTAATATACGCGCCTATATAATTATATATACGTTATTCACGTCTATATATTCATATAAACGTTCATATTATCAATAATTGTTGTTACGAGTTTATTATTTACATTTTAATTGTAATAGTTATCGAGTCATACGAAATGGTCACATGTCCGAGTCATGACTCTCGGCTCATTGTCCAAGTCCAATATAATAAGTAAAAGTCATAAAATAATACATCTCCGTCCAAACAATCCCAATCCACGTGCTACAACATGAGGGTCCGACTACAGCACCCGACTAACCTACCTCCGTCAATCTAACGACCGTCTCACAATCGGTCCCCAATCACACTTTTCGTCAACAACTCCTCAAAACCAATAACCATTGTCGAGACCAAATGTGGTCTCGACCCACAAGTATTCGGCCAACATCATACAACCAAAGCCAAATCGAAAACCAATACAAGAAATAAAAATAAATATCAACAAGGTCCATTATCGGGTTGGTTTACCAAGCCAAACCCGAGCCACTCGACTCACTTGAGTCTCGGCTCCATACACGAGTCACAAGGACTCGACCTCCACAACCAATAGGTCACAAAATAAGCTCCAAGAGCCACACCAAAACTGCCCAAGTCGACCACTTGGGTCGCGGCATCAATAACCATAATCGGCCAAAAAGGCCAAGACTCCATCGAGTCAAACCAATACCAAACAATTAAAACATGAACAACCATGAACTCAAAGCCACAAGAAGCGAAATAACGAGACATAGGCTCGAATCCCACATCAAGCCGTGAGTCTTCGACTCACGGTTCACTCGAACCCACAAAGAAAATCAAACCCGGATACCAAACCATTATTATCATCAAAAACATCATTTCCCAATCAAGATAAATTCGATTTCCATGAAAAACATCCGTGTAGCCACGGATTTAATACCAAAACGTGGCACCCAAAAACCAAAATCGATTATTCTCACCTTCTTGAACCTCCAATCGAATAGATCTAATACAAACAACAAGTTTGGGTCGGATTTAATAAGATTTCGTGGTGTTAATGTTGGTTATATGTTGTGTATGATATACCAAAAGAAAGAGAATTTGATGAGGAAGAAGATGGTGGTGTTTGTTTTGTAGGGTGGTCGGCGTGGTGGTGGTGGTGGCCGGATTTTGGTTCGGCGGCTAGGGTAAGAAAAGGGAAGAGAGAGAGGTGAGAGTAAAGTGGTGAGGGTGTTGGTTTGTGTTGTGTGGGTGAACCGAAACCAAAGGACCCCTTTTGTAGTTAACTCTTTTTATTTTATTTAAAAGTTATTAATAATAACAATAATAATAATAATAATAATAATAATAATAATAATACTATGGTGTTGAGCGGGTAAAGTGGGTAAATGTAAAAACATGTGGCCCGAACCCGAACTCATTTCAAACTTCAATATCTTTCGAAAGACATCTCGTAAATAAATAAAATATAGTCGGACTCGTAAGACGAATCATAAAACTTTCGTTAGGTAATCCTAGTGCCAGAGTCAACGTAGTACCAAGTGAGAATTCAAGTATACATCACCGAGCATTAAATCAATAATGAATTATGAACATAATTCACGAATTCCATAACGTCTTTAATTAAAAATATCCATAAAATAGGTCTTACAAGTTCGTTGTGAAATAAAATTTCAAATAAAAATTATAAACGAACTTTAATCGTAATGCGGGTTTTTAAAATAACTCCCTAAACTGCCGGTTGTCACATCACTCATCCATCCATCCTCTTCACCACATAAACTCTTTTAGATCTGATATGTTTTTGAACATTGTTAGAAAAGTTTTAAATTAAGGTAATCTAAATAATTTTTATTAAACTTTGTTACAAGAAATAACGGGACACTTGTTTCTTTTTGTGGATTTTCGGATTCAAATGGGACTAAGTTTGTGTAAAAGTTTGAGATTTTGGATAGAAACTTTAGAAGTTAAAATTTTTATTACAGAAAATGAAGTTGGAATAGAATTCAGTGAGTCCAGTGATAATTTTTGTTATATACTCCAAAAGAACTGAAATTTTCTTTTACAAAACAGAATCGTAATGGCTCCCGAATCAGTGAAACGAGACTGGTCTATTAACGATTTTGAAGTTGGAAGACCTCTTGGAAAGGGCAAATTCGGCCGAGTCTATGTCGCCCGTGAGAAAAAGGCAACACATACATAAGATATATATTATACACTTATAGCACTATGATATCCAGTGTTTGATTCGGCATATTTGATATTTTTGTCTTCTAAATAGACCAACTACATAGTAGCCTTGAAGGTGATATTTAAAGAGCAGATTGAAAAGTATAAACTACTACACCAACTTAAACGAGAGATGACGATCCAAACTAGCCTTCACCATCCACATGTTTTAAGACTATATGGCTGGTTTCACGATGCAGAACGAATATTCTTGATTCTGGAATATGCTCATGGTGGTGAGCTCTATGGAGAGCTTCAAAGATCCGGTCATTTCTCTGAACAAAAAGCTGCCACTGTAAATTTTATAAACCCTCGCTCCCTAACTATTCTATGTTTCGAAATGTAATACTTGTTACCGAGTTATATAATTGTTAAATTCTTGTATAAAAATGTTAAATTTTTCACATAAAAATGCTAAGCATATGGGTTACAAATTACCAAAACGAGACAGAAAGCCATATTTTATTGTTGCAAATGTACAAAGAAGTACAAATGACTAAGACGGGACAAATGAAAATTAATATTTTTCGAAGGTAATGATATTTCTATTATTATTCTATATCCATCTTCTGATTATCTGTTTATGGGTGGTGATCTTTAGTACATAGCGAGCCTTACGCATGCATTAGCATACTGTCACGAGAAGCATGTTATCCATCGGGACATCAAGCCCGAGAACTTGTTGCTTGATCACGAGGTATGTTTTAAGATGTGCTTTAAAGAAATGTAAAAGATGAATAATCTATATCACTCTATTGAGATATGATGTGTTCTTTACATTGCAGGGTCGATTAAAGATAGCTGACTTTGGGTGGTCTGTTCAATCAACAAACAAGAGACGCACAATGTGTGGAACGTTAGACTATTTAGCACCGGAAATGGTGGAGAATAGACCTCATGATTATGCGGTCGATAATTGGACTTTGGGTGTTCTTTGTTATGAGTTTCTGTATGGTTCCCCTCCTTTTGAGGCAGACGGCCAAGCAGATACCTTCAGAAGGTAACAACCTATACACTAGTTTTCTTCTTTCCTTGTGTACACATAATACAGAGTAACTATTTGTGGCAAGAGGGGTGGGTTTGACAGGTTGGGTAGCAAGTGAAATGGGTCATTTCAAGTATGGGTGATCTACAAACACAATTTCCTTCCATTTTCAGGAATAGTTGCTCTGTTAGTTATGATTATCAAAAACAATATGATTACACATAGATACTTGAATGAAACAGTTTAGGAGGTTATAAGCATTAAAAGGCGACTTGCACCCGTTTTACACCAAAGTATTTCATCTGAACTGTTTGAGATAAGAAAAATCAACCATTCGTAAGAGATGGTAAAAAATCAGTTTAATGATGAGATGTTTGTTATCTGCGTAGGATTATGAAGGTTGAACTCGCCTTTCCTTCTACCCCTCAAGTTTCTGCGGAAGCTAAAGATCTAATCACACTGGTATGTATTAACCAAAGATCGATCGAATTATGCGATTAAAGGCAAGTATTATTTCCATTTTTCTAATGTGATTTATAAACAAATGCAGCTTTTAGTGAAGGACTCCGCGAAAAGGCTCTCTCTTGAGAAGATCTTGGAGCATCCTTGGATCGTATTGAATGCTGATCCCAACCTTATATGCCCCAAATAAAGTATCTAGTTACATCAACGTTGATTGCTGTGATTTAGAAGCATTAACACAAATGAGCTATAGCTGATATATGCCCTAAATGAAATTTATAGCTACATCAATCTCGATTGTTGTTGTGATTTAACTGCATTAACACTAACGAACTTATGCTGAAACATGCTAGAATTTGGTAGCTAATAGCTGTTTATTATTGTTGCATTCAATTTAAAGAATGTACTAGGTTTGGTTGATACTGTATCTTATAACAGTTGTCCCTATGTTAATATATGATATCTGTAACACCCCCAAAATTTGATACAGCGAAAGACTCAACAAGCTTTCGGGGTGCTACGGGGATTGGTATCCAACACAAGACAATATAGAACGAGATAAAGTAAACATAATAAAAACACAACCAAAACGGGGTTTTAAGGTTTACATTTATCCCAACATCATTCAGAGTCAGGCCCAAAATAAAATAACAGTAGGTCCAAATTTAATTATCAGAGTTTAGAAAAATAGATCCATGAACCGTGTGCCTTGACCGAGCCTTCCATTCCAAGCATGCATCAACACTTAATTACCTGAGAAAACGTGCTAAAAGTCAGCTTTCGCTGGTGAGATCATAGGTTTAAATTCAACTAACAATATAGTGGACATATACGCAAAACGCTTGCTAGCTAGACTAAGGATTCGCTAAAAGCCTGCGGATACCCTCCGCTCTCAACATAACACACGGATACCCTTCCGTACTAACATAGATATTCGGGTAGCCCCCGCAATACCAATAATAACTCGGATAACCTCCGAAGTATTAATAACCTATAGTGCACACTACAGTATCTAAATAAGTCAACCTTGAATAGTACACACAACATATATGTGACTAAAGCTGACAATCCACCAATAACCAAATAAGCCAACCTTGAATAGTACACACAAAAGGTGTGACTAAAGCTGACAATATATCCTAGTCCATACGCATAGCAAGTTTAGAAAGAATATAAAAGCGATAATAGTCCACATAAAATAATTTGCACGTTTCTCACCCCAAATATTGAAAACATAGTTCAAGAGTAAAAAGTGGGGCTATGACTCACCTCAAGTCCAGAAAATAGCAAGAAGAAGTCGGTGGAAATAAGATGTATGATAACTCACGAAACAGCAACTACGGACTTGGCACGACCTAACAATATTAACTCTTTCAGAAATCATTTCCTCAAATTTATAATATTCCCAAACCCGGACGAGAATCCGTTTTATTTCCGAAAATCCATTTCGTATTAGTTTGGTGTATTTGCGTTTGGTATCCATACGGGTGGTGGGTCGACTCAGAACCAACCAAAAAGATCACATATAGAATAATAAAATAAACTATAGATCTAATATTAGCCCAATATATCATTTAAATAAATCGCCGAAGTTTACCAAATCCGTCGATTTGATAATCCTCATATTTATTTACGTAACATACCGTTCCAAGATTACACCCAACCTAAAGCACATAGCACATAATTACTATATAGTATATATCATAGTTTAATAAATTCCTCATATATATCGTCAAATTGGCCAGATTTCCCGATATATACACTCGCAATTTATTACACTTTACATATACTACAACCTATGGGCGTCGTAGGATACGATGCCCACTAATATATTCATTTCATATAGCCAAATAACCCGGTTCAACCTTACGGTTAAGTGGTTATTTAGTTACAGAAAACGTCTATATTAATCGTCATATATCCGTGACAACACGAACGTCACAAATAGTAACTTACCTGGACCCGAGTGACAACGATTTCGCATAACTCAATAAGTTTATCCGTTATATATCCGAAATGACATTTTATTAACCGTTTAATAATTGTCGGGAGTTTCCCGTTTTATAACACACTTTTATAGTAATAATACGTTCAATAATATTACGCCACTTTCGTAGCCTAATATATATCTAATTGTATTATTTATAATACGACTCGTGATTATTATTATTATTAATATACGCGCCTATATAATTATATATACGTTATTCACGTATATATATTCATATAAACGTTCATATTATCAATAATTATTATTACGAGTTTTATTATTTTCTTTTTAATTTTAATAGTTATCGAGTCATACGAAATGGTCACATGTCCGAGTCATGACTCTCGGCTCATTGTCCAAGTCCAATAATATAAGTAAAAGTCATAATAACCAAAAGTATCTCCGTCCAACACAATCTCAATCCACGTGCTACAACAATAGGGTCCGACTACGGTACCCGACTAACCTATCTCCGTCAATCTAAGTGACCGTCTCACAATCGGTCCCCAATATCTCTTTTCGTCAACAACTTCACAATATCACAATAATTCCATTGTCGAGACCACAAAAGGTCTCGACCCAACAAAAGCATTCGGCCGAAAAATATAATGCCACAACAATGTCAAAATTAAGTTCACAAATATTACAAGAAATAACATCAACAAAGTTAATGTTCGGGTCGGTTTACCAAGCCAAACCCGAGCCCTCGACTCACTTGAGTCACGGCTCAATACCACGAGTCACAAGGACTCGAATTAACAACCACGGGTCGCAAAAATAAGCTCCAAAGAGCACCCTCAAAACTGCCATTCGACCACTTGGGTCGCGGCATCAATAACCATATACGGCCATGAGGCCTCGACTCCATCGAGTCTAACCAAGGTCAACCATAAGCAACATGATAACCATGATTTCCAAGCCACAAGGAGCAAGTTAACGAGCCATAGGCTCGAATCCCACAACAAGCCGTGAGTCTTCGACTCACGGTTCGTTCGAACCCACAAAGAAAAACTAAACCCCGGATACCAAACCATTTGAAAACGCGATTTCATCAAAAGCCCATAAATATATCACGTTTTAAAATGAAAACCCACTCGGATCTCATCAATTCGTGACCCTTGGTCACGATTCGAACCCACAAATCGAGTCAAAACTCGACCTACCTTCCAAAACAATACCAAATCGAAGAATACTCAAGAAATAACAAGAAGGTGATGATGAACTCGTGATTATTTTGATTCGAATTGGTGTTAATGTAAGAATTAGGGCGCGTGTAGGGGTAGATCGGATAGAGGATGAGATGGGGAGTCTATTGGTGGTGGTCGTGTAGTGTGGGGGTCGGCGGTGGAGCAGTGGTGGTGGCCGGAGTTGATGTCGGCTAGGGTTAGGAAATGGGGGAAGAAGATGGAGGTGAGAGAGAGATGAGTGAGTGTTTGTGTGTGTGTGGGTGAACCGGACCAAACACACCCTTTTATTATCTTTTTTTTTTTTTTTTTTTTTTTTTTTTTGTTAATAATAATAATAATAATAATAATAATAATAATAATAATAATAATAATAATAATAATAATAATAATAATAATAATAATAATAATAATAATAATAACATTATTACGGTGTGGAGCGGGTAATATGGGTAAATGTAAAAACATGTGGCCCGAACCCGAACTCCTTTCAAACTTCAATATCTCCCGGAAAATATCTCATAAATAATCATATATAGTCGGACTCGTAAAACGAATCATAAAAATTTTCGTTAGGTAAACCTAGTGCCAGAGTCAACGTAGTACCAAGTGAGAATTTAAGAATACATCACCGAGCATTAAATCAAAAATGAATTATGAACATAATTCATGAATTCCATAACGTCTTTAATTTAAAATATTTATAAAATAGGTCTTACAAGTTCGTTGTGAAATAAAATTTCAAATAAAAATTATAAACGAACTTTAATCGTAATGCGGGTTTTTAAAATAGCTCCCTAAACTGCCGGTTGTCACATCCTCCCAGTCTCAGAAGGAAACCCGTCCCGGGTTTCACTCGGAAAAATTCATCTACGAAGTGAAAAGCTTCGGATATCTCTTCCTGAACTCGTCCTCACGTTCCCACGTAAATTCTGGTCCATGTCGGGAATTCCAACGAACCTTGACGAGCGGAATGCGACTTCTCTTGAGTCGTTTAGCTTCACTATCTAAAATCTCAATCGGTTCTTCCACGAAATTCAGTTTCTCATCAACACGAATGTCCCTCATTGGAATGACGGGCATTTCATCGGAAAGACATTTCTTCAAATTACTCACGTGGAACACATCGTGAACTTTACTCAGTTCGGATGGTAATTCCAACCTATAAGCCACGGGCCCAATCCTTTCTAAGATCAAGAATGGTCCAATGTAGCGTGGGTTGAGTTTACCACGTTTCCCGAAACGTATAACACCTTTCCAAGGCGAGACTTTCAGCATTACTTTGTCCCCAACCTGGAACTCTAAAGGTTTACGTCTCTGATCGGCGTAGCTCTTCTGCCTATCTCTGGCTGCTTGCAATCGATCACGAATCTGAGTTACTTTCTCTGTAGTTTCCAAAATAAGTTCAGGGCCTGTAAGTTGACTATATCCAACTTCTACCCAACCAATAGGCGAACGACACTTTCTGCCATACAAAGCTTCGAATGGTGCAGCCTTAAGACTTGTGTGGTAGCTATTATTATAGGAGAATTCCGCAAGGGGTAAATACTTCTCCCAGCCTTTACCAAAGTCTATGATGCATGCACGAAGCATATCCTCTAACGTCTGAATGGTCCTCTCACTTTGACCATCGGTTTGGGGATGATATGCAGTACTCATATCAAGCCTCGTCCCCAAAGCCGTTTGAAGTGATCGCCACAAAGCTGACGTAAAACGACTATCACGATCCGAAATAATAGATATCGGGACTCCATGACGCGAAATAATTTCCTTCACATATAACCTCGCAAGCTTATCCACACTATCATCTTCACTAATAGCTAAGAAATGAGCAGACTTTGTCAGACGATCCACAATTACCCAGATAGCGTCACAACCGCTAGCTGTCCTCGGTAATTTGGTAATGAAGTCCATAGTGATCCGCTCCCATTTCCAGACTGGAAGTTCTGGTTGCGTTAGTAATCCTGACGGTCTCTGGTGTTCAGCTTTAACCTTAGCACATGTCAGACACTTACTAACGTACGATGCTATACCTGCCTTCATATTTGGCCACCAATAGAACTTCTTAAGATCCTGGTACATTTTATCGGAACCAGGATGAATGGAGTACCTTGACTTATGCGACTCGTGCATAATCAATTCCCGAATTTCTCCATATAAAGGTACCCAAATCTGATCTCCAAAACATAATAATCCATCAGAACGCTTAACAAATCCTTTTTCATTATCAGCCATCCCAAATATATTCTCGGCAGATCTATTTCCTGCTTTCAATGCTTCCGTTTGAGCTTCAAGTATTTGAGACGGTAATGGCGATACGATAGTCATTCCCAATGACCTAACTCGTAATGGTGGTACTCTTTCCTTTCGACTAAGAGCATCAGCAACAACGTTTGCTTTACCAGGGTGGTAGCGAATTTCACAATCATAATTGCTTAGCAACTCAATCCAACGTCGCTGTCTCATGTTGAGCTCTTTTTGATTTAAGATGTGTTGTAAACTTTTATGGTCAGTAAATACAACACACTTTGTTCCGTACAAGTAATGTCTCCATATTCTTAAAGCAAAAACCACAGCACCGAGCTCCAAATCATGGGTAGTGTAGTTTTCCTCATGCTTTTTGAGCTGTCGGGAAGCATAAGCTATCACCTTCTCTCGTTGCATTAACACGGCTCCCAAACCTTTATGTGAGGCGTCACAATAGACAACGAAATCCTCGTTACCTTCTAGTAACGCTAAGATAGGAGCACTACACAACATTTTCTTAAGCAATTGAAACGCTTCCTCTTCTTTATCTCCCCATTCATACGTAACACTCTTTTGAGTCAATTTGGTCAATGGTTTAGCTATCTTCGAAAATCCCTCAATGAATCTTCGGTAATAACCAGCTAAACCCAAAAATTGACGAACTTCGGTTGGGGTTGTAGGTGCAGCCCAATCTTTTATCGCCTCAATCTTAGCAGGATCCACATGGACTCCTTGTCTATCAATCACATGACCCAAAAATTGTACCGTCGGAATCCAAAATTCGCATTTCGAAAACTTGGCATAGAGTTTCTCCTTCCTGAGCAATTCTAAAATGAGTCTTAGATGCTCCTCATGCTCCTTCTCACTCTTTGAATAAATCAGAATGTCATCGATGAATACAATCACGAACTTATCCAAGTAAGGCTTACACACCCGATTCATGAGATCCATGAATATTGCTGGTGCGTTAGTCAACCCAAACGGCATCGCCTGAAACTCGTAATGCCCGTAACGGGTTCTGAAAGCCGTTTTCGGAATATCTTCCTCGCGAACTCGAAGTTGATGATATCCCGATCTCAAATCGATCTTCGAATACACACTCGATCCTTGAAGTTGATCGAACAAGTCGTCGATCCTAGGTAACGGGTATCGATTCTTCACCGTTAACTTATTCAACTCTATATAATCAATACACATACGAAACGATCCATCCTTCTTCTTCACAAATAAGACTGGGGCTCCCCAAGGTGAAGAACTTGGTCTTATGAATCCTTTTTCGGCTAACTCCGCCAATTGTTTCGACAACTCTTCCAGTTCGGTAGGTGCAAGACGATAAGGTGCTCGTGCTACAGGTGCAGCACCAGGTATCAACTCAATCTGAAACTCCACTTGTCTAGTCGGCAGGATCCCCGGAAAATCATCGGGAAACACATCAAGAAAATCACGAACTATAGGCACATCTCCAATGCACCTTTCCTTTTTCTTCGTCTCTCCCTTCTCAGAAATTTGAGCTAAGAAAAGGTAACATCCCTTCTCCATTAGCTTTGGTAACTTTGTGCAAGATATGACTGCTAGTCGGGATGGGCTCCTAGAATCCTTTCGGTCTCCCAATATGTTTAGGACTTCCTTTCCGTATGGTACACGCACGATCTTCTTGTCGCAAAGTATGTGAGCACGATACTTCGACAACCAATCCATACCAATGATGACGTCAAAACTTCCTAACGTGACGGGTAGAAGATCTATGTTGAAAGGGTGGTTCAAGAAACTTAACGTACAACCGCGAATGATGGTATTAATCCTTTCTAGGTTTCCATTTGCTAACTCAATATCATACCCAATTCCTAAGGCTATCGGGGGTTTCTCTAGTAAGGGTGCAAACGTAGTGGACACGAAACTCCTATCGGCACCAGTATCAAATAGTATGGAAGCATAACGATTATTGAGAAGGAACATACCAGTAACGACGTTCGGATCTTCTCCTCTCTCGTTCCCGAGTGCATACACTCTTCCCTGAGCAGCTCCAGCTTCCACACGTTGGTCCCCAATATCTTGTCGTCCACGGTTTCCTCCAGCTCCACGGTTTCCATAATTGTACCCATTACCACCCGAGCCTTGATTTCCATGGTTCCGCGATTCTCTACACTCATTCCTATAGTGTCCCTTCTTTCCACACCCATAACAAGTAACATCTGCCTTATTTCTCATCTTAGGAGCAGCTTGAACCATAGCAAGAGGTCGAGCTCTACAGTCCCTAGATGTGTGTCCTTTCTTTGAGCAATTCTGACATTTCACACTACACCATCCAGTATGATGCTGGTGGCAACGATCACACTTGGGTGCATCACCGTTCTGATTCTTCTTATCTCCATTCCCAATAGCATAAGCCTTAGCTTGTCTCTTGCTTCGGTGCTCATTACTCTTAGAGTGACGGTCTCTCTTTCTCTTTCCATTCTTCTCCTTATCAGTTTCTTCTAATTCCAACGAATCCCTAAGTTGTTGAGCAATTGTGATTGCCTCATGGATGTTTGCAGGCCTAGCAGAAATTACATCATTTCTCGTAGCTACAGGCAACCCATCAGTATACCTCTCGATCTTTTGAGTCTCAGTTTTCACCATATCTGGGCACAACAAGGCTAATTCCTGGTAACGACGATTGTAAGTCGCCATGTCAGTACCTTTCACCTTGTGGTTCCAAAACTCAATCTCTAGCTTCTTGACCTCATTCCTTGGGCAATAAGTCTGAATCAGCAAAGACTTAAATTGCTCCCAAGTCATAGCATACGCTACATCACTCCCAACTGCATTTCGGTAGTTGTTCCACCAAGTCAAAGCTTCATCCTTGAAAGTAAAAGAAGCAAACTTTACCTTCGCATTCTCTGCACAACCGCTGACATTAAATACTGACTCAGTCTTCTCAATCCATCTGACTAAGTAAACCACTCCTTCAGTTCCACCAAACTCAATGGGTCCACAAATCTTGAATTCCTTGTATTGACATCCATTAGCACGGACAGGTGGAAAAGTTCCAGCAGAATTGTTGGAATGATTTGACTCAGCTAGTAGTTCAGCAACTCTTTGCTCCACGAGTTGGTTGATCATTGCTTGATCTACAGTAGGTGCATTAAGTGGAACATGACCATTGTCTCCCTGAACATCAACATTTTGATTCCTGTTGTTACGGTTAGTGGTGTCCAGGTTGTCAGGAGTAGGGGTTTCAACATTTCGAGTAGGTCGACGACCTCGGCGAACAGGAGTAGTCACAGCAGGACCAGTTCTGGTAGACCTAACAGGGTTTCGACGGGGTGCCATTGATCTGTAACATCACACAAGTTCATGAGTCTCCAATAGAACTTATCGATATGCTCAACAAAACATTTCAACGAAACCAATCATGGAAAGAGTAGCAACAATACACCACGTAACATCAATAAAATGAATAAGGACTCAATTTCCATAACACCCAAAATCACATAATACCATATACTAATAACCATCAACCATACAATAGCGATCTAACATCGTTCCAACTAACGGATAACACAAAACATACTAATCGTTCCAAAAGAGACGAATACTGAGCAAAATACATCA
This sequence comes from Artemisia argyi, assembly GCA_030686995.1. Lineage (NCBI taxonomy): Eukaryota > Viridiplantae > Streptophyta > Magnoliopsida > Asterales > Asteraceae > Artemisia > Artemisia argyi. Next base: position 197,146,664 of record CM060687.1, on the reverse strand, counting down.
AAATATGATAATTAGCTTTTCTAACCGAACACTCCTCGGTTAAGAAAGCAAAAAGATAACATAACCCAAACAACTAGCCACGTGGCTGGCGGAGGCTCCTCAACTCCTGCCTCAAGCCATCAAGATCCCTCCATAACGATCCTAACTCCACGCTATGGGTGTCTCGGTCTCTCTTGAGGTCAGCCACCTCCTTCTCTAGCTCGGCATTCCTTTGCCAAAGCTTGCGGTCGGCCTCACGAGCAGTAACAAATCCTCGCTGCAAACTATCGATATGCTCGTGGACATCCATCAAAACTCTCCTCAGCTCAGTTGCCCTGCCCACAGCGACAGTCAAATCAACTCTCAAATCTGCTAAGAACTCTCCAATAACTCTCTCAAGTCGATCAGATACACGTGCAACTCTCTCACTAAGCTCAGTAATCCGAGCCCACAACCTGCCAACCTCACCCAACTCTGCATGCTCAGCAGAAACCTCCGAAGATGCATCTGACTCAACGGGACTACCAGGTGGCAACTCAAACAAGAACGGATGATCAGGTGAATCAGGCTCAATCGGGTGTACAGGTGAATCAGGCTCCTCAGCCTGAGCTGGTGGTGCTAACTCATCATCATCATCATCATCAGGCATCTCATCCTCCTGAGGGTCATCCTCCTCCTCAGGGTCATCAGCCTCATCCTCACCCTCGTACTCCTCCTCCTCCTCATCGGAAGAGTACCTCATCACTCGTCGTCTCCTACTAGGTGAACCAAGTAGAGATGTAGTAGGTGATCTAGGACGACGACGCAATGATATGGGTGGCGCCTCAGACAGAAGAGAATGAGCATCAATCTGTAAAGGTGATGGAGTAGGGCGTACCGACATGCGTGCCGTAGCTCGGTGGGCAAAGCGTGGTGCCACACGAGTCAAAGCCTGATGAAGAGTAAGCTGCCTCGATGTACCAGGGAGCCCTAGAGAAGATGAGGGTCCCTGCGTAGATGCAGCAGGTAGTGCTGAAGTAGAAGCTGCCTGTGATACAGCAGCTGAAGACATGGCCATCTGGTAAGGGTCATCAGATGCCATAGTGAACTGTACAGGTAAAACCGGTGCAGTAAGAATATCCTCGACTACATCGGGCATATGGGAGGCCATAGTCTGTGACAACGGCGTAGGGTAGGTGTAAGTGTTTCAAAACAACTAAATCACAACTCATAATACCATACCAAATATACTCATCAAATAGTCCCATATATAATCTCAATAAAAGAATTTCAAACACCGCATTACTAAAATGTTTATAAACATATAGACCATATAAATCCTCAAGAACGCCATCTTATTACTAAAATCCATAAACCTCAAATCATCTCAAATATCTCATAATACCTCAAATAATAGAAGATGCTTCGGCTTGGCGGGCTGGCGGGCGGTGGTCAAGGATCATTTTCTATAAAAATACGGTTATAGTTTAGGCGTTTATTTACCTAGTTCTCTATAACCTTGGCTCTGATACCAATCTGTAACACCCCCAAAATTTGATACAGCGGAAGACTCAACAAGCTTTCAGGGTGCTACGGGGATTGGTATCCAACACAGGACAATATAGAACGAGATAAAGTAAACATAATAAAAACACAACCAAAACGGGGTTTTAAGGTTTACATTTATCCCAACATCATTCAGAGTCAGGCCCAAAATAAAATAACAGTAGGTCCAAATTTAATTATCAGAGTTTAGAAAAATAGATCCATGAACCGTGTGCCTTGACCGAGCCTTCCATTCCAAGCATGCATCAACACTTAATTACCTGAGAAAACGTGCTAAAAGTCAGCTTTCGCTGGTGAGATCATAGGTTTAAATTCAACTAACAATATAGTGGACATATACGCAAAACGCTTGCTAGCTAGACTAAGGATTCGCTAAAAGCCTGCGGATACCCTCCGCTCTCAACATAACACACGGATACCCTTCCGTACTAACATAGATATTCGGGTAGCCCCCGCAATACCAATAATAACTCGGATAACCTCCGAAGTATTAATAACCTATAGTGCACACTACAGTATCTAAATAAGTCAACCTTGAATAGTACACACAACATATATGTGACTAAAGCTGACAATCCACCAATAACCAAATAAGCCAACCTTGAATAGTACACACAAAAGGTGTGACTAAAGCTGACAATATATCCTAGTCCATACGCATAGCAAGTTTAGAAAGAATATAAAAGCGATAATAGTCCACATAAAATAATTTGCACGTTTCTCACCCCAAATATTGAAAACATAGTTCAAGAGTAAAAAGTGGGGCTATGACTCACCTCAAGTCCAGAAAATAGCAAGAAGAAGTCGGTGGAAATAAGATGTATGATAACTCACGAAACAGCAACTACGGACTTGGCACGACCTAACAATATTAACTCTTTCAGAAATCATTTCCTCAAATTTATAATATTCCCAAACCCGGACGAGAATCCGTTTTATTTCCGAAAATCCATTTCGTATTAGTTTGGTGTATTTGCGTTTGGTATCCATACGGGTGGTGGGTCGACTCAGAACCAACCAAAAAGATCACATATAGAATAATAAAATAAACTATAGATCTAATATTAGCCCAATATATCATTTAAATAAATCGCCGAAGTTTACCAAATCCGTCGATTTGATAATCCTCATATTTATTTACGTAACATACCGTTCCAAGATTACACCCAACCTAAAGCACATAGCACATAATTACTATATAGTATATATCATAGTTTAATAAATTCCTCATATATATCGTCAAATTGGCCAGATTTCCCGATATATACACTCGCAATTTATTACACTTTACATATACTACAACCTATGGGCGTCGTAGGATACGATGCCCACTAATATATTCATTTCATATAGCCAAATAACCCGGTTCAACCTTACGGTTAAGTGGTTATTTAGTTATAGAAAACGTCTATATTAATCGTCATATATCCGTGACAACACGAACGTCACAAATAGTAACTTACCTGGACCCGAGTGACAACGATTTCGCATAACTCAATAAGTTTATCCGTTATATATCCGAAATGACATTTTATTAACCGTTTAATAATTGTCGGGAGTTTCCCGTTTTATAACACACTTTTATAGTAATAATACGTTCAATAATATTACGCCACTTTCGTAGCCTAATATATATCTAATTGTATTATTTATAATACGACTCGTGATTATTATTATTATTAATATACGCGCCTATATAATTATATATACGTTATTCACGTATATATATTCATATAAACGTTCATATTATCAATAATTATTATTACGAGTTTTATTATTTTCTTTTTAATTTTAATAGTTATCGAGTCATACGAAATGGTCACATGTCCGAGTCATGACTCTCGGCTCATTGTCCAAGTCCAATAATATAAGTAAAAGTCATAATAACCAAAAGTATCTCCGTCCAACACAATCTCAATCCACGTGCTACAACAATAGGGTCCGACTACGGTACCCGACTAACCTATCTCCGTCAATCTAAGTGACCGTCTCACAATCGGTCCCCAATATCTCTTTTCGTCAACAACTTCACAATATCACAATAATTCCATTGTCGAGACCACAAAAGGTCTCGACCCAACAAAAGCATTCGGCTGAAAAATATAATGCCACAACAATGTCAAAATTAAGTTCACAAATATTACAAGAAATAACATCAACAAAGTTAATGTTCGGGTCGGTTTACCAAGCCAAACCCGAGCCCTCGACTCACTTGAGTCACGGCTCAATACCACGAGTCACAAGGACTCGAATTAACAACCACGGGTCGCAAAAATAAGCTCCAAAGAGCACCCTCAAAACTGCCATTCGACCACTTGGGTCGCGGCATCAATAACCATATACGGCCATGAGGCCTCGACTCCATCGAGTCTAACCAAGGTCAACCATAAGCAACATGATAACCATGATTTCCAAGCCACAAGGAGCAAGTTAACGAGCCATAGGCTCGAATCCCACAACAAGCCGTGAGTCTTCGACTCACGGTTCGTTCGAACCCACAAAGAAAAACTAAACCCCGGATACCAAACCATTTGAAAACGCGATTTCATCAAAAGCCCATAAATATATCACGTTTTAAAATGAAAACCCACTCGGATCTCATCAATTCGTGACCCTTGGTCACGATTCGAACCCACAAATCGAGTCAAAACTCGACCTACCTTCCAAAACAATACCAAATCGAAGAATACTCAAGAAATAACAAGAAGGTGATGATGAACTCGTGATTATTTTGATTCGAATTGGTGTTAATGTAAGAATTAGGGCGCGTGTAGGGGTAGATCGGATAGAGGATGAGATGGGGAGTCTATTGGTGGTGGTCGTGTAGTGTGAGGGTCGGCGGTGGAGCAGTGGTGGTGGCCGGAGTTGATGTCGGCTAGGGTTAGGAAATGGGGGAAGAAGATGGAGGTGAGAGAGAGATGAGTGAGTGTTTGTGTGTGTGTGGGTGAACCGGACCAAACACACCCTTTTATTATTATTATTTTTTTTTAATTTTTTTTTTGTTAATAATAATAATAATAATAATAATAATAATAATAATAATAATAATAATAATAATAATAATAATAATAATAACATTATTACGGTGTGGAGCGGGTAATATGGGTAAATGTAAAAACATGTGGCCCGAACCCGAACTCCTTTCAAACTTCAATATCTCCCGGAAAATATCTCGTAAATAATTATATATAGTCGGACTCGTAAAACGAATCATAAAAATTTTCGTTAGGTAAACCTAGTGCCAGAGTCAACGTAGTACCAAGTGAGAATTTAAGAATACATCACCGAGCATTAAATCAAAAATGAATTATGAACATAATTCACGAATTCCATAACGTCTTTAATTTAAAATATTTATAAAATAGGTCTTACAAGTTCGTTGTGAAATAAAATTTCAAATAAAAATTATAAACGAACTTTAATCGTAATGCGGGTTTTTAAAATAGCTCCCTAAACTGCCGGTTGTCACAATATCATTCCCTTGTTTGTTCTTATATTGCCCAGAAATTACAAATGAAGGCTGGACTAGTTTCAGTTCCCCTGGGCTTGAGTCTTGGTCGGCCGTATAGCCCAGACTCCTATGGGTCTGAAGTCTTAACATAGCTCAAGTATTGGCTGGTTTCTATGGTCTATGTGCTACTTGAATTCGGCTCAATTCCTAGTTCTTATGGAAGTATAGGCCAGACTCCCATGGGTTAGAACTATGCTCAATAGTATTCGCTTGGTTTACTATCATTATATCGTATGCATCTCACGACTGCAGATAATAAAAGGCTACTAGGATTCGTCTCATTTTGGCTAACTGAGTCCATCAATTTGTAGTTTGTATCAACTGTGATTAAATTGATAATAACCAAGTTTCTGTAATGGACTTGTACAGTTGTACTTGATCAAATATGCTTTTCTATACGTTTGGTTATTTCAAGTTGGACTGATAAAGTCAAAAACAATGACATGCTTTCTATGTGCATACCACATGTGTTGTCCATATCGTATTTTCATATGACAACATCATGTATGTACTCTCATTTGGATATTTCACATTTCATAACCACCCTTTACACTACAAAAACAAAAGCCATACTAACATTTGTCCTGTAAAAATCATATTACAAAGATTAAAATTACTTACTTAAATGAACACGAATTCAAGCTTTGGTATGTGATATAGGTTTGACTACAGGTTTAACCGAATCTCATATGAAAGTGGTCTTCTTTGATGTCATAAAATCGTCTGTGTGATTGGTACTTCATTAGTGTTAAATTATAAATTCACTTTAAATTTGCACAAAGTTTAAGAAATTCTTACTAACTACTTGTTCACCAATCAAACATATGGGGCAATTTCGGGCATGGATATACCTATCCACGAGGTAGTTTACCCAGATGAGGTGGCATTGAGTCATTGGGAGAGAAGAAACAGTATTCTCCACTTTCCTCCAACAAAGCATTGATTGTGTTTTTATTCCCAGTGGGTAGACTACCTAGTGGGTAGCTTAAGTTTTCTCCGGCAATTTCATATCTCCCCTCCATTTAGTTAGAAATTTCATTTATACCCAGATATGCATTAAAAACATTGTACTAAAGTTTCTTTTAATTTGTTGAAATATGAAAGTGAACAAGTATTTTGGATCAACCAAATATAAAAACCTGAACTTATAATTTGAGACGCAGGGAGTATGCGTTGAGTATTGGCATTAGGCACTAGAGCTATGACGAATCCCTAATGGCCAAAACCGAGTGTAATCTATAGAGTTTTTATACGTGTCCATGACGTTTATGATTTATCATTTATCATTAGCATGTTAGGACCTTTCAATTAGTCCTTAATGACACTAGACATGTCCTATCGTCTCATGTTTGAGAGTCTATATTTTTTTAAGGGAAATGATTTGTGCACCATTTATTTTTGGCTATACACCACTAAATTACACCGGTGATGCATACAGTACAACACCGATATGCATAATTTAGTGGTGGATGGCAAAAAAAATGATGTACAAATCACCTCCCTTTTCTTAAATGTTACTCATGGATATGATAAATCATATCACTATCTGTCACATACACTTGCTTATTATAAACATGTTCTATCTAGTAAACCATAACTTTAGGTGATGTTTACCAAAATTTACATTTTGTAGATAGGTTGTACCTCATCCCTCATTTCATTAATAATGGATCTTTCAACTTAAAAAGTTATCTGGTAACACTATAAAAACATATCTATTTGATACCCTTCCTTAATAGCAAAACAAGTTAGAGTTAGGTGTTGTGGGGATCTTTGGTTTGCTTGAGATGCAAATGAGTCATGCATGCGACTCACCATCTTGAATCTTGACTAACCATGCAAATGACCCATCCTATATACACTTCACTCAATCACTTATCTTTTCTGTTTTAGGGAAGAAGACATGATAACAATAAAAAAGAAGTAAAACATTGGTTAAGTTGCCGACAAATAATATGGCTTAATTTCCATCGAGGTTTTCATTTAATATGTGTGTAGTAAGTCGAAGTGTAGAAAGAATTGACTTGAATTAGACCAAGTTTGCTTGTTCGGTCTGTTATTTAGAGGGTTTTCAAGTGTACTTGGCAGAAAATCTTCAAGTTGAGTATATGTGCTTGATAGGGCTGACTCGTGGTTTTTGGTGGGCTTAGGCAATAATATAACAAATAGCCCTATTACACTTGTAAACTAAAAAGAAATTGAATATAAACTTGAATTATATCACTCATATATGTTTAATATTATACGTATTTATATGCAAAACTAATAAAAATGTAACCCCTTTTAAGTGGAGGCCTTGTGCAACGGCATCCATTGCACACTCCTGCGAGACCCCTCTCGTGGCTCACTTGGTGGTTAGAAATCTTGAACCAATTTGATTGAAAAGAAACACATGTCATCATTTAGACTTGTACGTTTATATTTGCGAATTTTGCACGAACTTTCAGTCCAAAGTTAAAAACAGTATCTTCTATCATGCTTGATCCTTTTCTGTACCAGGCTAGGTGACATGATCAAAGGAAATAAGGTATAGTTGATCAAGTATGATTATGTTGGATAACTCGATGAATTGAATATTGACCTAAACTTAGTGTCAATGGTAGGGCTGTTTAGGTTTTAAGTCATCATGTAATGTAGGCTTTAATGGGTTAATGTAATGAATGTTTAATGAAGGTTTAATTCAAGTCTTTTTGTCAATTGTTACAGTCATTAGTTGATCTTCAATGCATGTATAAATGGGTAAAAGAAGACAAGTCAAACAATAAGAGTCATGTACAGGGCGGCCCTGGCTATGGGCAGCACGGGCGACAGCCCAGGGCATCATATAAATAGGGGGCATCTAAATTTTGATGTTGTGAATTGATTTTATATGATGAAGCTTGTGTTATAATGATAAAATGATATCTGATAGAATATAGAAGAAATAAATGGAGAAAGAAGCAATATTTTAAAAAGAACAAAAAATGAAAGGATAAGTTCACCGGAGAAATATACTGGCAACTGAAGAAGAAGAAGTGAGAGGGGTAAGGATGGGAGAGAGACGAAAAGCAAATACGACAAAAAAGGGAATGAGTTGTATTGATTGACTTTTAATCTCTTTTATCTTTTACCAATAGCATTTACTCCACTAGTTAGGTCAAATGGTCAAACATATTTAGTTGTTTTGAAGCTATTTTAATTTACTTTCAGATTTTCTTCTACATTATTTCATTGCTTTCCAGTTTTAACTCAAATGATCTTTTTTAAGTCAAAGTCATCATTTTAACTGTCACATTTTCAAATTTTTAAATTTTTGGGCAAATCGCCTTTATGTTAAAATCATATGTATACCCGCGTAAAGCGACAATGTATACCAGCTAATAATTATACTTATAAAATCGTGATTTTGGTTCGACAATTGCAAGAAATACGCCGAAAAAAAATTCCAATTTTGTCCCATGAAGCTGACGTGGCGTTCATTTTAGCCACCGAGAGCTAATGATCGTTAGTACCCCCACTTAAGTGGCCTCACCCGATTAAGGACCTGAGGGCATTATTGTCATTTCCCGTTTCCCCGCCAATTTACTCACCTGGCTAACTTCGATTCCCAAGGTTAGACTTTCTTTCAAGGACTAAATTTGAAATCTACAATTTCACTTCCAAATACTCATCTTATTTAGTCAAACTCAGTTATGACTACACTCACTACACACACACACACACACACACACACTTAATAACAAATCCGCCAGTTCCTTAACCATTAATATATGTCTTGACCTCGTGATTACCTGTAACTCATTTGTGATATAGAAAATGATGCTTTGCTATTACCAGCGAGAGATTGCGCACGACATGCAACAAGCAACAGATTTGATGAATCTGTGCCAAAAGCTTAGTGATAGGGGAGTTGGTTGTTGAGCTCCAAAACTTAAGACAATCGAGAGTTGCAAGGGCCGATGTGACCAAGCTTAGGAGATTTCAAATTGCTGATTTGTATAAGGCGAGTGTGTTGATGAGGATGGCTAGGTGAACTAACAACAAGATTGTTGGCAAGATTGAGTTTGCTGTGAGGCAGAGGGTAATGTGAGGGGTTGGTTTATGGAGGCTGGGAAGGTTATTTTGTTCTAGTTTCTTTTGTTGTTTATGATGGATGTAGATAGGGGTTGGGGTTATTTAGTTGTGGTTTCCCTTAGTTTAGGTTGATGGATGTAGATAGGGTTGTGGTTTCCCCTATCTTAATATGTACATTAATGAATGAATGGGTCGTTTAATCCCGATTTTCATTGTAGAATGTGTTCAAATTTGGTTTTACCATTTTTGAAATCCTTGAGTCATATCACAAACATAAACATTTGCCAGAAGTATTACTAATCGAAAACACAAACTAAAACATGAAAGTGACATTAATCTAACCATAAAACACAAACTAAAACATGAAAAGAGATCTTCAAAGAAGGAAAGCTAAAGTATCCTAGAAAGATGTATGTCAGCCTAAACATAATGGTGGATTAGGACTTAAGCCTCTAGAACAATGGAATAATGCTCTCTCAGTTAAGCATTTGTGGAACATTGTTTCTAAGAATATGTTGAATCTAAGGGATGATATCAGTATAAGATAAGGGATGCAAAAACAGAGTAGTGATAGTAGTGAACCCTCGTTTGGAAAGTATGATAATACAGTGGCAAATTGCATCACTGAAAATAATAGGACAAAAATGGAGTTTTCTAGTAGCCATGTTTGGAAGGAACTTAGAATTCTTAACGGTAAGATCTTAAAAGTCAAAGAATCTTCTGCTGTAAGAATTTAGAGGGTGTTTGGCAGATCAAGTTACATAGGTAATATATTTCACATTATCACTAATCATACAACCAAATTAAAAAAAAAAAAATGTTTACACAACACATTATCCCAAAAGATCAACACATTTGTAAAACTTCAAATATTTGTACTATATGAACTTCCTTCAAAACCACCTTCATCTGGATGAACCAAGAAGCAACAACTGATCAACTATACCTGCAAATGAAAGATGGTTCAAGTTTTATGCTTGAGAATGTGCGTTACATTCTCGAGTTGAAGAAAAATTTGATATCTTTAAGCACTCTAGATCGAGAGGGTTATACTGTAAAGTTGTAGAATGGAACAGTAAAGGTGATCAAAGGTTCTTTGATGGTATTGTCAAGAACTTTGAAGGAAAATTGTGTTTACTCCTTGGATGGTTGGGCTGATTCTGGTGAAGCTAATGTTGGTATACAAGAAAAGGAGAGTCTTGCACAAGTGTGGCATAAACGCCCGAGTCACATTAGTGAAGCAGGCTTGCATGAACTGGAAAGAAGAGAGGTGATGGGGAAGAAAGGTCTAGGTAAGCTCGAATTTTGTGCAAATTGTGTTTTTGGAAAATCGACAAGGGTGAGTTTTTGGTTGAGGTCAACACACAACAGAAAGAGTTATAAAATATGTCCATGATGATTATTCGAAGAGGGTTTGGGTTCATTTTCTTAGACACAAGAATGAGGCGTTCAACAAGTTCAAGGAGTGGAAGCAGTTGGCTGAAAACTAGTCCAGAAGAAAAGAAAACTGAAGAAGCTACGAACAAATAATGGTTTGGGCTTTTGTAATCAAGATTTCAATGAATTGTGCAAGGAGAGCGGGATATCAAGACATTTTGACAGTTTCAGGAACTTCGCAACTGAATGATCTAACTGAACGAGTAAATATGACGCTCTTGAATAAGGTAAGGTGTTTAGTGATTCATTCTGGTTTGCCACATTCGTTCTGGGCTGAAGCAACATTGACTGCAACAGATCGACATCTGATCAATAGGTTAGTTTTGGACAATCACTTAGGTAGTAGTTCCAAAGACAATGTTTTTGATTATTTACGATTTGGGTACTACTTTACATGTTATCCTCCTTAAATAGTTAGAATTTTGCCAACCACCCAAACAACTGACTATGTTATTATCACAACTTCCAACAACATAAGTACATCCACACAAGTACATCAAATTAAGCATGTAGCTAAAAATACAAAACATTTTTCATATTTTCAAGTTTAGAAAATTTTACCTTTGATTGTCTTCTTGAAATTTGTTGATGTGAGAAAATTTTATATCTACATTATATCTCTACTACTTATAAAGGAGAAATGGTCAATTTTTCAATTGTTGAGTTTTTAAATGGTCAATGTCAATTGTTGAGTTTTCAAGTTTTTATTGATGGAATTGTTGAGTTTTCAAGTTTCTATATTTACTATTGTTGAAAGTTGAAAAACTTAAATTGTTGAAAATGGTTCCCGAATTTGAAAATTTGAAAATGTTGAAAATGGTTCACGAAATTAATGTGAAATGCTTGGCCAATCAAATTTGCTAACATTATGCATGCCAACTCTCATACCATATATAACATGCATGAAAAATCTCATACCATATATAACACTTATTAGGCCAAGGAAAGTTGAAAACATTATGCATGCCAACTCTCATACCATATATAATGCATATCAATAAAGAACACTATATATGGCAACGATTCAATAAGCAAAACAACATGGCAACGATTCAAAATGCAAAACAACCTCTTTAAACCATAAACATGGCAACGATTCAATATGCAAAACAACCTCTTTAAACCATGGCGGGAAATTGGAAAATTGTGTTCATCTCTTCATTTCAAACTTCAAACATTATATATGGCAAGGGTTTTCCAAATGCCTATATAAAGAACACTAATTTATTGATTTTATTCATCTTGTTTACTTTCATTCGCATAGACATGGAAATGCAAAACGAAAAGAATATTCACGTATCTTTGCATTCGAGGTTGGTTATACGCGTATCATTTTTTTTGGCAGCTTCATCCCCCTCCTCCTAACGGTGCTCCACATCCTCCATTTTACAATCCTAATAAGAGGAAGAAATTCCAACTCTAACTGTTGCGCCTCGAGTAATTGTTCGGAAAAGGGTGTACAATTTGAGTGATGAAAGTGACATCGATGAAGAATAGAGTTTACGTCTTTCATTTTTAACTCTCCATGTCTTTTTTTTCTTGTTAAAACATCTTGTTTAGACTAGAAATATAAATGATGATGTCTTTGTTTCCTTTGTTAATCGTTTTATAAATCAAAATAACAATGCAAAACAAAAAGAATAATACTTTGTTTTTCTACAGCAACATTTGCTTTAGAAATTTCTGTCACTTCGGCGTTTCCTTAGAAACTTGAAAGAGAAATTCGTTTATAAACATTGCAGTTGAAAATGAGTCTCATTGACCTCAAAAGTCAACATGTATTGATGTTATTGGACATTTTGAATTGTGGTTACAGTCTCAGAAAGAATTACTAATAATTTAGTACAAACTAATGTATGTTTATGTGTAATAAGTTGTACTCTATAAACTTTGTCTCTGAATTTAAGTTGTGATTTATGAACGTTTACGTTAAGTGTGGTTGTGATTATTTAGATGTGAGTATATATATAACAACCAAGTTTTGATAAGAAGACAAAGCTTGGCCATTGTTCGAACTATCAAATATGTTGAGTGTCTACAAAGGTGAAACATATCCATACTTAACATGGGAATTTTAACCCATTTACGTATTAAAAATAAATTGACTTATGTTGTGTTTTATCTCGAATGAGTCAAAGTTGTAATATTCAAAGATGATGTTTACCTTGTAGTAAATTGTTTTTGTAATCATAAGAAACATATATAATAATTTATTTAGAAAAATAAATTGAAGAATCAATACACATTTGACAACAAGAAGATACATATAGAGACTAATTTAGGATAATATTGGGTATACGTGTTGTCATGTTGAATATTAGTCAATTCAATGCATGACAAGAACCATTTTATTCAAAGATTTTCTTTACCTTGTAGTAATATTGTTTTTGTAATCATAACAAATCTTAACTACTAGAAAATGGTCAAACTTGAAAATGTTGAATGTTGAATGTTGAAAAATGGTTAAATGAGAGAGAAATGTAAATGTTAAACTATCTTAAGAAAGTATTAATAATGCAATTATACACCACATTCTGGCAACACTCATTTCCTGACTTATGAAACTCTACCACACACCACAATCTTAGTAATGGTTGACTAACAAATTTGGCAAACGGGAAGACTTAAAACTTAAATCGTAAATTATATGTGGCAAATTAATGACGTAAATTATATATGGTAAATGGCAAAACTTAAAATGTAAATTATATATGGCCAATTAATGACCCCATTAAAACTTAAAGTTTAATGAAACGTAAATTATAATTGCAGATGAGAAGACTTGAAACTAAAATTAGTAATATAGAAAACACAATTAATGAGAATTTTTTTAAAATGAAAAATGTTTAGGAAACACAGTTAACTCATTGACTTGAAACTGTCAATGATTTATATATATGATTTAGGAATAGCCGAGACAATATACAACATATACACAAACACACCTTATTTTTCTTCGTAAACCCTAAAACACACACAAGAACATTGGTTGTTGGTTTAGGTAGCTTTTGTATTTGGTGATTTTTGATTATTTAGTTGGTAGTTTCGGTTGTCCATCACCATCTCGCGGTTGCTCTATCATCGTCTCACAGCAGTTTTTTGGTTTACATCTTTAGATATGTGTGCTTAACTTTAAACATTTGCTATTGTAGACTAAAACTTTTGCTTCAATTTGATTACTGATTGTGGGGCTTCTTTTGATAGTAGTACTTAGTAGCCATCCAAATGGTGCTTTAATCATGTACTTCAGGTGTAAGCATTCTAATGACTATATCTTCTTTTTCTTATCTGTAAAAAGAAGAAACTAAAGATAAGTGCTTTACCTGTTTCCTTTGTGTTGTAAATTGTTTGCAGGTTATGCCTATTGTAGGAACTTATTAGTACCATATAAAAGCAAAGTTGGCGTTCTTTGACGGGTTGCATGCAAGTCAAGTGACGTGAGTAGACACTTGTGGCAGGATTGATGCTTACATGATTTGCAGCACCTCTGTAATTTTCAACATACCAGTATTAGAGAACCTTACATTGAGATTTTTCTTTATTTTAAACATGCATATGCGCTCTTGCTTTATAGTCTATTGGTTATTGGTATACAATACAGTTCCGAGATATATTAGGATGAGAACCGTTAAGAATAAATTAGAATGGTATTGAACATATGACTACAAAATATTTGCATGGTTAAATCTATTTGATATATGTTTAGGGCCTCATTAGTAGAATTCAAATGATTATATGTAAATGTGGTCTCCCAAGGAATATTGCAAGGTAAATGTGATGGGTTAAGTTTGAATAACTCTATTTGATTTATATTTAGAAACTTTTTTTATAACAGGTTAAGCAATAAACTGAAATGACTAACACGTTTAAATAAATGTGATGGGTTAAGTTTCTAAATATTGATTAAATGAGTCGGGTTAAAGTTGAGATGAATGAACCCGTCAACACGTCTACTTGAATCCACCGTAAAGATTGTGTCTATACTTTTATACATTGATTAATTATACTAACCAAATATTATCGAGAATTAGGCTTCCAATATAGTGTATCATCAAACTGTAATTAGTCGTGTATATTTAACACATTAAGCACTTCTTAAATCGAATAGTAGTGTACTCATGTCATGATGTTATAGTGAAGGCATTGGTAGTCCAAAAAAAATGGACTGTCAGGCACTTGACAATACAAGGCTAAGTCCCTAATGTGTGTTGATAAACTGTTTCATTTAAAATAGATCCATGCCCTAAAATTTTATAATCAGATTCAATTATGTTTGGTTTGCTCATTTTAGCTTTGAATTCTATTACTTAAAATTTATTTTTATTTTTTTAGAAATGGGATCCTTACTTTACCGTCGAATCTTTCAAATCCCTTAAAAACCGACAGGCGTGGTACAAAATGGACAAATTGCGCGTCTACTTCGTTTGGACGGATAAGAAAGCCAACAAACTCTACTTTCTCTTGCACGACAAACATGCATGGCAAACGACAAACATGAACGTTATACAAAACACTAACCACAATATCGCATATCATTAATTGTCTGCCGCTAGAAACCTCCGTTGCTATGCACGGGTACTCGCCTAGTATAATGGAAAAACCAAAAAAAGAAAAGCGAAAAGTTGAAACTAAAAAAAGAAATGTTGAAAACATATTTTTCAAACAGAAACTATTAATACACATCAAAAACCGGGTTGACCGGGGACGCTTCAAACCCGGTGGGTTGACCCGGTTTAATTTGACCTGTTTTTTCGACCCAACCTGTTGGGTTGACCCGGTTTAAATTGATCCGTTTTTTGACCCGGGTGGTTCAACGGTTGACCCGGTTTAAATTGATCCGTTTTTTGACCGGAATGGTTCAACCGGTTGAACCAACCGGGTCGAACCGGGTTTCAAAAAATTATGTTTAATCCTCAAATCTTCAAACTTTTATTATTTTTCGTTTATAACCCATAATTTTTTTTATCTCTAAAACTATATGCCGTTATAAAACTGACAACAAGTGACTAGAAGTAAATGAAGTTAATGATTTTTTTATGGATAAACGCAAAATTTAATTTATGCATACACGTAGCCTTTATAATCTACAGTAATATTTAATATTATTGGGCTCATTTACCTCAACATACCTTTTTTATTTGGACGACAAAAATAGGTTTCATAATTTGGGAAACCTGGCATGTGACTGAAGATAACGAGGAAAGCTAACATTTTAGCAAATTTAGACCAGCCGCGTAATAAAATGGATATTTGGGGATCGCCTAGTGAATTTTCTTGATTTTGAACTAGACACGAAATCTGGCCAAACCACGGGGACTAATAATGTATTTTACTCTAAAGTACCTAAAAAAAGTAAACCAGTCATTACATAAAAAGGAAAAAAAAAATCCCAACACAACCAACAAAAATCCATAAACACTTTTCAACTTCACCCCATTTAAAAAAAATTATTTTTTTTTTTATTTTTTATTTTTTTATTTTTACAAAAATGGGTTATTTAATTCACGCAAAGAAACCCCATCTGCATCATCTGCAACTTTCTTGAATCTTTTGTAAGTATGCTTTTTTGGATTTGAACAAAATTGGTTTGGTGTTTTTTTGTATCATTTTGTTGTTGGATGTTATTAATCTTTATTATGTTGTGGGATGTTATAACTTATAAGGGTTTCTAATTTTTATTGGCTAGTTAACAATGAATTCGGTTCGAGGAGGGGTGGACTATGTATTGAATGGTTGGGCCAAAAGTTGAAACTAGTACAATCCGATTTATTACTTTATTGGGCTGAGCCCAGAAACAATAAAAACCTTAAACGTACGCATATAAGTATGTAGTTTGATATGCAAGTACATATATATACACATGTATGTTCCGTATCTGTGTCGGTATCTTTTGTTTTTAAGGTTTGGTTGGTTTCAATGGCAGAGGCGATGGGTCTCGATCTCGGTATGTTTGAGGAAATACTAGCAAGATCAGATGTTGAAGATCTCAATCGGTTCAAGGCTGTTTGTAAGTCATGGCAATCTTTAATCTCTAATCCAGTTTTTATTAAGAAGCATCTTGTTCAAAGCTACAATAAAGATCGTAAGAATAATGAAACTAGAAGGATTAATATCGCAGCGTTACCGCATGGTGTTGCCCCGTATCAACGCACCGATGGTTGTAAATATTCTTTTATTTTAGGCTCTTCTAATGGACTAGTTTGTTTAATTACTCCTGATGCTAAACATATTTACGTAATAAACCCTTCCGTTAGACATATTAAACAACTCCCGGGGGACCTGCCAATCACCATTCCTGAAATCTCCCGTTTATGTTCCGGTTTTGGTTACGATCACGTCGCTGATGATTACAAGGTAATACTAGGCGATGAGACGTGTTTGCATGTCTTCTCTTTGAGATCAAATGTTTGGAAAGTTGTGGAATTTGGCAGTCATTATAAGTTTGTTAGTAATGTTGGTGTCTTATATAACGGCTCTCTTCACTGGTTTACGGAAGACGATAACAAGGAGGTTTCAATTGTTTCGTTTGATCCGTCTCAAGAAGATTTCAAAGAAATCCCCCAACCCGATGATCCACGTTATGAATGGAAACCTTATTGCAGACTAGGCGTTCTGAACGGATGTTTATCCATATGTTATTATGGATTTGGTAACGATGACAACATATGGATAATGAACAACTACAATGTTAAGCACTCTTGGGAAATGTTGCCACATTATTGCAAGCCTACATCTCAAGTCATACACTCTTTGTATGAGCCGAAGAATTATTGGCTTAAATATAAGGGTAACAAGATTCCATCTGAGGAGGAGGGTGCTGAGAGGATCTTTCGACAAGTTATTTTGGATGTCATGACACATAAATTTATTAGTGCCTCCCTATTTGTGAAGAGCCTGGTATCACCCCATGTTCAAGGCAAGCAATAAGTAGCTAGGATTCCTAAGTTATCACATGTACTTTTTTTTTTTTTTTTTTTTTTTTTTTTTTTTTTTTTTTTTTTACGTATAAATGTTTGTCATAAATTCTTAAATTATAATAAATTATGGAGTATTTATTCTGACATTGATTTTTGTTTATACTTATAACTATTTGAGATTGAATGCGATTGAAGCAACTCTGACACGTATTTCTATTCTAGTGCACAATGTTAGGCTTTACGTTTAAGATTGTTATAGGCTGACCTTGATTTTTCTTAAATGATTGGTATAGTCCTTTGTGTTTGAGCACGTGTCAAAAAACTAATTGAATCGCATATTCGCACGTTAGCACATGACCAAATTGGAAAAACATGTTGGTTTTGTATCTTTTTAAAAAATTGAACGAGAAAAAGTACATTTTGAGAATTTACTCGTTTTAAAGAGGCACAAAGTAAGAAGATATGTATCTATAACTTGCAAAGTAAGAAGATATGTATCAATATGAAATTTAAGATATTTTCCCCTCTTTAAGTCTTACAGCTCCTCTCTAGGACAACAACAATACCATGGCAATATAAAACAAATTATTAAAAAAATATTATACTTGCCACTGTTTTATTTTTAGTGTAGCCATTTTTTTTTTCTTTTATTTTGAGAGTAATTTTTTTCAAATTCATCATCTTTAGGTAATATGTGACATTTTTGCCCTTCGAAAAAAAAAATTGTATTAGCTAAGAGGGACAAAAATGTCCAAAAATTTCACAAAATACCCTAAAAATGATGAATTTGAAAGGAAATTACCCTCAAAATGAAAAGAAAAAAAAAAAAAAAATTGTTCACTACTCAGAAGATGAAACAGTAGCAAGTATAATATATATATATATATATATATATATATATATATATATATATATATATATATATATATATATATATATATATATATATATATATATATATATATATATATATATATATATATAGACAAGCGTTCAAATAAGAAGTCTAATTTTTGTGAGAACGTGAGAAGAGATCTGGACCGTAGGATCAAGTTAATCTGATTTTGGGCGGAATGACATTTTTGTAAATATTGGACAAAATTTTTAGGGGTCTAAGTGTATTATTCTCATTTGCTTCCACACCCCTAAATTTTCTCTCATTTTTCTCTCTGCTTCTATCACACATAATAAACACACAGTAAACACACAACCTCAAATAGCAAACCAGATCCTTTATCTCCATCATCTCCATATTACCTGCTCTCATAATAGCTTTCATCAAGTAAAAATACAATGGAACCACCAGATAAACAAATAGCTAACACTCTCTTAAGATTCATCAGCACCATCAACCACCACGTCACTGTCCACCACCACAATCATCACCGATCACCACCATCTCCATCGATTATCATCATCATCATCATCAGTAAGTGCTAATTAAGCTTTTGATTCATAATTTCTTTTGATTCAATGATTATAAATAAATTAATTTTTGTGTTCTATATATTTAGTAATTAGCTATATATTCTATAAACTAATGATGAAATTGAAGATATAGATCTAGATGAATATGTCTTTCAAGATTTAATATTTAATTTTCACATGTGAGCAAGTTGTTCGAATTTAATTTTCAAGTCGAATTTAATTTTGTCAACGCACACTAGGTGTTCGCTGAAATGCTAGAAGACCTTGAAATGCTAATTGTTGTATTGTCTACATCAGCTGAGGCAAATAGTTTTTCTTCACATGTGAAGAAATTTGCTTATAACTCTATTTGTGTCGATGGCTTGAAATAAGGTATTGATATTTTAGAGTCTTTAAATAAGGTTTCAAATACCTTCAGATGTGAAGAATTTAGGTATCGAATACCTTCACATGTGAAGAATTTAGGTATCGAATACCTTCACATGTGAAGAAATTAAGTATCGAATACCTTCACATGTGAATAATTTAGGTATCGAATACCTTCGCTTGTTAGTTTGTTAGTTTCGGAAAATGTTGATTTGGTAGGGACTTCTCACTTGAATCCGCCCAGATTGATACCTTCACATGTGAAGAAATTAGGTATCGAATACCTTCACATGTGAAGAAATTAGGTATTGAATACCTTCATAGTTTATATATATTGTATTAACTGAGTGTTCATATAGAAGAGTAAAAAGATGAACTTTGTTGTTAATTGGAAGAACTATTCATCTGTTTGAACTATGTAAAGTGATGTACAATTTTTAGAATAGTCAATGTGACATTTTTATAGTCAATAAGGATATTTTATGCAAAGAAGACGACTGAGGTAGCCAATGATCATTAAAGATTACACGTTTATTTTAAAAGTGATTGTCACTAATTTCAGAAATAATTAAGGTTCCTGAAATACTATTAGACAGAATCATGCGATACAATGGTAGCTTTCCTTCATGAATTCGTAGGGGGGAAAGTGCAGTGATATAATTATGTTTTGACCCATTCCTTTTCATTTAAAATGTATCTACGAGTTTGCTGTATGTGGTAGGGGGTCATTAGGTTTATATGTCAAGCTCTTGGGCGTGTCAACTTTTCTAGCTAAAGTCGAGTTCATGAACCCTTATTGCACAAGTCATACACAAGTTTTCTGCCACACTTTAATGAAGTTTGTTATAAATATTGGATAAGATTATGCAACTTTTCATCCTCTTTAATGAAGTTTGTTGTTTCTTCGTTGGTGTTTGAATTGATACGTTTTCCTTTTATCACTTTCTTTAGCCTCTGGCAATATACTTAAAGTGGTGTACTGTTGTTGTCAGACTGAGAAGTGGAAATGTCGTTTTCAATTACAAATACTACAACAACAGGTTGCAAAGGACTGAAGGTACCTCATGTTTCTTGATGACTATGATGCATTTTTTTCTACCTGATTTACTGAATATAATCTCTCTAGCTTCACTCTGTTTAACTTTATGGTTTCAACTTTTATTAATTACTTTCTTCCTGAAATATGAATTTTTAGTTACGGAAGATTATTCATGTCCATTCTGCCTGACGAAATGCGCAAGCTATAAAGTAAATACCGTTCTGTTCGGGCTTTGCTGTAAATCATATTTAAAATGCGTATACCTGTATCCCATGATCATAATATGTATATCTTAATATCTTTCAGGGTCTTAAATATCACTTGACGTCATCCCATGATCTATTTCGCTATGAGTTATGGGTTGGTAGCTTCCATAATTGTTTCAGCAATTCTGGTTTCTGCATACAAAACTACAGTAGTTAATTGTAGATGGTTAATAATGTTGTTTAGGTAAATGAAGATTATCAAATTGTGATTGTATTTTCGAGGATCGATACATCCAGTTCTGAGGTCATTATACTGTTTCCACACTTTTAAAAACTATAGCAACTCATGGAAATTTTTAGAATACTGTTTGCGTAAAATGGTAGTAATTCTTGATTATAAAATATTTTTCAGATTTTTGGCAACTTGGTTCATCCTAGAGAACAGCCGTTTTGCTTTTGGTAAGCGTGACATTGTTTCTATTGATGTGTTAATTTTCAATACAAGTACTCTGCTTAAATGTATGTAATTCATATTCAACAGCCATAAGCCCTTGCGAAGTAGACAACCAGAGGTTCAAAGTCAAAATGCAAATCGCGTGAGTCAACTTGCACTGGGTTCAAATATGTGTGCAGCTCCCAATGACTTAAGAGGCAAGATAGTTGATATGAATTCACTTGTCACCGCAAACATTTATGCTAATTTCTAACGTGAAATATTGATTTTGCATTTACTTAAATTTCAGTTGTTTCTGAGCATGTAGAAGGTGATATATACAGTCCTAATACAGCAGGCGTTTCGGGTGCTGATCATGTCATATTTGCTGGACAAGAATCTGCTGCCTAGTCAGTACCTGGAAACAACCTTACTCATCCCGCACTCCTACAATTTGCTAAAACAAGAAAGTTATCAATTGAGTGATCCGAACTTAGAAAGTATGTTCTTCTTGGTGTGTTTGCTGCTCTATCGGCAGCTGTAAAATGTATCTAACTTACTTTTCATTCTCCTTTTCTTTTTTGCAGCCAAGCATTGCTGCAAAAGCGGCACTTTTTTCACTCTCACAGAGCTCAGGTTACCATTTACTCTTACTTATCGGCATTGTGCACTTTTAGCGATGGTATATAATTATCATATAATAAGCCAAAAGATGCACATCCAAACACCCCATATACTGCACATCATGGTCATTGTGTGCGCTATAGCGTATATGAAATTAAAAAAATTAACTTCAGATTCAAAAGTTCAAGGCATAGGTTCTCACCAAACTATCATTCATCAATAAAGAGATCAGCTTGGTTTTTCGACTTTCACATGTACCTTCATTAGCATGTTGTTTACTTCAAGCAACAAAAAACTTGTTCAAAAACCATCTTGTACACCACATTCTTATCAATAATTATGTAATTTTAGTAAACGTATGTGCTAAATTGATACAAATTCCTCAATTTCTATTCCGTAAATCTGTAATGAGTAGGTTGATGCACTTTCATTTGTATATAGCCACTAACTCTGCTATGCTAATACACGCATGCCCTAGGAAGCAAGTATATCTATATAGCCTAAGGAGCTAAGATTAACTAGTCTTTTTTGCTCTTTTGACCTGGTGGTATTGAAATGAAAAACTTCGTATGGAAATCTTTGAAAAACCACATAATCTACAAATTAGATATAACTTTTTATAGAACAAGACATGCTAAAAATTAAAGAATATTATCCAACTATCCATAGTTTGCAAATATAATTAATCATATTAATTATGTTATTGCTGGTGTCTTTTGTTGGACAAAAGCATAAAGAAAACTAAAAAAGTGATCTTATCCCACATCAGCTAATAAGAAGGTCCGGGTTCCCTTTTTATGTATAAGACCTGTTTATAAACCATTTTTTATTTTACTTTTGGACAATAAATAGGGTGGAACTGATGACCTCTTGTTAAAGATTTAAGCTCTTAATCATCTATCCTAACACCTCATTTGTGATAAGTTATGCCTTTAGTTCTATTATGTACATAAATGTAAAGGTCCTGAGTTGATATTGAGCTCGGCTCATATTATAATATGCAAACTCGAGCATAGTTTAATGAATCTGCTTATTAACTATGGAGCTTATACTTAACAAAAGTTGGTAAAGTGCACCTCATTTTGCTAGGTAAACTTCATTAACATGTTGTTTACTTCAAACAACAAAAAATTTGTTCAAAAACCATCTTGTAATTTTAGTAAACATATGTGCTAAAATGATACAAATTCCTCAAACTCTATTTCGTAAATCTGTGACGAGTAGGTTGATGCACTTTTTCATTCGTATATAGCCACTAATTCTGCTATTCGTATGGAAATCCTTGAAAAACGACATAATCTACAAATTAGATGTAACTTTTTATAGAACAAGACATGCTAAAAAGAATATTATTCAACTATCCATAGTTTTCAAAGATAATTAATCATATTAATTATGTTATTGCTGGTGTCTTTTGTTGGACAAAAACATAAAGAAAACTAAAAAAGTGATCTTATCCCACATCGGAAACATTGCTGCAAAATGTAAAATGTATCTAACTTACTTTTCATTCTCCTTTTCTTTTTTGCAGCCAAGCATTGCTGCAAAAGCGGCACTTTTTTCACTCTCACAGAGCTCAGGTTACCATTTACTCTTACTTATCGGCATTCTGCACTTTTAGCGATGGTTTATGTATATCTTCTTTGGCAATAAATAACTATACAATTCGAAATTGAGTACCTAAATTGTTTTCTTATAAATGAATTATTTTTTAGCCAATGGCATTGGAGCAAGTGATGGCCGAAGAAGACAGTGAAGATGAAGTTGATGATGATGTAGCTGATCTTGAAGACCGAAGGGTATGTTCTGTTTCACTCTTTACCTTAATAATTGATTATCAGATTACGAATGACAAATAATGACATTTACTTTTGATATATTTCAGATGCTTGATGACTTTCTAGATGTTACTCAAGATGAAAAGCACATGATGCATTTATGGAAATCGTTTATAAGAAAACAACGGTAATTCAACCCTGCTTATGTGCTGCTTTACAACAAGTATTATGCAGTACATGCTTAGTTATATTTGTACATGTCAAGTATACAGAAGGTCACTTGTTCACTGTTATGAACTTGTTATACATTCTTGAACTCACTGATGCACTCTATAATCACTGTGACATGAATTTTCCCTAAGCTCGTTTTCTAACGGATGGAAACCATACCAAAGTTTCTTGAAATGCTCAGCAGCTTCAAGTCGATAATAAAATCTTATATTTCACAAAACGAAAATTTTCTACTTACATTCTTTATACATGTTTGCTGAGATATTGTCATGAACAAGATCTTAGTTTCTTTAAATTATTTCTTTGAAGCATTTTCCTGTGTAATATAGTAATATGGAGATTCTTCTTAAAGGCTTCTTAAATCCGCTCAGTTCAGTTCCATATTCAGATTAACTACCAATATCACCTCTTATTTTATTTTTTTCATTTTTGATATCAAAATATACTATATAAAGAGTGGAAAGGTAGACAAAATGGTCACATAACTTGTATTATGGTCTTTTCACTAGCATACTTAATCGCATACTTAAACTATCCTTTATCCCAAACATATCCAGTACAACGTTTTAGTTAAAGAAAGGTGCGACTCACAAACCTATATGATTATGGTTGAGTTCACAAGCAATGAACTTAAATCTATTTATTCAATTGTTAAAGCTATTACGAGATTTTATGAAAATTTAAATAATAGAACTTACTCGGGAATCATTGGTGTTGTTTGTACTTTCGGCTGCACAACTTCTCCGATAGCGAATATGCCTCCTCCTTGAGACCCATCCAAGCAATGAGAAAATATCTTTCTTACCTTTTTCTCTGATGCAAGCTGTGAAAGCACAGAAGAATTTGCCTGCCCAAACCCAAGTATTCCGTCTAGAGCTTGTTGTGATGAACCCAACTCCCCAGCCTGTTGAGATCCACACCTATAATGGATACCAGAATAAATCATTATAGGATAATATGTTAACATCTATTACATAGCTCTTATTTTTAAACTAAATGTACCATATTTGATCAGTTTTCACACGAATGTGTCAGGTTGGTTTCATTTATCTCAAAACGCTCAACTGGGTCGTAAGAAAAAGTTTGCTTTAAAAAAAAAATTCAAACAGGCCTAAAGTCAACCAAAGTGTAATTTTTAATGCAGAAATCCTCCTAAATTGTTTTATTCTGCAGCAATCGCGATATTGGTGGGCACATATTGAAAATTCCCATTATTGTTTTCCAAATACTCCTGTGTATGCGCTTAGAGGTACTGTATGTTTAACTAAAATGGTCTTCAAACTGTTGTTTGCACGTGAAACTATATAATTTGGATTGTACTTTTTGAATCTTAGGGAAACCCTGCGGCTGCTAAATCAATCCCTCTTCCAGTCATCTTCTCTCCTATTTTTTTTATTACAAGGAGTGGGAGTCCTACTTTCTGCATCAAGATTGGTGGAGAAAATTATAGTTTTATTACACACTGGAACTGGTACAGGAAGATACTTCACATATTCTGCTCAAGCTCGCGACTGTTTTGGATTTTTGAACCATGGCTCCAGGTATGCTGACTGCTAAATGTAGCAAAATGCTCACGTCGGGTGGGTTGGGTTGGGTAACAATTTTGGTATGGGTTAAAACAACTCAGGTTTGGTTTATTCAAGAACACTAAGGTCCATTTTATTACCTTTTATATATAACTACGATGCCGGAACCATGGTGGATGTAGGAAACCACACATGGAAAACAAGAAGAAATTCATTAAACCCCAAAAGGGCGCCCAATCGGGACTTTCCACTTTTTTTCTCATTAAATTATCATAACATCTTAAAAACCTATTAAGTATACAAACATCTATTGAAATTACAACCTCCACCAACTGCCATCTGTAGAAATGCTAAATTAAATGGGTTGAATGTACCCAATTGAAAGTACCTCAACCATGCATTGTTTACTCTAATGGCACATGCAGGCTGCTTGGTTGGTGGTCGATAGATGAAGGAAGCCGAGAAGAGCAGGCACAACTTTACCAGGATGGGGCTTCCGGGTAAGTAATATTCCCTCATTGCTTGATTATTGCTCTGTGTATGTTTAAATCTCATGCACACTAGGAAGTATAGAAATAGATATAGAAAAATATATTAACACCTACATGAAATTTATCTTGAAAAAGAAATACGAGTTGGTTTTATAACTTGTAATTCCAAATTATCTTGATTCACGTCTGTTGGTAAAAGTGGGCGATGTGGATACAATTGTAATCGTGTCTTCATTGTCAGCCCTTCCGCCTCCTCTGATTGAACCCAATAATAGTGTTATGTAGCAGGGACCAAGGTGGTAATCACAGTGGCAGATTTTATCATCAGAAATTTTATGTATTGTGGTACCGTCAGGTTTTACTTAGTTTATATGTATTGCTCTTTTTAAAATGGGCATGGTATTGATCTTTTCTTTTGGAACATTGGAACTAAGATAAAGCCAAGGTTATTGTGGCTGTTATTTAGACAGGAATAATAGTATGAACCTTGTTATTGGAACATTGTTTTGAACCTTTGAACTTTCTTCCTTGTCTACTGCAAAGATATGCTAGTGTTTACCAATCTTTGTTTATTTATTTATTTATTTTATTCAGGAGTCGGTGGATCCATTATCTCTTGTTGCTGATGAACTATCGATCGTTGCTAATAGGTTGCGAGCAATGGTTGTTGTTGAGGTATGTCTGTTGTGACAACTTGTTTTTGAGCATGACTGAAAGTATTTCTTTCTGAATATATTACCGACTTCAAACGTGTGATCTTACAGGTGACAAAGCTTGCATCAGCAGCCGAGTACTTCTTTAAGATGGGCGTTGAAGGGAAGAGGTTTCAACCTACTGTAAGTTTATTGCTTTCATTCTTTGATGACTGAGATTCTTACCATTAATTGGGTTTTCATCATCAGAATGGTGAATGCATGTCCATGTTTATATAATACTATTGTACCAAAAGGAAACAAGTTGAGAACTATTATCATTTCAGAGAAATTTTCAAGTATCTTGTTATGTTATTATGCTCAAAATATTGACCAAAATGTATCTTTTGCAGTTTATTTTAGTGATGGCAACAGCTTTAAATGTTCAAATTCCTAAACCAGCTTCAGGAGGGGTGGTAGATATGTTCTCAACTGAGTTGCGCACAAGACAACAATCTATTGCCGAAATCACAGAGATGATTCATGTAAGGTTTCCTTAAACATTATTTGCATATGCTACTTGATTTTCGAGACACCAGTCTTACCATATTGATGCATGGCATTGGTTTAAATTATAGGAGTAAGGCTAAGAAAAATTACAATAGTATAATAAAGTGCTATAAGAGTTCAAAATCCAAATCAAGGGCTAAATAGTAGGCTAGAAAAATATCAGCAATTACGGGCATAAAAGACATCGTTTTCTCCCCTATATATTGCAGAAGGATTTGTTGCTCTCCTTCTACTCGTGGAATTAATAAGCTTTAGAAACGATATGTTGATATGTATTTGGACCTTTCTAAGATATAAGTGTACTTGTATGATGCTGTTACACTAGGTGCACTTTGTGATTTTATGCTATAGGATCGATGAAAACTGATGAATAGGTTTCATTTACGCCACACTAACATATGTAACTAGTAGTATAGACCGTAGGAATATCTTATTTAAAAGTTGCTTATACTGTATAAACAAATAGCAAATTTTAAACAGTAAGGCTGAGACCATGTAATCAATTTTGCACAATTGGCACGCCACACTAACATATGAGAGACTAGCTAGCTTATGAGAGACTATATGTTAATGGTGATTTGTTGTTCATGGTTCATAACTTCACTTATAATTCGTTGTTAAGTTTTATTAATATGGCATCATCTCTATTGTATATCTTATCGAATATGCTAAAGTAATATTACAAAAATGATACTCTTCTTGAGAACTCTTAAGGTCCTCCATTTATCTTTCCAATTTCATAATGTGAATCATAATGTTACTGGAAACTTTATACGTTTCTTTAGGTGTTTTGGGATTCAAAGGATGAAAAGTGCACTTGTGGACGTGCTGAAGAAGAGGAGAAAGTGAAAAAGCTGGGAGTCACTATGGATCAGTTGGAAAACCCTCAGTCAGCCTATGCCAGTGTAAGTCGTCTGGTTTTTTGAGCAATTATGTTAGGAAATGTCACTAAAAGCACCGAGCATGTAACTTGTCGATGATATCTTAGTTAAAGGCAGGCAAACACAACACACACACACACACCCCTAAGAAGAATATGGATGATGTCTATATTGCTAGCTAAATAGGTATTTAAAAGCTGCAAAAAAGAGTATTTACTATAGGCATTTTGCTTTGGCCTAATTGTTATGTTTTTTTTATCATCTCTTTGCCTGTTGGTTCAAAGTTGAAGATGACAATATTGACGGTAGATAGCGACTCGAATATGACTTGTTGGTTCAAAGTTGTTCAATGAAATATGTAGTTTTTTTTCACAAGTGCATTTTTTTAATGCACATTAGGTGTTCAATGAAATTATGTAGTTTTTTTTTTCACATGTGCAATTTTTTTTAATGCACATTAGGTGTTCAATGAAATATGTAGTTTTTCTTCACACGTGCAATTTTTTTAATGCACATTAGGTGTTCAATGAAATATGTAGTTTTTCTTCATATGTGCAATTTTTTTAATGCACATTAGGTGTTCAATGAAATATGTAGTTTTTCTTCACATGTGCAATTTTTTTAATGCACATTAGGTGTTCAATGAAATATGTAGCTTTTCTTCACATGTGCAATTTCTTTTTAATGCACATTAGGTGTTCAATGAAATATGTAGTTTTTTTTCACATGTGCAATTTTTTTTAATGCACATTAGGTGTTCAATGAAATATGTAGTTTTTCTTCACATGTGCAATTTTTTTAATGCACATTAGGTGTTCAATGAAATATGTAGCTTTTCTTCACATGTGCAATTTCTTTTTAATGCACATTAGGTGTTCAATGAAATATGTAGTTTTTTTTCACATGTGCAATTTTTTTTAATGCACATTAGGTGTTCAATGAAATATGTAGTTTTTCTTCACATGTGCAATTTTTTTAATGCACATTAGGTGTTCAATGAAATATGTAGTTTTTCTTCACATGTGCAATTTTTTTAATGCACATTAGGTGTTCAATGAAATATGTAGCTTTTCTTCACATGTGCAATTTCTTTTTAATGCACATTAGGTGTTCAATGAAATATGTAGTTTTTTTTCACATGTGCAATTTTTTTTAACGCACATTAGGTGTTCAATGAAATATGTAGCTTTTCTTCACATGTGCAATTTTTTTTAACGCACATTAGGTGTTCAATGTGTTCAATGAAATATGTAGCTTTTCTTCACATGTGCAATTTTTTTTAATGCACATTAGGTGTTCAATGAAATATGTAGCTTTTCTTCACATGTGCAATTTTTTTTAATGCACATTAGGTGTTCAATGAAATATGTAGCTTTTCTTCACATGTGCAATTTTTTTTAATGCACATTAGGTGTTCAATGAAATATGTAGCTTTTCTTCACATGTGCAATTTTTTTTAATGCACATTAGGTGTTCAATGAAATGTCTAGTTTTTCTTCACATGTGCAATTTTTTTTAATGCACATTAGGTGTTCAATGAAGTATGTAGCTTTTCTTCACATGTGCAATTTTTTAATGCACATTAGGTGTTTGATGACATGTATAGTTTTTCTTCACATGTGACCATTCGTTGGCTGAAATGTGTAGTTTTTCTTCACATGTGCTATTATTTTTTAATGCACATTAGGTGTTTGATGAAATGTGTAGTTTTTTTTTCACATGTGCTATTTTTTTATTGCGCGGTAGGAGTTTGATGAAACATATAGTCTTTCTTCACATGCGACTATAGGTCGGCTGAAATGTATAGTTTTTCTTTACGTGTTGTGCTATTTTTTTATGCACATTTGGTGTTTGATGAAAATCTGTAGTTTTTCTTCACATGTGACTATAGGTTGAAATTTGAAGTTGGTACCTATTATTATCTAAGGTCATAGAAATATATCTGTAGCATAAAGCAAAACGTCTGGGTGCAAATGGAGTGTTGAAAGTAATCCAAACTCCTTCATGTACTCGGGTGAAAAAATGGTTGCCAAAGCTATGTTTTTTCTATGTGAACAAGCTTTCTTTTCACATGTGGGCACCCTTCATAGGATTTACCCCGGAATTCATAGAGGTTGGTTTTAGGATACTCGTTATTCTGATTTAAAGAAATTTTTGGAGAGTTAATCTATTGGCTACTGGTTTGAAAAGGTATTCAATGATGAAATAATTTTGTTGCAAATGACTGATCTTTAAAGATCTTTCACATGCGAAAAAGTGTACACAGTTGGGTCTTTAAATATTTAGTCCGATGTTTTTTTGGGACGAAGGGAGTAAATTGATTATAACTAGGCTGATTTGGGTTTTTTTTTTCTTTTTCTTTTTTTTTTTTTGAAATATTGATAGGAGTTGAATACGGTGAAGGAGAAGATCAATGCAAAGGAAGAAAATGCTAAGGAGTTGGAGCGAAAACTGGAGGCGATGAGGCCGGGGCTGAGGGAAGTAAAGAAGGAGGAGAAGAGTGTATTGGAAAAAGATCTTAAGAAGTTTAATGATTTGATCGAGCAATTGCAGGATCACGAGCTGAGAGCTGAGAAGCAAATGGAGGAAAAAGAGAAAGCATTGGGGGTTAAAGTGGAGGAAAGGAGTAGGATTTGTGCAGAAAATGAGTTGAAGAAGAAGGTGGAGGAGCAGGGTTTTAATATGAGGGATGCAGAAAGGATGAAAGGGGAGTTGCAGGCGGTGGAGAGAGATATTGGAGAGGCTGATTTTGAGAGGAATAAGTGGGAGGAGAAGTGTTGGGATCTTAACGCTATCATTGGGACAAAGTGGAAGGAACTTGAGGCGCTTCAAATTGAATGCAATCAGGCTATCCGCAGGTACCTATTAATAGTCACTTCACTTGTAGAAATTAGAAAAAGTGCAAAATGTTTGTTATTTATGTACTACCGACATCACATAATCTGATATTGCATACCCTAGTTTAGATGCATGAGGTAGAGTGGTACATGTGATCGTTTTCATGCTTGATTTGATTTAACATTGATTCTAGTTTTAGATTAACCAACTTTTTGAGTGACAGTCCACTCGTTATTAGTTAATGTTGTTTAATAATTCAGTTTGGTTCTTATCAATAGAATGTGAAAATTGAGTAGAACTTTTGATTTTTAAGGTGCCGAGAGTCGCATTGTAAATGCAGTCCTCAGATGGTCCAAAACCACATTTTTCCCTTTTAGGGAGGTGTCCAAATGAGGATGTGATCTGACCTTGGAAAGGTAAGAAGAGTCATGTGGCTTGTTTGCAAAGATATATGAATAACTGCTGTTTGTTAACAGAGGTATGTATAGATGCATGCTCTGTCCGCAATCTGTTTGAATGGAAAATTACGGCCTTTTATCAGTATATTTGGATGTGCATCATAATTCCAGAGTATCTGATTACTGCAAAATAAATTATCAATTATGAGATTTTGGTGTTTCTATAATGTGTTTCTGATTATGATGGTACAATGAGTATACCCTAGAGAAGGAACTAGTGTGGAGCATCCATGTACAAGAACATGTATGCATGTGGTGGATACTGCTTTAATATAGATAAATACAAGTGCTTTTCTCCATGCAACATAAAGGGCTCTCATTCATGAAGACTTTGTATTTTTTCTTTAAAATAACATTATTCTAGAATGTGAGATGAAGTTGCAGATGACTGCAAGGTGTAAACAAAAAGAACCTACCCACAATGAAAGCTTTAAGAATATAAACAATAAAGGAATATACCAGTTTTACAATTACGAATTTACAACTTTGGCACAACTTCGTTTAGTAACTTACTAAGACTAGCATTTATGATACTTTGTTATGAATGTATAGATCAGGTGTTGAAAAACTGAGGCCATAATTTTTTCTGAATATATCATGGATTTTTGCTGACAAGCAATATTCTTGTCCAGTTGTCCTATCATGTTCATGCGCTTTGAGCACCACCAATTGCTAGGGATTGGGTAGCATCATCTAGTTCAGTCTTGTTACATTGAACATGCATTTTTTGGTAGAACCAACTAAGGTTATACACGATCATAACTCGCTATTTCTTTGTCATTTTCTTGCATACGCATTGGGGGGATGGGTTATCTCCTTAGTATAAACCATTTATCTTGTGCGTTTTTTATCTTTATTTCTTTATCAATTCTGGTTCGTATCATCCTTCCTTGCACCAAATCACCTACTACAGTCCTAATCCAATTTCGTTAGGTGTCAGTGGCAATAAAAGTGCCAGGCTTACTTATCCTTAAATTTGGCATGATATCGAGTTACGTGCATTGTCGTTGCAACGGGCATAAGTAATTCTTTTTAATGCACATTAGGTGTTCAATGAAGTATGTAGTTTTTCTTCACATGTGCAAGTTTTTTTAATGCACATTAGGTGTTCAATGAAATATGTAGTTTTTCTTCACATGTGCAATTTTTTTAATGCACATTAGGTGTTCAATGAAATATGTAGATTTTCTTCACACGTGCTACTTTTTCTTATTGGACATTAGGTGTTCAATGAAGTATGTAGCTTTTCTTCACATGTGCTATTTTTTTTAATGCACATTAGGTGTTCAATGAAGTATGTATTTTTCTTCACACGTGCAATTTTTTTTAATGCATATTAGGTGTTCAATGAAACATGTAGCTTTTCTTCACATGTGCAATTTTTTTTATGCACATTAGGTGTTCAATGAAATATGTAGCTTTTCTTCACATGTGCAATTTTTTTAATGCACATTAGGTGTTCAATGAAGTATGTAGTTTTTTTTCACATGTGCAATTTTTTTTTAATGCACATTAGGTGTTCAATGAAATATGTAGTTTTTTCTTCACATGTGCAATTATTCTGATTCAAACATGATCTTAACTTTGCTTAATCAAACTTGCTTGCAGTCTCTTGGGAGCATAGTGGCATTTCAAGCCATGACATCAATAGCTGTGATCGAGTTATTGCTTACGCATTGCCAATATTCTTTAGGGTTACATTGGCTTTTAAATCATTTGTACCAGGGCCTTTCAACTTAGGCAAATTGGATATCAGTTGCTTGGGTTGCTACCATTTCTGTGCTATTTTCTTTGCCAGTAGCTTACCCCATTACCACTATTACCAATCAGACTCTCGACTATACGCCTGTTGCAGTTGGTGGTCTCTTCATCATCGTTGTGTCGTATTGGATAGTGAGTGCACGACACTGGTTTAAGGGTCCCGTAACAAATGTTGGTACCCATAGTAATGTATGATGAGCATCTTATTTTATACCTATGGTTATTTGCATATTAACTTTTTGTATGGTATTGGCTATTGTACTCATATAGGAAATCAGTAACTAAAATAGTCTTTTTATTTGTATATGGTTTATTCAATTAATCAAGAAAGAAATAAAATGATAAATAAAATCTTAGGAAAAGGGGTCTGTGCCTTATTTTGCTCATAATTTCTTTAGTCTTTACTTGTTTACGAACTGCCATAGTGACCACCATCACGAGGGGTCATCTAATGTGGCACCACCATCACGAATGGCAAAATGATAGATACCGAGTAATGTGACCAGAAAATAATTAAATACTCGCAATATGATCAGATAAGAAAGAAAAGACAAATTTACTATGCCAACTAATAACTAAAATCAATGTCATTACACATCCGCATGATTAATTTCGACCGCAACATAGCAGTGACGCAAAAAGAGGCTCAATCATCTTAGACAACTACAAACTCAGCACCGATGGGTAGATGATCACTGGGATGTGAATGATTAGGTAATCAGCCTTTTATACTAACCGAATCTACTTTTGGGAGCTCAACGTACCCAATTGGCTTGATTCCCTCAGAGGAATTGCTAGGTCTTGTGAGAATTCTGCTGAAGGTTTTGCCATTGAACCAACTGAAACAAGGTACTGGTGCACCTGAAACGTGAATAAAATTAACCCCCATTAGAACCATTAAGTGTCCAATATTAAAGCTTTTTTTAATTTGGTTTCAATTGACTCACTATTCAGTTTTCAATCAACTATTTCATGGTTGGAAAATGGCTATTTCTGATAGATGTTTTTGCATATACAATAGAAACTGCAGGTTTCATGAAACTTTAGTGTAAACGTAAACTTATGTAACGAAAAGGAAAATTTGCATATAGTCCTAGTTTTATTCCATTTAACCAACATGTCAGGCTAGACAACCATGAAACTTTCAAACTATCATGTCATCTTTTGCATATAGAGCTGGTTCCCTGGTGGCATATCCAAAAAAATTCACAATTAAGACTTACAGGCATGTCAGTTGCCATGTCATCTTTTGCTAATAGTTACAGGGACAGATTACCTTAAACCGAAATTTTACAAAAGTCAATAACCTTAAATTTGAATTTTTGAAAGTTGGATCATTGTTTCTAGCCTATAAAAGGAGCTCATTGCTCAATAGAGACCAAACTAAAGTTAGTAACTTTTTTTTATCCAATTAGCGATAAATTTAATGACATTATGTGTACCTTATCTCTAGGAACTGAATTAAAATCCCCAGCAATAAGCAGCGAAGGAGTGCACTCAAACTTTTCAGACACCATTTTCTTGAACTGAGCTACACGTGATAACAAATATTTCGCATGTGCAAGCTTCACATCAGCCCATTCTGGGTCCCTAAGAAACAGAATTAGAATTTTTTATTGTCCACATTCAACACAAAATAATAAATTATCTACCAAATTGAATCCTTTAAACATAAGGATAGAACAGGAATCATCATTACCAGTAAATATGTGAGTTTGCCACAATGACATAGTGTTCGTAAGGCTCTTTAAACTTGAAAGCGGCCATGATTCCAACACAATCACATTTCAACCGTACATATGGATCATTAGGATCTCCATGGTCCTTTGAACTAGTTCCTTGACCTATGCTACAATGAAAAAAAGAAACAACATTATATTCGACAGCCCAGTCTTACAATATACAAAAAATTTAAAATAATACTGTTAGTACCATTCATATCAAAATCAAGAGCTTTCTCTTCAGGTTTTGCACGTGTTGATTCGTCTAGAATCAACTCAGCAAGGTCATTATAGTCAATTTTTTCTTCTATGACCAACTCCAATCTGGAAATCAAAGAAACAAAAGGGTAAAAATAGTACATGATATACATTTACAATTGATATGAATACTTAAAATTCAATATCAATGAAATGGTTTTCTTTCTATAAAGCTTACTTCTTGCGCTTGTAGAAGATCCCACATCCGTCTTTTTTCGTCCCACCTCTTTTAACATAGATGCTAGAGTAATCATACTGCCCTACTTTTTCTTTGTAGAAATTATCATAATTGTCTAGTTCCTGAAAACAGCAGTAATATTAAATGTCTCAATACAAAAACACAAAAACAGAGTTAATGAATATAATGGACTTACTTACAGCAACAAAATAAAATGTATATATAAGGTTCCAAAAATGAGTACTAATACTATAACTCTATACTGATCTAAGAATGAGTGGATCATCAAACACATGAGTTTGGAATTTGAGTCAAGTGTATTGAGTTGCAGTACTGACTACTGAGTCGCCTAGTCATAAGTTCAATATTCTGATCACATTTTTCTTTTATGCGTTAATGCAAAGATAGTGATCAGTTTCAAACTTTCAACCACTCTTGGCTTCATATTCAGTTTATCTATCTCAGCTATAGATAAGTACAACATTAACATATACGTGTGAGACAAATAGCAGATATATACCTGGGCCCGTTTCTGCTCATCCATGTTTGGTGGAGCAGAGCTGGTTCGAGCAGGTACCTACAAAATCCACACAAAGCTTGATAGTTATTATAATTTCATGAAACCATATACATATCGAATAGAGATACACCCATTAGTTATTATTGGGTTGATTTGGGTTGTGTTTTTATTGTTAACAGACCAAATAGAATGGTTAGACTAAAGGGGAACAAGTTGAATGTGTTAGAAGTCACCCCAAAGCCAATTTCATAATGCATACAACCTCCTACTTCACTTTATTCAAGGATTTAGATTATTTGTCAGTATACTGCTTTTGCAATCATAACTTATTTACCAAATAACTCAAATGTTGACATAGAAAGTGTTTATGGGTAAACCCAATCCGTTGCAGAGCCAAATATGGCCTTAAACCCGACCCATGCCATATTGATATCTCTAGTATCTAGATCATTACGATTCAAATGAGTTAATTTTGCATAGAGCACGAGAAAATACCTGCATTCCATTCACAACACCAGGACTGATAGACCCAAATTGAAGAGGAAATGACTTGGAAGTATCAGCCGAACCTAAACATGAAAAAAATGCATCAACAGAGAGCTTGAAAGTACTCTTAACTAATTGAACTTGGGCGTTCAAACCAGATAATAAAAATTAGTTTTAACTCGCAAAAAGTAACAAACACAGTACCCTTGGCACCATAAGAAACAACAACGAAGATAACTGAGGAGTCACTATACCCTGGAAAAGAAACATATATTTTAAGTTTTAATCAAATTGTAGCTATCTATAAATCTTGATATTTTAACCATAAAAATTTAGGCACCTGACTGACAGCTTCACCAAAGTGCAAGTAAAAGACCAACTCTAATTGCAGATATTATTGACACCCCCAAAAAGTCTACCAACTACAACTACCATTATGGTCTTCCCAACAATTAAAAGTGCTAATGATCCCATAATAACAGGAAAATTTGAAAACAGAAGTTTTTGATCGATCGACATTCCAACCTGAGAAACAAAATGATGTATCAATACTTGAAAATTTCATATAAAGTTTGTAAAACATAGATTATGAGGGAAACCAAGATTACAAGGCATACCGTCATAAAGAATAGACCTATAAGAAGGCCACAATATGGAGCAATATCTGATTCAACTTGCAAAGAAAATTCAGTTTCTGCAAGTAACAAACCAGCAACAAAAGCTCCAAGTGCCATTGAAAGACCAGCCTGTTTCATTTGTTAAGAGAGAGAGAGAGAGAGAGAGAGAGAGAGAGAGAGAGAGAGAG
Source organism: Artemisia argyi (assembly GCA_030686995.1). Classification (NCBI taxonomy): domain Eukaryota; kingdom Viridiplantae; phylum Streptophyta; class Magnoliopsida; order Asterales; family Asteraceae; genus Artemisia; species Artemisia argyi. The sequence goes on along the minus strand of CM060687.1, from coordinate 197,109,992 downwards.
AGATTCATATTAATATGTAGTGATTGCAAATGCGATGATTAAACAGAATTAAAGTCTACTTACACGGGTAGTAAGTAGACTAGTACGCAGAATAACCAGAAGTGTATTTGCAGAAAATATTTCTGTATTTTGCATCTATGCGATTTGCTTGTAAATTGGGTGAAGCAGCTGAAAACAGCAACAAAGGAAACAGAGCTAAGAAACTGACACAACATGCATCAAAATATAAGCTTTAATACTTTTTTAAGCTAAGTAGCTAACAGTAATAACCTAGTGAGGGTAAAATCACTTGGACTCAAAGAGGAATGATTATTCTTAAACTTATCTCAAGTGAGTGACAACATTTACAAACTTGCCGGGTCCACAGATATGGATGAGTCCAGCAGGTTGGGTAACGGGTGAAACGATCTGGTTGAAACAGTTCATTTTTCATAGATGTCAAAATGGAATGGGTCAAATTGACACGCAACATTCATTGCACATGTTTTAAAAAAACTATCACAATTATATCCTTAAATAATAAGTTTAAGAGGGTTTTATCAATAGACTTTGGGCACCTTACCACCTATCTGGCAGCTCCTATTTTAGCTAGTTCTTGTTTGATCAAGTTGAGATATAAACAACACAAACCGACCCAGTTTAAAGTATATGGGCTTAATATTCCACCTCTATCTAAACCCAAATCTATCCTGGGCACTTCAGCAATGCGAAGAACTTACCAACCGTCCTCCAACGATAATGGCACTGATAGCAACAACTGCCTTTACAGCAGCCAAATCAAGAGCTTCAGCAATCGCAAAGAAGGCAATCTGATATTTTTTAAATGCTCATTAATAAAATTAATAAAGAGAGTTGTAAATTTGTGATCAAGTTACTATCATCAGATAATGGAACATAAGAAGTTACAAGTAAAATATTATCTCACCAACTTGATCAAGTTACTATCATTAGTAGAATGCATACAACTGATAATGTCAAATAATACAACAGCATAGGAGATAAAATAAGCGTATATATCTTCAATCGGATGAATAGTGCACATACTTACCCCTCCTTTAGATGAATTCGGTGATATAAGAGGTGTAAGAATCAGCAAAACAACAACCGCTAAATCACATAAATGTGCCTACTTTCATAATGGATAAAGATATTATTTATCAAAATAAATGCATAAAACTTCTATGTACTTTTTAAGAGCAACTTATAGCATCATCACATTCAGTAGTGCTTCCACGGATACATAAAACTTCAGTTGCAGAAACACTTCTTAGTAATACACAAGATAAATTACAGGTTGATTTTAACCCACTATATGTATCAGAAAGAAATCTTAGCATCTAAGAATCACATGCTAAATAAACTAATCAAATATACACTCCTTGTTATATTAAACAATACATTTGATCATTCCCACTAAAGTCCCTAATTATATTTTTATAAAAATAATAACTACTTGGCTGTATGGGGAAATTTGATAATCGCATTAAACCATATGAAATACTCAAGTATGAACACATTAGTGATGAAAAATCTCAAAATATGATCAAAACAATTCGTAGTATAAAGGTGCTTAATTTCTTAGAATAACAATAACCATCTCCCGCAGTGGGAGTCTTAATGGTTTATGCATTTGAAACAGATGCTTACTAAGCCCTGTAATCAACATCTTTTATATTCTAATTAGAATTCCAGCTCAATCTTAGGCATCCAAGTTGGAAATTTCGTGAACCTAAAGAGCCTATCAGTTGTGTCGTCATTCACCCAATCATGCATCATATAATCCTTAGTGAATAAAAAACGATGCTTGTCCAAGTTTTTGGCCGAAGACAGTAGTTTGCTGGCTGAAAATTTTGGGATGGCTCGCGAAAAAGTCTATAAATGGGCACATGAATTTGTACCCAAGCCATTCCAATGTCAGCATATAGCAATGGGTCATTTGTAACAAAATTTCATACGCAGTGTATGTAACTAAATACTACTGTAGTAACTAATAGCAGGTTAAAACACATTAAGCAAAATAAATACTAGCTAAAAAGACAAATCAGCACCTTTCTGGCACAAAGAATACACTCTAATTCATTACTTACGGATAATCTTCACACGTGAAGAAAATCTAACTAAACATATATAATCAAAAAATCCTCTATTAACCTAAAAAATTCATTACTTACTCATATTCTTCACACGTGAAGATACTCTAACTAAACTTAATTCCTCTAATAATCTCAAAACTTCATTCCTTACTATATTCTTCACATGCGAAGATACTTTTAATATACTTAAATAAATATAAAAAATCACTAATCTCGATATTCTTCACATGTGACTAACTTCATAATATCAACAATCTAAATCATCTTTGAGCATCAAACACCTTATTCGTAACCTGTTCTTTCACAAATGCATCAAAATTTACAAGTCTAAACTAATTTTATAAAAATTAATTGAATAATAATAAAATATAACAATTACTTGAAACCTCTATGTAGTCTGATTTAAACAAATCATTTTCTTCACTAATTTCAGCTTCCTCTGGTTCAATTTCATCCAAATTCACATTTTATTCATCCGATTGCGGTGATTATTGTAGTTGAACGACGGTGACATACGGTGGTTGAATGACGGTGACATACGGCGGTTCAATGACGGTGACATGCCGTGGTTGAATGAAGGTTATACGATGTGGTTGAATGACGGTGATGTGGTGGTTGAACGATGGTGATCTGCGGTGGTTGAACGATTGTGATATGCGGTGGTTGAACGATGGTGTATGTGGTGGTTGAATGAAGGTGATCTGAAGTGGGAGATGATTGAAGATCTGTAGTTGTGGTTGTTGAACCACGGTGTGTAAGATATTTTATTCCAGGGAGAGAATTGTGCGTATTTCACCTTCACTTTTTATGTTGTGTGTGTTTTTTTTATTTTTATAGTAGGTATAGGAAGGATATTAAAAAATATCTTTAGTTAGTGTTAATTGAAGTTTAATCTTAGCCATTAGATCTAAAAAAAGAAGGGATTAGATAGATGGCTGGGATCTCTTCTCGCGTTCTCACAAAAATTAGATTTCTCACATGAATGACTCCCTATATATATATATATATATATATATATATATATATATATATATATATATATATATATATATATATATAATTTGCCCGGCAATATATGAAAAATTGTTCACTACTCAGAAGATGAAAAATTGTTCACTACTCAAAGGACTTGTGGTCTAGTGGGTGGGGCTTAACTAGTTAAGCGAGCCACAAGTGGGAGTAGTACCGGGTGGGTGACCACCCGGGAAGTCCTCACTTGTGGTCCACTTGCAGACCATTTGTTTCGGAGATATATTGCAATGATCGATTCGAAGCCCTTAGACCAAGCCGCTGGGGTTAGAATCCTGAGCATGGCCCGGTTTTCATCCGGCTGTTTCTCCAGCAAGGTAACTTGTGTGGAGGCAGTACGGTTTCCGGGGGAAACCCGTTACCACCTGAGATCAGCGTGGACCCGGTTCAGACAACATAGTCTGGCGGGGTGGCGATGGGGCCTTCGCTGTCCGCGAAGGTGGTCGATTCTAAGTTGAAATTCACCTTTCAAAAAAAAATTGTTCAATAATATGGATGATACTTCATTGGTCCCTACATGAGACTAAGACTTCATTTTAAGTACTAAAACCATGTTGCACGCCCTCGACTCCAAAGACAGATCCCATGACAATGCCATTGTTAATTTTCCTTTAAAAAATTTTATTTGGAAAATAAGTAATCTCACATACAAAAAGTAAATTTTATACAATTATCATCTAAATAGTTAGACAACGACTAATCCATATTGTATCGATAGAAATAGCTTAACTTTGGACGTCAAACCAATAATTTAGAGTTCAAATACACACAAAGCTTACTTCTCAATAAGTAAAAAAGCAATCATAATTTGTTTGAGTCAAAATTAATATATTGTTTCCTTTAGGTTATTGGAACAACGAATTGATTTTTGTATGCTTAGATCATATATTACACAAATACTCACATTAATACAGTTTAGAATTAAGTAGGTCCTTGCAATGCACCATCAATCTATCATTACCTAAGTTTTCACCCAATCACTTATTCACTTATGGATTCTTAAGCAAAAGAGATACCAAAAAACTTAGGCTACCCACAGTAAGGGGATTCAATCCCCTTACTTTTCCCTGCCACGTCAGCTTTCTCTCTCCAGCGACCTGCAGGTGATTCAGTGCCCCAGTAAGGGCGACCTAGTTCAGTTTTTTTTTTTTTTTTTTTTTTTTTTTTTTTTTTTTTTTTTTTACAAACTTAATAATTAAAACACTAATTTCATTAATAAAAATAAAACAGTACATAGATTGAAAACATAAACTTAAACATTACATAAACTTCAATTATAATCCTAACTTCAGTTGTAGTCCGGGTGATCCCAAGTCTGAGAGTTGTCGGAGCGGTAACCGTCATCGTAAGGATCAAAGCTCGCGAACCTCTCTTCTTCTAATTGAGTTATTTTAGAAACTAAGTTTTTGTTGCAAACTGAGATCCCCACCATCCATATAGTTTGATCTAATGGTGGGGATTAACCTAAGATTTAATAAGACAACCTAAGTCTATGTTTTTTTTCTTGTCATTTTTGTCTATCTTATTTATTCATTTTTTTCCTTTTTTCTTTTCTTTCTTTTTTTTAACTCCACGTTTTTTTCCTTTAATTCACGTTTTTTTTTTTATTTTTTTTTATTTTTATTTTTTTTAATTCGTGTTTTTTTTTTCTTTTTTTTTACGTTTTTTTTCATTTTTTCATACATATTCGTCGGTTTTATACGTTTTCGTCAGTTTTCTAACGTTTTCATACATTTTCGTCCATTTTCATACGTTTTCGTCTGTTTTCTTACGTTTTCGCTTGTTTTCATACGTTTTCGTTTATTTTCTTACGTTTTCACCCGTTTCGTCCATTTTAATACGTTTTCGTCCGTTTTTATACGTTTTCATTTGTTTTCTTACGTTTTCATCTGTTTTCGAATTTTTTTCATACGTTTTCGTCCGTTTCCATATATATATATATATATATATATATATCCGTCCGTTTTATTACGTTTTCGACCATTTTCATACGTTTTCATCAGTTTTCTTACGCTTTCGTCCGTTTTTATACGTTTTCATTCGTTTTCTTACATTTCTTCGTTTGTTTTCATCCGTTTTCTTTCATTTTCTTCAATTTTTCATACATTTTCGTCCTTTTTCATATGTGTTTTTACACTTTCATACGTTTTCATCTGTTTTCAATCATTTTCGTCCATTTTTAAATGCTTTTGGCCATTTTCAGAGTTTTTCATACGTTTCTGAATACCATAAGAGATATTATATGATATTTAGAATATCACAAGTGATATTCCGTTATATTCTGAGTATCACAAGTGATTTTTTGAATATCACATGTGATATTCTTTGATTTTCTGAATATCACAAGTGATATTCTAAGTACCACAAATGATATTCTTAATATCATAAATGATATTTCGGGATAGTCAGAATATTACAAGTGATATTCTGAATATCACAAGTGATTTTCAACTAATGTTTTGTAAGTGAATATCACAAGTGATATTCTGAATATCACAAGTGATTTTCTGAATATCATAAGTGATTTTCAACTAATGTTTTGTAACATGAAAATCACAATTGATATTCAGAAAACCAAAAGAGATAGATATTCAGAAAATCACAACTGATATTCAGAATATCACAAGTGATATTCAGAATATCACAAGTGATAGTCTGAATATCAATTGTGATATTCAAAACGTATGAAAAACGTAAGAAAATAGACGAAAACATAAGAAAATCACAAGTGATATTCAGAAAATCACAAGTGATATTCTGAAAATCACAAGTAATATTCAGAAAATCACAAGTGATATTATGAATATCACTTGTAATATTCAGAAACGTAAGAAAACAAACGAAAACGTGAGAAAATGGATGAATATGTATGAAAACGGACAAAAACATATGAAAGCGTAAAAGCACTTATGAAAATGGGCAAAAACAATGGATGAAAATAAAGGAAAATGGATGAAAACGGACAAAAACGTATGAAAATGAACAAAAATGAACGAAATCGGATGAAAATGTATGAAAATAGACGAAAATGGGTAAAAACGGACGAAAACGTATGACAACAGACAAAAATGAATGAAAGCGTAAAAACACGTCTAAAACCGGACGAAAATGTATGAAAAATGGATGAAAACGGACGAAAACGTATTAAAACGAATGAAAACAAACGAAAACATAAGAAAACAGGCGAAAACGTATGAAAACAGACGTAGACGGGCAAAAACATAAGAAAACGAAATAAAACGTAGAAAAATGGACGAAAACCTATAAAAACAGACGAAAACGTATGAAAATAGACAAAAACGTCAAAAAATGGACGAAAACGTACTTAAACGGACAAAAACGTCTGAAAATGGACGAAAACATATATAAACGTATGAAAATGGACGAAAACGTATATAAACGAACGAAAACGTTTGAAAACGGATGATAACGTAGAAAAACGAACGAAAACAGATGAAAACGTACGAAAACGTGTGAAAACAGACAAAAACGTTTGAAAACGGACGAAAGCGTATATAAACGTATGAAAAAGAATAAAAATGGACGAAAACGTTTAAAAACGAACGAAAGTGTTTGAAAGTAGACGAAAGCGTAAAAAAACGAACGAAAATGTTTGAAAAGAGACAAAAACGTATGAAAACGGAAAAAAAACGTTTGAAAACAGACGAAAACGTATGAAAGCGGAAGAAAAAAAACGTTAATTATTAAAAAAAATGAATTAGAAAAAAAAAACGTGAATCGTTTATTTATTATTATTTTTTTTAAAGAGAAAAAAAATGACTTGAAAAAATAACTATTAAAAAAAAGACAAAAAAAAGCGTGAAAAAAAAGATAAAAATTAGCTTGAATAGAAAAAAAAAATACAAAAGAAAAAAAAAAAGAGAAAATGTGTGAATAGAAAAAAAGTCAAAGAAAAAAGAAAGAAAGAAAAAAGACGTGGAGCCCCCAAAAAAAGAAAAAAGACAAAAAAAGGAAAAAGAAAATAACAATGAATAAATAAGAAACAAAAAAAAGTCAAGAAAAAAACATGAACTTAGGTTAATAAAATTTGTAAAAAGAAACCGTAACAAATAAAAAATAATAATAACGAGCCTAAACTAGTAGGACCCACATGTCTTATTAAACAAAAGAAACCAACTTCACTTTCTTTTCTTCGGTCATTAATTCATCATTCAATCCTAGTACCTTATTAGCCTCTGATCAGTTTCACAATTAGACCATTCGACTTGCAGTTTAACGCACTTGTAGTCTCATTTATAGTTTTAACTCTTAGGAACTATTCTAAGATTAAAGCATACGGAGTATACACTTGTCCAAACATCAAACTTTCTGATGTCCAAACAACATGTAATTGCTCTGAAAAACAGCATACACAAACCTTTAAAAGTATCTAATTGTCAATCGCTGTAACCAAAACAGCATACAAACAATAACAAACATGCAATTGCTGCAACAACAACAACAACAAAAAAAGGCATGGTTGCTGTAAAAAACCGTGTTGGAAGAGCATGTAGAAGCTGTAATTGCTGCTAAAAAACAACATACAAATATGTAATTGCTTTTAGAAAAAAGAGCATGTAATTGCTGCAAAAACTTGTTTCCAAACAGCCATGTATAGGCTATGTCCAAACATCATATAAAAGCTGTTAAAACAGCATATAAGCCTGTCCAAACAGCCCATCTTTCTGCTGTCCAAATAGCATATAGGAAGCGTTTAAACACCATAAAAACCTGTCTAAACAGCTTTTAAAGCTTTCAAAAACTTGTAAAAAGCAATGTGGAACACATATAAAAGATTTAATGCCAAACAAGCCGGAATTATAGTAACGGGTAAAACCCGGCGGGTCACACTGGGTTTTGAGTTCTTAAAACCGGTTTCTTTTGTTTTGTTATCTTTGCCTGAACCGGTTCGACTGGTCGAACCAGCCGGGTCGAACCGGGTTTCCAAACATTGAAAAAGAAAAGTGGTATAGTAAAAGTACTTGTTGGTGTCTGCAAACATTTGTATGAAATTGGGGGAGTGTCCCTGGTAGACGATTAAAATTAGAAACCAGGGGATTTCTAAGTTACAAAGTAAAATCAACATACAAATATTTAATTGCTTTTAAAATAAAAGAGCATTTAATTGCTGCAAAAACCTGTTTCCAAACAGCCATGTAAAGGTTATTTCCAAACAACATATAAAAGCTGCTAAAACAGCATATAAGCCTTTCTAAACAGCCCATCTTTATGCAAAAACGGTTTTTCCTTATCAATATTGTATGCAAGCAATGGGTAACAACAATTTGGGATTGCTGATCTGCTTTAAAATTTGAAACAATGCTACGGGTCAAATGGGTAACAACCTTCTAATTTCAGCGTTTATTCTTTTACTGTATTATATAAGCAGTTATGAGTTGACTTTTTGGGATTATTGATCTACTTTGAAACATTACCTTGCTACTTTTCAAGGCTTTCCGTATATAGTCCTTCAATTGGTCCTTGGTATTACGGGTCCCCTTCCCATACGATTTGGAAAAATCATTTTGTGCCTGAAACAAGAATGAGTAGTGTGTATAAGAACTTGAATGAATGCAGCAATAGCATAATCATTTGATTTCAAAAAGTCTACAGAAAGATTACTCAAGATTTTGATACTTTCGCTACAAGATAAGATGGTAAAGGAAAAAATCATTCATAAGTGAGTTCCATAGAGGTCGAATACAAGCTCTTGATCTTCCTCAACAGTTTTATATTCATGTTCCTCCTTTTTAAATTCATCAATATGTGATAAGATAGTATGATCATAAGTTAAGTATATACAGTTTAATTGGGATGAACAAATCTCAAAGTATGAGATGAACATCATCAACCTCTAATAGAATTATAATTGCTTATTCTCAATAGTATATCGCCAGTTACATCATGCACTATGACACAATATGGCTTAAAAACCAACACACAGGCTAATGCTAATGCTATTTTCTTAGTTAGTATTACTAACAAATGGACAACTTGATGCAAGGTGTAAAACTACAATAGCACTACTTTTAAGTAAAAACCCAAACCAACCTAGCCAAAAAGTTTATATATACGAAGCCATAATTGGTCACCATGTCCCATATCGCCTGTTACATCATGCACTATGACAAAAAATTTATATATACGGAGCCAAAAGTAGTCACCATGATTGAATCTTTTGGGATAAAAGTAAAAGAGTCTCATTTTGTTGTTGGATGTTATTAATCTTTATTATGTTGTGGGATGTTATAACTTATAAGGGTTTCTAATTTTTATTGGCTAGTTAACAATGAATTCGGATCGAGGAGGGGTGGACTATGTATTGAATGGTTGGGCCAAAAGTTGAAACTAGTACAATCCGATTTATTGCTTTACTTGGGCTGAGCCCAGAAACAATAAAAACCTTAAACGTACGCATATAAGTATGTAGTTTGATATGCAAGTACATATATATATACACATGTATGTTCCGTATCTGTGTCGGTATCTTTTGTTTTTAAGGTTTGGTTGGTTTCAATGGCAGAGGCGATGGTTCTCGATCTAGATATGTTTGAGGAAATACTTGCAAGATCGGATGTTGAAGATCTCAATCGGTTCAAGGCTGTTTGTAAGTCATGGCAATCTTTAATCTCTAATCCAGTTTTTATTAAGAAACATCTTGTTCAAAGCTACAATAAAGATCACAAGAATAATGAAACTAGAAGGATTAATGTCGCTGCGTTACCGCATGACGTTTCCCCGTATCAACGCACCGATGGTTGTATTTATTCTTTTATTTTAGGCTCTTCTAATGGACTAGTTTGTTTAGTTACTCCTGATGCTAAACATATTTACGTACTAAACCCTTCCGTTAGACTTATTAAACAACTCCCGGGGGACCTGCCAATCACCATTCCTGAAATCTCCAGTTTATGTTCCGGTATTGGTTACGATCGCGTCAATGATGATTACAAGGTAATACTAGGCGATGAGACGTGTTTCCATGTCTTCTCTTTGAGATCAAATGTTTGGAAAGTTGTGGAATTTGGCAGTCATTATAAGTTTATTAGTAATGTTGGTGTCTTATATAACGGCTCTCTTCACTGGTTTACGGAAGACGATAACAAGGAGGTTTCAATTGTTTCGTTTGATCCGTCTCAAGAAGATTTAAAAGAAATCCCCCAACCCGATGATCCACGTTATGAATGGAAACCTTATCGCAGACTAGGCGTTCTGAACGGATGTTTATCCATATGTTATTATGGATTTGGTAATGATGACAATATATGGATAATGAACAACTACAATGTTAAGCACTCTTGGGAAATGTTGCCACATTATTGCAAGCCTACATCTCAAGTCATACACTCTTTGTATGAGCCGAAGAATTATTGGCTTAAATATAAGGGTAACAAGATTCCATCTGAGGAGGAGGGTGCTGAGAGGATCTTTCGACAAGTTATTTTGGATGTCACGACACATAAATTTATTAGTGCCTCCCTATTTGTGAAGAGCCTGGTATCACCCCATGTTCAAGGCAAGCAATAAGTAGCTAGGATTCCTAAGTTATCACATGTATTATCTTATGGAGTATTTATTCTGACATTGATTTTTGTTTATACTTATAACTATTTGAGATTGAATGCGATTGAAGCAACTCTGATACGTATTTCTATTCTAGTGTACAATGTTAGGCTTTACGTTTAAGATTTTTATAGGCTGACCTTGATTTTTCTTAAATGATTGGTATATAGTCCTTTTTGTCTCAACACGTGTCAAAAAGCTAATTGAATCGCACATTCGCACGTTAGCACATGACCAAATTGGGAAAACATGTTGGTTTTGTATCTTTTTTAGAAATTGAACGAGAAAAAGTACATTTTGAGAATTTACTCGTTTTGAAGAGGCACAAAGTAAGAAGATATGTATCTAGCTATAACTTGCAAAATTGTGTCATAAGTAGCAAAAATAAGTACACTCCAAAATAATACACCAACATACGCAAAAATATATGTCATATCAACGGTACCCATCATTCAAATCATTTGTTGTAGTGGTTGCCACAACCAAGAGTTTATTTCTCAAATGTTTTAACCCTATAAATTTAAAGCTTATTTTCACGTACAATCGGTTCAAAAGCAATTTGAATGTACCAAAAAATTAAACCTCTCTTTGCGAAACATAAGTAAACTAATCACTTTACCGTAATAATTTATTGTAGAGCTGAGATTTGGATCAACTTCAATATGAAATTTAAGATATTTTCCCCTCTTTAAGTCTTACAGCTCCTCTCTAGGACAACAACAATACCATGGCAATATAAGATAAATTATTAAAAAAATATTATACTTGCCACTGTTTCATTTTTAGGGTAGCCATTTTTTTTTTTTTTTTTTTTTTTTTTCATTTTGAGAGTAATTTTCTTTCAAGTTCATCATCTTTAGATAATATGTGACATTTTTACCCTTCGGAAAAAAAAATGTATTAGCTAAGAGGGATAAAAATGTCCAAAAATTTCACAAAATACCCTAAAGACGATGAATTTGAAAGGAAATTACCCTCAAAATAAATAAATAAATAAATAAATAAATAAAAAATTGTTCACTACTCAGAAGATGAAACAGTAGCAAGTATAATACTTTATATATATATATATATATATATATATATATATATATATATATATATATATATATATATATATATAGGGTGGCTTTATTTTCAGAACCCTGTTAAGTGCGGGAACTGCGAGAACTCTAATTTTGCATTAGAAAACATGCATGTTCATATAAAACATGTATGTTTTCTTACATACACCTTAATACACATGCCTACGTATTAAGGTGTATGTAAGAAAACATACATGTTTTATATGAACATGCATGTTTTCTAATGCATAATTGGAGTTCTCGCAGTTCCCGCACTTAATAGAGTTCTAAAAATAAAACCATTTTGCATTGATCTGTTGCACTTAACATGTTTTTATATGAGCATGTATGTTATACATGTATGTATATTAAGGTGTATGTAAAAAAACATACATGTTTTAAATGAACGTGCATGTTTTCTAATGCAAAATTGGAGTTCTCGCAGTTCCCACACTTAACAGGGTTCTGAATATATATATATATATATATATATATATATATATATATATATATATATATATATATATATATATATATATATATATATATATATAATGAGTATCTTTATTTTCAGAACCCTATATATATATATATATATATATATATATATATATATATAATGAGTATCTTTATTTTCAGAACCCTGTTAAGTGAGGGAACTGCGAGAACTGCTAGAACTCTAATTTTGCATTAGAAAACATGCATGTTCATATAAAAATATTTGTTTCTTACATACACCTTAATACACATAATACATGTTTTTATAAAAACCTGTTAAGTGCAATAGATCAATGCAAAATGGTTTTATTTTTAGAACCCTGTTAAATGCGGGAACTGTGAGAACTCCAATTATGCATTAGAAAACATGCATGTTCATATAAAACATGTATGTTTTCTTACATACACCTTAATACGCAGGCATGTGTATGTAAGAAAACATACATGTTTTATATGAACATGCATGTTTTCTAATGCAAAATTGGAGTTCTCGCAGTTCCCGCACTTAACAGGGTTCTGAAAATAAAGCTCCCCTATATATAATTTGCCCGGCAATATATGAATGTACGTAATATGGTTTAGTAATTAATTGTTCAATAATATGGATGATACTTCATTGGTCCCTACATGAGACTAAGACTTCATTTTAAGTACTAAAACCATGTTGCACGCCCTCGACTCCAAAGACAGATCCCATGACAATGCCATTGTTAATTTTCCTTTAAAAAATTTTATTTGGAAAATAAGTAATCTCACATACAAAAAGTAAATTTTATACAATTATCATCTAAATAGTTAGACAACGACTAATCCATATTGTATCGATAGAAATAGCTTAACTTTGGACGTCAAACCAATTACTTAGAGTTCAAATACACACAAAGCTTACTTCTCAATAAGTAAAAAAGCAATCATAATTTGTTTGAGTCAAAATTAATATATTGTTTCCTTTAGGTTATTGGAACAACGAATTGATTTTTGTATGCTTAGATCATATATTACACAAATACTCACATTAATACAGTTTAGAATTAAGTAGGTCCTTGCAATGCACCATCAATCTATCATTACCTAAGTTTTCACCCAATCACTTATTCACTTATGGATTCTTAAGCAAAAGAGATACCAAAAAACTTAGGCTACCCACAGTAAGGGGATTCAATCCCCTTACTTTTCCCTGCCACGTCAGCTTTCTCTCTCCAGCGACCTGCAAGCGATTCAGTGCCCTAGTAAGGGCGACCTAGTTCAGTTTTTTTTTTTTTTTTTTTTTTTTTTTTTTTTTTTTTTTTTATACAAACTTAATAATTAAAACACTAATTTCATTAATAAAAATAAAACAATACATAGATTGAAAACATAAACTTAAACATTACATAAACTTCAATTATAATCCTAACTTCAGTTGTAGTCCGGGTGATCCCAAGTCTGAGAGTTGTCGGAGCCGTAACCGTCATCGTAAGGATCAAAGCTCGCGAACCTCTCTTCTTCTAACTGAGCTTCCAACCTGCTCAGTTCCCGCTCCTTCTCAGAGTTCCAGCCATCATCATCTGCTGCCACATTTTCCTCAAAACTTACCTGAAAATTATCCAGACGAGGCAGCTGTTGTTGTTGCTCAACAATTCGTTGTGCAGATGAACTTGATGCACCTTGCACAAATTGTTGTTGTTGTTGTTGTTCAACCATAGCAGCTTTCACATTTTCTTCAAAGCTCCAACGAATCTTGTTTGTTTTTTGGGCATGTATCTGACTCACACAGCCACGCAATGCCTCAACAACGGCATGATCTTTACGAAATTCGTCGTATAAAAACTAGTCGATCACATATTTCCTGTCGTCAGAAATGTGATCGCAATCTGAGTAGCGTGTTCTTATTCGTTGTTTGAGGGCCTTTGCCAGCTCAAACCTGCTAATAACTTCGGAAATAGCTTCTTGACGAGCCGTGTCGTCTTTCTCAGCTTGGTTTTTGACCGATTTTTGAAATTCTTCGACGGTATGAGGCAGTTTATTACACGTCATTTTGAATTGCAATATGTGTGAGATTTTGTGAATTTAAGTGTGTAAAATATGTTGTGTTAATGTGGTATTTATAGTGTGTTGATTTTTTTTTTAAAAAAAACCGTTACATGAATTACATGAATATATAAACGGTAACTTCATTCAAAAAACAAAGTAAAAAGGGGAATACCATTCGATCGTCTACACGACCGTTTGGTGTTTTTGTTGTTGCTCGACCGAGTCTCCACAGCAAGGGGATGGGAATCGATCACCCAAGTCGATCGTATACCCCTTCTACATGCAGCCTTAGGCTCTTGCTACACAAAATTATTTCAAACGTTTTGGTTGAATGTTTTGATGGGATCGATGTTAATGCGAAAACAAAAAAGAAATGACTATTTTATACTCAACATTTTCATAATAGTTTTTGGATATCTTTTATATAATAAAAGAATTACATCATTTCGGAGTGTTTTTGCAAAACCCTTCTCATTGAAAAAAAAAATAGACCAATAGGAGAGATCGATTTTGCCATGTAGGCGAAATCGAGCAATATGATTGGTCAATTGAAAGTCAAAATTAAATTGATTTTTGTCAAACTTAATAAATTTGGTGGAGAAATTTAATTAAGAAAAAAATGCATAAAATATAGGTGTCAAATTTATGAAAACAAAATCTTAAAAAAATAGGAAGTGATTAACAAAACTTTAGTGGTTGAATTTTAAATAAATTATATAGAGCTAAGTGTAAAATTACAAGTTTTCAAATTTTTAATAACTTTATAAAAAACACAAATAACACCTTACACTTTATACCATTTATACTTTATAATATTAACTTTGTTTAAAATTGCATGAGTATTACTATTAGTTTTTATACTTTCATCAATTAAAATTACAAAATTTGGTAAATAGGTGAATTAGTTTTAATATTGTTAGTTTTAGACTTTCATCCATTATAACATTTTTTTTAAATAAAGACTCATGTTATTCTATTTAAAAGTTTATCTTTTGCATACACGGGTTTGAATATTAAATACGACTAAATTATTAGTAACGGGAATATAAATATCAAATGGTAAGCACGAGTTACTGTGATATGAAAATAAATATACGCGATTCAACTTATAACAACGACTCATGAAATTGTTATTTAAAATTTATATATGAATATACATAAAAACATTTTAAAAACTTTATGGAGCATATTTTAACTTCAATAACGCTCATTATGTGCTACAAAACTCGCACATTCTATATAACATGATATTAATAGTTAAAGTTAAAACAATAACATCAACATCAACCTCAACATGTCTGTCAGTTAAAAACGTTATACAAATCTAATTTACACATTTTGACAAGTGATATACTCTATTAGGCTGCACCTTCAAATTTTTATTACTTTAGTAGAAAGTGTATTGTGCGCGTTGTTAAGTCCGAAAGAAATGAAGAAAAAAAACATTTTAAAAACTTTACGGAACATATTTTAACTTCAATAACGCTCATTATGTGCTATAAAACTCGCACATTCTGTACAACATGATATCAATAGTTAAAGTTAAACAATAACATCAACATCAACCTCAACATGTCTGTCAGTTAAAAATGTTATACAAAGCTAATT
The DNA here is from genome assembly GCA_030686995.1 of Artemisia argyi. Classification (NCBI taxonomy): domain Eukaryota; kingdom Viridiplantae; phylum Streptophyta; class Magnoliopsida; order Asterales; family Asteraceae; genus Artemisia; species Artemisia argyi. The sequence continues at coordinate 197,094,124 of CM060687.1, read as the reverse complement.
TACTCATTTTGACAAGTGATATACTCTATTAGGTTGCACCTTCTATTTTTTTTATTACTTTAGCATAAAATGTATTGTGCGCGTTGTTAAGTCCAAAAAAAATGAAGAAAAAAAACATTTTAAAAACTTTACGGAACATATTTTAACTTCAATAACGCTCATTATGTGCTATAAAACTCGCACATTCTGTACAACATGATATCAATAGTTAAAGTTAAACAATAACATCAACATCAACCTCAACATGTCTGTCAGTTAAAAATGTTATACAAAGCTAATTTACTCATTTTGACAAGTGATATACTCTATTAGGTTGCACCTTCTATTTTTTTATTACTTTAGCATAAAATGTATTGTGCGCGTTGTTAAGTCCAAAAAAAATGAAGAAAAAAAGTGTACGTTTTGTGCCAATAGTTTGAGTATTAGCTGATTGATGTTTCTTTCAGGATGTTTTATATACCAGTTGGTCCTTATGCGTTGTTTTTTGGAACTTGACACACTAAGAAACTGGGAATACAAGTTCATCACCAAGTATGCTAAAGTAGGAACCATAAAATCCCTCGAAACTACACCTGATGCATCAACTACGGATTTACTTTGAAGGTTACTTATAACATATATTTGATAATATGGTATACGTGTTTATTGAATTTTAAAATCTAGTTGTCTCTTGAATTTTCATATACTTAAATGGCTAACTCACATAATCCCAAGTTAACGTTATATAAATGCCTTTGTCACAGGCACTAATATGTGTTGCATTAACCTTATTCCAAAGTTGCAACAGAAAAACAAATCTCACAAGCATTTGATGAGTTAATTGCTTTTGAATTTTTTGTAATATAGAATAATGATGATCTAGAAAGAGATGTAACTAATATGTCTCATTCACTTGAAAATCTACTACGAAAAGAATGAGCCGGTTTACTAAAGTAGGATTTGCTTAAGTTATTGGAGTTTGGGACTGTTATTTTCTACTAATTATAGTAAGTTTTTAAAGGGTTTTGGGACCGCCTTAATAGTTAAATTTGTGGTGATTAGGATTGTTTTAATAGTTGTCTTAATAGTTAGTAAAGGGTTTTTATGACTGTTTTAATTGCATAATTCAAGGTGTTTGAGACTGTTTTGAATAGCTGAATTGTTGGGTGCATGAAACTGCCTTGATAGCTGAATTCAAGGGTGTTTAAGACTATTTCAATTGCTAATTTTAGGGGTGTTTGGAACTGTAATAATAACCGAATACAGGGGTGTTGCGACTGTTTTTAATAGGCATTGTTATTGCAAAATAAATTTGACTTATACTAAATTAATAGATGTATTGTTCAAAACATTTTAAGACAATATATTCGGTATTAAATACATGATAAAGATTTTGACGAAAAAATCATATAATGAATAAACTTTTTAGAAATAACCCCGTGCGTGCACGGGTATGATATTCAATGAATTGAGTATTGGACTTATCCCAACAATATGATTTAAATTTAATTTGAGAATCATATTTAATAGTTATCCATAGACTTGAGATACCAGATAAGTGTCATGGATGTAGTGCATTTTGTGGAGCAATCTACCGCTTACCGTAATTGGAAGTCATAAGGGTTGTTTTCAGAATGTTGCGAAGTTCATGGGTTATTCTTGTAGTCAAGAGAGAATTCGTTCCTTCTGATTTGTTCAGAAGTTTAATACTGCTGGGCCCCTCGTAGGGTTGACAAAATGTTTGCGTGGCCACGCCCAAAGTCTATCTGGAATACGTTCAGATGTTTTGGCAATTTTGTTCAATCATAAAGAGACGAGAAACAGAATTTAATAAAGGACCTCACATCTTTGTTAATGTAGTATTAGAGGCGAAAGGATAATAATAATGATGAATCATTAAAGGTTTTCCAGGAAACCTAGCTCGGGTCGAACTGGGGGCATTGGAGTGTTGCAAGACGCCAACCAATGTTATTTTACTATTAATAGATATACGAGTGGGAGCTGTTAAAAGTTACGTATAAATATTAATATGTAAATGACTAGTATCGAGCCCGAGACCTCGGGATTGCACACATTACAAATGAGAGTCAAAGATTAATAAATATTAATAGTTAGTTATATTTATTAATAACACAAGTTCAAGGATTAATGATCGTTAGTTATTAAATGTATGGACTAATTATCGTTAAAAGGAAACGGAAAGGAATAGATTGTAAATTGGATGACAAGAAGGATCCGGAACACCCTATGGGTGTGGATGGCCGGTCGACCCAAGCCCAAGGGGGTCGATCCATGCCCTAGCTTGGTCATCAAGTTACATATAGTATATATACAAATCTAGGGGTCATTCATTCACATATCTTTTGTGCACACACAATACCCTAAATTTGGTTCTCTCCTCTTGTTTTCTCTTGGCCGATCGAACCTAAGAAACCCTTAGGGTTGGATCGAATTTTTCATAAGCCTAAACATACTTTTGTTTTAATCTTGCAATTAATTTGATTTGGTATTAGTTTGTGTGTACAAGAACGAGGTAATTACTTACTTTAGTAATTATCAAGAGATCGATAAACAAAACGGTAAGGGGTTTATCATTGATCTAATTGTACAAGAATCAAGGTTTATTTGAAGTGCATCGGGTACGTTTACTATTTATATTTTAGTTAATCTTTATACGTGTTATTATTGATCCTTGCTTCCGCGTATGTGTTATATTGATTATCAAACTCTAACAATCTCCACATGACTCGAGCATGCTTTAAGCCTCCAGCTAGCAAACGGAAACTGACGCCACGAGCAAAAAACTTGTTATCTACCAGTAACTGTCTACAAGAAAATAGATCATAACTGAATCTATTCAATAAGTCAACAGTCAGGATCTCCTACTTGGCGTTTACGAATTCTAACTTGTTTTCTTTCTTTGTGTATTGCCTTCTGTAAGTAGATAACATAGGGTAGAATTTAAACCAGTAAAGATAACAGATTAAATGGGTAAAAAGAACGCAGTGGGTCAACTGAGATAAAATTTGTCTTAAGTGAATTCAAATGCTTAAAAATCTCATGAATTTGTTTCGGTTTTAGATAAATTAGATTATAATTTAAATGATATTTGTTCGGTAATGGTATATTGGTATTTGATATGGTAATTGTTTACTCCATATAACATACTTACAATCAATGGAAAACAAAAGACTTGACTGGTTAAGACTGCGAGAACCATTTTTTAGCCTCAGGTGGTATAGATGACCTGCTTTTGGCTAAACATTACCGGAACAACCTAACCGGCCCATTTGCCACCTCTACGAGATACCTTATATTGAATAAAGCCTAGTAACTGCAGTTTGATGATTACTAGTATTTAAATTTAGGGGTAATTGTGTATTTGCCTCATGAGCTTCACCATGCTTCAAGCCTTGCCTTTTTTTTTTAACATTTCACATTTGCCCCATTGCGACTTATGTAACCTAAGCGAATCGTACAAACCAATACCATGTTGCCACATGTCCTAGTACCAAGTACACTTTTACAAGTGTGTGTAAGACACAAGTACCCTTGTGTAAGTGTCCTTTTTCTTACAACTAGTACTATGTGTAAGTGTACTATTATGCAACTTGTACAATTTTTAAAAATAAAATATACATTAATTTTTTATGCAACTTGTACAATTTATTTCGATTTAACATTTGAAATAGTATTTTTACCTTTTATGCGAACTGCACAAACTTTATTTCGATTTGACATGTGCAATAATATTTGAAATAGTATAAGAACTTTTTATGCGCTTTGTACAAATGTTGTTTGATTAGATAGGTGTACTTTTTATGCGCTTTGTATTTTAATGAATTTTTTAATTTAGACTTGATAGTTTTACTACTTTTAATGCGATTTGTACTTTAATTACTTTTTTAATATATGCAAGTTGTAAAAAAATCTACAATATGCGACTTTATGTTTAAAAAAACATAAAATTCAAAATACAAACTAACACAATCTAAATCAAACACAGAATAAACCTTTTACTATTAGAAAAATTAGTAGCAGTTTCCCAAACAAAAGAAACAAAAAGAGCGAACCACAAAAAACAAGAACATATATGATATACCCGATCAAACTTCCCCAGCACAATCAAACACATATTGCATTTCAATTTTTTTTTTCAGAAACCCTAACTGTAGCAGTTCAGATATGTCAATTGCAACCGAGGTATTTGATGCAAAAGTTAGTGTCCGGTCTAAGATGCATTACCTGGTAAAGATTAAAGCTAAGTTGGCAGCCCACTCAAATCGTGATATTATGTTTAGGAATAGTGTCTTTGGGCGTTGGTTAGATATCCCCCATAGCCCCAATGATAATCATTTGTTGAATTATGTTCTTCAACATCAAGTTTTTGTGCCACAAGTAAGTATTTCTTCCCCAGATTTAATTTACAAAATAGGTAATCAGGAACTTCATTTTGATCGCCGTGAGTTTTGTTTAATTACTGGTTTTAGATGTGGCAATCTTCCTCTTGAAGATAGTAGGCAAAGTTGTTTTACTTACCGTGTGTTTCCTGAGAAGAAATCCAAAAAAACAAAGAGTGTAAAGGCCAGCGAGCTATGCGCTGTTGTTCAGAATGAACAACGCTGGGTTGCATTAAACGATGAAGATGCCGTAAGGGTATGTCTTTTGGTTGTGTGCGAGCTTATATTTATGGGCCGTGAAGAGTTTTTAAACGTGCCTCACCATCTATTGACACTAGCTGATGATTTCTTTGCTTGGAATGCATATCCATGGGGAGAATATATATGGACATATTTTTACAAAAGAACAGTCAATGTGGTTCCTAAGCATGCCAATATGCATTTGGAGTTAAAGAAGCAAGAATCGAAGAAACAACCGACATATAATCTGAATGGTTTTGTTTGGGCGTTAAAGGTTAGTAGTATGTGAAGACCTATTTTTTGTCTGTCTAATAATGTTTTTTTATATTAATATTCCATTTTCTGCATACATTAACTAATTTTGTTGTTATTTTCATGATAAAATTAGATATGGATTCTTGAAACATACCCTAACAGCAAAAACTGGTGGTCGAAAGACACGGATGTAATTCCGCGGGGACTAGGTTGGTCGAACTTTAGGAGATTTGAAAAAACAGATTATGAGCGGTTGTTTGTGCAGGTAATCATACTCACATTTTTGTCCCTCTTGTTATAACATGTGCTGTTATACAAATAGTAAATGTTTAATCTTGAATGAATTAATAGGATCCAAAACCCATCATTGACCTTGTTCCAACTGAGAGAGAGCTGCAGCAACCATGGTTCATTCGAAGTCTTGCCTTTTTTAGAGGAGAGGATGTTCCTTTTATCCAAGCCATTCGACCGGTTGTTGTTGGGTTGGATAAGGATAAAGAGGGTTCATCTTTGGTAGGGAGCGAGATTGTTTTAAAGGATGCGTCTCCCAAAGAAATTGTTGATGGAAAAGAGGGTTTACATGATGTGGCCCTACCAGAGAACAATGTCCGACAGGACATTGATCACGAACCTTTTGTTCGGGATGATGGTCAGTATGTTGTTACAGAATCACGTCAGCTAATGGACGCGTTTGAAGCACTGTGTAAAGAAGTTCTGGATGTGCATCCGGAACTTGTTTCTAAGGTTGATGAATTAAGGAAACTGTATGGTGCTTCTGTACGAATACCGGTTGAGCTTATTAAAGTCAAAGAAAAGGAGTATTTTAAGAAAAATCATGAAGAAGTTACCGAAAAGCTGAATGATGTAAACTCACAACCACGTATTGGAACGGCTGGTGAAGTAGATAATATTACTTATGAGGCATATACACAGCCATCCACACTTACTCAGTTGATTGATGCAATGGCTTATGTGACCGATCCACCTTCATTCACTGGTGTTAATTGCCACGTACCTGATACAGTAAGATAATTTTGTTGGTTAATTAAATTTAATTTGTTTTTTTTTTTTGTATCAAATTTGTCTGGTTATGCATTTATAGTAATGTTATTTGTTATAGCCCAAGCATGAGACGGGTGATAAGATGGATGTTGAGAGACAAGAGCCAAAGCATTGTCTTGTGACAGATCCACCATCTGCGCCTGTGGTTGATTGCGAGATGCCTAACAAAGTAATATATTGTTAACTGTTATTTTTTTCTTAATTTGTTTGGTTATATGTTCACAGTAATGAAAATTTTACAGGGGAACGATCCCTTGAGTGATTACATGGATGTTGAGAGACAATTACCAAATTATTCTTTGGATAATATGTCGGCTGGTTTTGAAGACGATAATGACTCCAATACCGATGTCTCTGGAACGGCAAATCAAGAACAAAAACAAAACGCGGTTGGTGCAGACGTTCGGTCAGAAGATAAGACACGGGTGAACCAAACTATGGATTGTGCTACATCGTTGGAGGCGAATACTAGTGACTTGATTGGTTTTAACCAAAAAAAGAATGATCTTGATAAGTTCATTTGAGAATTAACGAACAATGAAATGATGAAGCAATTGATGGCATCCCCACCCCCAAATGGTTTTAAAGAGAATGTGTACGGATGTACGCGGAGGCGCCGAAAACCAGGTCCTGCCTACGTAACACCTTACCAAAAGCAACCCGAAACCACTCCACAACCAAGAAAAAGGGCTAAGATAGCCACAAAGGTGACTAAGCCTTTGGTGCCAGTAGAATGCCCAATCAATGATACCAGCGATGGTCCCCGAACGTTAACTACAGACGACATTGATTGGCAAAAACTACATGTCGAACCTTTTAGAGAGGTACAGTATTCGAATACATTGCATGCTACTTTATTAATCTTTAATGCACAAAATATGTAACGTTTGGCCTGTTTTGTTCCAGGATCTTAAGCGGCACAAAAAAGCAAACCCATGGAAAGTGACTGTGCCTGGATATTTGAAATACTTGTTAAAAAAAGGTGACAGTGAAGAGTCCATGAAAATGTACAAGTTTCCGTGGGGCGGATGTCATATTGTTGTTGATGATGAATTCTGGATTGCATTATTGGGATTTGAAATAGTCTTAAACACCCTTGAATTCAGCTATCAAGGCAGTTTCATGCACCCAACAATTCAGCTATTCAAAACAGTCTCAAACACCTTGAATTAAGCAATTAAAACAGTCATAAAAACCTTTTAATAACTATTATGACAACTATTAAAACAATCCTAATCACCACAAATTTAACTATTAAGGCGGTCCCAAAACCCTTTAAAAACTTACTATAATTAGTAGAAAATAACAGTCCCAAACTCCAATAACTTAAGCAAGTCCTACTTTAGTAAACCGGCTCATTCTTTTCGTAGTAGATTTTCAAGTGAATGAGACATATTAGTTACATCTCTTTCTAGATCATCATTATTCTATATTACAAAAAATTCAAAAGCAATTAACTCATCAAATGCTTGTGTGAGTACATTTAATTTCCAATTAACATAGCAATCAAATTAAAATGAAATTATGTTTCCTCAAATAAATCGAAAACTGTATTTGTGTGATTTAGACAAAAACGTGTCTTTGTGATATGGTCAAAAAATTTCTCAAAATACAATTAAAATGCTAGAAATTAAGAGCTTTAATTTATAGAGGTGAGTTATTTTAGTTTTTGTTGCAAACTGAAATCCCCACAATCCATATAGTTTGATCTAATGGTGAGGATTAACCTAAGATTTAATAAGACAACCTAAATCTATGTTTTTTTTCTTGTCCTTTTTGTCTATCTTATTTATTCATTTTTTCCTTTTATCTTTTCTTTCTTTTTTTTTTAACTCCACGTTTTTTTCATTTAATTCGCGTTTTTTTTTTTTTTTTTTTTTTTTTTTTTTTAATTCGTGTTTCTTTTTTTTTCTTTTTTTCTTTTTTTTATGTTTTTTTTCATTTTACATACATATTCGTCGGTTTTTTACGTTTTCGTCAGTTTTCTAACGTTTTCGTTCGTTTTCATACATTTTCGTCCATTTTCATACGTTTTCGCTTGTTTTCATACGTTTTCGTTTATTTTCTTACGTTTTTACCCGTTTCGTCCATTTTAATACGTTTTCGTCCGTTTTTATACGTTTTCATTCGTTTTCTTACGTTTTCATCTGTTTTCGAATTTTTTTTCATACGTTTTCGTCCATTTTCATATATATATATATATATATATATATATATATATATATATATATCCGTCTGTTTTATTACGTTTTCGTCCATTTTCATACGTTTTCATCAGTTTTCTTACGCTTTCGTCCATTTTCATACGTTTTCTTACATTTCTTCGTTCGTTTTCATCCGTTTTCTTTCATTTTCGTCAATTTTTCATACATTTTCGTCCTTTTTCATATGTGTTTTTACACTTTCATACGTTTTCATCTGTTTTCAATCATTTTCGTCCATTTTTAAATGCTTTTGGCCATTTTCAGAGTTTTTCATACATTTCTGAATACCATAAGAGATATTATATGATATTCAGAATATCACAAGTGATATTCCGTTATATTCTGAGTATCACAAGTGATTTTTTGAATATCACATGTGATATTCTTTGATTTTCTGAATATCACAAGTGATATTCTAAGTACCACAAATGATATTCTTAATATCATAAATGATATTTCGTGATAGTCAGAATATTACAAGTGATATTCTGAATATCACAAGTGATTTTCAACTAATGTTTTGTAAGTGAATATCACAAGTGATATTTTGAATATCACAAGTGATTTTCTGAATATCATAAGTGATTTTCAACTAATGTTTTGTAACATGAAAATCACAATTGATATTCAGAAAACCAAAAGAGATAGATATTCAGAAAATCACAACTGATATTCAGAATATCACAAGTGATATTCAGAAAATTACAAGTGATAGTCTGAATATCAATTGTGATATTCAAAACGTATGAAAAACGTAAGAAAATAGACGACATAAGAAAATCACAAGTGATATTCAGAAAATCACAAGTGATATTCTGAAAATCACAAGTGATATTCTGAAAATCACAAGTGATATTCTGAAAATCACAAGTGATATTCAGAAAATCACAAGTGATATTATGAATATCACTTGTAATATTCAGAAACGTAAGAAAACAAACGAAAACGTGGGAAAATGGATGAATATGTATGAAAACGGACAAAAACATATGAAAGCGTAAAAGCACTTATGAAAATGGGCAAAAACAATGGATGAAAATAAAGGAAAATGGATGAAAACGGACAAAAACGTATGAAAATGAACAAAAATGAACGAAATCGGATGAAAATGTATGAAAATAGACGAAAATGGGCAAAAACGGACGAAAACGTATGAAAACAGACAAAAATGAATGAAAGCGTAAAAACACGTCTAAAACCGGACGAAAATGTATGAAAAATGGATGAAAACGGACGAAAACGTATTAAAACGAATGAAAACGTATGAAAACAAACGAAAACATAAGAAAACAGGCGAAAACGTATGAAAACAGACGTAGACGGGCAAAAACGTAAGAAAACGAACGAAAACGTAGGAAAATGGACGAAAACCTATAAAAACAGACGAAAACGTATGAAAATAGACAAAAACGTCAAAAAATGGACGAAAACGTACGTAAACGGACAAAAACATCTGAAAATGGACGAAAACATATATAAACGTATGAAAATGGACGAAAACGTATATAAACGAACGAAAACGTTTGAAAACGGATGATAACGTATAAAAACGGACGAAAACAGATGAAAACGTGTGAAAACAGACAAAAACGTTTGAAAACGGACGAAAGCGTATATAAACGTATGAAAAAGAATAAAAATGGACGAAAATTTTAAAAACGAACAAAAACGTTTGAAAGTAGACGAAAGCGTAAAAAAACGAACGAAAATGTTTGAAAAGAGACGAAAACGTATGAAAACGGAAAAAAACGTTTGAAAACAGACGAAAACGTATGAAAGCGGAAGAAAAAAAAACGTTAATTATTAAAAAAAAATGAATTAGAAAAAAAAAAACGTGAATTGTTTATTTATTATTTTTTTTTTTAAAAAGAGAAAAAAATGACTTGAAAAAATAACTATTAAAAAAAAGACAAAAAAAAGCGTGAAAAAAAAAGATAAAAATTAGCTTGAATAGGAAAAAAAATACAAAAGAAAAAAAAAGAGAAAATGTGTGAATAGAAAAAAAGTCAAAGAAAAAAGAAAGAAAGGAAAAAGACGTGGAGCACCCAAAAAAAGAAAAAAGACAAAAAAAAAATAAAAAAAAAATAACAATGAATAAATAAGAAACAAAAAAAAGTCAAAAAAAAAACATGAACTTAGGTTAATAAAATTTATAAAAAGAAACCCTAACAAATAAAAAATAATAATAACGAGCCTAAACTAGTAGGACCCACATGTCTTATTAAATAAAAGAAACCTACTTGACTTTCTTTTCTTCGGTCATTAATTCATCATTCAATCCTAGTACCTTATTAGCCTCTGATCAGTTTCACAATTAGACCATTCGACTTGCAGTTTAACGCACTTGTAGTCTCATTTATAGTTTTAACTCTTAGGAACTATTCTAAGATTAAAGCATACGGAGTATACACTTGTCCAAACATCCAACTTTCTGATGTCCAAACAACATGTAATTGCTCTGAAAAACAGCATACAAACCTTTAAAAGTATCTAATTGTCAATCGCTGTAACCAAAACAGCATAAAAACAATAACAAACATGCAATTGCTACAACAACAACAAAAAAAAGGCATGGTTGTTGTAAAAAACCGTGTTGGAAGAGAATGTAGAAGCTGTAATTGCTGCTAAAAAACAACATACAAATATGTAATTGCTTTTAGAAAAAAGAGCATGTAATTGCTGCAAAAACTTGTTTCCAAACAGCCATGTATAGGCTATGTCCAAACATCATATAAAAGCTGTTAAAACAGCATATAAGCCTGTCCAAACAGCCCATCTTTCTGCTGTCCAAATAGCATATAGGAAGCGTTTAAACACCATAAAAACCTGTCTAAACAGCTTTTAAAGCTTTCAAAAACTTGTAAAAAGCAATGTGGAACACATATAAAAGATTTAATGCCAAACTAGCCAGAATTATAGTAACGGGTAAAACCCGGGGGGTCACACTGGGTTTTGAGTTCTTAAAACCGGTTTCTTTTGTTCTGTTATCTTTGCCTGAACCGGTTCGACCGGTCGAACCAGCCGGGTTTCCAAACATTGAAAAAGAAAAGTGGTATAGTAAAAGTACTTGTTGGTGTCTGCAAACATTTGTATGAAATTGGGGGAGTGTCCCTGGTAGACGATTAAAATTAGAAACCAGGGGATTTCTAAGTTACAAAGTAAAATCAACATAAAAATATTTAATCGCTTTTAAAATAAAAGAGCATTTAATTGCTGCAAAAACCTGCTTCCAAACAGCCATGTAAAGGTTATTTCCAAACAACATATAAAAGCTGCTAAAACAGCATATAAGCCTTTCTAAACAGCCCATCTTTCTGCAAAAACGGTTTTTCCTTATCAATATTTTATGCAAGCAATGGGTAACAACAATTTGGGATTGCTGATCTGCTTTAAAATTTGAAACAATGCTACGGGTCAAATGGGTAACAACCTTCTAATTTCAGCGTTTATTCTTTTACTGTATTATATAAGCAGTTATCAGTTGACTTTTTGGGATTATTGATCTGCTTTGAAACATTACCTTGCTACTTTTCAAGGCTTTCCGTATATAGTCCTTCAATTGGTCCTTGGTATTACGGGTCCCCTTCCCATACGATTTGGAAAAATCATTTTGTGCCTGAAACAAGAATGAGTAGTGTGTATAAGAACTTGAATGAATGCAGCAATAGCATAATCATTTGATTTCAAAAAGTCTACAGAAAGATTACTCAAGATTTTGATACTTTCGCTACAAGATAAGATGGTAAAGGAAAAAATCATTCATAAGTGAGTTCCATAGAGGTCGAATACAAGCTTTTGATCTTCCTCAACAGTTTTATATTCAAGTTCCTCCTTTTTAAATTCATCAATATGTAATAAGATAGTATGATCATAAGTTTAGTATATACAGTTTAATTGGGATGAACAAATCTCAAAGTATGAGATGAACATCATCAACCTCTAATAGAATTATAATTGCTTATTCTCAATAGTATATCGCCAGTTACATCATGCACTATGACACAATATGGCTTAAAAACCAACACACAGGCTAATGCTAATGCTATTTTCTTAGTTAGTATTACTAACAAATGGACAACTTGATGCAAGGTGTAAAACTACAATAGCACTACTTTTAAGTAAAAACCCAAACCAACCTAGCCAAAAAGTTTATATATACGAAGCCATAATTGGTCACCATGTCCCATATCGCCTGTTACATCATGCACTATGACAAAAAATTTATATATACGGAGCCAAAAGTAGTCACCATGATTGAATCTTTTGAGATAAAAGTAAAAGAGTCTCAACATACATTGTGCAGAGTATCCATACGAAGCGAATCTACATAATTTCCAAAAAGACATACATCTTCAGTACAGAAAACTAAAAATATATATACCTGATGCGGCATATGTAAGATTATTTTTTTAAGTTTACCATATATATAGTACCATTGAACACTCTAGTATCATCTGTTACATTATGCACTACACTTTCACTCGCTAATCTTTAGTTAGTTGGAGTAGTTTATATTAGTATTACGGTACCAGAGCTTCATTTGATACTTGGCGACCCAATCGATTCAATCAACACAACAAAAATATATTGCAACTTTAAACAATTTAGTGTTACACAAAGCACATGCCATAGCTTTTTTCTTTTGAATACCACTTTATGAACTTATCCACAAGACAAAAACATGTCTTTGAATGAAATGAGGGAACCATACAAGACAATTCCAATCAATATTATCCCATCAAAACTGCATCATAGTCAATACTTACACCATCTGAACATGAAGTCACTAACCAAAACACCTAAAGAAAAAAGACGTGGAGCCCCCAAAAAAAGAAAAAAGAAAATAACAATGAATAAATAAGAAACAAAAAAAAGTCAAGAAAAAAACATGGACTTAGGTTTCATTTTTAAATCTTAGGTTAATCCTCACCATTAGATCAAACTAAATATATGGTGGGGATTTGTCCCTCAGTTTGTAGCAAAAAAATGTTTTGTGAAAGAACTTTAGAAATTTAGTTTCTAAAGTTCAGACAATAATTAACCAATAAAATGCGTTTAAAATAACTAATTATAAAAGTATAAACAAAAGCATTTATCGAAATTTAGTTGGTTTATTTTAAAAAATAAAAAATATTGGAATATGACTTTGCGGTGCGGTGCGGTTTTCGGCGGAAACTGAAACCGCATCGCAAAATGCGGTTTTCTTATTTTCAGGAATCGCATCGCGGTTTTTGTTTCGGTTTTTGCGTTGTGGGTTTTGCTGTTTTTTTACGGTTTGCGGTGCGGTTCCTGCTCACCCCTAATTCTGAAGATTAATTTTTTGACAAATTGTTATATTACAGTTTTAATCTAAAAGTAGAGCTAGTTTGTCAAATATCATTAAAAAAAGCTATAATTTTAATATTTTTCAGCAACAACACCTGCACCAGCATCAACAACAACACCAGCACCAACAACAACAACAACAATACCAACACCAACAACATCTATTTTTGCCAAACATATCCTTTAACTCCAATGTAATCTAAATGACCCGTTTATTTGTAGGGTTGTTACTCCTTTTGAAATACTATAGAACATTGCCATGTTTGTGAACATACACAATCTTCTAAGAGGCTTATTTATCTAGTCTTTCTAGAATCTTATATACAACGTTTGTGAACATACTATAAATATCAAAGTATTCATTTATCTAAACTCTTTTTTCAAAATTTGAGCTAAAACGTCTTTTATGAAAGTATACGTTGAAAAAAAAATTGGTACATGTTACTTACCTCAAGCTAAATAATGTCTTTGTTGGTTGCGGGTTCAAGTTTCTCCGTCTCATATGAAATACATATGTGATATATTTGTAAAGTGTATAGATATATTGTGAGATTATTAGTTTTAAAAAAGAGATATATAATTCTTTTAAAATGCTACCAATAGAAAAGATATCAAGTGATAATTCAATTTGCTTAAGTTAAGCCGGTCATAAAATTAAATTAAAGATATATGCCAGATTCTTAGTTGAACTTTTAGATAGTAGCCGAATAATCTATTACTCTTTTCGTCCCAAAACAAGTATCTATTATTGTTTGATGAAAATTATAATAATCAAAATACATATAAAATCAACTCTAGGCAAACTTAAAGAGCTCCTTGTAGAATTCACGTAAATGCACCTTGTTTAAAGGAAAATTGTATCACAAATCCTGTTTAGATGAAGAATTCACGTAAATGCACCTTGTTTAAAATGAAAATTGTATCATAGATCTTGTTTAGTGAGTAAGAGAGTTCACAATTCACAAACACATCGAAAATAAGCAATGACTTCAATGTGCCACATAGTTACGAGTAAGATGGACAAGTGCTTTACGTAAGTACTAGCAGGTCCTCACATGATTCGGTGGCCTCACATGATTCAGTGGCGGGTATCCTGTAATTTAATTTTTTTTGACTAATATTTATTTCATTTGTACGTTTTTTGACAATAATTTTACCGATCAATTTATTTATTTAAGGATTATAAGCAATGTTAAAAGTTTAATAAAACTTTGCTTTGTTTGTTTGTTTTTTATGTCTAGTAATTTGTTTTGTTTGTACAATAAATTATTTTAATTGTATTATTTATTGAGGGGGGGGGGGGGGGGGGGGGGGGGGGGGGGGGGTTTAAAGTATTATTAGCTCAACATGTTGATAACTTAATTCAATTCAATATATGTGTTGATGCATGAATTGTTTGTACATATTATATGATTTTTTTTTTTTTTTTTTTTGAATGTCTTAACAGCCACTTGTCCTTTTAACGAGTCAAACATCTTAATCGGTCATACGTTTTGGGCGTTCAGACCGTTTGTTTTTTTTCCGTTCAAACGCGGTCAGAGGCAGTTGCATCTTAATGGTCTATATTAGAGGGGTGTCTTAATGCCTCTTGTTGACACAAAATAACCCAAAAAAACTTAGTACGAGCAAGCAAATGACACAACACCTTACTTCAACAAGATTTTCGATTCAGATTCAGACATTTACGCCTCAGATTCAGATTCAGATGTGCGGTTCAGATTCAGAGCCTCTGAATAAACAAACAACACCTTAGTGTATTTAATTAGTGACATTTAATAAACAATATGTGCTCGAATCTAGCATTTGTACTTTTAGCTTTATTACTTGTGTTCTTTAACTTGAAGTTTTGCTTATTAATTGTGTTTGAATTGGTTGTACTTGATGCTTTATTGTTTGTATTGGTGAATTTTAGTTTTTAACTATCTTGTGTATTTATTGCCAAAAAAGTGATTTGTGCATTATAAGATACTAAGATAAGAATATTTAATATCATTATTAGGGACGGAACCAGGTAGGTCCCGGGGGTCCTGTGACACTCATTGAATTTTGCAACGCAACGTTAACTTTGTAAGAAAACCTTGATTTTTCTTAAATGTACGTGGTCAAAAAAAAAAGCTGTGTTTCTCATGTATAATTTTTCGTAAATACACCAGGTCAAAGTGTGTATGCTATAAACAAATGTACACCATACTCAACAGAGCAATGGGACTCGATGGTGTTTAACTGGCCAAATCTCAACATTCATGTGTCATATCTATACAACATATAAAGGAAAAATGGTCAAACTTGAAAAGTGAAAAGTTGAAATGTTGAAAAATCTTATTAAATGAAATTATAAAATGTAATTAATACTCTTATTAAAACACCCCATTACTTAAAAGTACAACGATTTATTCACATTGTACAACCAATTAAAAATATATCAACCAAATTAAATAAAACCAATTAAAACAATTAATACAAATGACAAACCGGGTTGACCCGGGACGCTTCACACCCGACGGGTTGAACCGGTTTAATTTGACCTGTTTTCGACCCAACCTAGCAAGTTGACCCGGTTTAAATCGACAAATTTTTCGACCGGAACGGTTCACGCTTCAAACCCGACGGGTTGAACCGGTTTAATTTGACCCGTTTTCGATCCAACCTAGCAAGTTGACCCGGTTTAAATCGACAAATTTTTCGACTGGAACGGTTCAACCGGTTGAACCACCCGGGTCAAACCGGGTTTCAAAATATTATGTTTAATTCCTAAATCTTCAAACTTTTATTATTTTTCATTTATAACCTATAAACTTTTTTTTATCAATAAACTATCTGTCGCTATAAAATCCCGGTGCTATGAACGGGTACTCGTCTAGTATTAGTTATTATGGATTATGGACAAGATTGCAAACTAATAAAGATTTTTGTTGAATGACATTTGTATTTAATTAAGCAGCTATCATCTGCAAAAGATCAAAAGTAAGATATGAATTTTATTAGAGTCTAATATTGTGCAGCTAATACAAATTTACAGAAGCCCATTAGTCGTTTCAAATCTCAATAGTTGTAAGTAAAAAAACTAAGATCAATGTCAAAACAAATACACCATAATTTATTATAGATTTCAAAATTCATCATAAACATTTCTAAGTAAAGAAAAAAAAAATGACACTATATGTGATAACTTGCGACTCGTACCTATTCATTGATTGCCTATAAGATGAGGAGATACAAGGCTCTGCACAAATACGGAGGCACAAATATATCTACTCGTAGTTGAGTTGGTTTCCCGAATATTTTGGCCAAAGGACTTGTCACTCTCACATGGAACGTTGTCATTCTCCAGTTCATACAAGGAGTGTATGACTTGACGCTTAGCCTTGCAATTATCTGGCAGGAGATCCCAAGACTGCTTAACATTGTAGTTGTTCATTACCCAGATTTTTATAGAACCGGTTCCATTATAACGTGTAATTATGTATAGATATCCGTTCATGATCCCTAGTCGATGATACAAATTCGATTGATAACGTGAGTCATCAGGTTGAGGGATATCTTTAAACTCTTCTTTAGACAAATCAAATGAAACAATCACAATCTTCTCGTTATGGTCTCTCATAAACCAGTGAAGAGCACCGTTACATAAAACACCAACTTCGAATTCACTAATATTACTAATAAACCTATACTTGATTTGAATAACTTTCCAAACATTTGACTTTAATGATAACACTTGAAAACATGTGTCATCACCTACTACAACCTTGTAATCATCGGTTACGATGACATAACCAAAACCGGCACATGCATAAGAACGTGGCATCCTGAGCGATGATTGGCGGCCTTGGGAGTTGTTGTCTAACCTGTCTAATGGAGGGATTGGCTATAAGAATTCGTTTACCATCCATAGTACGTAAGCATACGAGGCCATTGGAAGAACCTAAGATAAAACATGGCCAAATGACATTTAAATACATTCAAGTTGACACTTTTTGTTGTTGTGTGTAGCCAACTTTTTTTTTTTTTTTTATTATATCACAAACCTTTCCAAATCCGTCTTTTGTGTGTACTCGTTTACTTGGTAACCTGTTCTAGCAGGTTAACTTAACGGTCGTTTGCTGTATTATTGCAACGTTAGTCCTTTATCGTCTGTTTTCGCACGTTATCGTCCGCTTTTTCACGTTTTCATCCGTTTTCGCACGTTATCGTCCGCTTTCGCACTTTTTCGTCCGTTTTAACATGTTTTCGTCCGTATTAACACGTTTTCGTTCGTTTTTACACGTTTTCGTCCGTTTTTTACACGTTTTTTTCGTCCGTTTTTTACACGTTTTCGCACGTTTTCGTCCGTTTTAACACGTTTTTGTCCATTTTAACACGTTTTAGTTCGTTTTTTCACTTTATCAACCGATTTTACACGTTATCGCACATTTTCGTCCGTTTTCACACGTTTTTGCACATTTTTTACACGTTTTCGTCCGTTTTCCGCACGCTTTTACACGTTTTCGTCTGTTTTTACACGTTTTTACTTGTTTTTGTTCGTTTTAACACGTTTTTACACGTTTTCGTCCGTTTTTAACACGTTTTTGTCCATTTTAACACGTTTTAGTTCGTTTTTTCACTTTATCAACCGATTTTACACGTTATCGCACATTTTCGTCCGTTTTCACACGTTTTTGCACATTTTTTACACGTTTTCGTCCGTTTTCGCACGCTTTTACATGTTTTCGTCTGTTTTTACACGTTTTTACTTGTTTTTGTTCGTTTTAACACGTTTTTACACGTTTTCGTCCGTTTTAACACGTTTTCGTCCGTTTTTACATGTTATCGTCCGTTTTTTACACGTTTTTTCATCTGTTTTTACACGTTTTCATCCGTTTTAACACGTTTTTGTCCATTTTAACACGTTTTAGTTCGTTTTTTTCACTTTATCAACCGTTTTTACACGTTATCGCACATTTTCGTCCTTTTTCACACGTTTTAGCACCTTTTTTTACACGTTTTCATCCGTTTTCGCACGCTTTTACACGTTTTCGTCCGTTTTTACACGTTTTTACTTGTTTTTGTTCGTTTTTAAACGTTTTAACACGTTTTCGTCCGTTTTAACACGTTTTCGTCCGTTTTTTACACGTTATCGTCCGTTTTTTACACGTTTTTTCATCCGTTTTTACACGTTTTTGCACGTTTTCGTCCGTTTTAAACACTTTTTTGTCCATTTTAAACACGTTTTAGTTCCTTTTTTCACTTTATCAACCGTTTTTACACGTTATCGCACATTTTCGTCCGTTTTTACACGTTTTTGCACCTTTTTTACACGTTTTCGTCCGTTTTTACACGTTTTTACTTGTTTTGTTCGTTTTAAACACGTTTTTACACGTTTTCGTTCGTTTTAACACGTTTTCGTCCATTTTTACACGTGTAAAAATGGTTGATAATGTGAAAAAACGAACTAAAACGTGTTAAAATGGACAAAAAACGTGTTAAAACGGACGAAAACGTGTAAAAACGGACGAAAAAAACGTGTAAAAAACGGACGAAAACGTGTTAAAACGAAATAAAACGTGTTAAAACGGACGAAAACATGTTAAAACGGACGAAAACATACGAAAACATGTAAAAACGGACGAAAACGTGCGATAACGTGTAAAAATGGACGAAAACTTGTTAAAACGGACGAAAACGTGTAAAAACGAACAAAAACAAGTAAAAACGTGTAAAAACGGACGAAAACGTGTAAAAGCGTGAGAAAACGGACGAAAACGTGTAAAAGAGGTGCGAAAATGTGTGAAAACAGACGAAAACGTTCGATAACATGTAAAACGGACGAAAACATGCAAAAACGAATAGAAACGTGTTAAAACGGATGAAAATGTGCAATAACGTGTAAAAACGGTTGAAAACGTGAAAAAACAAACTAAAACGTGTTAAAACGAAATAAAACGTGTTAAAACGGACGAAAACGTGTTAAAACGGACAAAAACGTGTAAAAACGGATGAAAAAACGTGTAAAAACGGACGATAACGTGTAAAAACGGACGAAAACGTGTTAAAACGGACGAAAACATGTTAAAACATTTAAAAAGGAACAAAAACAAGTAAAAACGTGTAAAAACGGACGAAAACGTGTAAAAGCGTGCGAAAACGTGTAAAAAAGGTGCAAAAACGTGTGAAAACGGACGAAAATGTGCGATAACGTGTAAAAACGGTTGATAAAGTGAAAAAAACGAACTAAAACGTGTTTAAATGGACAAAAACGTGTTTAAAACGGACGAAAACATGCGAAAACGTGTAAAAACGGACGAAAAAAACGTGTAAAAAACGGACGAAAACGTGTAAAAAACGAACGAAAACGTGTTAAAACGGACGAAAACATGTTAAAACGGACGAAAAAGTGCGAAAGCGGACGATAACGTGCGAAAACGGATGAAAACGTGAAAAAGCGGACGATAACGTGCGAAAACGGACGATAAAGGACTAACGTTGCAATAATACAGCAAACGACCGTTAAGTTAACCTGCTAGAACAGGTTACCAAGTAAACGAGTACACACAAAAGACGGATTTGGAAAGGTTTGTGATATAATAATAAAAAAAAAAAGTTGGCTACACACAACAACAAAAAGTGTCAACTTGAATGTATTTAAATGTCATTTGGCCATAAAACATCTAACATCCGGAGGATGAATTCTAAGAATGATAAATGGGATAAGGCCAATGGGTAACCAAGCCATTGTAATCCTTCTTGTTTGATTATTCTTACGATCTTTGTTATAACTATGCATGAGATGGGTCTTTATAAAAAATGGATTAGAGATTAAAGATAGCCATGACTTACAAACTGCCTTGCATCGAATCAGATCTTCAACATCCGATCTTACTAGTATTTGCTCCACGATATCACCATGGAGACCCACTTCCTCTGCCATTGAAACAAAACCCTACTTTTGTAACCAAAAAGAGAGTAAGAATTGGATACGAAAGGTATAATTTATACGAAGTATATATGTTTAAGTTAAAACCGATGTTGCTTTTGATATGGGCTAAACCCATGTAACAAATTTGATATTAGTAAGAACTTTGGGCCCAAACATTCACGACATGCTTTTACTTTTATTCTTCTTTTACTTTGAAATTATCAGTTTATTTAATTCCCGAAAAAGACGACGCCCTCTCCATCCCTGTAGCTACACTGTATCATTTTCCCGCCAAAAATCTGGGCCTGCCAGCCCATTTCCCTTACATTGTTGGCATTGCGTTGCTGGCCTGTATTGGCCCGTTCCATTTTCGAGTGTATACGTTTTATATCAATCACGAGAATATTGCAAAAATCAGACACACGCACACGCACCCAATCAAAAATCACATAAGCTTGAAGATGGAGATGAAACGGATGAATATTGCAAATTTCAGGTTAGTTATCAGTTTTAGGTGTTTGATTTTGATATACACTTTACTTTTAATTTGGGGTTTTTGCTAATTTTGGGTTTATTTATAAATTTTAGGTGTTTTGTAGATTCTTTGCTGAAATAACTGGTAAGAGCTAATCTCTACTGTTGTGTTACATAATTTTTTTAATTATTAATTTTAGTTGTTTGTAGTGTGTGTGTGTGTGTGTGTGTGTGTGTGTGATGTGCTAAAATATTTATTTGTTATGTGGCTCATAAGAATTAGGTTTTTGTTTTAATTTAGGGGTTTTTGTGAAATTTGGGGTATTTTGGATTAGGATTCCGGAAGTATTATTTGATTATTCGATGTGTTTTCGTTAGCTCATTTATCAGGTTTATAGGCTTATTTGAAAAGCTGACTCTTTTGAGCTTATCACCTTATCAGCTTCACCTTATTGGCTTACACCATTAAAAGAGTGGCCCTATTGACTTTTTTAAGATGACATGTTACTTTCGAATAAAGATTAACGGGTTTTTGTCTTCAGTTATGCTGAGGTTGTTCTAATTAGCCTTATGCGCCCCCTATCATGGCAGGGCATCACGGTAACGTGTTTGCAGCCGGGGAGGTAGACAGCGTATGTGGTTTGCTCTCTAAGGCCTATGTACTGCATCAATGCAGCTTATTTGATATGATTTTTTTATTGAAGTAAACAACGACCTTCGTTTACGGCTTTGTTTTAACTGAAGGTGATGCTGCTATATACATTGTTTGATGTATGATAATGGCCGTATTTTGGCCTACAGCTGTCACTGCTTTCTTTTGTTTATTACTTAATTTTGTTTGAGATGATGATGTTAATTGTTTGACTTTTCATATTAGGCCGCATGTCCGGTTACCCACTACTAAACAAAATGTTAGTATGCTTATCATTCCTTGCAAATTCATGTTTGGTGTTTAGACGGCATAGTAGCTAAGGCGATGATGAGTGGTTGCTGCATAACTGCATTTTGTTTTCGCAAAGTGTTGCCTACCGGTATTTTGGCAGGGTGGCCACTTGCAGGCAGTGGCCGCAGCCATGCCCGGTAATAGGCGACACTTTTACTTATGTATATCTGAGCCTGGCATGCCTAGAGTTGGTAGTTGATGAACTACTCATGATTGCTCAAATCCGTTACTAAAGTATGCTACTGTCAAACTAGACTACTGTTGATATTGGTTATAGGCTATGATGAATTTGAATGGGATCGATTAAACCCGTGAATCTTTGTATCTTGGCTGGCAAACTATTACCTTTGCAGCCAGCCATGGCGGATGTATTTGCTTTTTTCGGTTACTAATTAATCTGAGCCACACATCATATGGTATATTGGAGCCATGCGTATTTGTGATTTTGAACTAACATTTCATGGCAGGGGATATTAGGAACCAAGAAGCAAACGTTTCACAGAATAAGTGAAAAGAGGATGCTGACTCCATTAGAGGTATTATCTAACTTTATGCACGTTTATGTGTCACTATGCAGAGCATATAAACCTTCATGACACTGTACATCAATCACATCAGGTGCTATGCAAGTATGAAACCATCTATATTTGGTATTTTGTAACTGTACATTAACCTTGATTCGATGATACTTGCATGTTGTAGCTTTTAAAGCTGGTCGAAAATATAAGATCAGGGGAAATGTGGCTCTAACAGTGTTAATAACTGCTGCAACAGGTTATGATTCCAATTCTCACCTCCTAATTAGTTGGCAAATATGTTGCAATAGATGATAATGCACTTCCTATATCCACACTGCAGGTGTGTACCCTTTTTTATGGATTTAATGCCTCATTTTTATATAATTTAGATGACATGGTTGATGTATGACTATATTTAGTTAATTACGTTACTTAACAAAAATGAAATCCTAAATGTACAAAAAGTACTAATTATAATGTATTCATCAAACCTCGATAAACTTAGAATTAACTAAAAGGGGTTGGAATGTTGTGCAAATCCAACATGATTCAAAGAACTGAAAACCTGGTGACTTTCAAACCTTTTTTTTTTGTTCTCATAACACTATAGGTTTCTCCTTTATACCCATTATCATATGTACTTACTGTATCTCACTTTCGCACACTGACTCATCAAATAACAGGAAACGGGGTCGGATTTAAACCCGATATCTTGGACATAGATATACTGGGGGAGGTTCTTATGGCGTGATCTTAGCTGTTGTAGCTTTGTAGCTTAACAAGTAAATACTACCAACTGTTTGTAATATAATGGTTTAGATTGTACATGTATGCATTTTTTTTATTCTCAGTTATAATAATTTACGCCTTTTTCAGGAATAGCAGTTGCACACATGCTTTATGGGGAGATCCAGAAGAAATGGAAGCGGAAGCACTTGGTGCAGCAACGGTTGCATCTGTTTCGTCTAAAAGACCGGTAGGTGCCAAGTCTAATCTTAGTTTAACAATTAAGAAATATGCATCAGGTTAGATGATATGTGGCCACTTATCGCTGTTGTATTGCATAATATGAGTAATGCCACCAACGTGCTGTATAGATAGTTGATTTCCAAAATATGAAATCATGGGTCGTTTTTGTAGGTGCCTGTATAGTTAACTTTACAACATTTGATTCATTTTTATTTCGAGTTTGCATAATGTAAGTGACGCCACCAACGGCTGCTATGGGGATGGAAATGGGTATGGTATGTGTAGGAATAAACCGACCCATGATTTCATATTTAACACATCTTCCAGGTCCATCCATGCCAAATTTAGCAGCAGCGCCTGTGATCCAGAATACAACAGTTACAACTTATTGCATTTTGATAGTGTATGTGACAGTTTGGGATTTATTATTTAAATACTTATCAGCTTATTGCATTTTCATGGTTTATGCGATTATTTTTTGAAACTTATTTGCTGATTATTCGTGAGACAAATATACATCTGGCCGGTTAGTTTATGCAAAATTGAGTGATTTGTGCAAAAATGTTAGTTTATGTTGTTAGGCATTTTGACTAACTGTTAAATTCTAAGGCTTTGTTTGTTTGAGCTTATTTTTTGACTTATGAGCTGATTTGAATTGAGCAGAATTTCATGACTTCAATTTTTGTATGGCAAGAGGACGTCCACTCTCCTGTTTCAAAAGTGCCGGCTAAGGTAACACCACCTCCACATCAACGGGGACCTTCCCCCACAAGACCAGCAACAGTAATTGTGCCTACTCTCGTGGCAACAACAAGTTTACCTTCATCAGTTGAAGAATGCAAGTATATAGTACCATAAATGACTTTTTATTGATTTCTTTCGATGTTAAGGAAGTTAGAAAACAGGCTGGAACATCTACGCAGAGGTTTGAGGAAGGTAATGATGCTTTAGCAAGTTTTCGTAGAAGTTAATGTAACTGATGCTTGATGTTGCTTCTCATATTGCTTATCGACTTAGTTTACTGTGAAATAAGCAATTTTAAATAACTACGTTTAATATCTGCTTATTACGATGTATTTATTTACAGGGTCTTTGGGATTGCTTTTCTGATCCTGTTTCGGCTTAAAAGTAAGTACTTATAAATAAGTACTTTCTAGACAGCGATCATTTACTGAAGCCTCTAACGTACTCTTGAAAATGGTATTTGGATTTGCTTATTTTCAAAACTAATCCTTCAAAAATAAAACAGCTATTTGCTTGACAGATTGTTTTTGTGGCCGGTGTAATGTGGCGTGACGTTGTTGTAAATGAACTTGCTTAATCTTGCTATGTTCATGATGATGGCCATGAAGCCAAGTCAAACACTGATGAAGTTCCATCATCTCGGTTTGAATATAACATATAGCGATTGCTTTCACGCCTTGCAATGAATGATCTCATATTCTTTATTTTTCTTTTTTATTCTACAGCAAGGTGATACCTCAAGAACTCCACCCCTGGCAGATGGAAATTTCACTAAATTGAGAAAGAAGAGGGAGAGTTATCACCTAATGTTTATTTTGATTGGGCTGATTTGGCTGCATATGGTGATCATAATGGGTCAAATGCTAAAGCAAAACATAGCATGGAGATTGATGCATATGCTGATGATGATGGTGGGAAAAAAGATTGTAATGTCTTCTATGGAAATGAATCATTTTACGCTCTTTTTAGGCTACACCAAGTAAGACTACAGTTTGCTTAATTTTCTTTCTTCAAATAAAGATTATTTATCTAGATTTTTAATGGTATTTTTTTGGCAGGTATTATATAACAGGCTATTGTCAGCTAAAGTCAATTCCACATCTGCTGAATCAAAGTAGAGAGCTGCCAAGGACAATTCCCTACCCGATTTGTACTCCAGGTACTTCAGTTGCATGTATTATTTTTCAGTCATGATCTTATAACATTTACTTATTTTTGTTCTATTACTTTGCAGATTTATGAGTGCCCTATACAGTCTGCTTGACGGGTCTGCTGATAATGAAAAATTTGAAGATGATTGTAGTGCCATTCTTGGAAATCAATCTTATGTGTTGTTTACTCCATATACCTGTAGATGAGTTACACATGTATATTCTACATACTTGATGTCTTACCGCGCCTAAATATTCTACTTTATTTATGCAAAATTGCCACGGCAAAAAAACAGGCACGCCCGCAACGCGGCGATCGTCGCCTTTCTAGTTACCTTTAATTAATGCAAGAATAAGATTAACATGCGATCTAAAACCCCACTAAGTTGTAGTATGTGTAGCAATTTTCGAGATTATTTAGAAACTTTTTCTTACTTGAAATTGAGTTTAGGTATGTATTAGTAAAACAAATATTTATATTGATGAGGCTAATCATATAAGGTTTATGGAAACTTAAATTGTTGACATTGAAATATAAACTTAAAAAATTTGAAACTCATGCAGCTTAATCTTGTCATTAGAGTAAAGTTTCTCCACGAACGACATAAACGTACATAGGGTATTCGAGAGACAACATTTATGATTATTGAGATTGACGAAAAAAAATAAACCATTGACAAAAGAAAGCTCAAAAACACAAAGATAAGCAATCTACCCAAAAGTGCCACACATAGTTCCGAGTAAGATGGACAGAATGTTAAGTGCTATTTATAAACTTATAAAGTAATAATCTTCAAAATCGCTACTTTTAGGAGCCCAAGTTTTTAGATGCTTATTACATCACATATATACGCAACATGGTATAAACAAATATCTCACCCGAATGATATTAACCTGTCATATTCTTCAACATAAGGCCTAATATTGTGCATCAGATAGAAACATGCCGAAGCATTACATTAGTCGATTCCAATCTCAACACTATATGTGATAACTTAGTATCTCAGTATTCATTGATTGCCTATAAGATGAGAAGATCGGAAACTAAATAATAAAATGAAATAATCAATTTGGAAATTTGGTACTTTTATTTAGCGCATTACGTGGAAAATATCTAAACATAACAGAAGTGTTTCCAATCAATTTCTCGCATATGAATCCAATTACTTTTGCTGGCCAAGTGTTACACCAACCATTGCTGTCTGTCACGCTTGCAATTCGCGCAATCAGCGAGCACACTTGTATTGATACTGAGTTATCAGTTTCATTATTCAAAGACCAGAACAGGGTTTCTTTCAGACAGGTTTGGTTCTATAAACTCAACTGGTACAGAAACATCCAGTTGACGCATGTGAACTCGTCTCTCAGTCTTATTGCTGCTGTTAAGCGGATATTTTTTTTCTTTACACAACCGAATCACCCCTGCAAGTTTTAGACAAAAAGTATTAATGTCACGATCTTTACACTGCCTCACTAACATATCCGCTTGCTCTCTTTCAGCCGCTGCAATAGAAAGAGTATTTCTTAAAACTGTTTCCATCGCCCACAACTCAGTCCCATGTAACACTCATGAGTAATGTTAGAGTATTATGTTGGTATGACCCTAAACCCATAAGCGGGTAGTTAAATTTTGAATAAAATGCTATCAGAATTGTCGCTTCCACCGGTCGGATGCCCCGTTACATTCCGTTATAAGCCTGACAGTCGCCAACCAAAACAAAAAAAAATCTTTGTTTTTTCATATTACATTTATCTGGCAAAGTCTTCATTTTTATGAGGATAATTATATTTATCTTATGTTTTTATCTTTAGCTTTATTTCTAATAATCATAATTTTCTTTTTTAGCTATTTCGTCACTCAAATTGCGAAGAAGTGTAAGAGAGTATTATACTCTGTAAATTTATTAACACTTAGAACCAGGGGCTGAGCCAGGATATTTTCCGAGGGGGGGGGGGGGGCAAAAACAATTTTATGACAAGCCGTAAATAAACAAAATTATGCATGAGTGTCGCAAAAAAGAAACGTTGTCCAAACCAAGAAGTAAACTAGATACCTCAAGGTAAACCAAATCAAATCGAGAATTTTACATTAAGTGATTTACCACACAAACAAGAATATCAAGTAAAGAAAACATAAGTTTTAAACAAATACTCCCATAGTTATCACATAAGTATGTAACCGTCAATTTAAATAAAACTATATCACTGCACCAAAAAAAGAAAATGACATCAAACGTTTTATAAATTTTTTGAGGAATCATACGTTTATAGTACGGGTGGAAACGAGCCAAGCCCGAGCCTACCAGAGCTCGAGCTCGGCTCGTTTAGGTTATAAAAAGCTCGAGCTTGAACTCGGCTCGTTTCGAGCTTTAAATTTTAAGCTCGAGCTCGGCTCGTGGTATATTTTGTAGGCTCGGGCTCGGCTCGTTTATACGATTTGGCCATGAAAGTTAAAGCTTGGCTCGAGCTCGAACTCAGCTCGTAATATATCTTTATTGAGCTCGTTAATAAGCTCGAGCTCGGCTCGTATATATATTTAATACCGAGGGGCTCGTTTAGGCTCGCGAGCCTAAACGAGCTTTGTATGTAAAGCTCGGGCTCGAGCTTGATTAATAAACGAGCTACAACTTAGGCTCGAGCTCGGGCAAGAGCTCGTTTAGGCTCGGCTCGTTCGAGCTTTTTACTGATCCGATCCCGAGTTTTCACAAGCGGCTCGGCTCATTTCCACCCCTAGTTTATAGTATCACAAAAAGAAAGTCAAACAAATGTCAAAAGTAAAAGAAATAAAACATAAAAATGATAAAAGCATACGGAGGTGTGAAAAAAGCATAGGGATTATAAAAAGTATAGATGAGTTCCTTTTTCATTCACTGTACATCACTTGAAGAGAGAGAACGAGTTTTATCATATTCATATCTTATCATCTCTATTTCCTAACTTTCCGGCAAGATCAAATTTTTTTTCCCACTTTCGTGATCTTCTGATTCTTTCATGAATGTTCACCTTTGCTGACTCTGTTTCACTTACTTGTAAGGGGGGCAAAATAATGAAAAACTCGATAATCTATGAAAAAACTACACTACGCCGGAAAGTTTGGAGGGGGTACTTACCCACCATGCCCCCTCCGTAGCTCCGCCCCTGCTTAGAACTCCAATGTAATGTAAATGAGACACATATTTATAGAGTTATTCCTCTTCTTGAAATACTATAGAACATTGCACATATATATTTTTCAATAATCTTCTGCATCATGTTTATAAACATACATAAATATCTAGGTATATATTTATCTAACCTCTTTTTATAAAAACTTTGATAAAAAACAATTTGTTTTGAAAAAGGTTTCCAGTACATGTTAATTACTTACCTCAAGCTAATAATATATCACGTGTTAGTTGCTTTTCGTTCAAGTTTTTATTTTCGTACTTGAGATATTTGTAATATATATTGTGAGATTTGATTGTTTGTCTTTCAAAAGATAAATCACGAATTCTTCCGTAAGAAATCCTACCAATCGAAAAGGTAGACTAATTTAATTAAGAGAGAACTGCAAAATACATCCCCGGTTTATAGGTTTTGCTATCTTACATCGCTGTCAGAAACTTTTGACAAGATATATCCCCAGTTAGGCAAACGTTTGCCACTATACATCCCTCGTTTACAATGAGGACTAACGATGCAATTTTTTTCTCCGTTATCTCTTAACGAGACAGAAAATATTACACCGTTAGCCTTCGTTAGCCAAACGTTTGCACCGTTAGTCCTCATTTTGGGGTTTTTATCCGTTTTCTTTACGTTTTATCCGTTTTTTGTCTGTTTTTTTCCCCTTTTTTGAACGTTTTATCGGGTTTTTTTTACGTTTTTATCCGTTTTTTGTAAGTTTTTTCTGTTTTTTATACGTTTTATCCGTTTTTTACGTTTTCATCCGTTTTTTGTACGTTTTATCCGTTTTTCGTCATTTTCCCCCCTTTTTTATACGTTTTATCAGTTTTTTTACGGATTTATCCGTTTTTTGTACGTTTTATCCATTTTTGGTCAGTTTTTTTCCCTTTTTTGTATGTTTTATCAGTTTTTTTTTACGTTTTTATCTGTTTTTTGTACATTTTATCCGTTTCTTGTCAGTTTTTTTTTCCATTTTTTAATACGTTTTATCAGTTTTTTTAACGTTTTTATCCGTTTTTTGTCAGTTTTTCCCCTTTTTGTATATTTTATCAGTTTTTTTTTTTACGTTTTTATCCATTTTTTGTCAGTTTTATTATGTTTTATCCGTTTTTTGTACAATTATCCGTTTTTTGTCAGTTTTTTCTCGTTTTTTTTATACGTTTATCAGTTCTTTTACGTTTTTATCCGTGTTTTGTACATTTTATCCGGTTTTTGTCAGTTTTCCCCCCTTTTTTGTACATTTTATCAGTTTTTTTTACCATTTTTTTTTACGTTTTATCCATTTTTTGTCAGTTTTCCCCCTTTTTATACGTTTTATCAGTTATTTTTACATTTTATACGTTTTTTTTGTACATTTAATCAGTTTTTTTTTCAGTTTTTTTTTTACTTTTTATCAGTTTTTTTACATTTTTATCTATTTTTTTTACGTTTATTCATTTTTTGTCAGTTTTTTTTTTCCCTTTTTTGTACATTTTATTAGGTTTTTTTTACGTTTTTATCCGTTTTTTGTACATTTAATCTGATAAAACATAAAAAAGGGAAAACTGATAAAAAAAAATGGGTAAAACATACAAAAAACAGATATAACATATAAAAAATGGATAAAAATTGACAAAAAGCGGATAAAACGTACAAATAACGAATAAAAACGTAATAAAGTTGATAAAACTTACAAAAAACGGATTAAATGTTCAAAAAATGGATAAAAACGTAAAAAAACTGATAAAACGTACAAAAAGGGAAAAACTGACAAAAAATGTACCAAAAACGGATAAAAACGTAAAAAAAAATTGATAAAACGTATTAAACATAGAAAAAACTGACAAAAAACGGATTAAATGTACAAAAAACAGATAAAAACATAAAAAAAACTGATAAAACGTACAAAAAATGGGAAAAAAACTGACAAAAAACGGATAAAACGTAAAAAAAATGGATAAAAATGTAAAAAAAAACCGATAAAACGGACAAAAAAGAGAAAAAAAACTGACAAAAAACGGATAAAACGTTAAAGAAACGGATAAAAACGTAAAAAAAACTGATAAAACGTACAAAAAAGGGAAAAAACTGACAAAAAACGGATAAAACGTATAACAACGGATAAAAACGTAAAAAAACTGATAAAACGTATAAAAAAGGGAAAAAAACTAACAAAAAATGGATAAATTATACAAAAAACGGATAAAAACGTAAAAAAGTAAATAAAACTGACAAAAAACGGATAAAAACGTAAAAAAAAAAAACTGATAAAACGTACAAAAAAAGGAAAAAAACTAACAAAAAACAGATAAAACGTACAAAAAACGGATAAAAACGTAAAAAAAACTGATAAAACGAAAAAAAAAACAGAAAAAAAAACTGACAAAAAGAAGGATAAAATGTACAAAAGACGGATAAAAACGTAAAAAAAACTGATAAAACGTACAAAAAAGGGAAAAAAACTGACAAAACACGGATAAAATGTACAAAAAAACGGATAAAAACGTAAAAAAAAAACCAATAAAACGTTAAAAAAAAGGAAAAACTGACAAAAAACGAATAAAACGTACAAAAAACGGATAAAAATATAAAAAACTGATAAAACGTACAAAAAGGGGAAAAACTGACAAAAATGGATAAAACGTAAAAAAAACAGTTAAAAACGTAAAAAAAAAACCTGATAAAACGTATAAAAAACGAAAAAAAAATTGACAAAAAATGGATAAAACGTAAAAAACAGAAAAAAAAAAGAACTCGAAATGAGGACTAACGGTGCAAACGTTTGGCTAACGAAGGCTAACGGTGTAGTATTTTCTGTCTCGTTAAGAGATAACGGAGAAAAAAATTGCACCGTTAGTCCTCATTGTAAACGAGGGATGTATAGTGGCAAACATTTGCCTAAAGGGGGATGTGTCTTGCCAAAAATTTCTGACAGGGATGTAAGATGACAAAACCTGTAAACCACAGGGATGTATTTCGCAGTTCTCTCTTTAATTTTCTTATGTCCAAACGATCATTTAATTGAACGGAAGACAGGTGTACGCAGTACGCTATCTAGAGGCTAGGCTTCTAGTTGGACTTTTAGATAGTCGACTTGACTAATCTTGACAACCTTGTAAAAGTAATATAATTTATGGGGAATTGCATTTATATCCTTCCAAAGATAAATAATTGCATATATATCTTTGAGTTAATTGCATTTTTTATCCTTGTGGTTTGGTCAAATTGCAGATTTGGTCCTCAAAATTTTAAAAGTGTAGCAATAGTCCTCATTTTGAAGTTTGGATTGCATTTCTGATCCATGGATAAAGTTAAATGACTAAACTACCCTTTGTCTTTTTTAGAAAAAGACAAGGGTAATTTGGTCATTTCACACTAATAAGGACCAAAAATGCAACCCAAACTTCAAATTGAGCACTATCGCTGCACTTTTAAAGTTTTGAAGAGCAAACCTGCAATTTGGCCAAACCACAAGGACCAAAAATGCAATTAACTCTATATCTTTGGTATAAGTTTTTGATGCACATAGTATAATAGTTTTTATGCATTCAAAAGATACATATGTAACTTTGCATCTTTTGAGAGATATATATGCATATAATTTATTTTGTACTTGAGTGTTGTTGTGGACCATTGCTCAAGCCTAGAGCCCTAGACCCAACCACCCGATAATCAAGTTCACAGTAAGAGCATTAGCTGTAGTGCGGAAGGTTACCCTCCTCATTTGGGGCTCATGGGGTGCCACATCACTTTAACAAACCTCCACACCTAACCCCCTCTCACTTACAACTAACCTCAACTAACTCATTTAGGGCTCACCATTTACAACTTTTTTTTTTTTTTTTTTCATTTTTCAAGCAAATTAAATTTATTTCATTTAAAACAAATAACTAAACATAAAAAATTTATTTACTTAAAAACTAAAATAAAAAATAAAAAACACCAAACTGTATATAAAGAAAAGAAAAACACAATGACCAAAAACATAAATAAAGAAAACCACAAGGACTAAACCACGAAGGACCAAAACTGTAAGAGCACTTGCTCATCTTCTTCCTCCTGTGATCTTATTCCTCCCATATAGGGAAAAAAAAACAAAACATTACACATACACATCGAGCCACAAATACAAACCCAACACAAAAAGACAAACAAAAAAGAAAACCAAAAAAAAAAGTGCAAATTCTTCCCTCGTTGTGTAGACAAGGAGGGATCAAGTGGCGAAGAAAGGCGAGGGGGCGGTGCAATGGCGATGAGTCTACGCTGGACTGGTGAACCATGGCGAGACTACACCCAGTGCTTTAACTAAAGACTGGAGACTAGATTTTTATTTTTTTAGTTCGGAAACGAATTTGGTCTAACCTATAAAGTGTTGTATAAGCCTTCCATAATAAAATATTTCCATGTATGAACTTATTTGATATTAATACATACCTTATTGAAACTCACTACCTTAATTATATGTGTTTATATCATATATTTATAGAAATGATTAGTTCCTACATGAAAATGTTTTTAATTATGATACAACACGCTAAGGGTTGTTTTTAACAAAACCCATATGTTTAATAAGTCAAAACTGATGTTGCTTTTGATATGGGCTAAACCCATGTAACAAAGTACTATATGTACTAATTTGCATTTGAAATGACGTCGTGTATGTTTCTGGGCTCCATGTTTTTTTTGGCCTGTTACATGGGCTAAACCCATGCAACAAATTACTATATATATACTAATTTGCATTTGAAACGATGTCGTGTATGTTTCTGGGCTCCATGTTTTTTTTCTTCAGCCTGTTACATGTGTAGTGATCCAATGTCATTGTCGGCCCATTGTTATTAACCATTTGATAAGATGAAGAAGAAGCTAGAAGAATCGACATTTTATCAACAAATATTCAAGAGGCAGTTATCTCCCGAAGCTTCTTCCACTGCACAAAATAGCACAAAAAAATTCTACAGAATATTTGGAGCATAAATTTGGTAGATGAAGAGAACATTGAAGCCGTTTTAGTAACCGTTGATTAATGATTGGTGATGGTGAAGATGAGGTTTGATCTAAAACCCACATTTTCCGGTGGTCGGATTAACCCGAAAGGAAATTGTCGCCTTGGCAGTTGACGGTTCTCACAGGTAGCGTGCCTTTGTTAGCCCTGTAAGTTGAGTAGTTTAAAGAATATATTTATGTAAAGTTTGATTTAGGTTTGATGGAACTTAAATGAAGCTTTTCACCTTATCTTTTGTATGTTGAACATATATGTAAAGAATATATTAATGACAAAACAATGATAGCTCATAAGGGAAAAAAAAAAAAAAAAAAAAAAAAAAAAAACCATTTTGTCTCTTTAGTAGTTATGGGTTTAATCTTCTTATTTTTAATTTTGATTAATTTTGTTTTAAGTTGAAAAAAAATCGTTATTTATTTTTTTGTTAATCTCCAGTTTTTTTGTAATAAAGACTTGATGAGTGTCTAAATACTCATCATTTTATACCAATCTGAACTGTCAAAACATCTAAAAACACTCAAATATGCATCAAAATATCTAAATATCTTAGAAGTGTGTTTTATATGTTTCAAATGCAAAATGATCAAAAACAGATGAAAAACGTACAAAGTTTGCATAATTGGCAGTTTCAGTCTCTCAAGTTTCAAAAGTTGTCAAAACTAGTCCCTGGTTATTCTAAAAACTTGAAAAAGTCACCAAAGGTCCTTTTTAATCATAAAGTTACATATTTAGTCCTTTGGTGCAAAGTTTCACAAAATTACAAGTTTAGTCCCTATACTTTGGAAATTGACATAAATGTTCCCTAGGTTGTTAAAAACTTTGAGAAAAATAAATTTTGGTCCTTGTGCTACTAATCTTTTGCAGGAATGGTCCTTGGGTGAAAAGTTTGGAGAAATTTCAGGATTGGTGTAAAGTTTCACAAAATTACATGTTTGGTCCCTGGACTTTCAAATAATGACAGAATTGGTCCCTGATGAAATATTTTGGATAAAAAGTCAACTTTGGTCCTTGGAAAGTCACAAGTTGTCAAATTTGATCCCTGGGTGAAAGTTTTGAAGAATTTACACATTTGGTCCTTGAAGTTTCACATTTGGCAAGTTTAGTCCCTGGAATTCAAAAATTGGAAAATATCAAAATATGACCTTGTACTATTCATCCTTGTCAAGTTTGGTCTTTGTGTATGCTTTGGTAAACTTACAAAACCAGCCCCTCAAACTTCATAAGTTACAAAATTGGTCCTTGTTAGTTACAATACAAACGGACCCTAGTATTAATCTAAACCCAAAATAAAACCTACCCAACAAATATTACCCAAGCCCTTTACCCTTTCCCAGGCCCAACTCCCTACCAGCCCAACACCCTTAATAAAAAACGGGGTCAACCCCTTGTTTGACCAAACCACCCTACATCTTTTCCCTCTCCCATTACCACCTCCACCACTGCTACTAAAACCACTATGGTTTCACCTCCAATACCACCACCATCTGTCCACCCAGCTCACACCTTATCCCTCCACCTCACCACAACTTCCAAGGCGCATTTAATGCCCCTGAATTACCTCTCCACGCAAACTACAGTGGCAAAGACTTTTTGGCGCCAAATTCATTTAAACGGCCATGATGACTTTAAGTGATCCAAGGGCTCTAAATTGTGGTGGGAAATGGTCCAGTGGGTCCCACTAACCTCAAAAGTCTCTACAAAAGGAAGAAGAAGTAGGGGATGAAGAGTATTAGATTAGGTAGTGTAAATTAGTGTCGTGTGAACTTAATTTTAGTTTTCCAGTGTAATTTCCAGCTTTCTAATTGTATCTTAAGTAAATTCAAGTGATCTCAGATCTTTTTCAAGTCTCAATTCCCCTTTGCTTTTGCAAATTCAGTTTATGCCATTTCCTTTTATTTCAAAAATTCCAAATAGCTTGATTGTTGTTTTCAGTTGTTACTATAGACTTAGTAAGCTCAAATAAGCCCTGACAAAGCTTGTTAAGCTATCAAAATCCTTAATTGTCTGTTTAGCTTATAAAAGAAGAAAATACTAAAAAATCAAATAAAATAGTTGAAAAATAAAAAATCAAAAGAAGAAGAAGGAAAAGCAGTGGAGCATTTTGGATTTTGGATGAACAGGGTTTAGTAGCCTTATGGGAGGCTTTAGGTCATGTTCTTCATCATTGGTTCTTTGTTTCTCAGCTTGGACTCAATTGTAAGTTAGAATTGTAATCTTTGCTTTTTATTAGAAAATAGCTTGTAATCTGTTTTCATATGTTCATTTAAGTTTATAATATCATATTAGGACTATTTGAATCAGTTTCATGGTTTTAATCAGTGTGTAGCTTTAATAATCTCAAAATAGTCATTGTTAATGGGGTGTTTGGATTTGTTGTTATCTATGTGATCTTGTGTGTTATTGCTCTTGTTTTTAGTTTAGGTATGTTACAATAGTTTGTAATAGTCCATTTAAGTCATTAAACCCAGTACCATTTCATTTAAAAGTCAAAATACCATTTTGAACATCATATCAGTTAACTGTTAGGGATTTTCTAATCCCCAAACCTTAATTTCACATCACAAGTAAGTAAGTTAGCTTAGTTTAGTTCAGTTATAGCTTAAATAGTCATAATCAATCATAAAATCAAGATCTAAATTCATAATAGTCAACCTAGGTTAGTTTCATAAAAAGTCAAAATTTTCATTCTCAGAAAATACCAAAACTTGTAGGATTTTTATAGAATTTTGTACTAAGAGTTAGGCATTGAAACTTTCACAATTAGTAGTCTACCACCTCAACTCCAAGGTCTCAGTACCATCTTATTTTTAAGATTTTTGTTGTGGGCTCCACAGGCTTCCAAAGTCACTTGCAGGGAAAGCCATTCCCCTGCATCAGCAGAACCCAGCCAACACCACCACTTGGTGGTGCTTTTCTGGCCACCACAGTGGGCCCCACACATCCAACCTTGTGCCTTTGAACCCCCCTCCTACCAGGTTCTTAGTGTTGACCCTTAGTTTGGCCTAGTACTCAGTGGACCCCACCTGAATCAACCCTTTAAATCTGTCCCATTTTCAGTTAATTAACAAGTTGCAAAGAGCTTATTAACTGCTTATTAGCTTATTCCAAGGCCTTATCTGGCCAAATCTTGCTCATACTTGTTTAAACAACTTATTGGAACTAGATTTTACCATAGTGGGTCCCACACAAGCTCAGTTGAGCTTATTTGCTTAGTTGGTCAACCAAAGTCAACTGTGGAGCTATTAAGCTTCCACAGTGCTTATTTTTAAGCTATAAAATAATTGTTTTTACAAAAGTTAGTTATTTTTAGATATAAAATATATTTGTAAAAGAAAAATCAAGAAAAATCAATATAAAAATAAGTGATAGTTTCTATTTAATATAATTTAATTTTAATTTTCATTTTTAGATTTTTACCAAGTAAGTTGTATTTTTATATTTTTCTTAAATTCCTTTTATATTAAAGTATTTTTAATAATTTTCTCAGATTTTTATTTTGTCTTTTAGTATTAATTATAATTAATATTAGTTTTATTAATAAATAATCAATAATTAAGTTATAAATAGCATATTTAGTTTTTATAAAGCAACACCTAGTTTTTATATTTTTCCTAGCTTTTATATGTTGTAAAATAATTTTAGAAATTTTCTTGTAATTTTTACTGTTCATTTACTAGTTTTTATAATTTAAATAGTTTAATTGGTAATTAATAAATAAGTAGAATAATAATTAGTAATTAATTAATAATAACTATATAAATAGTGTGAAAAATATAATTTTATTTTTAAAATAAGTTTTATAATATTTTAGACTTTTAGAAATTTTAATTTTATTTTTCTAGACTTATTTTACATTTTCCTATTTATTAGTTAATTATTAAATAATTAACAATAGTTATTAAATAATAATAATTAATTAAATAATTAGTAATTATTAAATAAATATTTTAAGTTTATTTAATTTGCATTTAAGCCCCTAAGGCATGCAAATTCCTACTTAGGTTAAAATCGTTTTTGTTTCGTACGTTTACGTTGATTTAAATTAAACGTACGCGTTTTTAGGTTTTAAACGTTTTTAGTTAAATTAGGTTTCACATAATTATTCCAATAGCTTATTTAAGCTATTTGGTTTTATAAAACCCTAGTGTAATCACTCACACACACTTATACCATTTCTTGTT
The DNA here is from genome assembly GCA_030686995.1 of Artemisia argyi. Taxonomy (NCBI): domain Eukaryota; kingdom Viridiplantae; phylum Streptophyta; class Magnoliopsida; order Asterales; family Asteraceae; genus Artemisia; species Artemisia argyi. Next base: position 197,056,638 of record CM060687.1, on the reverse strand, counting down.
CATATTCACTCGATCACAGACTCGTTTTTAATACCATCACAACCTCGTTGGGACATTACGACCCGGGGAAACACTGTATTCCATGGAAGCATTTCTCCCAGGCTGTTTGACTTTTACTATTGACCATTCACAAGTGGTTGAGAAATAAAATATAACTAGTTTGGGAGCAATCAAAATTTGGCGCCGCTGCCGGGGAGGTTGTGCGCTTATTCTAAACGATTTTGCGTATTAGTGAATCTGAATACACGCTCATTGTATATCTATCCATCCTTGTTCATATTATTATCATATAAAATCAAAACAGTTCACGAAAACATTTTAAAACTAGTTTTCAACGAACACAAAAACCCAAAAATATTTTCCTTCTTATTATTACTACAAAAATTTTCAAAAATACCAAAAATATTCACCTTTACCCTCCTACCTTTTTGATTCTTCATTTCTCATCCTCCAAAACCCTTTGATTCTTTCTATGTATTATTCTCACCCTCTTGTTTGTCAATGGTGTGGTAGTCCTTATAATGGTGGTAATTGCCCAGTTGTGGCATGGTAGAGTCAGGTAACGGGTCTGTCTATAACCAGAATCCCTATTCCTACCATGATACGACTGATTCATTCCAGCAGCTTCCACACCATGGCCAACCTATAATCCATACCGAGCGAATCAGGGGAGTATTTGATTTCATTCTCTTTACTTTTTCACTTTTACATCCTTTACTTGAACATTGGGGACAATGTTCATCTTAAGTGTAAGGGGAGGGTAAAAAGATGATACCTTACATATGCACTTTCGCTTGAGTTTATTTTGTTTAATGGTAGATGTGTAATAAAACTATGAGAAATACTTGTTAGTGTAATTTTAGCACCAAATTTAAAATTTTTTACAACATTTAGGAGTGAAACTTTAGCCATAGCAAGCGTCTCATGGATAGGAGATTGTATGACTAGCACATAACCGTATATTCAGAAAAATTTTCCACCCAAAAATGTGAGGTTCGCCTTTAGATTTGATAGGAAAAGCATTTACTATTAGTGCTTATGAGTGTACCGGTAGCATTTAGATTCTAGAACTTGCGTTAGTGATGCATCCCGAGACCGCTAGTGAGACTACATTCGTGTGGTAGGATTTACTACATGATAAGAGGCATTAGGATCACCCTTGTGTTAAACCCGTACCATAATTACTTGACCATTTAAGACATATTACTTGGCTAGTTAAGTCAACTAATTTTTCCCACACCCTTAGCGTTGTACTCATTTTTAGTACACGAAACCCCTAGTACACCCCTCCGAGCCTATCTTTTCGTTTCTAACTTTAAGCATCTTACTTAAAGGAAGAATTTGTTACACCCCACTTAAATGTACACCCAAATCGCCTTAGCCTTCCGTGTATGCGCTCATTTTTAGTGCATTATTGTTATTTGTTAAACCCTAAGTTAACTTTCTAATTGATTACATGGTTGCTAAGTCGAGTCATATTCTTGTACATATTGTTTTGGGACGATTGGGACTCATGGGTAAAGTACTTATTTTATGGAGTAATGGGGAAGAACATAATATTATTACCCCCATATGTGCGTTAATCTTAAAAGTGCTCCAAGTGTTTTGATTTTCTTAATTTGAGTCATTAGAATAGTTGAATGTAAAGTATGTAAAGATTCAAGTGTAAGGGGAACGTTCATTCCCTATGATGTATTATTTTGGATGGTAGGGTAAGAGTGTATGCAAAAAAAAAAAAAAAAAAAAAAAAAAAAAAAAAAAAAAAAAAAAATCAAGAAAAAAAAGAAAAAAAAAAGAGAGAGAGAAAAAAAAAGAAAAGAAAAGAAAAGAGAAAAACATACGGACTACCATCCTGTTTCATTTTATGTTCATTTTATGTTTTTAGTTATTTCTCATTTGTTAGCTTAAGTCGAGTCTAGTCTTGGCTTAGCAACGCCATCTTGTACATGTAATTAACCAAGATTGTTAACTCGCCACCAGTAAAACTTCCTTTATCCAACAAAACCGTGTAATTCATATCCTTATACCTAACGTTACAACCCTTTAAAAGACCTCTTTGATAGTTTATCCTAGGTGCTTACGCCATGCGGTGGAGGTTTGATCCTTTCCCAAGCCTATGGTAATCTATTTTGCTATGACAGGTAGTGAGAGATATCTTCCATTTCCATAATGTTATATTACTTTATTACACCCGAGAGATGTGAGTATCTAAACACTATTTGTGAGGTGCTTGTGTATGACCTCCGTGCTTGTCTATTGGTCTTTAGTGGAATGATTATTTGTTGTAATTACTTTTATATTAGTGTTAAATGACCCCTAACTTGTCTTTTGAGTAGAATAAAAGCGCATTTGCTTGAGGACAAGCAAATCTCAAGTGTAAGGGTATATGATGAGGCGAAAAATGATCCGTTTTTAGGGGGTCATTTAAGCCCGAATCCGACTTTATTTGATCAAATATTGCCCTAAATCGTTCCTTTTGTGATTTTAGGTACTTGGAGAGTGAATTCTGGAAAAGAAGCCATTTTGGACGTTTTTGGAGCATAAAAGTGAAGAAAACGGCAAAGTCTCAATTTTCCATGCTGGGAACAGTGCATGAAGGCGTCAAAAATTGCTCTTGACGGCGTCAGAGTCCCATGAATAAAATACCGTGGTTGATGACGGCATCACATAGGCCGTCATAAGTAGATCAAGGCCGTCCGAGGAAGTATTTGGCGGCGAGATGACGGCGTCACACCCTTGCTCTTGACGCCGTCACCCCAGTTTTCCTATATATAGTTTTCTAGTTTTTTCATTAAAAAAGAGAGAAGTTTTGGTGAAACCCTAAAGACGAATTTGGTGCAACTTTTACAGGTTTTTCAAGGGTTCCAAACCCTTGATACCTTGCATTGTAATTGAGATAAGTGTTATTCTAATTCCATCAATATGTCTATGTGTTGGTTGTCTATATCTTGTTCTTGTCTCAATTTCATTATGCTAGGCTAGATCTCCTTTGTGTTTGCTTAGATCTAATGAAACCTAGATATTGATTGTGTGTTGATTACTTGTCTATTGTTGTTTTGGATGAATGATTTTATATGTTAGGCTTAAGAAAACTGGCAGATCTCCAAATGGTAACATGCTTGAACGTCTTAAGAAACATGAACCGAGGCGTACTAGGTCTTTATTGGTTGTATTTAATGCATGAGCCACTGTTTATAATCCCTATAGTTGTGTTGGGTCATGGTGTAGGAGGAGATAAGAGCTCATAGAATTGGGGAGTTATGTATGCCACCCCATGAATGGTATTAAGGAATACAATCCGTCATCCATACAATTATAACAAGTAATTAACGTGTAAAAGATATCTAGGGAGTAGTGAAGTCTAAGTAAACACATTTTCTCCAATTACTGCTCACAACCTTAGTATAAATTAGTTTAATTTCATTTTTTAGTATTTTATTTTGATTGCATCTTAGTTTTGGGTTAGTTGAATAGCAACTAATTCCGCCCACTCTTCCAAAACCCGAGATTTTACTTTGCTTTCATAAAAATATAAAAATACAAAAATAATCATCCCTCACCTTTAGAACTAGTAATTAGGCTTTCTAATCCTAGCGACACTATTCCTAAGCTGAACGATCAATCCCCCGGTACTTGTCACTATACTATACTACAATGATCAGGTACACTGCCTGGTGGGGGTTGTAAGCTTCTCGAGATCCCTCGAGAGGTAAAGCCTGTTGCGATTCCCACGCATCAAGTTTTTGGCGCCGCAGCCCGGGGAATAGTTATTGTCTAGGTTAGGATTTCTTTTTATTAGGGCTACTTGCTAGATTCCTTTCTAGTAAGATTTTTTTATTTTTATTTTTTATTTTTTAGGTCTTCTTTAGTCTATCTATTTCTTTGTGTCTTTGTTCGTAAACTGTTTCGATGGATAACAATAACATTGATCGTTTGATTCCTGTTATTCGTGCTTTTCGTTGTAGGATGTTCCAAATGCCCGCCCCACTTCCTTTAGCAGAAAATGAGAACCCACCTAACCTCTCACCCAACCACCACTTTGACAATAATTCTGAGCTAGAGGAGTCTGATCATGATGATGACCGTAGGGCTAGTCCTTTTTACTATTCAGACTCCGATGAGGATCTTGATGACGGTGACGTGATTAATGAGGATAGAATGGAAGAGGAAATAAACCCTCTTAGGTATGTTGACCCTAGAACTAGGATTGAGTGCGATAGTTCATTTAACATGCAATTCCCTTGTAAGATTGGATTTAAGAGCTTTAACGCCTATCTCAACTCATCTCTTCCAATGAACATAATCTCACGTAATGAATACAATAAAATCATGGTAGAGGAGTTAGAATACAAAGGAGAAAACATTATTTCTAAGGCAACACCATTGCATGTGTTTGTAGGAAGGTTGGTTTATCTTGTTGAGTTCATGGTTATGGAATATCTAGGAGAGTTTATTGATAATAAATTGACCCAAGTTGTGTTTGGAAAACCCTTCAAACGGTTGACCAACCTCGATGAAAAACTCATAGAAGGGCTAATTACATTCTCGGATGGGGATGAAGATTTTGTTTATCAAATGCCCCGCGCACACCCTAGGTTCAAAGATTTTTCCATGGAAAAGTGTAGTAGGTATCCGCCCATAGAAATGCTAAGTGAGAATGACAAGAGGAAAGGACTTAAGTACACGCATGAAAAGAATAAAAAAATACTATCGCGGGTGCTTAGAGTTATGAGAAGAGTATAAGAAAGATGAGGCGACTATTAGATGGCTCACACTTGGTTATGTGAGCATAAGCGATACACGATAGCCCATAGCCTTGAGTCTAGCTACAAGACTCGTAAATAAAGAAAAGCGCTTCTTGGGAGGCAACCCATGTTTTGTGTGATTTTATTTGTTTGATTGTTATTTGCTTCCGTATGCATGTTTTATTTTTATTGTTGGTTAATCATGTCTCTAAATTAAAATGTGGAAATACTTTACTATGTTGTTTGGCCTAGTCTTAACTCCAACTTAAAAGTATTTTTGCAAAAGATAATTGTAAGGGGAAACCGCAAATATGTTTTCAAGAAACAAACCGATCATGATTCTCCACAATATTAAATGAACATGTATATTCGTATTCGTTAGAGTTAAATGCTTGTATTGAGTCATAATGAAGTTTTGCAGGATTTTCCAGGAAGTAGGACCAAGTTTTTCCAGAAATTTTCCGGAAACTTAACATAAGAATTTCTGCAGGTCTATTCTGACGGCGTCAGGGTTTTACTCTTGACGGCGTCAGGAGTTAAAATCTGGAAATTTTACCGGTTTTGTTTTTCTAACGGAGTCTTATGGTTTTTGTGAATTATTAAGTTTTATAATCTTCAGGAAATCTGCAAACTTCATTCCACAAGCATTATATCTTACCTTGTTTTCTAGGATTTAGTAACTTATATAGGATGCCGCCGATTTTACGCGAGGTTGTCTTGTCTATTGTTGTCAGGATTTACAGGTTATGTTCGACAAGGAGATGATTTATATTCTGGAAGGGAAGCTTTGATTGTTCGTTTTCTTGGAGGAAGATCTAACCTGGCCAACCTATAATCCATACCGAGTGAATCAGGGGAGTATTTGATTTCATTCTCTTTACTTTTTCACTTTTACATCATTTACTTGAACATTGGGGACAATGTTCATCTTAAGTGTAAGGGGAGGGTAAAAAGATGATACCTTACATATGCACTTTCGCTTGAGTTTGTTTTGTTTAATGGTAGATGTGTAATTAAACTATGAGAAATACTTGTTAGTGTAATTTTAGCGCAAAATTTAAATTTTTTTACAACATTTAGGAGTGAAACTTTAGCCATAGCAAGCGTCTCATGGATAGGAGATTGTATGACTAGCACATAACCGTATATTCAGAAAAATTTTCCACCCAAAAATGTGAGGTTCGCCTTTAGATTTGATAGGAAAAGCATTTACTATTAGTGCTTATGAGTGTACCGGTAGCATTTAGATTCTAGAACTTGCGTTAGTGATGCATCCCGAGACCGCTAGTGAGACTACATTCGTGTGGTAGGATTTACTACATGATAAGAGGCATTAGGATCACCCTTGTGTTAAACCCGTACCATAATTACTTGACCATTTAAGTCATATTACTTGGCTAGTTAAGTCAACTAATTTTTCCCACACCCTTAGCGTTGTACTCATTTTTAGTACACGAAACCCCTAGTACACCCCTCCGAGCCTATCTTTTCGTTTCTAACTTTAAGCATCTTACTTAAAGGAAGAATTTGTTACACCCCACTTAAATGTACACCCAAATCGCCTTAGCCTTCCGTGTATGCGCTCATTTTTAGTGCATTATTGTTATTTGTTAAACCCTAAGTTAACTTTCTAATTGATTACATGGTTGCTAAGTCGAGTCATATTCTTGTACATATTGTTTTGGGACGATTGGGACTCATGGGTAAAGTACTTATTTTATGGAGTAATGGGGAAGAACATAATATTATTACCCCCATATGTGCGTTAATCTTAAAAGTGCTCCAGGTGTTTTGATTTTCTTAATTCGAGTCATTAGAATAGTTGAATGTAAAGTATGTAAAGATTCAAGTGTAAGGGGAACGTTCATTCCCTATGATGTATTATTTTGGATGGTAGGGTAAGAGTGTATGCAAAAAAAAAAAAAAAAAAAAAAAAAAAAAAAAGAAAAGAGAAAAACATACGGACTACCATCCCGTTTCATTTTATGTTCATTTTATGTTTTTAGTTATTTCTCATTTGTTAGCTTAAGTCGAGTCTAGTCTTGGCTTAGCAACGCCATCTTGTACATGTAATTAACCAAGATTGTTAACTCCCCACCAGTAAAACTTCCTTTATCCAACAAAACCGTGTAATTCATATCCCTATACCTAACGTTACAACCCTTTAAAAGACCTCTTTGATAGTTTATCCTAGGTGCTTACGCCATGCGGTGGAGGTTTGATCCTTTCCCAAGCCTATGGTAATCTATTTTGCTATGACAGGTAGTGAGAGATATCTTCCATTTCCATAATGTTATATTACTTTATTACACCCGAGAGATGTGAGTATCTAAACACTATTTGTGAGGTGTTTGTGTATGACCTCCGTGCTTGTCTATTGGTCTTTAGTGGAATGATTATTTGTTGTAATTACTTTTATATTAGTGTTAAATGACCCCTAACTTGTCTTTTGAGTAGAATAAAAGCGCATTTGCTTGAGGACAAGCAAATCTCAAGTGTAAGGGTATATGATGAGGCGAAAAATGATCCGTTTTTAGGGGATCATTTAAGCCCGAATCCGACTTTATTTGATCAAATATTGCCCTAAATCGTTCCTTTTGTGATTTTAGGTACTTGGAGAGTGAATTCTGGAAAAGAAGCCATTTTGGACGTTTTTGGAGCATAAAAGTGAAGAAAACGGCAAAGTCTCAATTTTCCATGCTGGGAACAGTGCATGAAGGCGTCAAGAATTGCTCTTGACGGCGTCAGAGTCCCAAGAATAAAATACCGTGGTTGATGACGGCGTCACATAGGCCGTCATAAGTAGATCAAGGCCGTCCGAGGAAGTATTTGGCGGCGAGATGACGGCGTCACACCCTTGCTCTTGACGCCGTCACCCCAGTTTTCCTATATATAGTTTTCTAGTTTTTTCATTAAAAAAGAGAGAAGTTTTGGTGAAACCCTAAAGACGAATTTGGTGCAACTTTTACAGGTTTTTCAAGGGTTCCAAACCCTTGATACCTTGCATTGTAATTGAGATAAGTGTTCTTCTAATTCAATCAATATGTCTATGTGTTGGTTGTCTATATCTTGTTATTGTCTCAATTTCATTATGCTAGGCTAGATCTCCTTTGTGTTTGCTTAGATCTAATGAAACCTAGATATTGATTATGTGTTGATTACTTGTCTATTGTTGTTTTGGATGAATGATTTTATATGTTAGGCTTAAGAAAACTGGCAGATCTCCAAATGGTAACATGCTTGAACGTCTTAAGAAACATGAACCGAGGCGTACTAGGTCTTTATTGGTTGTATTTAATGCATGAGCCACTGTTTATAATCCCTATAGTTGTGTTGGGTCATGGTGTAGGAGGAGATAAGAGCTCATAGAATTGGGGAGTTATGTATGCCACCCCATGAATGGTATTAAGGAATACAATCCGTGATCCATACAATTATAACAAGTAATTAACGTGTAAAAGATATCTAGGGAGTAGTGAAGTCCAGAAGCAAACGGCTTTTGGTAAAGACAAATCAAATCCGTTGACAGCTGGTGGTTTGCTCAAAATCACATGGTTATCAGGTGTACCACAGTTCTTACATCTGGCTACTCCAGAAGTGATGGCTTTTGGTAAAGAGTTTTTCAAATCCATTATGTTTTTCTCAAAAGATTGCTAGGGACTAGCAATGTTTTAGTGTGGGGGATTGATGAGTGTCTAAATACTCATCATTTTATACCAATCTGAACTGCCAAAACATCCAAAAACACTCAAATATGCATCAAAATACTTAAAATATCTTAGAAGTGTATTTTATATGTTTCAAATGCAAAATGATCAAAAACAGATGAAAAACGTACAAAGTTTGCATAATTGGCAGTTTCAGTCCCTCAAGTTTCAAAAGTTGTCAAAACTAGTCCCTGGTTATTCTAAAAACTTGAAAAAGTCACCAAAGGTCCTTTTTAATCATAAAGTTACATATTTAGTCCTTTGGTGCAAAGTTTCACAAAATTACAAGTTTAGTCCCTATACTTTGGAAATTGACATAAATGATCCCTGGGATGTTAAAAACTTTGAGAAAAATAAATTTTGGTCCTTGTGCTACTAATCTTTTGCAGGAATGGTCCTTGGGTGAAAAGTTTGGAGAAATTTCAGGATTGGTGTAAAGTTTCACAAAATTACATGTTTGGTCCCTGGACTTTCAAATAATGGCAGAATTGGTCCCTGGTGAAATATTTTGGATAAAAAGTCAACTTTGGTCCTTGGAAAGTCACAAGTTGTCAAATTTGATCCCTGGGTGAAAGTTTTGAAGAAGTTACACATTTGGTCCCTGAAGTTTCACATTTGGCAAGTTTAGTCCCTGGAATTCAAAAATTGGAAAATATCAAAATATGACCTTGTACTATTCATCCTTGTCAAGTTTGGTCTTTGTGTATGCTTTGGTAAACTTACAAAACCAGCCCCTCAAACTTCATAAGTTACAAAATTGGTCCTTGTTAGTTACAATACAAACGGACCCTAGTATTAATCTAAACCCAAAATAAAACCTACCCAACAAATATTACCCAAGCCCTTTACCCTTTCCCAGGCCCAACTCCCTACCAGCCCAACACCCTTAATAAAAAACGGGGTCAACCCCTGGTTTGACCAAACCACCCTACATCTTTTCCCTCTCCCATTACCACCTCCACCACTGCTACTAAAACCACCATGGTTTCACCTCCAATACCACCACCATCTATCCACCCAGCTCACACCTTATCCCTCCACCTCACCACAACTTCCAAGGCGCATTTAATGCCCCTGAATTACCTCTCCACGCAAACTACAGTGGCAAAGACTTTTTGGCGCCAAATTCATTTAAACGGCCATGATGACTTTAAGTGATCCAAGGGCTCTAAATTGTGGTGGGAAATGGTCCAGTGGGTCCCACTAACCTCAAAAGCCTCTACAAAAGGAAGAAGAAGCAGGGGATGAAGAGTATTAGATTAGGTAGTGTAAATTAGTGTCGTGTGAACTTAATTTTAGTTTTCCAGTGTAATTTCCAGCTTTCTAATTGTATCTTAAGTAAATTCAAGTGATCTCAGATCTTTTTCAAGTCTCAATTCCCCTTTGCTTTTGCAAATTCAGTTTATGCCATTTCCTTTTATTTCAAAAATTCCAAATAGCTTGATTGTTGTTTTCAGTTGTTACTATAGACTTAGTAAGCTCAAATAAGCCCTGACAAAGCTTGTTAAGCTATCAAAATCCTTAATTGTCTATTTAGCTTAAAAAAGAAGAAAATACTAAAAAATCAAATAAAATAGTTGAAAAATAAAAAATCAAAAGAAGAAGATGGAAAAGCAGTGGAGCATTTTGGATTTTGGATGAACAGGGTTTAGTAGCCTTATGGGAGGCTTTAGGTCATGTTCTTGGTCATTGGTTCTTTGTTTTTCAGCTTGGACTCAATTGTAAGTTAGAATTGTAATCTTTGCTTTTTATGAGAAAATAGCTTGTAATCTGTTTTTATATGTTCATTTAAGTTTATAATATCATATTAGGACTATTTGAATCAGTTTCATGGTTTTAATCAGTGTGTAGCTTTAATAATCTCAAAATAGTCATAGTTAATGGGGTGTTTGGATTTGTTGTTATCTATGTGATCTTGTGTGTTACTGCTCTTGTTTTTAGTTTAGGTATGTTAGAATAGTTTGTAATAGTCCATTTAAGTCATTAAACCCAGTACCATTTCAGTTAAAAGTCAAAATACCATTTTGAACATCATATCAGTTAACTGTTAGGGATTTTCTAATCCACAAACCTTAATTTCACATCACAAGTAAGTAAGTTAGCTTAGTTTAGTTCAGTTATAGCTTAAATAGTCATAATCAATCATAAAATCAAGATCTAAATTCATAATAGTCAACCTAGGTTAGTTTCATAAAAAGTCAAAATTTCCATTCTCAGAAAATACCAAAACTTGTAGGATTTTTATAGAATTTTGTACTGAGAGTTAGGCATTGAAACTTTCACAATTAGTTGTCTACCACCTCAACTCCAAGGTCTCTGTACCATCTTATTTTTAAGATTTTTGTTGTGGGCTCCACAGGCTTCCAAAGTCACTTGCAGGGAAAGCCATTCCCCTGCATCAGCAGAACCCAGCCAACACCACCACTTGGTGGTGCTTTTCTGGCCACCACAGTGGGCCTCACACATCGAACCTTGTACCTTTGAACCCCCCCTCCTACCAGGTTCTTAGTGTTGACCCTTAGTTTGACCTAGTACTCAGTGGACCCCACCTGAATCAACCCTTTAAATCTGTCCTATTTTCAGTTAATTAACAAGTTGCAAAGAGCTTATTAACTGCTTATTAGCTTATTCCAAGGGATTATCTGGCCAAATCTTGCTCATACTTGTTTAAACAACTTATTGGAACTAGATTTTACCATAGTGGGTCCCACACAAGCTCAGTTGAGCTTATTTACTTAGTTGGTCAACCAAAGTCAACTGTGGAGCTATTAAGCTTCCACAATGCTTATTTTTAAGCTATAAAATAATTGTTTTTACAAAAGTTAGTTATTTTTAGATATAAAATAGATTTGTAAAAGAAAAATCAAGAAAAATCAATATAAAAATAAGTGATAGTTTCTATTTAATATAATTTAATTTTAATTTTCATTTTTAGATTTTTATTAAGTAAGTTGTATTTGTATATTTTTCTTAAATTCCTTTTATATTAAAGTATTTTTAATAATTTTCTCAGATTTTTATTTTTTACTTTTAGTATTAATTATAATTAATATTAGTTTTATTAATAAATAATCAATAATTAAGTTATAAATAGCATATTTAGTTTTTATAAAGCAACACCTAGTTTTTATATTTTTCCTAGCTTTTATATGTTGTAAAATAATTTTAGAAATTTTCTTGTAATTTTTACTGCTCATTTACTAGTTTTCATAATTCAAATAGTTTAATTGGTAATTAATAAATAAGTAGAATAATAATTAGTAATTAATTAATAATAACTAGATAAATAGTGTGAAAAATATAATTTTATTTTTAAAATAAGTTTTATAATATTTTAGACTTTAAGAATTTTTAATTTTATTTTTCTAGACTTATTTTACATTTTCCTATTTATTAGTTAATTATTAAATAATTAATAATAGTTATTAAATAACAATAATTAATTAAATAATTAGTAATTATTAAATAAATATTTTAAGTTTATTTAATTTGCATTTAAGCCCCTAAGGCATGCAAATTCCTACTTAGGTTAAAATCGTTTTTGTTTCGTACGTTTACGTTGATTTAAATTAAACGTACGCGTTTTTAAGTTTTAAACGTTTTTAGTTAAATTAGGTTTCACGTAATTATTCCAATAGCTTATTTAAGCTATTTGGTTTTATAAAACCCTAGTGTAATCACTCACACACACTTATACCATTTCCTGTTCATATTCACTCGATCACAGACTCGTTTTTAATACCATCACAACCTCGTTGGGACATTACGACCCGGGGAAACACTGTATTCCACGGAAGCATTTCTCCCAGGCTGTTTGACTTTTACTATTGACCATTCACAAGTGGTTGAGAAATAAAATATAACTAGTTTGGGAGCAATCAAGACTCAATCTTGATTTCCGAATTATGGTTAACATAGTTAACGGCTTATTTGTAGGAAGGAACAACTGTTCAAATTGCTGAAGGAGTTGTTGGAGCTTGATTGATGCTGAACCACCTAACTTATATTGACCAAATAATGGTCAACAACCGTAAAAGTCAAACAGCTTAGAATCAATCTCCGTGGAAGTATAGGGTTTCCCCAGGTCGTTATGTCCCGACGAGGTGTGGATGGTATTAAAACGGGTTTGTGATCGGGTGAATTTGGACAGGAAAGGGTTTAAAGTGAGTTGTGATGATTACACTACTGGAATATGAAAGATAATAGCTTAAATATACTATATTAACAATACTGGAAAGTCAGAAAAACCAGAAACGTTTAAAACTTAAAACGCATACGTTCACGTTTAAATAAAACGTAAGCGTACGAAATAAAAAGTGAAAACGGAAATCTGAAAACACCCAGGGGGTGAAAATGACTTTTTTACAAACCTAAGGGTAAAAGAAAATTTTTAGAAAATTAAAATAAATTTTAACCCTAATTAATTATTTAATATTAATTAAATACTAATTATTACTAATTATTAATATTTAAAATACTTAAATATAATTTAATACTAATTAAATACTAGTAAAATGAAAATAAAATTTCTAAAATTATAAAATAACTAAAAATAAGTTTTAAAAATAAAAATAAATGTTTTTGTCTTTTTGTGATTTTTCTATTAATTAATTACTAATTATCTAATTAAATATTTTAAATTAAGAAAAATACTAAATGAACAGTAAAAATTCTAATAAAATTTCTAAAATTACTTTATAACATATAAAAGCTATAAAAAATATAAAAACTAGATTTTACATAATAAAAACTAATTATGCTATTTTAAACTAATTATTAATTAATTATAAATAAAACTAAGATTAAATCTAATAAATACTAAATGATAAAATAAAAATCTGAAAAAATTATTATAACTACTTTAATATATGAGTAATTTAATAAAAATATAAAATAGCTAAGTACTTAATAAAAATTTAAAAATGAAAATTTAAATTAAATTACATTAAATTGAAACTATCACTTAATTTTAAATTGACTTTTTTGGATTTTTTCTTTTACAAACTTATTTAATACCTTAAAACTACAAACTTTTATAAAAACAATTAATTTGGAACTTAAAAATAAGCTGAGAAAAAGCCAAGAGTCAAGACAGTTGACTTTCATTGACTAAACAAGGGATTGGGCTAAAATGGCTCAAAGTGGGACCCACAATGCTTGATTCTAGTACAAATAGCTTATTAGAACTTGTATAAGCTGGAAAAAGCTAACTATGACCAAAGAATAAGCAATAATCCAACAATAAGCACATGTACTTTTGCTAATTGACTGAAAAATGGGACAAGTTTATGAGCTTGATTCAGGTGGGACCCAGGGGTTCTCAGGTCAACCCAATGGTCAAATCATGCACCCTACCAGGAGGGGGGTTGAAATAGGCCAAGAGGGGGGTTGTGGGACCACTGAGGTGGCTGGAAAACCACCACCAAGTGGTGGTGGTGGTGGTGTCTGCTGGTGCAGCAGGGGAGTGTTCCTCCCTGCAGCCCACTTTGGGCAATGGTGGGGCCCACAATAAAATTCTTAAAAATGAAGGAATGCAAGGCTCTTGAAGAAGAGATGGAGGACAATAATCTCAAGAAGTTTCAGCATCTAAAACCTATCACAAAATTCTAATAAATTCATGCAATTTTGAGGAAAATCTGAGAAAGTGGAACTTTGACTATTGATAGTTTTTGAGATATTTGACTTTCTTGAGATTTAATCCTACCCTAATGACTGAAAATGTAGTTTTAGGTTAAAATGAATCTAAATTAGGCAATCCTAACTACTAGTGAACCTGTGTGAGTGATCTTTGATCCTAACTGTTGACAGTTAACAGTTAATGGGCATCATATGGTGATTTTGACTTTTAGACAAAAGACCTACTGATTTTATAGGTTATTTAACTTGTTTTGACCTAATGTGGCATGCCTTAACAGAAAATACCAACCAAACACAGACTGAGTACCTTGAGATGGATTTTGCCAAACACCCCCTAATGGACATAAACAACAGCTTAAGTAAGCAATCTACTAATCTAACCCTAGAACTTGATATGTTAGCTAATTTTAAACCTAAGTAAACATAAATAAGCAAAGATAAGCAAAAGTTAATAGCAGCAATCAACAAATCCAAATTGTGCAAGAGTTATTCTAGAAATTGAAAATAGAACTTACAATGAGCTTTGTGCTCAAACAATTAGTGATCCAGTTTCCATTCCACCCTAAATACCTCCCATGAGGTTCTAAACCCTTGCTTCCATTTCTACTTTCTTGTCCTCTTCCTTCTTTTAAAATTTCTCAATTATCACTGATTTTTTTTATATTTTTGTATTTTCTTCTACTATGAGATGAACCAATTGAGACACCATAGAAACTTAAGAGAACCTTAAATAAATACAACTGAGCTCAGAGAAACACTGGAAACCACTTTTTAACAAAATTCGAATGAAATTGTCAATTCCACTCAAAATTTCCAATTCTGAAATTATAAAGATTACTTGAACTTGATGGTAAAAAAATGGTTTACATTACACAACATAAACTGATTACAACTGATTTTTGAACTGAAAATGCAACTTGAAGTGAATTATACTACTTACGTACTACAACTAAACTAAGTAAACTAAAAATTAAGTAACAGTTCCCCACTTTTTCTTCTTCTCCATTTATATGCTTCAAAAAGGGTTCTTGGACGATTCCCACTTTTGCTCTCAGCCTTTGGATGGGGCAAATTGATCCTAGCCCTCCATTATGTTTTGGCGGGAAAAGTGGATTTGCAAGTTGGAGGGTCTGATAACGTGTAGCAGGGGGGGGGGGGTGGCATTTAATGGCCTTGGGATGTGGAAGGGATAAGGTGTGGTGGGAAAGGTGCAAGTGGTGATGGTGGAGCAATACCAGGGGAGGGATGGGTGGTTTGGCTGAGGAAGAGGAAAGGGGAGGGAGTGGTATTTGGTTTTGGGTTGACCGGGGTCAAACAAAAGGGTGGATTGGGTTTAATTTGTGGGCTGGGGAAATAGCTGGGCCCAAGACATGTTTATTTGGTTTTGGTTTGGTTTAATTTTGGTTTTGTAAGTATAATAGCCCAAGGACTATTTTTGTAATTTTCTGTATGCCAAGGACCAAACCTGTAATTTACAAAGTTTATCAAAAAGGACTTGATTTGCCAATTATGAATAGTATAAGGGTATATTTTGATAAATTTCCATTTTTAAATACCCAGGGACTATTTTTGCCATTTTTGAAACTTCAGGGACCAATTATGTAATTTTCTCAAACTTTTCATCCAGGGATTAATTATGATACTTTGTGAATTCCCAAGGACTAAAATTGACTTTTCTTTCATTTTAAAACTTCAGGGACTAGTTTTGTCAATTTTTGAAACTTGAGGGACTGAAACTGCTAATTGTGCAAACTTTGTTCGTTTTTCATTTGTTTTTAAACATTTTGCATCTAAAAAGTATAAAACATAATTTTGGAATATTTTTAGTATTTTGATGCATTACTGAGTGTTTTTGGACGTTTTGGCAGTTCATATAAGACAAAAATGATGAGTATTTACACACTCATCAGAGCTCTAATAGGTGAGCTTGCAATGTTTCAATGGTACCTGTTGTGGTACAAAAGTCTGGCTGATTATCATTTCATTTTTTTCCCCATTTTTTTGGTCAATAAACAATTGCTATTATGGTGAATATTGCTTATCTGATATATTAGTTTACAGGGCCTTTTGGCGCTGCACTTGAATGTTATGATTTGGTGTTAAGTGGTGGAAGTTTTATTGCGACTGCGGATTGGTGATAATCAACAAGTCGTTAACATGACGCGTGGATACTAATGTGAGCTTGATAAGTTCCTTTACTTTATTTTGAAGTACTTTCAAATAAAGGTTACATCTTTGATAGAAACTGGGAATGTGTTGTATTCGTATTCGTCTAATGGGACTTTTAGAGGGTGGGATACCTGTTTGTATTAGCAGGTGGTTATCGCTTGCATTTTAAATGAAATTGTGTAAATGTAGTGGTAAAGTTTGGTTGATGTTATTTACATAAATTGCAGGTAGCCTGTTTTAATGGTGGTCCGACACAAGAAATATTTAACTTTTCATGGTGTGGAACAGCTGATAACTCTTTCTTGCTGCAGGTTGTAAATCTCAGGTAATGTTACTATATCGAACTGTCACATCTCTTGTAGGTTAGTTTCGTACTTTCATAGCTTTTATTTTCCTTTGTAACACAATGTACATGTAAATGCACAAAACTTATGTACGGTGGATTTGTTACTTAGCCTTGAGAATTAGGAGAAGTAGTGTTGAAATCAAAGTAAATGTATAAGTATTCTGTTCCTTATTGTTATGCTTTTAACCATGTGCACTGATCAACGACATAAAACAACGGTCAAGTAGTGGTAATGAATCAGATATTGGTGGAGGTTATTAATGGTAGTTAAATCTGTCAATCGAGCCATTTATGGTGCAACGGAAATTGAATATGTGGGATCAAGTAGTGGTAATTCTCACGATGAGAAAGTTTCTTTAATTTATAATATAGTTTGAGCGTTTATTCTTATGCCTCAATTTTGTTTTTTTTCTCTCTAAATGTATTGATTACAGCCGTAACACAGCCTCTTCATACCGATCACGAATGAGCGTGTTCTTATGGTCCTTTTTTGGTCGCTGATATAAAAAGTAAGCATATGAAATTCATCAATGTAAAAATTGTTTTCTGCATTATCATTATACTTACCTGCTCTCTTTGGCAGATACGGTATGCTTCTAGCAGACGGTGTGTCAGGAGTAGGGGTGGCAATTCGGGTCGGGTTCGGGTTGGCGGGTTCAGGTTGTCAGGTTGGCGGGTCAGAAAACCCCAACCTGAACCTGACCCATTTAAATCATCGGGTCAGCTATGTCAACCCTAACCTGTTTACACGTAACCCGAACCTGACCCATTTAACCCGTATATATACTTAGGTTGACAGGTTAAATAGGTTACATGGGTTGAATATGTTAAACGGGTTTTGAGTTGACCTATTTAATCTGTTTTATATATAAAAGTTAGCACATTAAACGAATTAAATGGGTTAAACGGGTTAGTGGGTCGACCCGTTTAACCCATTTAACCCGTATAATTAAATATAAATAATTTTTAATTAAGAAAAAAAACTTAAACGGGTTGGCGGGTCGACCCGTTTATTTTATTCCCAACCCGAACCTGACCTGTTTAATAAACGGGTTAGATATGTCGACCCAAACCTGACCCACAATCTATTTAGCTCAACCCGAACCTGTTAATTTTCGTGTCGGTTTCAGGTCGGGTCAGAAATTGCCACCCCTAGTCAGGAGGAGTGCTATTTTTTATAAAGGCTGTAGCTCGCTGGATTTGGATACCGCAACCAAGTTGCAGGATGCTGATGCGCATTCGAAACAACATCGTTTTGAGGATTCTTCGGTCACCTGTGTTCCCAATAGTAAACATCTGGAATCAAATAGCTCTTGAACTCGAGGTTGGCAATTTTTATACTGTTTTTTTCGGTATGACATTTTATTTGTTCCAGTATATATCTTCTAATTACATCCACATATTTGGTTCTGAATTTACCTTTGTAAACAATTTTACACAGCCGTGCCTGTGTCTTCCAGTTTGTGTTGTGAATAAGAGATGGTCCAAAAATGAAATTACAACAGATAAAGAACTACCTGTTACGTATAGCAGGTATTGGCTTCCAATGTAGTGACAAATTATTGTGAAATATGATTAGTATCTTTATAGTAGTTGTACAATGTGGTCTAAGGCTTTTTTTATCTACTTATTAGTTATTGCTATTGCTAACTCAAACACGCTACCCAAGTCCCAACAACTTCTTATAATCTTTATATGTTATGCAGGTTGCGACCTCTTGGGAATGAAGTTATCGGGATTGACTTAGGTACCACAAATTCATGCGTTGCAGTTCTGGAAGGAAATGTAAGATTTATA
Source organism: Artemisia argyi (assembly GCA_030686995.1). NCBI lineage: Eukaryota > Viridiplantae > Streptophyta > Magnoliopsida > Asterales > Asteraceae > Artemisia > Artemisia argyi. The sequence goes on along the minus strand of CM060687.1, from coordinate 197,038,237 downwards.
CGTAATCTGTTGGAAGGTCATAACGATACGTCTTATTTGCATATAACGGTAACTTTCATGAACTAAATAGCTTCTCTTAAAGAAGCAAAGAGGGATTCTTTTTACAGCTACTATATAGAGGGTAAGCTAATAATATGGCTTATGATCAAGCTGTCATTATTCCGCGTACCTGATTCAAACATTCATTTCAACGTAAACGATTATGACAAAGATCTTAAGCAGGTTTGTCGTTGCACAAGCTTACAGGTAAGACTCCCAATTTAATCTTTGATATGGTCATTTGGGTTGAAACGGGTAAATATCATATTTGGATTACCTAAGATTGGGTTTAGTGTCGAATATATTTTTATAGGGTTCTTTTTTTGTTCAAATTCTTTGGCATAAAACAGAGCTCGTATTCACCCATTCATGAGGTTATGGGACGAATTCGTCACGACTGGACTGCATGCAAATCTTTTTTTTTTTTTTTTTTTTTTTTTTTTTTTTTTTTTTTTTTGCAGATTCCAATGTAAAAAAAGGTACGCATAAAAGAAGTTGGCTACTGTGAAGTGCAGAACATATATATTGAGGTTTCCAGGAGCTAGGACAATATTCTGGTATGCATTTATATTCTTTAGTTTGGCCATTTATCATAGACATAAGCAAATTCTTTTCGTTCCGCTCATATTTTGTTACATAATAAGGGACAAATCCCCACCATCCATTTAATTTGATCTAATTGTTGGGATAAACCTAAGATTTAATAAGACAACCTAAGTCCATATTTTTTTCTTGTCTTTTTGTCTTTCTTATTTGTTTTTTTTTTTTTTTTTCTTTCTATGTCTTTTTTTTCCCTATTCACGTATTTTTTTTTATGTCGTTTCTTTTCTATCCATGTTTTTCTTTCTTTTTTTTTTCATGCTTTTTTTTGTCTTTTTTTAATTCACTTATTATTTGTTTTAAATCACGTTGTTTTTAAATTCACGTTTTTTATTTTAATTCACGTCTTTATCACTTTCTTACTTTTTCATATGTTTTCGTCCTTTTTTTACGTCTTTGTCCGTTTTCATACGTTTTCGTCCGTTTTCTTACATTTTCTTCTGTTTTCTAACGTTTTCATCCGTTTTCAAACGTTTTTGTCCGTTTCTTGCGTTTTCATTCGTTTTCGTCCGTTTTCATACATATTCGTCCATTTTCGTCCGTTTTCGTCTATTTTCTTACGTTTTCGCCCGTTTTCATACTTTTTCGTCTGTTTTGATACGTTTTTGTTTGTTTTCTTACGTTTTCAAACGTTTTTGCCTATATTCATACGTTTTCGTCTGTTTTCTTACGTTTTCATCCGTTTTCTTACGTTTTCGCCCTTTTTCATACATATTCATCCATTTTCTTACTTTTTCGTTTGTTTTTATACGTTTTCAGCCGTTCTTATACGTTTTCATACGTTTTCGTCCATTTTCTTACGTTTTTGTCTGTTTTCATACGTTTTCATATGTTTTCGTCCGTTTTCATACGTTTTCATCTGTTTTTATACATTTTTACCCGTTTTGAGATGTTTCCGTTCGTTTTTCTACATATTCGTCCGTTTTCTTACATTTTCATCCGTTTTTAAATGTTTTCGGCCACTTTTAGACATTTTCATACATTTTTGAATATCACAAGTGATATTCTGAACATCACAAGTGATTTTCAACTAATGTTTTGTAACATGAAAATCACAAGTGATATTCTGAATATCATAAGTGATATTGATATTCAGAATATCACAAGTGATATTCTAAATATCACAAGTTATTTTTAACAAATGTTTTGTAAAATGAAAATCACAAGTAATATTCTGAATATCACAAGTGATATTCTGAATCACAAGTGATATCAAGAAAATCACAAGTGATATTCAGAATATCACAAGTGATTTCATGTTTTTTTTCACTTTTACGTTTTTGTCTGTATTTATACGTTTTTATCCGTTTTCGTTCGTTTAATACACAAGTTATTTTCAACAAATGTTTTGTAACATAATCACAAGTGATATTCTGAATATCATAAATGATATTGATATTCATAATATCAGTGATATTCTGAATATCACAAGTTATTTTTAACAAATGTTTTGTAACATGAAAATCACAAATAAAATTCTGAATATCACAAGTGATATTCAGAAAATCACAAGTGATATTCAGAATATCACAAGTGATTTCACGTTTTTTTTCACTTTATTACGTTTTTGTCTGTATTCATACGTTTTTATATGTTTTCGTTCGTTTAATATCACAAGTGATATTATGAATATCACAAGTTATTTTCAACAAATGTTTTGTAACATGAAAATCACAAGTGATTTCACGTTTTTTTTTTTCTTTCACTTTCTTATTTTTTTATGCATTAATACGTTTATGAATATCACAATTGATATTCTGTGATATTCTAAATATCACTTGTGATGTTAAGAATATCAATTATGGAATTTAAAAACGTATGAAAATGGAAGAAAACGTACGAAAGCGTAAAAACACGTCTGAAAATGGACGAAAACATATGAAAAATTGACGAAAATGAAAGAAAACAGACAAAACCGTACAAAAATGGACGAAAACGTTTTAAAACTACCGAACGGATGAAAACGTCTAAAACGGACAAAAATGTATAAAAACGAAAGAAAACGTATGAAAACGAAAAAAAACGTATATAAATCTATGAAAATAGACAAAACCGGACGAAAACGAATAAAAATGGATGAAAACATTTTAAAAGAAAGCTCACAAACACAAAGATAAGCAATTTACTCAAAAGTGCCACATAGTTACGAGTAAGATGGACAGAATGTTAGTTGAGTGCTCTTTATAAACTTATAAAGTAATAATCTTCAAAATCGCTACTTTTAGGAGCCCAAGTTTTTAGATGCTTATTACATCAAATATATTCGTATAAACAAATATCTCACCCGAATGATATTAACATGTCATATTTTTCAACATAAGACCTAATATTGTGCAGCAGATAGAAACATGTAGAAGCATTACATTAGTCGGTTCCAATCTCAACACTATATGTGACTGTGCACATGGACGGAACTTAGAAGGGACCGAGAGGGGCTGTGGCCCCCCTAAAATTTTTGACCCTATGTACATTTTATACCTTTTTATATATAATTTTAGTCATTTTTAATATAAAAATTTCAGCACGATGTATATCGGCTCCCCTAACATAAATACTTTTCAAGTTGGCCCCCTCACCAAAAGCGTCCAAGTTCCGTCCCTGACTGTGCAGCAGATAGAAACATGTAGAAGCATTACATTAGTCGGTTCCAATCTCAACACTATATGTGATAACTTACTATCTCAGTATTCATTGATTGCCTATAAAATGAGAAGATCGGAAACTAAACAATAGAATGAAATAATCAATATGGAAATTTGGTACTTTTATTTAGCACATTACGTGGAAAATATCTAAACATAACATACCGAAATTACTCAAAATAAGAAATTGAAACCACTGGATCAGATGAAAACTAGTCCGAATAAAACCCAAACCTTTCCCTGATTAGATAATAGGTATTGGATCAAATCGAGCTACAGGAATACAGACCAAAGGGTTAACTCTAGGAAGGTTTAAACCAAGTCCTTCCTTCATATCAACTCTAGTAAGATTGCCATCAATCCCAGCCTTCCAATCAAAGCACTGAATCATAACACCAAAAGTTGCATAGATCAGTTTTAACCCTAAGGAAGCCCCTGGACACATTCTCTTTCCACTCCCAAATGGTAAGAAGTCATAGTGTTGTCCTCTCACATCCTTATTTTTCCCTAGAAATCTTTCAGGCCTGAATTCTAGCGGGTTTTCCCATGAGTTTGGATCCCTGGCGAGAGCCCACACATTGACAAAAACAGTTGTGTCTGCTGGAATAAGGAAACCTGCTACTATACGATCTTCAGTTGATTGCCTAGGAACCATTGGGACGGGTGGGTGGAGACGCAATGTTTCCTTTACAATAGCTTGAAAGTAGGGAAGGTTTGGTACATCTGATTCTTGTACAAGTCTTTTTGTTCCGACAACTTGATCGATTTCTGCTTTTGCCTTTTTCATAATGTCTGGATTATTGATGAGTTCTGCTAAACCCCATTCTGGGGCAAGTGCTACATTGTCTGTTCCTGCAACAAATACATTCTGAAATTGCAATATAGAAGATTTAGTTAATATTAGCACATATGAAACCATAAGACACTTAAATATGGTCAGTTTTATTTTTACCAGAATAAAGGCTTTGATGTTCTCTCTTGTCAATTCTACCTCCATGCCTTCAGCTTCTGCGATGTCCATTAACATGTTAAGTATATCCTTCCCTTGTGATCCTCTCCTTTGCTTTCTTTCCTCTTCATGCTCCGAAATGATCCTCTCAACAAGTTCATCAAATCTTCTATGAATATCCTTCACCCTTTTTCCAAATCCCTGCAAGTCTAGATTCTTAAATAACCATATATTATCTGAGAGATTGAACACACCGATAACCTCAGTTATCTCGAAAATCAGTTTCCTTATATCCCCTGCGTTTCCTTCCTCTTCTGAACATCTTTGTCCCAAGAGTACTCTTGATATCAAATTATTGGACACCTTAACTAGCTCAGCATTAAGATCTAGTGCTTTCCCAATGCTGGCTTTGTGGGATAAAGATTTATAAAAACGATTAATCTCATCTTGCCTAACGGGAAGGAGCATGTCAATAGTTGCACCACTTAGCAACTGTGACATGACAATCTTCTTCATGAATTTCCAATAGAACCCGTGATTAGCAAAAGCAAAATCTTTGGACCCGTAAGTTACGCACTCAGTTGCTGAATTATAGGGTCGATCTAAAAAGGAATTTTCACAAGTTTTAAGAAACTCTTTTGCCGTATCTGGTGAACTAACTACAACACAAGGTACAGATCCCATCAAGAGGCGAATAACTGGCCCATATCGGAGAGAGAGCTTATGAAAAGCTTGATGGGGGACTGGATTAAAGAGGTGTAAATGCCCAATGATGGGAATAGTAAAGGGGCTTGGTGGAAGACGAGGTTTATTAGAACTAGTAGATTTAAAGAATGCTCGGATCAATAATGTGGAGATCAGCAGTGTTAGAATGATGAAGAAGTAGGCTTGAACATCTGCCATGGTTATGCACTTATGTGAAGTATCGATCGAAATGTTGATGCTCTAAATAAGCAAGAGTGTTTCAGTACTTATAACAAGTACGTGAACATCTTCTTCCAAAAAACGTGCATGGTATTATTGTTGTTAGCTGCCATGCAAGACTGACTTTGCACTCCGCAGTTTAAAAATATATTCCCCTGCGATGAAGTTGACTATATAGGAGGCATATATCTTTTTCCCTTTTGAACTTTGACTAAGAAAAAATTATTTACTGTAATAACTAGAGACGTGGGATAATAATCTATGAGCATCCAAGGACTATCTGTCATTTTCTTAAGCCACTTATTTCAAATAATTATACAATTATTGTCCCATTTTGATATGATTTCAAGACCATACCGTAGTAGGTGAGATGTGTCAATTCCAATAATTAAAGATGACTAATAAGCTACGATATTTGGAAAAAGACTGTTCATTTCCAATAAGGTGGCGAACATGCGAAACTAATATTGAATATTGTGGCTTGGACTTTTCGATTAGTCGAAGATGTCACACATAATTATCCCAAATGTGATTTTTAAAAATATATTCAGTTGTAAGTTTATTTTGTTAAGTATGTTTTAAAATGTTTAAATTATATTGTATTTTCTTTCGATAATAATTCTTAATATGCCCAGATTGCTCAAGTGATTTGCTTTTTTGGCCATGAATTCAGAGTTTTCGTACCTACCCTGGGCAATTTGGCAATTCGACACATATGGCGTCAAATGTCCGACATGAGGGCTGTCAGTTGCCCAAAAATACACAAGTTGCCCAAAAAATAATTTGAAAAGTGACACTTGTCACTTGCAGATTGCGGTTGCCCTGATCTAAATACGGAAACTCCGAATTTAAGGGCAAAAAAGCAAATCACTTAGGCACTCGGGACATATTAGTAATGATCCCTTTTTTTAAACAAGTTTATTTTTTACTCGCATGTTGAACAACGTAAAATACATGAGAGCAACAATTTACATGATGAAATGCAAACGTTAGCATTACTTTATCATTGCAAAAGTCAAAGAAATACTGAATTTTAAATTAGAATAATTAAGTAAATAAGATTATTTTAAATTTTTTGAAAAAAAATAAAGGTAAGGCGGAGCGGTTTTTTAGGTTTCAGTTTTTCATATGCAACCAAAAACCGCCCCAAATATTCTGTTAGTCTATAAATTAAAACCGCCCCGTCAGTTTTTCATTTGGTTCAGTCTTTTCGGTTTTCTCCCGCAATATAAAATCTTGTCAAAATTAAAGAAAACTGTAGCAAATTCGCTGTAACTTGACCATTCCTAGTTTAAACAGTCTTATATACCACATACACAACATGCCAATATGCCATAAACAAGGGTTAGTTTAACCGGACGGGGGGTGGCCCACCTGCTGTCCCCCAGTACAGCACAGCTTTTTGTCAGTTTCTGTTCCGTATTTTGACAGTTTTAAGCGTTTGGCATATTAAACTTTATATTTTCTGTTTCGCACTTTCAGGTTTATAGCTTTTTGATATAAACAAAATTATAAAAAAAAAAAAAAAAAAAAAAAAAAAAATTTGGGGGGGGGGGGGGTGCGGCTAAAAATTTGGGGGGGGGGGGGGGGGGTATGGTCAACATGCCCTATAAATAAATATCCACCGTACAATTATTAAAGTATATAAAGCATTCATGCCGGCCGACAGAGTAACAGGAATCGATGGTATTTAATTTGCCAAATCTAAAAATTCAACTTTCGTGTGTCGTGTATATTAGTTAGGGACAAGATTTCGAACTCATTAAACGACTATCGTATGTAAAGGATCATATTAGCGTCATAATATATTCTTTTCATATCTTACCCGAATGATATAGCCTATCATATTCTTCAACATAAGGCCTAATATTGTGCAACAGATAGAAACATGCAGAAGAATTACGTTAGTCCGTTTCGGTCTCAACACTTTATGTGATAACTTACGACTCAGTATTCATTGATTGCCTATAAGATGAGGAGATACAAGGCTATTAAGGCACAAGCATATCTAAATGAGTTGGTTTCCCAAATTTTTTGGCCAAAGGACTTGCCACTCTCACATGGAAACTTAACCTCCCAATTATTTGGCAACATTACCCGAAACTGCTTAATATTGTAGCTGTTCATTACCCATATTGTATCAGGAACGAATCCATGATTACGTATGGATATGGATAGATACCCATTCATAATCCCTAGTCTGTGATACCAACTCGATTAATAGCATGAATCATCAGGTTGGGAAATTTCTTTAAGGCCAAAAGTCAAAAATTAAAAACATGTTTTTTCAGTTGTATCTAAATGTTAAACATGTCCATTTAAGTACCAACATACTATACCTAATTTCAATTTTGTACTATTATAAATAACTTTGCAAGTGATTTGACAAAAATACCCCCACATTCATCATCTTCATCTTCAACATGTTCACACCCATATTCCGGCCACCACCATCTTTAGATTCCGGCCACAATGTATGGCAAATATTTAATTTTTTACACTAAATACACGAATATCATTTTTACTTCTCATCTACACAAATATCTACCAAATTTATCTTTTAAATACACGAATATCTTAACTTTTGTTTTTCCTTCGTTTCTTAACAAATTAAATGCACTCTTTTCACTTCTTTGTATATTTTCCAAACAACATACAACCAAAACCAACACACAAATCGCAAGGAGATCCTTTTCACAGCTCCTACTCACAAAACACATTCACACCCTTTGATTTTCTTTCAAACAAATTCACGTGACACACACCGATTCCACATTGGGTTTATCTTATTGAGTTCTTCGATACGCCAAGGACGGAGCCAGGGGGGGGGGGGGGGGGGCTAGAGGGTGCTCGGCCACCCCTAACAATGGCGAAACCACTTTCAGAGATCGAAGCCTTTTAGAAGGTATGCTTAAGAAAAATTAGGATATACCTTATAATTAGATCGCAAAAACCTTGTTTCAATGGAGGTTTTGAAGTCTTCATGTTTTACGAGGAAGATGACCGGATAACAAAAGAAAAAAAGTTGTCTGCAATTTTTTATTATTATAATAACTTAGTGCTTTACTAGTTTACTTTTATTAAAAGGTTTGATTTTATCCCCTACAGTTTGAAATTTTATCATTTATGATTGAACATTTTTTTGCTAAAAATCCACTACATTAGTCCGATTAAACCATCAAAACAAAAGATTCTATGTTACTACCGAAAAAAAATTGAGCCCCCTTAACATAAATTCCTAGCTCCGTGACGATACCACCAATTACACCACCATCAGATTCAGTTTTTTTGGGTTTCCAAACAATTGTCTTCACAGCTCCTTGTCTCATATTCAGTTTTCTTGGGTTTGGTAGCCGAAAATAATGGGTGGAATATGGGTTTTGTAAGGTAGAAGATGAAGATGAAGAACACAATGTATTTTCGTCCATATTTAGCACTTAGGTATATTGATACTTAAATGGACATGTTTAGGAGCATGTTTCCATTTTTGACTTTTGCCTTTTTTTTAAAGGAAAATTACCAAAATAGACCAGTCGCCCAGGCAACTTTTTCGATAGATCGGGCGACCGGGCAACTTGTACAATGGGACACTTGTCGAATTTCATAAGCTGACAAGTGTCCCGTTGTACAAATTGCCCGGTCTATTTTCGAATTAAAATTACCTCCTGATCTAAAAAGTGACAAACCATAGGGCAACAATCTAGTCATATAATTATCCATTCTTTTAAACTCTTCTTTAGACAAATCAAATGAAACAATTACAATCTTCTCGTTAAGGTCTTTCATAAACCAGCCAGTGAAGAGCACTGTTACATAAAAGACCAACTTGACTAGTAAATTAAATGTATACTCCAATTGAATAACTTTCCAAACACTTGATATTAACCTTAACACTTGGAAAATGTGTGATCACCTACTACAACCTTGTAATCATCGGATAAGAAATCGTAACCAAAACCGGCACATAAGATCATGACATCCCTAAAGATGATTGGTGGCTTTGGGAGCTGTTGTTTACCTGTGTAATGGAATGGTTCACTATAAGAATTTCTTTAACATCTAGAGTAACTAAGGATATGACATATATACGAGGCCATTAGAAGAACCGAGGATAAAACATCTAGCATCCGGAAGATGAAACATGATATATGTAGACGGGGAAAGCCATATATAAGGTAACCATAACAATCCTTCTAGTTTCATTATTCTTGCAATCTTTGTTATGACTATGCATGAGACGTGTCTTAATGAAAACATGACAAGATATTAGAGATAGCCCACACACATTTGCATCGGATCAAATCATCATCATCCATCCAATATGGCTAGTATCTGTTCGGCTATATCTCCATAGACGCCCACGTACGCCCTCCTCCTTTGCCATGCAAACCCTAAACAAAATCAACAAAAGAGATATGGAAGGTGCATGTATACGCACCTGTTGCGTTATCTTCAACATATGGCTATAGATTTAGCAAAACAAAATACTATGGGTCAGTGGGTAGGTGATTTGACCCACAAAACTTACAACTATCTACTTGAGATCGGCCCAGTAATGTGTAGCATCTCATTTGGGAAACCCCTATCTTACTAGACAAGACTTTTTTTTTAATTGATGAACAACACTTTTTATTAATGCACAAATTTCCTTTTTTTACATATGAACAAGATTTTTATAGATGAATAACGATTATTATTGATATATAACTTCTTTTATTGATGGAAGAAAAATCACACTACTAATAAATATCTTTGGATCGATCATTCATTATTCATTCAAACTTACTCGTTAATGATTTCATAGTGATGATGCCATCAAAAGTGTTGAGTCAAATAAGAAGTGCTAAAATAAATCGACTTAGAAATAATTAAACAAATCTAATCTGCCACATCTAACCAAAATAAAATGCATCTCAACTTATAAAATCATTATACCATCCAACAATTCTCTTTAATATACATTTCCTATGTAGGATTAACTTCGTTCAATTCCGCGCTTCTTGATCATTTAACGCACTACATTCCGTCATCATTTCAGTTGAGTTCAATCATCATATTCACATATTCATACATTCACATACAAACTACGTAACAATCACACAACTAATAATACCTTCGATTATTCGAAAATCATAACAACTTCATCAACTACAACTTTGTAAAAGAATCTGCCGCATCACCACTTCTTTTGGTATCATTCGCATTTATGCATGTGTTCAGTTTTCACAAAGATACAAAACCATCCATTCAAAGATACCATTTTATAAAAGCAAATCAACAAAATGACATTTATGCATGTATTTAGTTTCCACAAAGATACCATAGCATCAATAAAACTTATGCAAATGAGTATATGGGCACAGGAGGATCTCTCAGAGGATCTCTCAATCAATAAGTTTTATTGATTGTACCTTTCTTATTTGATTCGCCATCTTAGCTTGGATTTTCTTCTTTGTCTTTATTGCAGACTTTTAATTAATCGAACTTTTATTATTAATAAATAGAGGATAATTTGATTTGATGATGTAGAGAAGATGATAATAAAAAGTGGATTTGATTGGAAATGACATTTTATTATCATCTTCTCTAAGTGACGAGAATAGCCCCGGACATGACCCGCCCTTTTAACAAATTTTTCTTTAAATTATGTCAATTTATTAGATGTCTAGATCATCTAACGGCTCAAATCACTTTCTAGACTTTTTAACTTTTATCAGCTTTTTATTTGATCCGCTTTCTTTAGCACTTAGATACAAATTTGAACTTAGGTGTAGTATATTGATACTTAAATGGACATGTTTAGCATTTAGGTACATCTAAAAAAGCATGTTTTTTTGTTTTTGACTTTTGCCCTTTCTTTTAAATAACTTTTCTTTAGACAAATCAAATGAAACAATTACAATCTTCTCTTTAAGGTCTTTCATAAACCGGCCAGTGAATAGCACCGTTACATAAAAGGCCAACTTGACTAGTAAATTAAATGTATACTCGAATTGAATAACTTTCCAAACACTTGAGCCATAACACTTGGAAACATGTGTGATCACCTAGTATAACCTTGTAATCATCGGATAAGAAATTGTAACCAAGACCAGCACGTACATAAGAGCATGACATCCCTAAAGATGATTGGTGGCTTTGGGAGTTGTTGTTTACCTGTGTAATCAAAGAAAGAGATATGGAAGGTGCATGTATATGCATCTGTTGCGGTATCTTCAATATATGGGCTATGGCTATAGATTTAGCTAAACAAAATACTGTGGGTCAGTGGATAGGTGATTTGACATTTGACCCACAAAACTTACAACTATCTACTTGAGATCGGCCCAGTAATGTGTAGCATTTCATTTAGGTCAGGCCCAATTGTATCTAGAGTGTTACCGTCTTAAGTGTGTATAAATATTTTAACTAAAAGCCTTCTTGTGATACACTTTTGAAACCGGTCAAATACAACAACAACAAGAGGCACTTAAAGTAGTATAGTTTTTCTTTTAGTGTATTGAGGATCCATGTACATTTGGTAATGTTTGGAACTATAAATAGGAAAATGAAGCTTGGATTGTCGACACTAAAGTATAAACTTCAAACCTAAAGACTGAGTATAGAACTACGTAATAGTAAAGTGGGTCGATAAACCGACTTTTGAATCAACAAAAACATGGTACTGTAATATATCTTTGTCCAGAATTCCACAAACGATATACACATATAGTCACCACAGATTTAAAGTTTTAACAAATTGTAACAACTAACTAGGTTAAACTGAACATAGTCACCACAGATTTAAGGTTTTATCATGTTAACACGAAACACCATCTTAGAACAATAATATAAAAGGCACTTGAACGTTTCGTTGCTGAGTAAAAAGGATGACCTAATTAACTACTACAAACATGTTGTGTTTGGCAGATAGCATTTAAAAGCGTTTTGAAATAACTAATGCATGTCTAGTGTTTTGTAATTGATTCTTTTTTGACAAAAAGCAGTTAGTGGTTGCTGTTATTTCACACTCCGAATTGGAAAACTAGTTCAACAAGCATTTACAAGCAACCTTTATTTTATGCAACGACTTAAGACTTATGAGCTATACTTTGCAGAGTACGAGAGCCAGGCTATGTCTTGGAGCAACACAAGCATGCAAAAAGCTACAAAATCAAAATATGACTAATATAATTTGAAGATTTCCAACATCATAAAAATGCATAATGTGACAGCTGAGTATCAAAAGGCATGAGATGATTGAAAGATTGGTTATTATGACGCGCTTTCAAGATTCAAAAGGGCAACGAGAGGACTCTGAAGCAAATGTGAAGAGGCTAAAACTAGCAAGCATTTGGGATATAATTATGGAAATACTGAAACGGTATGAACTCCCAGATAAGTTTGAGAGCAATGAAGACCGGATCAAGCTAGGGACCAAGTTCAGAAAATCGGTCAAGCCGCTTGACATAGCTAATTACTAGCGGCACTCAAAGGATGACCTACTTGAGAGAGGGTGGTAGACCAAAACGTTTCAAGATAATAATCTAAATAAAAAGATTCAACCGCAAATTCATTTCAATAAATAAAAAGATAACAATATAAATCTGTAGCAACAATGATAATTCGATACAAGAAAGAAGATTCAAATAAGTTACCATAACATTTGATGCATGATAGCAGTCTTCGTTAGATATATTAGTGTTTGTGACTGCAGGTAGTACATGGCTCATTGTTATTCTTCTTTGTCTTATTATACTCCTCGTACATTTGAAGATAAAATATCACCCTTGACTCATATGCATCAGAACGCTGTTCCAATGCATCCATCCGCCGGCTTAATGCACCAATAAGCCGTTCCAGTGCATCAGTACGCCGTGCCAATGCTTCAGTCCGTGGTTTTAACGGACTAGCCTGCCTTCGCAATGCATCAGCCAGTCCCAATTCCTCAGCCTGCTCTTCCAATTCCTCAGCCCGTGTTAATAAATTATCCCACTTTCTCGTCAATTCTTTCCCGCTATCTACTAAATCACGATGCTGTCTCGCAAGAATATTATAATGTCTTAAGTCATCAGCCCGCAGCAACAATGCATCAAGCATCCGTGAGAATTCATATTCCTTAAATTCAAGGAAACCCCGTTTGGTGAATGGAAATAATGTGGCCGATGATGCCTGCATCAACAGTTTTTATTAGAAACAAAGTTGTAAAATAATAATAATAATAACTAAAAAAAAATGATTCAGATCCTCTCAAGTTGATATGAAGATGACCAGTAACGTTCTCTCACAAACAAAACAGTGGGCCTACTGACCAATTTTCTTTTTGATTGTGAGAGAGCATGACCGGTCATGTTTATATCAACTTGAGAGGATCTCGATACAAAAAAGAAAAAGGTGTCAAGGTAGGTTAGTTTTAAACAAATACCTTTTGATGAGCAGCAACACAGAGGGGAGGTTGATAAAGAAGTATTGCATCCTCAAATGAGCATAAGGTGTTGCATTGGGGGCACTGTTGTTGATAAACAAAGGTAGTTAAGACAAGATGATTTACACAGTAGTAAAATTGAATGAATACGATATTTATGGCGTACAAACATACCTTCCCACTGGAGGAGCTTTGAAGAAGCCATTTCTTTATACATGAGAATCCATACATATGCCCACAAGGAAGACAACTGCAAATGCAATCAAGTACATTATTACTCTTGACAAAGTAAAATCTTTAAGGTAAATTAATAATCTTTGGTAAGGATATACACAGCAGTACCCAATCCTGTCGGAGAGAGGTATGGGGGAGGTGAAATGTAGATAGTCACATCCCTACCCGAGGGTAAATGACCTCCGGCAAGTGCGCGTGTGCAAATGAACAGACAAAAAGCAAGGTGTGGGGAAAGAGAAACAATGACATCAACATAACCATATAAAGCAAAAACAGGAACAAACATGAGGCCAAAGACATATATGCAAACAGACAAATAAACATGGTAGCAAGCAAGCCAAAAAAAAGGGTACGTAAGATCAAAAATTTACAGAGACAACATATAAGACGAAAAAAGCAAAACACACCAAACAAACATAATCAAAGGCATTAAACACGCAAAAGCACACATAAAAGCCAAAGTGCCATCAAAAGGAAACAAACATACGAGCACAAAGGAGGAAAGGGAAAAACAAACTAACAAAAGCTGAAAACGCAAAAAAGCAAGAAAACCTACCGACAAGAACACTAAAAGGGAAAAAGGGTGTGCGCATATGTCAGGAGGAGTGAAGTCTACGCTTACGCGCCCTACTCATCTACCCTAATGTACCTGACTTGACTCGGGTTCCTTTATCTCTTAGGTCTTCCAAAAGGAAAAGCTACGATGAAACTCTACACATAGTTCTCCACGTCACGCGTTCCTATCAGAGGTCAGGTCCTCGGACTTTGGTAAGAATATGAGTAGAGTTGTAAAAAAGGAAATTGAGGTTTGGCCGAGTGTTAATAAAAAAGGTCACAAGGGATGAAACCAAAGCTTGAAGAAACAAAATAAAAATCAAATAGGTAGGTAAAGCATGTTTGTTAGTATATAAAAAGAAAGAAAAGTACCAAATTCTATGTTTTCCCTGAGTAGTGGAAGGTTTATAACAGATGGAGCAATCATGAAATTGGCATCGATGCTTTAAACGAATGATGCCATCATCGATCGCCTTTATCCCATGAACTGTAATACCATCTGGACCCATCCAACTGGTAGCCACTGGTGGCCTCATCTCCTCCAATTGTTCGACTTCCTCTTCTTCTTCTTCTTCTGATCCCATTATATTATCTCCTTCTCCTTCTCCTTCAAATACATATGTTCTGTTGTCCATTCTTCTTATAGATTAGTAATTAATTAACTTTAATACAAACAACCAACAGATCGTAGATGATCGATTCACCAGACCAACAAAAAGACGAAGATATCCTAGGGTTTTTTATAGTTTAACTGATAAGGTTATGAATCGAAGGTCTCAACAACATACACATATATTATATATATATATATATATATATATATATATATATATATATATATATTCCGATTATATAAAAAGACCCATTAAAATACTGTAGAGCTCTAAAAAAATGCCACGTAAGAGCTCTAAGAAAAATAACACGTGTCATGTAATATTTCGGTACTGTTTAACCTTTTTCCCTATTAACTACGGAGTATCATTCATCTGCTACATTTCTCAAAACTACATTTCTTTTATCCTTCTTCTCTCTCACATACTAACGCTCCGTTCTCGAGTTATTTTTTAAAAAAAAAGGAAAGGAAATGATAGGAAATTGAAATTTTATTGTGTTCTCGAGTTTTTTTTGGACAGAAAGGAAAGGAAACAGGAAGGAAATGATAGGAAAATTCTAGTGATTTTCCTATAAGAATTTTCCGCCCAAATATGGGCGGATTTGGACGGAAAGTATTTTACACTCGCACTATTTAGTATATAATGACCAATATAACTTTCAATATTTACTCATATTCGACTCTTATGATAAAATAAACATATCTAAAAGTGCATAAATGTAATTATGTCTCTTTTTCTTTCTTTTCTTCCCAACTCGAGAACACAACATTATTTCATTTCCTTTCCTTTCATTTCAACTCAAGAACACGAAATATAAAATCAACTTTCTTTCCTTTCCTTTTCATTTCTTTTCTCTTCTTTTCACATCATTTCTATTCCCACCTAGAAAAACTCGAGAACGCAGCGTAACAAAGTTTTCTTTTATCTTTTGTAGATCTGTGCTCAAGTAACTCACGTGTCGCTTCAAATTTGTAAGTAAATTTGCATTTTCAGTTACATTGTCGGCTTTGCAAAATATCTAAATGTAGATGTCTGTTTACTGTATTTTGTACATTTGTTTGTTGGGTCGACCTTGTGCAGATGCTATTACGGTTGGATTTGCAGAGGTAGCCGGAAAGTTCATCCGTAGAAGATAACCGGAGAGACCTTATCAACTTCGGCCATCGTGATGCCGGTGGTGACTGGACGACGGGGAGTGACTTGACGGCGGCGCCGTTGGTTTTGGTTTCTTTCTTTTTCATTTTGCAGCAGTTGTTGATTAGGTTGTATCTGTATGTAGAGTTTTCTTTATCTATGTTTATAGGGTTGCAAGCTCTTTTTAAGGCTTACTTATTTGAGTCTTTAACACTCCAGTTTTGCATTACTAATTTGACCTTAAAAATGTAGGTTGTATCTGTATAAAATGCTACTGATGTTAATGCCATACTCATTTCTCACCTCATTTCTCACTCTTGATTATATAGTATAGTAAAAAACATTAACGCCATACTCATTTCTCCCAACAATACACGTCCTACAAGGCTACAAATCATACGTGTGAGATCACATTTCTTAATCCAAATCTATTATTTAATACTTTAATTAAAAAAAAAAAAAAAAAAAAAAACAAATAAAACAAGTATTTTCGTACTTGTTTATAGTTCTCGGTTCTTATTCTTTTCCTTTTGTCTGTAGGTTTATTTCAAATTAAAGTGCCTTCATCGTCTTTGTCTAAATCTAGATATTTTGTTGAGGGTTTATTGTTATGTAAAAATCAATTCAGTTTGCCAAAAGGATTTTTATTTATTTATTTATTGTATATAGGAAAAATTATTCGATGGGACTTGTGAAAAACATTAGTCAAACACTCAACCATTATTGCATGTTTGGTAGAGTGATGGCATGAGACGTGGTAGGTGGTAAATGCTGAATCAGTATGATAGGGTGGCAGTGGTACATTTTTCTTTGGGCGAACTTTTCAAAATTTCTAATGTTAGGTAATTTACTTTAAAAAATACTAAGTTAGGTAACGAAACTTTAATTTTTGTTCAATGTTAGGTAATATGACCGTTTTATCTATCAAATGAATGTATAAATTAGTGAAATGACAAAAACACCCTCACCTTCAACCTCCTTTATCTTCAATCTCATTTTCTTCGGCAACCAAACAATAATTCCGGGCACCCCTTGATTTTCTTGGCCACCATTTATTATAACACGGATTGATAACGATTTTTATCAAATCCAAACACTCCTTTTATCAGCAATTTTACTGTATTCTATAGTATATTCAGCGTCTCACAACCAGTGTGACCCCTAAATAATTAAACTAATCATAAGTTGAGTAGGTTACCCCATAAGCTAGAAAAGTAAGAACCGAATAGTCAGGAAAATCACTTAACAAAAACACATCCAAACACCCGCTTAGCTGTTAAGGAAACAAGAACATTCGCAGGAGTTAAATCAATAAATTTACGCAAAAGATGGACCATAACAAATGGTTCCAACTTCAAACCTTATCTAACAAAACACTAACAAATCCTTAAATAAATCACAAAGTGGGTCAACCAAATTAATACCAAAAAATAGTCAACAAACCACTAAACAACATATCATCTAAATTCAAAAACCAAACACCCACAAATTTTTTTATACAAATATTTTAAAAAATCAATTAATCACTCTAATCTTAAACATGATCATCAAATTATATCCCTAAAAAAGTCAACTTTAACCAAAGAACAAATGTGGGGTTGTGCGATGAAGAGTTTGGGATCCCTTGTGGTGGTTTATCTCCGTCGCCGTCGTTGTCTCCGGCGAGTTTGACACCTGCCGGAAAATCACACAGTAACCGGAAAGTTTAGAAGATAGCTATAATCGCCGGTTCGGTTGGTGGGTTTTTGTTATTATGTGATTTAATCTTATTGGTAGCACTTTGTGTAAAAACGAGTAAAAATGGGTCATCGGATCCGATAATATATATGTTTTTGTTACATATTCATCATTGATGGATTTAAGAAGAAGCAAATATATATTCGTATGTAGAGAGAAAGAAGAAAGATAGAAAGAGTTGAAAATGACTTGTTACAAGTTGCAAAAATAAGTTTGTAAAGACCAATATACCCATTAACTTACCGGTTTAGCAAGTCACAAGTTGCAAAAATACCCAATATTACCTAACATTGAACAAACATTAAAGTTTCGTTACCTAACTTAGTATTTTTGAGAGTAAATTATCTAACATTGGAAATTTTGGAAAGTTCGTTTCTTAACAGTAGAATTAACCCTTTTTCTTTCCTATTAACAACGATACATTAATTTTTTTGTTCTTATTTCATTTTAGTTAAATTGAAATAATTGCAAAATGTATATGATATTTTATCTTGGAATGAAAATTCTAAATTAGAGTGATTAATATGATGATAAATTATTTATCTATCAATTTATTTTAACATAATAATAATTCTATATAGTTTTCATTTTGTTGTAATTGTGAGACCTCATTTTCAATTTTCGAATAAGAGTAATTAGATTGTCTTCTTTTTTTTTCTTTTTTTTTAATTATATCATTATAAATTTTTAATACCAATAATATTCTCATGCAAACACTCACTGTCTGGTTGAGATACCAAAAATACAATTTAGATACGACTAAAAAATTTAACCCATTTCATTAAACGTTTGCCTAATCATAACAGAACAAATATGAAATCATCTTGGGTCGTGCTTAGCACGGCCTAAAAGGGTTACCTAATATATATATATATATATATATATATATATATATATATATATATATATATATATATATATATATATATATATATATATATATATCCTAGGATTTCAACTTCGGTCCTTTTACTTTTCTCGCATTTACATCTTCGGTCCTTTTACTTTTATCCCTTCTACTTTTTCTTTTAAAACCATCTTTTATTTTATTACTAGGCCGATGGCCGATTTTCTCAATTGCTAATTAAAATCGTAAAACTATGTTCAAGAGTTAATATGCAATAATAATAGCAGAATGCGTACACTTTACAGTCGATAATATTAAATAATTCCTAAAAGAATAGTTTGATGTTTCAGTTACGTGTTTAAGCATATATTTATCGAACTCAACCCAATTTTGACATTTGAGGTTACCTTCTCTGATACGATAACTCATTTTTCCCGCGAATCAATAAAGCCACCCACCAACACCCCTATGCCCACCATAATTACACAGACCTATTGAAAAACCAGATCAAAAAAAAAAATAAAAAATAAAAAAATAAGAGTAAATTACATAGATGGTCCCTGTGGTTTGTCCAAAGTTTCACCCACAGTCCCTCAAAGTTTTTTGTTGCACGGATAGTCCCTATCTTTGAAAAGAATAACACTCATAGTCCCTCCACTTAACTGGGGTTAGTTGCTTCCGTTATCTTTTGCATCGTTAGTCCTTTTTTGTTAAACATCATTGCATCGTTAGTCCTTATTAATAACGGCCGTTTATAATTTGAAAAAAATAAAAAAAAAAATTAGAAAAAAATTTTGAAAAAATTGAAAAAAAATTCGAACAAATTTTTTTTTTTTTTTTTGAAATTTAATTTTTTTTTTAGAAATTTCGAACAAAAAATTGAAAAAAAATTTTGAAATAAAAAATTTGAAAAAAAAAATCAATTTTTTCAAATTTCAATTTTTTCAATTTCAATTTGAAACAATCAAATTTAAAAAAAAAAAAAAATCAGAAATAAAAAAAATTTTGAAATTTTTTTTTCAATTATTTCAAAAAAAATTTTCTAAAAAATAAAAAAAAAATAAAAAAAAAATAAAAAAAAAATTATAAAAAAATAAAAAAAAAATTGATTTCAAAATTTCTTTCAATTTAAAAAAAAAAATCAAATTTCATAAAAAAATATTTTCAAAAAAAATCAAATTTCAAAAAAAAAATATTTTTTTGTTCGAAATTTCTAAAAAAAAATCAAATTTCAAAAATAAAATTTTTTTTGTTCGAAATTTTTTTCTTTCAATTTTTTCAAAATTTTTCAAAAAAATCAAATTTTTCAAAAAAATTAAATTTCAAAAAAAAAAAAATTTTTGTTCGAATTTTTTTTCAAAATTTTTTTCTATTTTTTTTTAAAATTTTTTTCAAATTATAAACGGCCGTTATTAATAAGGACTAACGATGCAATGATGTTTAACAAAAAAGGACTAACGATGCAAAAGATAACGGAAGCAACTAACCCCAGTTAAGTGGAGGGACTATGAGTGTTATTCTTTTCAAAGATAGGGACTATCCGTGCAACAAAAAACTTTGAGGGACTGTGGGTGAAACTTTGGACAAACCACAGGGACCATCTATGTAATTTACTCAAAAAATAAAAAAAACATCATTTACTGAAAATCCAAGACGAAATCCAAGCCTTCATTTTCCATTACTCACTCAATCTTAACTAATTCCAACAATACCATGTCGTTAGGAAGGAATGTTATCAACTTCATGCCGGATTATATTAGCAACATGCCGGATAACTTAATGACTAATATTATGAATCGTTTGCCACTAAAATACGCGGTGGCGACATCTACTTTGCGAAAAACTGAAGGTCTAAGTGGAAGTTGCTCACCAATGTCCTAGTTGATGAGGATTTCTTTTACTTTTCTACAAATAAGTTTGATGGGAGGCATGTGACTAGATTGCTGCTTCATCTCAAAGGTCCCATAAGAAGGGTTGTTTTCTCTGTAGAGCCTAAAACATTCTTTGAACAAGATGACTTCAATTATGAAGATGTACATGATTGGCTGTTGTGGTTGGGTAATCAAGGAATTGAGGAGCTCATTATTCGAAACTGGTATGCTAAACCAGTTATTTTGCCAACCCACATGTACACTCGTTTCGAGTTGAAACATCTGGAACTTCATTGGTTTACTATTCCTAGTTTGGTAAATTTTGAAGGTTTCCCAAATCTCTTGAGCTTAGAATTGTTATCCGTCAACTTTAAGACCGGTATAATTTGGGACTTTATAGCTGGTTGTCCCAAAGTTGAGTCTCTCAAAATGAATCGTACTGATTCTAACAAGATGAGACTATTGGTCATTGCACAACTTGGGAATCTGAAGAAGTTGTATTTGTCATTCGGTCGTTGGAACCAGGTCACCACAATCACAACTCACAGTATATTTCAGCTAAGAAGTCTTCCAAAACTTGAGTCTCTTACACTGGATTTTGCGGAGTGTAGGGTAAGACCAATTTTGAGTTTCATACCTAAAATTACAAAATTTTTAAAGTAATGTCTAATACTTATGAAATGTAATGTTGAAAGTATAATGAAAATTCGATCTATTGTAGTTGTTGGAAGAAGGTAGCTCATCGATGAATGTCCCTGTCGCATTTGTATCCCTCAAAACTTTAAATTTATCCTAATTCGATTTTGGGAACAAAGCAATGGTGCCATTCATCATTCAAATGATTTTTGGAGCTCCAAGAATGTAAACACTAGAAACTAGAGTAAGTGGAATTCATACGAATCAAATGCATCATCATAAATTTCCATGGTAGTGCATCACAATACTATCTCAATTTGTAGGCTTCATTGGCAAGTGATCAACATTTGGAAATTTTTCATTAGATTTAAGTAGAAACAGAATGAGGTCTACACAACTAGAGAGTGTCATGTTTCGATCTTTTCCTAGATCAGTGAATGAATTAACAGTAATAAAGTTTGTGCTTGCTTGTTCCCCCGTGCTGAAGAGGATTTATATCAGGCTCAACAATTTGAGTGTTGATGAATATGAAAATGTGAGGATGAACTGGGAGTTGGCTAGAGAGCTGTTGAAACTGCACCGAGCTTCTTCCACAGTCGTAGTGGAATTCTTCTAGTGTTTGATGTCTTATGTAATGTTATGTAACCAATGACAATTAACCTCGTATTTTGTTGTTCCTGTTAGATTATATGGTTGCATTAACGTTTATCTTGTAAAAAAATTGCCTAATTTTGATGGTCTTATGGATATGGCAATTTCACTTTTGAAGGTCAAACTATTACTTAAATTTGTATTTGTAGATGAAACTTTTAGATACTCCAAATTGGAACTTTTAGAAAGTGCTAGTTGAAAGTAGCATATACATAAATCTGTAGAAAGCAACGTCGCAATTCATGAGTCCAATTGAAAATGGCATATTTGAATTTTGACCATCTAAAGTCAAAATTGGGGGACCTAATGTGAACACTCAACATAATAATGGGCGGGAGTTTTAACTATACCAACGGCAACATAGACAAGTTGAGGGACCAACAGTGAAAACAATTCCATTACTAAAACCCTTGACCGTCTTTTCTCTGAGACGCTATTTACTTGTGTGCTTTAACCAATAAACACATCCAACCGCCCTATTTCTCACACATTTCCCAATGGAAGAGTTCCCACTGTTGGATGAACTAATGGAGGTTGCTGGTTCACACCGCCTACATGATCGCATGGGATTGTGGTTTGGGCAAGAGGCTGCAGAAGAAGGGGTTTTGCAAAGCTAATTCGTGCCGCCATTGATCATCTGAAGAGGATGATCATCAAGCGTAGGGAGCTGATTCGAGAGAACGAAGCGTTGGGACCACTTGGTCTGGCGCTTAACTGTTTGGATGCGCTGAAGGAAACCCAGGCCAGGCACACCGACCAACTTGCTCGATTAATATAGATTTATGGTGAAGTTGATGCTGGTATTCGTAAGCATGAAGGTTATGTTGCGAAAATGGCTGATTATAATTAGTCATTTTTGGGTATTTAATGGGTTTAGGTTGGTAACAGGATTATGTAAATGTATGTTATGTTAGGTTGTAGATCAACCTTTAATCTAGTTCTTGATGTTGTTCCTGAAGAAACTCTAACTATTATGTAATATAAATCTATGTTTTATGTTAAAATTTTGATTTTGTTGAATCCATTACATTGGGTTGCATTTGCATATGTAACCCGGGGGAGTGTTTGGAATATCCATATGTTGACTTATAAAGTCAACATATTCCTCAATCATAATTAACCAAACTTTTTAGTTTTAATCTGTTAAAAATTCCTTTGTATGGAATTGTGGTTTATTTTTTGGTGTTTTCATTTCAACATTTATCAATTTCATATGCAGTTTAAGGGAGTGTTTCGATAAACCCATTTTGACTTATATAGTCAATACATAAAACACAAGTGTTACAAATTATCTATTTAAAATCATAAGTTATGCATACATATATTGCATCATAGTTGGAAAGCATTGTTAATGGACAAACCCATACGGTTTATCCAACACAAATAGATACAAAACATTTCTCTAAGCATTGTTCAAGTTTTTTTGTTGCCACCAAGCCACCATATATACATTTCCACAAAAGATGTTTAAAACATGTCATTGATCCAACTGTAAAGCTCCATCAGCAGTTCAGCACACATCAAAGTGTAAAACGCTTTGTGCCCTGTTAGTTTCGTCACTTAAAAAAAGCGGACCATTGAACCTTGCCCAAACCGTGCTTCCACCCTCAACTCCCTGAAACTTTTGGATGAAACAATAGCCACTTTCCTCCTCAAAATCCCTTGACCAACTTGAATTGTTATCTCACGCACCTCGAACACTTTCCGTATCGTTTTATGCTTCACAACAGCGACAAGGAACCCATCAAACTTGAGGGTATAAACTGTTACATAATTAAGAAAAGTAATCAATAGTTTGTGATGGGATGTGATGAGGCGAAAAATGAACCACTTTTAGGGGGTCATTTAAGCCCGGAATTGAATTTATTTGATCAAATATTGCCCTAAATCGTTCCTTTTGTGATTTTAGGTACTTTGGGAGTGAAATCTGGAAAAGGAAGCAATTCGGACGTTTTTGGAGCATAAAAGTGAAGAAAACGCCAAAGACTTAATTTTCCAAGCTGAGAACAGTGTATGACGGCGTCAAGAGGAAATTCATGACGGCGTCAAGAGTAAAAGTGGTGACGACCCAGTACAAACCTGAAGGCGTTACAAAAAGGGCGTCAAGAGTTAAAATCATAAGGAGACCACATGACGGCGTCAGACCCAGATCTAGACACTGTTTGATTTTATTTGTTTCCGTATGCATGTTTTATTTTTATTGTTTGTGGCTCATGTTTCAAAGTAAATTGTGAAAATGCTTTATTTTGTTTTTAACTTCGTCTTAATTGCATATAAAGGTATTTTGCAAAAGATAAGTGTAAGGGAGATCCAAATTTGTTTATAAGAACAAAATTGAGCATGAACCACAACAATATTAAATGGACATGTGTATTAGTACTTGTTAGAGTCAAATGCTTGTATCAAGTCGTAATGATGTTTTGCAGGATTTTCCAGGAAGTAGGACGAAGTTTTTCCAGAAATTTTCCGGAAACTTAACATAAGAATTTCTGCAGGTCACTTCTGACGGCGTCACGAGTTTACTCTTGACGGCGTCATGTGTAAAATTCTGGAAATTTTGCTAGTTTTGTTTATACCGGAGTCTTAAAGTTTTTGTTGACTCTTTAGTTTTATAAACTCCAGGAAATCTTCAAACATTCATTCCACAAGCATTATATCTTTAATTGTTTTGTTTCTATTCCTAAGTCTGGAATTACATCTAGTTGTGAGTTATTTTTGTTCGGGTTGATGCTTTGGGTTTTTGTTTGTTTTCTCAGGATTTACAGGTTATGTATGACAAGAAGATGATTTATATTCTGGAAGGGAAGCTTTGATTGTTCATTTTCTTGGAGGAAGATTTAACCTGGCCACCTTATTATCCATACCGAGCGAATCAGGGGAGTATTTGATTTCATTCTTTTTACTTATTTCACTTTTACATTCTTTACTTGAACATTGGGGACAATGTTCATCTTAAGTGTAAGGGGAGGGTAAAAAGATGATACCTTACATATGCACTTTCGCTTGAGTTTGTTTTGTTTAATGGTAGATGTGTAATAAAACTATGAGAAATACTTGTTAGTGCAATTTTAGCGCCAAATTAAAATTTTTTTACAACATTTAGGAGTGAAACTTTAGCCATAGCAAGCGTCTCATGGATAGGAGATTATATGACTAGCACATAAACGTATATTCAGAAAAATTTTCCACCCAAATATGTGAGGTTCGCCTTTAGATTTGATAGGAAAAGCATTTACTATTAGTGCTTATGAGTGTACCGGTACCATTTAGATTCTAGAACTTGCGTTAGTGATGCATCCCGAGACCGCTAGTGAGACTACATTCGTGTGGTAGGATTTACTACATGATAAGAGGCATTAAGATCACCCTTGTGTTAAACCCGTATCATAATTACTTGACCATTTAAGTCATATTACTTGGCTAGTTAAGTCAACTATTTTTTCCCACACCCTTAGCGTTGTACTCATTTTTAGTACACGAAACCCCTAGTACACCCCTCCGAGCCTATCTTTTCGTTTCTAACTTTAAGCATTTTACTTAAAGGAAGAATTTGTTACACCCCACTTAAATGTACAACCAAATCGCCTTAGCCTTCCGTGTATGCGCTCATTTTTAGTGCATTATTGTTATTTGTTAAACCCTAAGTTAACTTTCTAATTGATTACATGGTTTCTAAGTCGAGTCATATCCTTGTACATATTGTTTTGGGACGATTGGGACTCATGGGTAAGTACTTATTTATGGAGTAATGGGGAAGAACATCATTTATTACCCCCATATGTACGTTAATCTTAAAAGTGCTCAAAGTGTTTTGATTTTCTTAATTCGAGTCATTAGATTAGTTTAATGTAAAGATTCAAGTGTAAGGGGAATATTCATTCCCTATGATGTATTATTTCGGATGGTAGGGTAAGAGTGTATGCACAAAATTAAAAAAAAAAAAAAAAAAAAAAAAAAAAAAAAAAAAATCGAAAAAATCAAGAAAAAGAAAAATAAAATAGAAAAAAGAAAAAAGAAAAAAAAAACATACGGACTACCATCCCGTTTTATTCTATGTTTATTTTATGTTTTTGTTATTTTTCATTTATTAGCATAAGTCGAGTCTAGTCTTGGCTTAGCAACGCCACATTGTACATGTAATTAACCAAGATTGTTAACTCGCCACCAGTAAAACTTCCTTTATCCAACAAAACCGTGTATTTCATATCCCTACACCTAACGTTACAACCCTTTAAAAGACCTCTTTGATAGTTTATCCTAGGTGCTTACGCCATGTGGTGGAGGTTTGATCCTTTCCCAAGCCTATGGTAATCTATTTTGCTATGACAGGTAGTGAGAGATATCTTCCGCTTCCATATTGTAATTTACACTTTATTACACCCGAGAGATGTGAGTATCTAAACACTATTTATGAGGTGCTTGTGTATGACCTCCGTGCTTGTCTATTGGTCTTTAGTGGAACGATTATTTGTTGTAATTACTTTTATATTAGTGTTAAATGACCCCTAACTTGTATTTTGAGTAGAATAAAAGCGCATTCGCTTGAGGACAAGCAAATCTCAAGTGTAAGGGTATATGATGAGGCGAAAAATGATCCATTTTTAGGGGGTCGTTTAAGCCCGAATTCGAATTTATTTGATCAAATATTGCCCTAAATCGTTCCTTTTGTGATTTTAGGTACTTTGGGAGTGAAATCTGGAAAAGGAAGCAATTCGGACGTTTTTGGAGCATAAAAGTGAAGAAAATGCCAAAGTCTTAATTTTCCATGCTGGGAACAGTGCATGACGGCGACAAGAGTAGTTCCCTGACGGCGTCAAGAGTAAAATTCCATGACGACCCAGAAGAGTTTTGACGGCGTCATGAAGGTAGGGCGTCAAGAGTAAAAGTCATGATGTAACACCCCCAAAATACCGCAGCGGAAGACTGTGTCATAGGGGTGCTACTTCATAATACAAAGTACAAGGTATAGAAAACGAACTCTAAATGAGACGTTTTGAAAAGTTACCATTCGATTAATAAATTCAGAGTTACAAACTTGAGTTCCATAATACAATACATAAGAGTTTTAAGACAAATCGAATGGTAAAGATAAAAGCATAAGTGTTCAAAATATGCCAAGCGACTCTATGCTCCATGCAACAGCTATCCCCTTACAGACCTGAGATAAACATGCTAAAGTGTCAACACAATGGTTGGTGAGTTCATAGAGTTTGTCTTAAAATAGTTGAAAAGCCTTAAAGAATGTTCACACAGCAAAGGCATTGAGAATCCACTCAGTTGCAAGTCCCGCCATAAGAGACTTGCAACCTGTGTGTCCACAACCCACTGCTAAAAGTTAGTTTATACAATGCACCAGATTATATTCACCCAAGGTCAAGAATAGACACAAGGGCGGGGGCATCTTCCCAAATAGTACTACGTCATCCAAGGTCAAGTATAGACACAAGGGTAGGGGGCATCTTCCCATGAGTACTACCAATACCTCTCTGACAGAATAGAGTATTATGTATGCATGTAAATACGAATCTTGTATTTAAATTAAGCAAGTATAGTGTAACAAGTATGTATAACGCAATCAAGTATAATGCCAATCAAGTATAACACAATCAAGTATAAATGTTTAAGAGTATTTGTACAAGTAAGCAAGTAGTTGAGCATGTATCCCCCCCAAGAGTTAAAACAAGTATGAAAAGAGTAGGGGCTATGACTCACCTTAAGCTTAAGTGATGTGAAATCAAAGTGGTAGTCGAATCGTGAAAGTCTCTAAGAGCAGCCTATAATAGAACGTTGCGACTTAGGTTTGGAGTAACGTCTAAGAATACGAAGAATTGCCTATATATGTCTTGCATAATGTTCATGATGTAGTACTTAGTATATAGCGTAAGTCGTTGAATATAAATGGTTTATGAAACATGTATAAGTTGTATATCTCTTACTACCGTTCGGGCCGACATAATTCAGAAGTCATGGAGTAAACGTTCGAGGAGCCAGGACACTTTAATTCGTAAATCCACAACTCATCTCGACGGCTTACTTAATGAACTCCTCACATGAGGCTCCCTACTATTGTAGTATTTGATAACATATATATAAGTTTTGATCCGAAAAGTTACATGTCTAATATTTAAATAAACTTAGGAAAGTCTATTTGTACATGAAGATTGTTATTAGGGGTAGTTTCATAAGTTTTGTATGACCATTTTCTCTTTGTAATATCTCATGGTTCCTTTTTAAGTGAAGTAGATCCAAATTGCTTGTTCAAGTTATCGCCTAATTCCTTGTTTCATGTTTTCTTCTAAGTAATCTTACATGGTCATTTCGTCATGGCCTAGCCATGACCTTTGGTCCTTGTTCCAAGGTCATGAGACACAACCTTGGCTCTAGCCATGGTTTTGGTCTTGATTATAGGTCATAAGACCTCTTGGTCTTAGTAAATCATAACTATAATATAGTGACTTTGGTCTAAAATGGGCTGTTAAGATTTTGAAGAAAATTATCACTCGGAAAGCATTTTCAGGGCTCGAGCTTCTTTGTTCCTGAACGAAAACGTCGTTCCGGACAACTTTCGTGTTTTAACTTTTTGATGAATCGGACCAGAAGAGGGACTTTAAAAATCAAAATTTGATCAGAATGCTATTTGGGCAGTTTTGCCGTTTTGGTTTCACTAGCTTCAAATGGTCATAACTTTTGACTCGGGTACTCGTTTTGGGTGATTCAAACTGCTATGTTTTCCTTCTTAAGTCCTCTTTAACAGTAAGTAAGTGTCAAATATCAAAGTTATACTATTTTGGTCGTGGTTCTCCATAAAAATCACTAGTTTGCTTGTTTACTTGTCATAAGTTAACATATGTATATCAATACTTGTTTTATCCATTTTTAAACATCATGAACACAATAACAAGAACATATATAGCATGAAAGGAACACAAAGAGCATGAAAATGATAATTAAGCAAGAAAGTATGTTAGGGTTTGCTTACAACTTTTGGCCTTAATGAAAAAGGGAAACTAGGACAAGAACTAGGACTTTGATTGAATAAGCTTTCCTCCTTTGCAATCTATGATAAACCGAGGTTATTTGAAGATTATAACGACGCCTTCTTGAAGTCCAAAGCTATTTGAAGATTATAACGACGTCTTTTTGGAGACTTTAAAGTTATAACAACTTTTCTTAGAAAATTTCCAAGATTGAAGATCAAACACTAGTTTTCTTTCAAAAACTAGTTAACTTTCTTACAAAATATAAGAAAAGTGCCTTAGGTTTTAGGACTTGAAGGTTATAAGAAGGTGTGGTGCAAGATTTATATGTGTTTTAGCTTGGTATTTATAGGGTAGGAAAAATAGTTAACCATATATTGGGTTAGAATTTAACCATGGTTAGTTTTTGACACTTGTAACCATCCTAAAGATCAAGGGTCAAGATTTGACCACCCATGGTGACTCCCCCCCCACATTGGCGGTTCAAAGGAGATAAGAGTGACTAGATGATGACTCTTGGTGTTATCTTGCATAGTTTGTGCATTTAGACTCCGTAAAAAGCTAACCGTAAATGATTAAGCCTCAAAACGTAAAATCGGGTATCGTAAAAATATGAAACTTGAAAGTATTGTTAAACATGTCAATATAGTCCATAATAAAATATAAAATGAGTGGTAGGATCTATCGGGTGCTAAAACCCTGCTAAAAAACTGGAAACACGGGTCTAAAACGCGCAATTCGTGTAAAACGCTGAACTGAAAACGTAAAATTCTAAAACTTTTGGAATTGTCATAAAATGATAGAAAATCATATTTCTATTGTTTATAATGTTTTATGGATATATCGGGATGCTGGAAGGACGTTTAAACTTAAAAGTAAATCTCGGACACGGCTTTGTGATTTTTGCAGAAATGATCCGACGAGCGTCAAACTCTCGGATTATCGTTAAAATAGTTTAACTTACGAGAATATGAAATAAAAATTTTTGAGATGAATAGTGAAAAGTGAATAGTTAAAAGTGAATAGTAAAAATTTCCGGGAATAGTAATTAATCTGAAAATGCGAATTGTTACAGTCTCTACCCCTTCAGGAAACTTCGTCCCGAAGTTTAGTGTGTCTAAGTCTCTTATCTTAATAGCGGCATAATAAATCTAGATTTAGAATAGAATAATATGGTAGTATAATGTACGTACCCGTTACGCATTGCGGGCTTCCTTAGCACCCAAATAGTATGCTCGACCCCGAGGTGGACTAACATTGTATCCACGGTTTGGGTTATTTTCTTCAAGCATAACGGCTAAAGTTGGGTTGTCCAGCACTTGTCCCTGTGCCCTATTTAACTTAGGACAAGTATCTCGGAAGTGGTTTGGGCTGTTGCACTCAAAGCATGTCTTTTGGTTGTTTCTTATATTGCCCGCATTCACCGGTGCTCCACACCTATTTGCAAAATGACCCAACTGTTTGCACTTTGTACACACTCGACAAGGCTCAGACCTCTGATGATGATAAGCACATTTATTACACTTAGGATGTGGACCTTCATACTTTCCCTGATCATAAACTGTTGCCGCAAATCCTCTTGCTCTCTTATTATCAACCATTGTACCCTTTTGCTCGCTTGATTCACCTGCTCCCTTCCTTTTATCACTAATCTTCAAAGTTCCATTCCTAACCATCTCATCTGTTAGGGTCCCTGCTCTTAATATTGCACTCTGAATTGTGGGAGGTTCGGTTGTTTTTACTGTCCCACGAATCTCAGGAACAAGGCCATAGATGTACCTCTCAATCCTCTTGGATTCAGGGGTAACCAAATGAGGAACTAGTTTAGCTAGTTCATGAAACCGATCTGTGTAGGTTGCATGACCAGCCCCTACCATAGAGTGATGCCAAAACTCGTCCTCTAGTTTTTGCATTTCATTAACCGGGCAGTACTCTTCCTTCAGTAGTCCCTTAAAGTCGTCCCATGTCATGCCTACAGCTGCTTCTCTAGTCCTTGCTTGAATCTGCATGTTCCACCATGTCAATGCCTTTTCTGATAGTAAGCATGCAGAATATTTCACTCTCTGGTGGATTGCACAGTTACTGATGTCAATCACTGACTCCATCTTCTCGACCCATCGTGTATATGCCAATGCACCTCCTTTACCATTA
Organism: Artemisia argyi; assembly: GCA_030686995.1. Lineage (NCBI taxonomy): Eukaryota > Viridiplantae > Streptophyta > Magnoliopsida > Asterales > Asteraceae > Artemisia > Artemisia argyi. The sequence goes on along the minus strand of CM060687.1, from coordinate 197,007,272 downwards.
AACTCAATTGGTTTGCATGACGTAAATTCCTTATACGTACATCCAGTCCTATGGTTGTTGTTGTTGTTGTTGTTGTTGTTATTACCATTCCTTCCTCCATCATTTGTAGCGTCATTTATGCTTCCGTGGTTTCCCGAATTGTTCATGTGATTGCCAACTTGTGTGACTATGGTGGGAAGTAGGTTTTGTAGTTGTTGGGCAATAATGGTGGAGACATCTGGATTTCCACCAGCGTTACTAGGGTTACTAGTGTCGTGAGCATCTCCTCTATCTCCACGTCCACCAGTTCTTCCACTATCATTACTAGGGTTACTAGTGTCGTGAGCAGCTCCTCTACCTCCACGACCACCAGTTCTTCCACCTCTTGGTGTTGCACCACCTCGGCTAGTGCTACGAGTTACTCTCCTTGGTGCCATGATATCTACAAGGAGGGATATTTTGTCGACGTCAGATATGAGGTGATATTCCTAGACTACTTAGTCTTAAATCTTGTCAATTTGAGTCAATCGTTGATTAATGTAAGCATGGTCACATATGTCTACGTGAGTCGTGACGCATTTATAATTATGTTGGCCACCATAATTATAATTGCTTCCTTTCACACGTATACATATTTACCAGGCACACATAACTCAACAATTGGTACTACATAATTGGGTAGACTTTCTATCATCTGCTCTTAAGTTATGAAAGGGTAACGTAGTCTGGGTATCTAGAGAAGGTGATATGACGAAATGGACTAGTTACGCTTGTAGAAAGGTTTGGGTGTCGTACTAGGCCATATGAACCACTTCTAGGTATTAGAATCATATAAAGTAAGTATAAGGCAAATCATCAAATCTCTACACGAAACTAATAACCTTTATTTAACTTAATCTTATGTCTTATCAAACAAGAACTGTCACAAGATTAAGTTAATTAAACAATTATTACTTAGCTCTAAATTTTTGATGACTTGACTATTGTCTCGGGTTTCTCCTAAACAAACAATTAGCAATAAGCATATGCGCATGAAGTGTGTGTAAGGCAAAATAAAGAGAAGAGTCTTAATGTTTATATCAGTTATAGTCTAGGCACTAAATGCAACCTAGTTCTCTATAACCAAGGCTCTGGTACCAATCTGTTACACCCCCAAAATACCGCAGCGGAAGACTGTGTCATAGGGGTGCTACTTCATAATACAAAGTACAAGGTATAGAAAACGAACTCTAAATGAGACGTTTTGAAAAGTTACCATTCGATTAATAAATTCTGAGTTACAAACTTGAGTTCCATAATACAATACATAAGAGTTTTAAGACAAATCGAATGGTAAAGATAAAAGCATAAGTGTTCAAAACATGCCAAGCGACTCTATGCTCCATGCAACAGCTATCCCCTTACAGACCTGAGATAAACATGCTAAAGTGTCAACACAATGGTTGGTGAGTTCATAGAGTTTGTCTTAAAATAGTTGAAAAGCCTTAAAGAATGTTCACACAGCAAAGGCATTGAGAATCCACTCAGTTGCAAGTCCCGCCATAAGAGACTTGCAACCTGTGTGTCCACAACCCACTGCTAAAAGTTAGTTTATACAATGCACCAGATTATATTCACCCAAGGTCAAGAATAGACACAAGGGCGGGGGCATCTTCCCAAATAGTACTACGTCATCCAAGGTCAAGTATAGACACAAGGGTAGGGGGCATCTTCCCATGAGTACTACCAATACCTCTCTGACAGAATAGAGTATTATGTATGCATGTAAATACGAATCTTGTATTTAAATTAAGCAAGTATAGTGTAACAAGTATGTATAACGCAATCAAGTATAATGCCAATCAAGTATAACACAATCAAGTATAAATGTTTAAGAGTATTTGTACAAGTAAGCAAGTAGTTGAGCATGTATCCCCCCCAAGAGTTAAAACAAGTATGAAAAGAGTAGGGGCTATGACTCACCTTAAGCTTAAGTGATGTGAAATCAAAGTGGTAGTCGAATCGTGAAAGTCTCTAAGAGCAGCCTATAATAGAACGTTGCGACTTAGGTTTGGAGTAACGTCTAAGAATACGAAGAATTGCCTATATATGTCTTGCATAATGTTCATGATGTAGTACTTAGTATATAGCGTAAGTCGTTGAATATAAATGGTTTATGAAACATGTATAAGTTGTATATCTCTTACTACCGTTCGGGCCGACATAATTCAGAAGTCATGGAGTAAACGTTCGAGGAGCCAGGACACTTTAATTCGTAAATCCACAACTCATCTCGACGGCTTACTTAATGAACTCCTCACATGAGGCTCCCTACTATTGTAGTATTTGATAACATATATATAAGTTTTGATCCGAAAAGTTACATGTCTAATATTTGAATAAACTTAGGAAAGTCTATTTGTACATGAAGATTGTTATTAGGGGTAGTTTCATAAGTTTTGTATGACCATTTTCTCTTTGTAATATCTCATGGTTCCTTTTTAAGTGAAGTAGATCCAAATTGCTTGTTCAAGTTATCGCCTAATTCCTTGTTTCATGTTTTCGCCTAAGTAATCTTACATGGTCATTTCGTCATGGCCTAGCCATGACCTTTGGTCCTTGTTCCAAGGTCATGAGACACAACCTTGGCTCTAGCCATGGTTTTGGTCTTGATTATAGGTCATAAGACCTCTTGGTCTTAGTAAATCATAACTATAATATAGTGACTTTGGTCTAAAATGGGCTGTTAAGATTTTGAAGAAAATTATCACTCGGAAAGCATTTTCAGGGCTCGAGCTTCTTTGTTCCTGAACGAAAACGTCGTTCCGGACAACTTTCGTGTTTTAACTTTTCGATGAATCGGACCAGAAGAGGGACTTTAAAAATCAAAATTTGATCAGAATGCTATTTGGGCAGTTTTGCCGTTTTGGTTTCGCTAGCTTCAAATGGTCATAACTTTTGACTCGGGTACTCGTTTTGGGTGATTCAAATTGCTATGTTTTCCTTCTTAAGTCCTCTTTAACAGTAAGTAAGTGTCAAATATCAAAGTTATACTATTTTGGTCGTGGTTCTCCATAAAAATCACTAGTTTGCTTGTTTACTTGTCATAAGTTAACATATGTATATCAATACTTGTTTTATCCATTTTTAAACATCATGAACACAATAACAAGAACATATATAGCATGAAAGGAACACAAAGAGCATGAAAATGATAATTAAGCAAGAAAGTATGTTAGGGTTTGCTTACAACTTTTGGCCTTAATGAAAAAGGGAAACTAGGACAAGAACTAGGACTTTGATTGAATAAGCTTTCCTCCTTTGCAATCTATGATAAACCGAGGTTATTTGAAGATTATAACGACGCCTTCTTGAAGTCCAAAGCTATTTGAAGATTATAACGACGTCTTTTTGGAGACTTTAAAGTTATAACAACTTTTCTTAGAAAATTTCCAAGATTGAAGATCAAACACTAGTTTTCTTTCAAAAACTAGTTAACTTTCTTACAAAATATAAGAAAAGTGCCTTAGGTTTTAGGACTTGAAGGTTATAAGAAGGTGTGGTGCAAGATTTATATGTGTTTTAGCTTGGTATTTATAGGGTAGGAAAAATAGTTAACCATATATTGGGTTAGAATTTAACCATGGTTAGTTTTAGACACTTGTAACCATCCTAAAGATCAAGGGTCAAGATTTGACCACCCATGGTGACTCCCCCCCCACATTGGCGGTTCAAAGGAGATAAGAGTGACTAGATGATGACTCTTAGTGTTATCTTGCATAGTTTGTGCATTTAGACTCCGTAAAAAGCTAACCGTAAATGATTAAGCCTCAAAACGTAAAACCGGGTATCGTAAAAATATGAAACTTGAAAGTATTGTTAAACATGTCAATATAGTCCATAATAAAATATAAAATGAGTGGTAGGATCTATCGGGTGCTAAAACCCTGCTAAAAAACTGGAAACACGGGTCTAAAACGCGCAATTCGTGTAAAACGCTGAACTGAAAACGTAAAATTCTAAAACTTTTGGAATTGTCATAAAATGATAGAAAATCATATTTCTATTGTTTATAATGTTTTATGGATATATCGGGATGCTGGAAGGACGTTTAAACTTAAAAGTAAATCTCGGACACGGCTTTGTGATTTTTGCAGAAATGATCCGACGAGCGTCAAACTCTCGGATTATCGTTAAAATAGTTTAACTTACGAGAATATGAAATAAAAATTTCTGAGATGAATAGTGAAAAGTGAATAGTTAAAAGTGAATAGTAAAAATTTTCGGGAATAGTAATTAATCTGAAAATGCGAATTGTTACACATGACGGCCTGGAAATGAATTGTTCTTGACGGCGTCAAATGTAGATCTAGGCAGTCCGAGGATTGTTTTGGCGGCGAGGTGACGGCTTCACCTATTTGGTCTTGACGCCGTCAGACCCCTTTTTCTATATATAGTTTTCTAATTTTTCATATTTAAAGAGGGAAGTTTTGGGAGAAACCCTAAGTACGATTTTGGTGTAACTTTACAGGTTTTTCAAGGGTTCCAACCCCTTGATACCTTGCATGATTAATCAAGATAAGTGTTCTTCTAATTCAATCAATATGTCTATGTGTTGGTTGTCTATATCATGTTCTTGTCTTAATTCTATCATGCTAGGCTAGATCTATCTTGTGTTTGCTTAGATCTAATGAAACCTAGATATTGATTATGTGTTGATTACTTGTTTATTCTTGTCATGGATGAATGATTTATATGTTAGGCTTAAGAAAACTGGCAGATCTCCAATTGGTAACATGCTTGAACGTCTTAAGAAACATGAACCAACGCGCACTAGGTCTTTATTGGTTGTATTTAATGCATGAGCCACTGTTTACAATCCCTATAGTTGTGCTGGGCATGGTGTAGGAGGAGATAAGAGCTCATAGAATTGAGGAGTTATGTGTGCCACCCCATGAATGGTATTAAGGAATACGTTCCGTCATCCATGCAATTATAACAAGTAATTAACGTGTAAAAGATATCTAGGGAGTAGTGAAATCTAAGTAAACACATTTTCTCTAATTACTGCTCACAACCTTAGTATAAATTAGTTTATTTTCATTTCTAGTATTTTATTTTGATTGCATCTTAGTATTGGGTTAGTTGAATAGCAACTAATTCCGCCCAAATCCGTCAAACCCGAGATTTTAATTTGCTTTCCATAAAATATAAAAACACAAAAATAATCATCCCTCACCTTTAGAACTAGTATTTAGGCTTTCTAATCCTAGCGACACTATTCCTAAGCTGAACGATCAATCCCCCGGTACTTGTCACTATACTATACTACAACGATCAGGTACACTGCCTGGTGGGGGTTGTAAGCTTCTCGAGATCCCTCGAGAGGTAAAGCCTGTTGTGATTCCCACGCATCAAGTTTTTGGCGCCGCAGCCCGGGGAATAGTTATTGTCTAGGTTAGAATTTCTTTTTATTAGGTCTACTCATTAGATTCCTTTTTAGTGAGATTTTTATTTTCTTTTTATTAGCTTTCTTGTAGTCTATCTTTTTCTTTGTGCCCTTTGTTTGTGAAACCATTTTCATTTGTCTCCATGGCAGATGAAATTCCATTTAGATCATTAACTATAGAGGAACAATTAGTTTACTCGGATCGATTTGCCTCCTGTTGTTCCAATGGATTTTTAAGTGATCTTACATATATACAAGAGGAGATGGGTGTAAAGTTAGATGGGTTTGATGAATTTTATGCATGTGTGTTTTCTATTAGACGATCATTATCAGGATCAATTCCTTTTAGTGAGACCCTTTGGATGAATTTTGAGAAAAGCTTCCTAACCATAACCCATAAGTTCAACGAATTGGTGGATTCGTATGAGCGAGATGACCTAGTTTCTAAGAACATGAACTTAGAATCAAACCAAGATTATGATATGGTTAGTGTTGAACTACCTAGTTGCATGAGCAGGATAGATTTCACCAAAACATACAACACACAAGAGGTTAGAGTTGAGCCACCTAGTTGCATGTCATGGTTAGGTACTACCATAATACAAGATGAACACATAAGTGATATTGATGTGTTGGAAGAGATAGTACAAAACCCAAGCCCACTAAGTACCCCACAAGTCCTACCATCATTTGAGTCATACACACCGCCCGTGACTTACCCGGAAGAAGTAGAAGAAACTTTTGGAATTCCAATGGAGGTAGAACCCTTGGACCAGGCACCACTTGAGGATATAGGTTTGAACACTTGTAGTGATAACCTTACTCCTAGTTCTAGGGAATTTCCTAGTGTTGATGAACCGGAACCTCAATCTTTACACACCTTTCCATCCTTAGATATATTTCTAGGAGACAAAAAAGGAACCGATCCACCCATCAACCAATATTATCCGGGTAGTTTTAGGATGAACGAAGCCATTCACTCACCCCCTTCACCTCACGTGGCATATTCACACCCTAAGGGTGTGTATCGCTACTTTCACCCACACTTGATCATAAGTGTAGGGAAAACCTCCCCTATTTCCGTTAAATAAGGGTAGAGTCAGGCTCGTGACTCGAACAAAAACAAGCGCTTCTTGGGAGGCAACCCATGTTTTGTGTGTTTTTATTTGTTTGTTTGTTTGTTAGATTTTATTTGTTTCCGTATGCATGTTTTATTTTTATTGTTTGTGGCTCATGTTTCAAAGTAAATTGTGAAAATGCTTTATTTTGTTTTTAACTTCGTCTTAATTGCATATAAAGGTATTTTGCAAAAGATAAGTGTAAGGGAGATCCAAATTTGTTTATAAGAACAAAATTGAGCATGAACCACAACAATATTAAATGGACATGTGTATTAGTACTTGTTAGAGTCAAATGCTTGTATCGAGTCGTAATGATGTTTTGCAGGATTTTCCAGGAAGTAGGACGAAGTTTTTCCAGAAATTTTCCGGAAACTTAACATAAGAATTTCTGCAGGTCACTTCTGACGGCGTCACGAGTTTACTCTTGACGGCGTCATGTGTAAAATTCTGGAAATTTTGCTAGTTTTGTTTATACCGGAGTCTTAAAGTTTTTGTTGATTCTTTAGTTTTATAAACTCCAGGAAATCTTCAAACATTCATTCCACAAGCATTATATCTTTAATTGTTTTGTTTCTATTCCTAAGTCTGGAATTACATCTAGTTGTGAGTTATTTTTGTTCGGGTTGATGCTTTGGGTTTTTGTTTGTTTTCTCAGGATTTACAGGTTATGTATGACAAGAAGATGATTTATATTCTGGAAGGGAAGCTTTGATTGTTCATTTTCTTGGAGGAAGATTTAACCTGGCCACCTTATTATCCATACCGAGCGAATCAGGGGAGTATTTGATTTCATTCTTTTTACTTATTTCACTTTTACATTCTTTACTTGAACATTGGGGACAATGTTCATCTTAAGTGTAAGGGGAGGGTAAAAAGATGATACCTTACATATGCACTTTCGCTTGAGTTTGTTTTGTTTAATGGTAGATGTGTAATAAAACTATGAGAAATACTTGTTAGTGCAATTTTAGCGCCAAATTAAAAATTTTTTACAACATTTAGGAGTGAAACTTTAGCCATAGCAAGCGTCTCATGAATAGGAGATTATATGACTAGCACATAACCGTATATTCAGAAAAATTTTCCACCCAAATATGTGAGGTTCGCCTTTAGATTTGATAGGAAAAGCATTTACTATTAGTGCTTATGAGTGTACCGGTAGCATTTAGATTCTAGAACTTACGTTAGTGATGCATCCCGAGACCGCTAGTGAGACTACATTCGTGTGGTAGGATTTACTACATGATAAGAGGCATTAGGATCACCCTTGTGTTAAACCCGTATCATAATTACTTGACCATTTAAGTCATATTACTTGGCTAGTTAAGTCAACTAATTTTTCCCACACCCTTAGCGTTGTACTCATTTTTAGTACACGAAACCCCTAGTACACCCCTCCGAGCCTATCTTTTCGTTTCTAACTTTAAGCATTTTACTTAAAGGAAGAATTTGTTACACCCCACTTAAATGTACAACCAAATCGCCTTAGCCTTCCGTGTATGCGCTCATTTTTAGTGCATTATTGTTATTTGTTAAACCCTAAGTTAACTTTCTAATTGATTACATGGTTGCTAAGTCGAGTCATATCCTTGTACATATTGTTTTGGGACGATTGGGACTCATGGGTAAGTACTTATTTATGGAGTAATGGGGAAGAACATCATTTATTACCCCCATATGTACGTTAATCTTAAAAGTGCTCCAAGTGTTTTGATTTTCTTAATTCGAGTCATTAGATTAGTTTAATGTAAAGTATGTAAAGATTCAAGTGTAAGGGGAATATTCATTCCCTATGATGTATTATTTCGGATGGTAGGGTAAGAGTGTATGCAAAAAAAAAAAAAAAAAAAAAAAAACGAAAAAATTAAGAAAAAGAAAAAGAAAATAGAAAAAAGGAAAAAGAAAAAAAAAACATACGGACTACCATCCCGTTTTATTCTATGTTTATTTTATGTTTTTGTTATTTTTCATTTATTAGCATAAGTCGAGTCTAGTCTTGGCTTAGCAACGCCACATTGTACATGTAATTAACCAAGATTGTTAACTCGCCACCAGTAAAACTTCCTTTATCCAACAAAACCGTGTATTTCATATCCCTACACCTAACGTTACAACCCTTTAAAAGACCTCTTTGATAGTTTATCCTAGGTGCTTACGCCATGTGGTGGAGGTTTGATCCTTTCCCAAGCCTATGGTAATCTATTTTTCTATGACAGGTAGTGAGGGATATCTTCCGTTTCCATATTGTAATTTACACTTTATTTCACCCGAGAGATGTGAGTATCTAAACACTATTTTTGAGGTGCTTGTGTATGACCTCCGTGCTTGTCTATTGGTCTTTAGTGGAACGATTATTTGTTGTAATTACTTTTATATTAGTGTTAAATGACCCCTAACTTGTATTTTGAGTAGAATAAAAGCGCATTTGCTAGAGGACAAGCAAATCTCAAGTGTAAGGGTATATGATGAGGCGAAAAATGATCCGTTTTTAGAGGGTCATTTAAGCCCGAATTCGAATTTATTTGATCAAATATTGCCCTAAATCGTTCCTTTTGTGATTTTAGGTACTTTGGGAGTGAAATCTGGAAAAGGAAGCAATTCGGACGTTTTTGGAGCATAAAAGTGAAGAAAACGCCAAAGTCTTAATTTTCCATGCTGGGAACAGTGCATGACGGCGTCAAGAGTAGTTCCCTGACGGCGTCAAGAGTAAAATTCCATGACGACCCAGAAGAGTTTTGACGGCGTCATGAAGGTAGGGCGTCAAGAGTAAAAGTCATGATGGCCTGGAAATGAATTGTTCTTGACGGCGTCAAATGTAGATCTAGGCAGTCCGAGGATTGTTTTGGCGGCGAGGTGACGGCTTCACCTATTTGGTCTTGACGCCGTCAGACCCCTTTTTCTATGTATAGTTTTCTAATTTTTCACATTTAAAGGGGGAAGTTTTTGGAGAAACTCTAAGTACGATTTTGGTGTAACTTTACAGGTTTTTCAAGGGTTCCAACCCCTTGATACCTTGCATGATTAATCAAGATAAGTGTTCTTCTAATTCAATCAATATGTCTATGTGTTGGTTGTCTATATCATGTTCTTGTCTTAATTCTATCATGCTAGGCTAGATCTATCTTGTGTTTGCTTAGATCTAATGAAACCTAGATATTGATTATGTGTCGATTACTTGTTTATTCTTGTCCTGTATGAATGATTTATATGTTAGGCTTAAGAAAACTGGCAGATCTCCAATTGGTAACATGCTTGAACGTCTTAAGAAACATGAACCAACGCGCACTAGGTCTTTGTTGGTTGTATTTAATGCATGAGCCACTGTTTACAATCCCTATAGTTGTGCTGGGCATGGTGTAGGAGGAGATAAGAGCTCATAGAATTGGGGAGTTATGTGTGCCACCCCATGAATGGTATTAAGGAATACGATCCGTCATCCATGCAATTATAACAAGTAATTAACGTGTAAAAGATATCTAGGGAGTAGTGAAATCTAAGTAAACACATTTTCTCCAATTACTGCTCACAACCTTAGTATAAATTAGTTTATTTTCATTTCTAGTATTTTATTTTGATTGCATCTTAGTATTGGGTTAGTTGAATAGCAACTAATTCCGCCCAAATCCGTCTAACCCGAGATTTTAATTTGCTTTCCATAAAATATAAAAACACAAAAATAATCATCCCTCACCTTTAGAACTAGTATTTAGGCTTTCTAATCCTAGCGACACTATTCCTAAGCTGAACGATCAATCCCCCGGTACTTGTCACTATACTATACTACAACGATCAGGTACACTGCCTGGTGGGGGTTGTAAGCTTCTCGAGATCCCTCGAGAGGTAAAGCCTGTTGCGATTCCCACGCATCACCTTTCTAGTAAGATTTTATTTTTAATTTTTAGGTTCTCTTTAGTCTATCTTATTTCTTTGTGTTTTTTTTCGTAACTCTTCACCACCCGACATCATGGACGATAGGAACATCTTTGAACCCGTCATCCCACTACAACAAAACCCACCACTAGAACCTCTTAGGCCCCGAACCTTAGGAAAGTATTCCCGACCTAGCCACCAAGGCTATCGAAACACCATTGAGCTCACCGGAACCAATGTGACCCCCTTGCGATCCGACACCATCCGGTTGGTGCAAAGCGGATGTGCATTCCATGGACTTCGTTCCGAAGATCCAAATCAACATCTCAAGGACTTCCTTAAAATCGTAGATTCCATAGACCTAGATGTTGCAACTAGAGAGACAACCCGATTACGCCTATTCCAATTCTCTCTACGTGATCAAGCTAGTCAATGGCTTGAATGTTTACCCACGGGATCCATCACCACATGGGATGATCTCACCACTCGTTTCCTTGCTTAATTTTTCCCACCGGGGAGAGCTACTAAGCTTAGAAATGACATCTTGATGTTCCAACAACGTCAAGGAGAAACTCTTTATGAAGTATGGACTCGTTTCAAGGACTTACTCCAAAAAGTCCCTCATCATGGCATAGAACTTTGGCTCCAAGTCCAAATCTTCTATGACCATATCGATCTCTCCACAAGGCGAGCCATTGACCAATCGGCCGGTGGTAAGCTACGTGATCTAAGTGCGGAACAATCATGGGAACTCATAGAAGATCTTGATCTCTATGACAACGAAAGTTAGAATGATCCCCGTAATTTGAACAAAACGGTCAAGGCAATATCTTTGCCTTCGAACAACTCTAGCACTCCCGACCATAGGATCATGGAACTTGAGGACCAAGTCAAGTTTCTCATGAAATCTTACGAAGCTCCTAAGCCTTCAAGCCAAGTGAACAAAATCACTTCTCCATGCGAATTATGTAGTGGTTCCCATGACACTCGTGATTGTGTGGAATTCCCCGGAACAGCTTTTGCGGACTACGCATCCTCGCGTACTGACGAAGCGGGAGATAAGTGGTTTACTTTCAAACCCGAGCCAAACCCTTACGGTGATTCATACAACCCCTCTTGGAAAAATCACCCAAACCTTAGGTGGAAACAAAATCAAGTCAATTCTTCCAATCCGCCTAATCGTTACCAACCAAACGGTCCACCCTCCAACCGTACTTTCAACAACAATCCTTCTAACAACTATGGTAGTACCAACAATCTTGAAGGATTGATGTCCAAGTTTATGGCACCTCAAGAAGCTCGCATATCTAAGTTTGAAGCCGATTTCAAACAAAAGCAAAGCGAGATGACCACCAAAATTGACACATTGTTGAAAGTTCTCAATGACCGAGAAATGGGAGCACTCCCAAGCGACACGGTCAAGAATCCAAAACTAAACGTTAATTCCATATAATCAGTTTCGTCACCCACTTTTTGTCCGCAATACTACTCGGTTAAATCAACGAGCACGTTTTTCAAACAAAACCAAATTCTTCAAAAGGACCAATCAAGTAAAACACCCAATATAAAACCGGTCAAAAGCATAGTTGAAACACCTCCTACGCAAGACCTTGACGATGAATTCAAGGAACTTCACCTTGAACGCCCCGTTATTGATGTCTTAGCCTGTGCTCCCTACTATAGTGCCCTCCTAGAAAAATATGAGATGTTTAAACTAGGTAAAAATGGGACCGCCTTCGTTCAAAACAAGTTGCCTAAAAAGCTTGATGATCCGGGTATATTTGTTTTGCCTTGTAAGATAGGAAGATTCGAAGCTTTCGACACACTAGCCGATTTAGGGTCAAGCCTCAACTTGATTCCCTTATCCCTTTTCACCACTCTTAAGCTAGGAAAGTTAGAGGAGACGGAGGTATTGATAGGTCTAGCGGATGGGAGTACTGCCCACCCGGTTGGAATGATTAAGGATGTAGTTGTTCACGTAGGAAAGTTAACTATCTTAGCGGATTTTCACGTCCTAGACATGGTTAGTGACACTACATGCCCATTGTTAGTAGGAAGAGGATTTTTAGCAACCGCTAGCGCCATGATAGATTGTAAGGAGTCTAAGATTGCGGTAGGTGAGGGCGACACTTGGTCGGTATACGATGTTAAGAAGCATAGTTATGATTGTGATGATGAGCCGACACCACATTGGGTAGAGATTAATAGGAGACCGTCTAGATATGGGCCTTGGATAGAAAGGAACTTTATAGGACCTCAACGCCCATTCTATTTAGAAAAAGATTTCATTGAAAAGACACATTCGGTGGAACAACTCATAGCTAGAGATGAAGAGCTAGATCCTTTTGAGGACCCCTTAGTCTTTAGGAAGATGATTGAGTTCTTAAGCGTAATGCCTATTAATATAGAGATGAATAAGTAGAAAAGAGAGGGAGACAAGTGTAAATAGAGGTGGGACAAGCCACCTAAAGAAGGTGACGGATCATGGCATATGAAAATGACTTTGTATGATCCGGATGGAGAAAAGTTTGAAAGGTCATACCGTACTAAGAAAACCGATAGGAAGCTAAAACCTAAGTTTGATCCCAAGGATGTCCTCAATGAGGAACTCAACCGTATCATGTAGTAACCCATGACCTTGAGTCTAGCTACAAGACTCGTAAATAAATAAAAGCGCTTCTTGGGAGGCAACCCATGATTTTGTGTGATTTTATTTTGTTTGTTTGTTATTTGCTTCCGTATGCATGTTTTATTTTTATTGTTGGTAGATCATGTTTCTAAACTAAATAGTGGAAATACTTTATTTTGTTGTTTGGCCTAGTCTTAACTTCACCCAAAGGTATTTTTGCAAAAGATAAGTGTAAGGGGAAACCCCAAATATGTTTTTAAGAAACAAACCGATCATGATTCTCCACAATATTAAGTGAACATGTATATTCGTATTTGTTAGAGTCAAATGCTTGTATCGAGTCATAATGAAGTTTTGCAGGATTTTCCAGGAAGTAGGACGAAGTTCTTCCAGAAATTTTCTGGAAACTTAACATAAGAATTTCTGCAGGTCACTTCTGACGGCGTCACGAGTTTACTCTTGACAGCGTCACGTGTAAAAATCTGGAAATTTTACCGGTTTTGTTTTTCTAACGGAGTCTTAAAGTTTTTGTTGAATTATTAGTTTTATAATCTCCAGGAAATCTGCAAAGATCATTCCACAAGCATTATATCTTATTTTATTTTCTAGGATTTAGTAACATATGTAGATTGCCGCCGATTTTATGCGAGGTTGGTAGGGTAAGAGTGTATGCAAAAAAAAAAAAAAAAAAAAAAAAAAAAAGGAAAAATCGAAAAAACTAGAAAAGGAAAAAAAGATAAAAAAACATACGGACTACCATTCCTTTTTATTCTATGTTCATTTTATGTTTTTATTATTTTTCATTTATTAGCTTAAATCGAGTTTAGCATTGGCTTAGCAACGCCACATTGTACATGTAATTAACCAAGATTGTTAACTCGCCACCAGTAAAACTTCCTTTATCCAACAAAACCGTGTATTTCATATCCCTACAACTAACGTTACAACCCTTTAAAAGACCTCTTTGATAGTTTATCCTAGGTGCTTACGCCATGTGGTGGAGGTTTGATCCTTTCCCAAGCCTATGGTAATCTATTTTGCTATGACAGGTAGTGAGAGATATCTTCCGTTTCCATATTGTAATTTATACTTTATTACACCCGAGAGATGTGAGTATCTAAACACTATTTGTGAGGTGCTAGTATGTGACCTCCGTGCTTGTCTTTGGTCTTTAGTGGAATGATTATTTGTTGTAATTACTTTTATATTAGTGTTAAATGACCCCTAACTTGTATTTTGATTAGAATAAAAGCGCATTTGCTTGAGGACAAGCAAATCTCAAGCGTAAGGGTATATGATGAGGCGAAAAATGAACCACTTTTAGGGGGTCATTTAAGCCCGGAATTGAATTTATTTGATCAAATATTGCCCTAAATCGTTCTTTTTGTGATTTTAGGTACTTTGAGAGTGAAATCTGGAAAAGGAAGCAATTCGGACGTTTTTGGAGCATAAAAGTGAACAAAACGCCAAAGACTTAATTTTCCATGCTGAGAACAGTGTATGACGGCGTCAAGAGGAAATTCATGACGGCGTGTAACACCCCCAAAATTTGATACAGCGGAAGACTCAACAAGCTTTCGGGGTGCTACGGGGATTGGTATCCAAACACAAGACATAAAAGAACGAGATAAAGTAAACAAAATAAAATACAACCACGCGGGGTTTTAAGGTTTACATTATCCCAAAATCATCCAAAGTCAGGCCCAAAAGAAATAAATATAGGTCCACAATAGTTATCAGAGTTTTAGAAATATAGATCCATAACCGGTGCCAAATGCCAAGCCTCCAATCCCAAGCATCCGCAGAGCATCACTTAATTACCTGAGAAAACGTGCTAAAAGTCAGCTTTCGCTGGTGAGATCATAGGTTTAGACTCATAATTCAATATAGTGGACATATACGCAAAACGCTTGCTAGCTAGACTAGGCCTCAATCATCCAACCAAAATATCCAACCAATATAATTCAATCAAATCAAATCAAATCAACCCTATAGGTGCACGCTATAGCTCAAATCAATCAAATCGATAGCTTACCTAGCTCAAGTCTAGGCCTCGCTCTATAGTCTATCCAATAGCTTACCTAGCTCATGTCTAGGCTTCGCTCAATAACCAAATCAATAGCTTACCTAGTTCGGGACTAGGCCTCGCTCTATAACCAAATCGATAGCTTACCTAGTTCGGGACTAGGCCTCGCTCTATAACCAAATCAATAGCTTACCTAGTTCGGGACTAGGCCTCGCGCTATAACCAAATCAATAGCTTACCTAGTTCGAGACTAGGCCTCGCTCAATCCTACCTAGTTCTATAAGCATAGCAAGTTTTAAATAAACAAAGCGATAATAGTCCACGTAAAACATTTGCACGTTTCTCACCCCAAGTATTGAAAACATAGTTCAAGAGAAAAAGTGGGGCTATGACTCACCTCAAGTCCAGAAATCCTCAAAAGAAACGATAGAAGAAAGACGTAAGTAATCTCAAGCAACTCACGTAACGGCGACTACAGACTCGGCACTTCCTAACAATATCAAACCCGTTCAGAAATCATTTCCTCAAAATCAATATTCCCATTCCCAAACGTATTCCATTTTACTTTCCAAAATTATCCATTTCTCGAATTAACTTCATATTCATTTGAAATTCGACGTTTGGTATCCATACGGGTGGAGGGTCGACACAGCACAAACCAAAAAGTCTCAACAAAGAACATTAATGAGACAACTATAGGTCTAATGTTAGCCCAATATATTATTTAAATAATTATCGAAGTTTATCAAATCCGTCGATTTGGTAATCTCCCATATTTATTTACGCAATATATCATTCCAAGATTATACCCAACCTAAAGCACATTGCACATAAGTTTCTATTTGGTATATGTCGTAGTCCAATAAATTCCCTATATATATCGTCGAATCGGCCAAACTCCGCGAGACATATAGTAATTCATTACTCTAAAATATATACCACATCCTATGGGCGTCGTGGGATACGATGCCCATTAATATACCCATTTTATATCGTCAAATAACTCGATCTAGAATAAGTCATTCAATATATAAAATGTTTATATTAACCGTCATATATCCGTGACAACACCAAGTCACAATATAAAGCCCACTTGGACTTTAAAGACCCACAATTCGTATAACTCGATAAGTTTCTAATTTATAAACAAAACCACATTTTTAATTATTAATTATCCGACTTATATTTCGCCATTATTTATATAGTTATTATTTATAATAATATCCCGACGTTTATTACACTATTTTCATAGTATAATAATTATCGTTTTATTATTATACGTTTACTCGTGATCGTTTTATTATTAATATACGCATTTATATATATATATATATACACACGTTTAACACGTCTATATACGTATATAAACGGTTATATTCTTAATAATATTATAACGAGTTTTATTTTTAATATCGACTTTTAAATATTTATCGAGTCACAGAATTTGGTCACATGTCCGAGTCATGACCCTCGGCTCATAGTCCAAGTCCAAAACAATATAATCAAGTCACAATAATAAATCAACTCCGTCCAAACAATCCCATATCACGTGCTACAACATGAGGGTCCGACTACGGCACCCAACTAACCTATCTCCGTCATCTAGTTGACCGTCTCACAATCGGTCCCCAATTCCATACTCGTCAACACAACTCCAAACCCAAAAACAAGTAAACCAAAGTCCAAATGCTTCGGTCCAACATAAGTCACAACTTGAAATATTAATACCATATAAACCGAAACAAAAATATATCAATTATACGGGTCGACTTACCAAGTCAAACCCGGGTCAACTTGTGAGGTCACAACCATAGAAATAGCCTCACCCGAAACCTCTCGGTCTCGGCTAGCTCTAAAGAGCCCCTCGACCCCAAAACAGCCCGCGAAGGGGTGTTGGCCGAGAATCCAAAACAACAACAACATCAAATCGAGCCATAATTGACCCAAAATCACCACTAGCAATAAACCATCATTAAGAATCAAGAAGAAAAGAACCATGACACCTCCAAGACTCTAATTCGAGTCGAGGAGTGGCACACCGAGACCTAGAGTCTCGGTCAAGCTCAATTCGAGCCACAAAAACCAAATCCAAACGCGTACAACCATCCAAATCCGAGCACAAATAAATCAAGAGTCGACCCCCAAGGATACCAAACTCGTTTTTATAACAAAATCCATCTCCATTTCAATGTTATCATCCTAAAAATACCAAGATTCAATTCGGGTTTGACTCAAAATAGTCAAACCTGACCCAAAACTCATGTTTTCTCACCTTCAATCGAATAAAAACCAAGATGAAAGATGTTATGGTGTCGTGTGATGTGTGAGGCGGCGGTGTTAATAAAATGGAGGGGGAAGGGCGCGTGTTTCTCACCACAAGAACCAGAAAATGATGGGGAGTATTTTGGTGGTGGCGGTATGGTGTGGAAGTTGGCGGTGGTGGTGGTGTTGGTGTGGCAGTCGGCGGCTAGGGAGAGAGAAGAGAAGAGAGGTGGGTGTGGTGATAATATTATGAGGGTTAGGGTTAGGGGAGAGGGTTAAATACCCGAATTTTTCATATTAGTCCCTCAAGTTTCCTTTTTCAAAAATTAGCCACAAATACTTTAATAATTAGTGAACTCCTTTTAATCGGTTTTCCCGTAACCCGATTACCCGTTCATAAAAGTATTAAATTTTCGTCAAACATACTCATACACGTCATAATTGATTTTCCCAACAACATTTCCCGAAATACATAAATATGTATGAAAGACATAATATTTATTTAACGGTGAATCGCTACCGTTTTGTAAAAGATAAAAATTCGTTAGGTTAATCTAGTGCCGGAGTCAATGTAGTGCCAAAGATAACGATCTCACAATAAATCATCACAACCGAAACAAATCAAACCATAAATAAATAACTAAATCTCATAAACATCGTATGATTAAAAATCAAGTACCAACGTTCACAAAATATCTCGTAACAATAAACTTTCAAAAATTCCAAATTTATAATTTCAATGTAATGCGGGTTTTATAAAACGGCTCCCTATTTTGCCGGTTGTCACATCCTCCCAGCCTCAGAAGGAACCCGTCCCGGGTTTCTCTCGAAATAACCCATCTACGAAGTGAAAAGCTTCGGAAATCTCTTTTGAAACTGATCCTCACGTTCCCACGTAAATTCCGGTCCGCGCCGCGAATTCCAGTGAACTTTGATGAGCGGAATACGACTCCTCTTGAGTCGTTTAATCTCTCTATCCATTATCTCAATCGGCTCTTCCACAAAATTAAAACTTCCATCCACACGAATATCCTTGATCGGTATAACTGGTGTCTCCTCTGAAAGGCATTTCTTCAGATTACTAACATGAAACACATCATGAACTTTACTCAGTTCCATAGGTAATTCCAAACGATACGCTACGGGCCCAATTCTTTCCAAAATAAGAAATGGTCCAATGTAGCGGGGATTAAGTTTCCCACGTTTCCCAAAACGTATCACACCCTTCCAAGGCGAGACCTTCAACAGCACTCTGTCTCCAACCTGGAATTCTAGGGGTTTATGCCTCTGATCGGCGTAGCTTTTCTGCCTATCTCTAGCTGCTTGCAGTCGATCTCGAATTTGCTTTACCTTCTCAGTAGTTTCCAAAATAAGATCAGGTCCTGTAAGTTGGCTATCTCCAACTTCTGCCCAACCAATAGGTGAACGACATTTACGACCATATAAAGCTTCAAATGGTGCAGCCTTAAGACTTGTGTGGTAGCTATTGTTGTAGGAGAACTCCGCAAGGGGTAGATATTTCTCCCAGCCTTTACAAAAGTCTATGATGCATGCACGAAGCATATCTTCCAAAGTCTGAATAGTTCTCTCACTTTGACCATCGGTTTGGGGGTGATATGCAGTACTCATATCAAGTCTCGTCCCCAAAGCGGTTTGAAGTGATCGCCACAATGCCGACGTGAAGCGGCTGTCGCGATCCGAAATAATCGATATCGGAACTCCATGACGAGAAACAATCTCCTTCACATACAATCTCGCAAGTTTTTCCACACTATCATCTTCACTAATCGCCAGGAAATGTGCAGACTTAGTCAAACGATCCACAATTACCCATATAGCGTCGCAACCGCTAGCTGTCTTTGGTAATTTGGTAATAAAGTCCATCGTAATCCGCTCCCATTTCCAAACCGGGAGTTCTGGCTGCGTCAACAATCCTGACGGTCTTTGATGCTCGGCTTTAACCTTAGAGCAAGTCAAGCACTTACAAACATACAACGCTATATCTGCCTTCATATTTGGCCACCAATATAACTTCTTCAAATCCTGGTACATTTTGTCAGACCCAGGATGAATAGAGTATCTCGACTTATGCGACTCATGCATAATCAACTCTCGAATTCCTCCATACAATGGTACCCAACTTCGCTCTCCAAAACATAACACTCCATCAGAATGCTTAACAAATCCCTTCTCATTTTCTGCCATCCCAAATATGTTTTCAGCAGTTCGGTTCTCTGCTTTCAACGCTTCCGTTTGAGCTTCTAATATTTGAGACGGTAATGGCGATACGATAGTCATTCCTAATGACCTCACTCGTAACGGTGGAATTCTCTCCTTTCGACTAAGAGCATCGGCAACAACGTTTGCTTTACCCGGATGGTAGCGAATTTCACAATCGTAATCGCTTAGCAACTCAATCCAACATCGCTGCCTCATGTTAAGCTCTTTTTGGTTCAGAATGTGTTGCAGACTTTTGTGATCAGTAAACACTACACACTTGGTTCCATACAAGTAATGTCTCCATATCCTCAAAGCAAAAACCACAGCACCTAACTCCAAATCATGGGTGGTGTAGTTCTTCTCATGCTTCTTGAGCTGTCGGGAAGCATAAGCTATCACTTTCTCTCGTTGCATTAACACAGCTCCTAAACCTTTATGAGAAGCGTCACAATAGATGACAAAATCCTCGTTACCTTCGGGTAACGCCAAGATAGGAGCACTACACAACATCTCCTTAAGTAACCGAAAGGCTTCCTCTTCCTTATCTCCCCATTCATACTTAACACTCTTTTGAGTCAATTTGGTCAACGGTTTTGCTATCTTCAAGAATCCCTCAATGAATCTTCGGTAATAACCGGCTAATCCCAAAAATTGACGAACTTCTGTTGGGGTCGTAGGTGCAGCCCAATCTTTAATCGCTTCAATCTTAGCAGGGTCCACATGAACTCCTTGTCTATCAATCACATGACCTAGAAATTGTACCGTCGGAATCCAAAATTCACATTTCGAAAACTTGGCATACAGTCTCTCCTTCCTGAGCAATTCTAAGATAAGTCTTAGATGCTCCTCATGCTCCTTCTCACTCTTCGAATATATCAGAATGTCATCGATAAACACAATCACGAACTTATCTAAGTAAGGCTTACACACCCGATTCATGAGATCCATGAATACCGCCGGTGCGTTAGTCAACCCAAACGGCATCACCTGAAACTCGTAATGCCCGTAGCGGGTTCTGAAAGCCGTTTTCGGAATATCTTCCTCGCGCACTCGAAGCTGATGATACCCCGATCTCAAATCGATCTTCGAATACACACTCGATCCTTGAAGTTGATCGAACAAATCGTCGATCCTCGGTAATGGGTATCTATTCTTCACCGTTAACTTGTTCAACTCTCGATAATCAATACACATGCGAAACGATCCATCCTTCTTCTTCACAAATAAGACCGGGGCTCCCCAAGGTGAAGAACTTGGTCTTATGAATCCCTTTTCGGCTAACTCCGCTAATTGTTTCGACAACTCTTCCAATTCAGTAGGTGCAAGACGATAAGGTGCTCGTGCTACAGGTGCAGCACCAGGTATCAACTCAATCTGAAATTCCACTTGTCTATTAGGCGGAATTCCCGGCAAGTCATCGGGAAACACATCCGAAAATTCACGAACTATAGGTACATCTCCAATGCACCTTTCCTTCTTCTCCTTCTCTCCTTTCTCAGAAATTTGGGCTAAGAAAAGGTAACTTCCTCTCTCCATTAGCTTCGGCAACTTAGTGCAAGATATAACCGCTAATCTAGATGGGCCTCTCAAATCCTTTCTATCTACTGGTATGTTCAGAATCTCCTTGCCGTAAGGCACACGCACGATCTTCTCATCGCAGATTATATGGGCACGATACTTCGACAACCAATCCATACCAATAATGACATCAAAACTTCCTAATGTGACGGGTAGGAGATCTATATTGAAAGGACGGTTCAGAAAGTTTAACGTGCAACCACGAACGATAGTCTTAATCCTTTCTATGTTTCCATTAGCTAACTCTACATCATAACCAATTCCTAAGGCCATCGGGGGTTTCTCAAGTAAGGGTGCAAACTTAGCGGACACAAAACTCTTATCGGCACCAGTATCAAATAGTATGGAAGCATAACGATTATTGAGAAGGAACGTACCAGTCACAACGTTCGGATCTTCTCCTCTCTCGTTCCCGAGTGCATACACTCTTCCATGAGCAACTCCAGCTTCCACACGTTGGTCCCCATTATCTTGTCATCCACGGCTTCCTCCAACTCCACGGTTTCCATTATTGTACCCATTACCACCCGATCCTTGATTTCCTCGGTTCCACGATTCCCTACACTCATTTCGATAATGTCCTTTCTTTCCATATCCATAGCAAGTAACATTTGCCTTGTTCATAGTTTCAGGAGTAGCTTGAACCATAGCAAGTGGTCGAGCTCTACAATCCTTAGCTATGTGTCCCATCTTAGAGCAATTCTTGCACATTACCGTACATCGACCAGAATGATGTTTGTAACATCGGTTACATTTGGGTGCATCTCCATTGTAGTTCTTCTTGTCTCCATCTCCCATGGCATAAGCTCTAGTAGTTAGTTGTCGCTTGTTTTGACGATCATTACCCTTAGAGTGATCGTCCCTCTTTCTCTTTCTATTCTTATCCTTCTCAGCTTCTTCCAATGCCAAAGAGTCCATCAATTGTTGAGCGATAGTGATAGCCTCATGAATGTTTGCAGGCTTAGCAGAAATCACATCGTTCCTTGTAGCTACCGGCAATCCATCGGTATACCTCTCAATCTTTTGGGTCTCAGTCCTAACCATATCGGGACAGAGTAAGGCCAACTCTCGATAACGGCGATTGTAAGTTGCCATATCGGTACCTTTCACTTTGTGGTTCTAGAACTCAATTTCCAACTTCTTAATCTCATTCCTTGGGCAATAAGTCTGAATCAGCAAAGACTTAAATTGCTCCCAAGTCATAGCATAAGCCACATCACTCCCAACCGAGTTACAGTAATTGTTCCACCAAGTTAAGGCTTCATCCTTGAAAGTAAAAGAAGCAAACTTTACCTTCGCATTCTTCGCACAACCACTGACATTAAACACTGTCTCAGTCTTCTCAATCCACCTTACCAAGTAAACCACTCCTTCAGTTCCACCAAACTCAATAGGTCCACAAATCTTAAACTCCTTGTAGTTACATCCATTAGCACGAACAGGTGGAAAAGTTCCAGCAGAATTGTTGGAATGATTTTACTCAGCTAGTAGCTCAGCAACTCGTTGCTCCACAAGTTGATTAATCATTGCTTGATCCACAGTAGGTGCATTAGGTGGAACAGGATCATTGTCTCCCTGAACATCAACATTTTGATCCCTGTTGTTGCGGTTAGTAGTGTCCAGGTTATCAGGAGTAGGGGTCTCAACATTTCGAGCTGGACGGCGTCCTCGACGACTAGGGGTAGCCGTTGCAGGTCCAGTTCTGGTAGCTCTAACAGGGTTTCTTCGTGTGGCCATTGATCTGAAACATCATACAAGTTCGTGAGTCTCCGATAGAACTTATCATATGCTCAACAAAAGAAATTTAACGGAGCCAAGTCACGGAAAAAATAGCAACAATACACCATGAAACATCAATAAAACGGATAAGGACTCAATTTCCATAATACCCAAAATCACGTAATACCATATACTAATAACCATCAACCATACAATAGCGATCTAACATCGTTCCAACTACTGGATAACACAAAACGTACTAATCGTTCCAAAAGAGACGAATACTGAACAAAATACATCAAAACATGATAACTAGCTTTTCTAACCGAACACTCCTCGGTTAAGAAAGCAACAAGACAACATAATCCAAGCAACTAGCCACGCTGCTGGCGGAGGCTCCTCAACTCCTGCCTCAAGCCATCAAGATCCCTCCATAACGATCCTAGCTCAACGCTATGGGTGTCTCGGTCTCTCTTGAGGTCAGCCACCTCCTTCTCCAGTTCGGCATTCCTTTGCCATAGCTTGCGGTCGGCCTCTCGAGCTGTAATAAAACCTCGCTGTAAGCTATCGATATGCTCATGAACCTCCATCAAAACTCTCCTCATCTCAGTAGTCCTGCCCACAACCACAGTCATATCCACTCTCAGATCCGCTTTGAACTCTCCAATAACCCTCTCAAGTCGATCAGATACACGTGCAACTCTCTCACTAAGCTCAGTAATCCGAGCCCACAACCTACCAACCTCGCCTAACTCTGCATGCACAGCAGAAACCTCAGAAGATGCATCCGACCTAACGGGACTACCAGGTGGCAACTCAAACAAGAACGGATGATCAGGTGAATCAGGCTCAATCGGATGTACAGGTGAATCAGGCTCCTCAGCCTGAGCTGGTGGTACTAACACATCATCATCCTCAGGTATCTCATCCTCCTGAGGGTCATCCTCCTCCTCAGGGTCATCATCATCACCCTGCTCAGCCTCCTGAGGGTCATCAGCCTCATCCTCACCCTTGTACTCCTCCTCCTCATCGGAAGAGTACATCATCAATCGTCGTCTCTTAACGGGTGAACCATGTGGTGAAGGGGTAGGTGATCTAGGACGACGACGCAATGATGTGGGTGACGCCTCAGACAGAAGAGAGTGAGCATCAATCTGTAAAGGTGGTGAAGTAGGGCGTACCGACATGCGTGCCGTAGCTCGGTGGGCAAAACGTGGAGCCACACGAGCCAAAGCCTGATGAAGAGTAAGCTGCCTCAATGTACCAGGGAGCCCTAAAGAAGATGAGGGTTCCTGCGTAGATGCAGCAGGTGGTGCTGAAGTAGAACCTGTCGGTGTCATAGTAGCTGAATGCATGGCAACCTGGTAAGGGTCATCAGGAGCCATGGTGAACTGTGCTGGCAATACCGGTATAGTAAGAATATCCTCAACGACATCAGGCGTATGGGAGGCCATAGTCTGTGACAACGGCGTAGGGTAGGTGTAAGTGTTTCAAAAACAACTAAACCGCGAACTCAAAATACCATATCCAAAATCATCGTATAATTCCAAATCATATATAATCAAGAAAGATTTAAATACCGCATTACTAAAACCATTCTCAAAACAATTAAGCCATATAATTCCTCAAAACACATATAATTCCTCAAAAACGCATATAATTCCTCAAAAACGCATCATATCACTAAATCAATAAACCTCAAATCCTCAAATCATCTCAAGAAATCCCAAATCTCTAATCATCTCAATAATCTTATAATACCTCAATAATAAACAATGATGCTTCGGCTTGGCGGGCTGGCGGGCAATGGTCGAGGATCGTTTTCTATAAAAATCGGTTATAGTTTAGGTGTCTATTTACCTATTTCTCTATAACCTTGGCTCTGATACCAATCTTTAACACCCCCAAAATTTGATACAGCGGAAGACTCAACAAGCTTTCGGGGTGCTACGGGGATTGGTATCCAAACACAAGACATAAAAGAACGAGATAAAGTAAACAAAATAAAATACAACCACGCGGGGTTTTAAGGTTTACATTATCCCAAAATCATCCAAAGTCAGGCCCAAAAGAAATAAATATAGGTCCACAATAGTTATCAGAGTTTTAGAAATATAGATCCATAACCGGTGCCAAATGCCAAGCCTCCAATCCCAAGCATCCGCAGAGCATCACTTAATTACCTGAGAAAACGTGCTAAAAGTCAGCTTTCGCTGGTGAGATCATAGGTTTAGACTCATAATTCAATATAGTGGACATATACGCAAAACGCTTGCTAGCTAGACTAGGCCTCAATCATCCAACCAAAATATCCAACCAATATAATTCAATCAAATCAAATCAAATCAAATCAACCCTATAGGTGCACGCTATAGCTCAAATCAATCCAATCGATAGCTTACCTAGCTCAAGTCTAGGCCTCGCTCTATAGTCTATCCAATAGCTTACCTAGCTCATGTCTAGGCCTCGCTCAATAACCAAATCAATAGCTTACCTAGTTCGGGACTAGGCCTCGCTCTATAACCAAATCGATAGCTTACCTAGTTCGGGACTAGGCCTCGCTCTATAACCAAATCAATAGCTTACCTAGTTCGGGACTAGGCCTTGCTCTATAACCAAATCAATAGCTTACCTAGTTCGAGACTAGGCCTCGCTCAATCCTACCTAGTTCTATAAGCATAGCAAGTTTTAAATAAACAAAGCGATAATAGTCCACGTAAAACATTTGCACGTTTCTCACCCCAAGTATTGAAAACATAGTTCAAGAGAAAAAGTGGGGCTATGACTCACCTCAAGTCCAGAAATCCTCAAAAGAAACGATAGAAGAAAGACGTAAGTAATCTCAAGCAACTCACGTAACGGCGACTACAGACTCGGCACTTCCTAACAATATCAAACCCGTTCAGAAATCATTTCCTCAAAATCAATATTCCCATTCCCAAACGTATTCCATTTTACTTTCCAAAATTATCCATTTCTCGAATTAACTTCATATTCATTTGAAATTCGACGTTTGGTATCCATACGGGTGGAGGGTCGACACAGCACAAACCAAAAAGTCTCAACAAAGAACATTAATAAGACAACTATAAGTCTAATGTTAGCCCAATATATTATTTAAATAATTATCGAAGTTTATCAAATCCGTCGATTTGGTAATCTCCCATATTTATTTACGTAATATATCGTTCCAAGATTATACCCAACCTAAAGCACATTGCACATAAGTTTCTATTTGGTATATGTCGTAGTCCAATAAATTCCCTATATATATCTTCGAATCGGCCAAACTCCACGAGACATATAGTAATTCATTACTCTAAAATATATAACACATCCTATGGGCGTCGTGGGATACGATGCCCATTAATATACCCATTTTATATCGTCAAATAACTCGATCTAGAATAAGTCATTCGATATATAAAATGTTTATATTAACCGTCATATATCCGTGACAACACCAAGTCACAATATAAAGCCCACTTGGACTTTAAAGACCCACAATTCGTATAACTCGATAAGTTTCTAATTTATAAACAAAACCACATTTTTAATTATTAATTATCCGACTTATATTTCGCCATTATTTATATAGTTATTATTTATAATAATATCCCGACGTTTATTACACTATTTTCATAGTATAATAATTATCGTTTTATTATTATACGTTTACTCGTGATCATTTTATTATTAATATACGTCTATATATATATATATATATACACGTTTAACACGTCTATATACGTATATAAATGGTTATATTCTTAATAATATTATAACGAGTTTTATTTTTAATATCGACTTTTAAATATTTATCGAGTCATAGAATTTGGTCACATGTCCGAGTCATGACCCTCGGCTCATAGTCCAAGTCCAAAACAATATAATCAAGTCACAATAATAAATCAACTCCGTCCAAACAATCCCATATCACGTGCTACAACATGAGGGTCCGACTACGGCACCCAACTAACCTATCTCCGTCATCTAGTTGACCGTCTCACAATCGGTCCCCAATTCCATACTCGTCAACACAACTCCAAACCCAAAAACAAGTAAACCAAAGTCCAAATGCTTCGGTCCAACATAAGTCACAACTTGAAATATTAATACCATATAAACCGAAACAAAAATATATCAATTATACGGGTCGACTTACCAAGTCAAACCCGGGTCAACTTGTGAGGTCACAACCATAGAAATAGCCTCACCCGAGACCTCTCGGTCTCGGCTAGCTCTAAAGAGCCCCTTGACCCCAAAACAGCCCGCGAAGGGGTGTTGGCCGAGAATCCAAAACAACAACAACATCAAATCGAGCCATAATTGACCCAAAATCACCACTAGCAATAAACCATCATTAAGAATCAAGAAGAAAAGAACCATGACACCCCCAAGACTCTAATTCGAGTCAAGGAGTGGCACACCGAGACCTAGAGTCTCGGTCAAGCTCAATTCGAGCCACAAAAACCAAATCCAAACGCGTACAACCATCCAAATCCGAGCACAAATAAATCAAGAGTCGACCCCCAAGGATACCAAACTCGTTTTTATAACAAAATCCATCTCCATTTCAATGTTATCATCCCAAAAATACCAAGATTCAATTCGGGTTTGACTCAAAATAGTCAAACCCGACCCAAAACTCATGTTTTCTCACCTTCAATCGAATAAAAACCAAGATGAAAGATGTTATGGTGTCGTGTGATGTGTGAGGCGGCGGTGTTAATAAAATGGAGGGGGAAGGGCGCGTGTTTCACACCACAAGAACCAGAAAATGATGGGGAGTATTTTGGTGGTGGCGGTGTGGTGTGGAAGTTGGTGGTGGTGGTGGTGTTGGTGTGGCAGTCGGCGGCTAGGGAGAGGGAAGAGAAGAGAGGTGGGTGTGGTGATAATATTATGAGGGTTAGGGTTAGGGGAGAGGGTTAAATACCCGAATTTTTCATATTAGTCCCTCAAGTTTCCTTTTTCCAAAATTAGCCACAAATACTTTAATAATTAGTGAACTCTTTTTAATCGGTTTTCCCGTAACCCGATTACCCGTTCATAAAAGTATTAAATTTTCGTCAAACATACTCATACACGTCATAATTGATTTTCCCAACAACATTTCCCGAAATACATAAATATGTATGAAAGACATAATATTTATTTAACGGTGAATCGCTACCGTTTTGTAAAAGATAAAAATTCGTTAGGTTAATCTAGTGCCGGAGTCAATGTAGTGCCAAAGATAACGATCTCACAATAAATCATCACAACCGAAACAAATCAAACCATAAATAAATAACTAAATCTCATAAACATCGTATGATTAAAAATCAAGTACCAACGTTCACAAAATATCTCGTCACAATAAACTTTCAAAAATTCCAAATTTATAATTTCAATGTAATGCGGGTTTTATAAAACGGCTCCCTATTTTGCCGGTTGTCACACAGCATCAAGAGTAAAAGTGGTGACGACCCAGTACAAACCTGAAGGCGTCACAAAAAGGGCGTCAAGAGTTAAAATCATGACGGCCTGCATAAGGAGACCACATGACGGCGTCAGACCCAGATCTAGGCAGTCAGAGGAACTATTTGGCGGCGAGATGACGGCGTCAGACATTTGTTCTTGACGCCGTCACCTTCTAAACTCTATATATAGTTTTCTATTTTTCATTCATTAGAAAGGAACTTATGTGGAGAAACCCTAGGGCCAAACTTTGTCAACCCTAGCTCGTGTTTTACAGTATATTCAAGGGTTTTAACCCCTTGAATCCTTTCATGTGCTATTGAGATAAGTCTTCTCTTAATTCAATCAATATGTCTATGTGTTGGTTGTCTATATCTTGTGCTTGTCTTGATTTCAACATGCTAGGCTAGATCTATCTTGTGTTTGCTTAGATCTAATCAAACCTAGATGTTAATTATTTGTTGATTACTTGTTTATGGTTGTATTGGATGAATGATTTCAATGTTAGGCTTAAGAAAACTGGCAGATCTCCATTGTGTAACATGCTTGAACGTCTTAGGAAACATGAACCGACGTGTACTAGGTTTTATTGGTTGTATTTAATGCATGAGTAAATTCTAATGATCCCATATTAGGAGCTTCTTAGCCGGCTCGACATAGGAGTGAAGTAGGCACTCATAGGATTGGGGAAGTAAGTACGCCACCCCATGAATGGTATTAAGGAATACAATCCGCCATCCACGCAACTATAACAAGTAATTAACGTGTAAAAGATATCTAGGGAGTAGTGAAATCTAAGTAAACACATTTCTCCTATATATTGCTCACAACTTTAGTATAATTTAGTTTATTTTCATTTCTAGTATTTTATTTTGATTGCATCTTAGTATTGGGTTAGTTGACTAGCAACTAATTCCGCCCAAATCCTTCAAACCCGAGATTTTTACTTGCTTTCTAAAAAAAAATATAAAAATACAAAAAGAATCATCCCTCATCTCTAGACCTAGTCTTTAGGTTTTCTAATCCTTGCGACACTATTCCTAGCTGAACGATCAATCCCCCGATACTTGTCATTATACTATACTACATCGATCAGGTACACTGCCTGGTGGGGGTTGTAAGCTTCTCGAGATCCCTTGAGAGGTAAAGCCTGGTGCAATCCCTACGCATCAGGATGCATCTATAAGACATTATGATCCATCAAACTTTGTATAAGAGACACGGTATCTGATAAAAATGACATCTATATATCTTATTAAGCAACCATGTCCACAATGCGTAAAGGAAGTATAGCAAAGTTCCAAATATATGGAAAACTAGAAGGGGGGGTTGAATAGTTTTATGTCCTTTTTAAATTTATTATCAAAATATTTTGTAGCTTATTAAAAAACTTTCGATTCGATCTCAAGTGAATTCAAGTGACAACGAATATAAGCAATTATAATCTAATAATGAAAGTATTGAAATGTAATGTAGAAAAGATAGAGTTAGAAAGATCAAACCACAACACGCGAATTTATAGTGGTTCGGCTACAAGGACACCTTCCTTGCCCTACTCCACTCCCCGAGTACCACACTTGAGAGTTTTCTTCACTATGTCAACAAACTCCTTATGGTGGAGAAACCTTACACACCTTGGCTTGCACGAGTTAACGACACTAAGCTAAATGTCGAGTTCTAATCGTAGCTAGAACCAATCTCACAACTTCTTCAAAGGCTTCACACCTTCTTCACACCTTCACAACTTCTTCAAGGCTTCACGCCTTCTTCACACCTTCTTCTATGCACAACTAAGTCACAACTTCTAAACTACTTTACAACACACCTAGTTTCTACAATCAACAAATTCACACAACACTTTTATAAATATCTAACGCTACAACAATATGAAACTAGCTATTCACAACACTACCACAATTTGATGAATGTAGAGGAGTGTTCTTCTTCTTGCACTTGAGTGGATGAAGCTTTGGATCACTTGGAAACAAAGACTTGTGAATTATATGATCAAAGGATTTTAGATCTAGAAATGGAGGTTGGATCAGAAAGTTTATAGTACAAAAAGGTGAGAAAAATATGTGAAATGATCCAATATTTATAGGGCCAGAAAATACTGTTCTGGAGCGTGCCGGTCCCCTTAATTAGAGGGCGGTCCCCTTAATGATTAAGAGGGCCGCCTAGTAAAATTAAGGGGGCCGCCCTCCTGAACATTGGAAAAGTTTTTCTGGATAAAATTTGCTCTTTTTGGTTGGAAATTTGAAATCACATCTTTGTAGTTTAATATAGCATTACCAAAAATGATTTACAAATATATATATAAAATGTTTATATCATTTTATAAGATGTTATGTCTTAAGACAAAATTTCCTTTGATCATGTAATGCATAAGATACTTAGTTTATGGATACCTTAAGTGATATTAGATGTAGAGGTAAATATTTGTTACCAAATACTTGTTTACGTCTTAATCTTGACTTAATTTGATTTGAGTTTTGTGATTATCAAAACATAGGTTTATTGAGAGATATTAATAACATTTTTAAACATTATTTATATCAACAATCTCCCCCTTTTTGATGATTACAAAACTTAAACTCATTAACTCAAAAATTAATTTTTAAACAAGTATTTTAGTGAGTTTATATTTACTTCTCCCCCTTTTTGTAGAATCAAAAAGGTTATGCCGACAATTTTCAAACGTGAAAGATTGACGGGAAGTTATCTCCCTCTTGATGTGTACTCCCCCTCGTTTGGGGGCACCAAGAGAACGAGCTATGGAATGCTTTGCAACACAAAAATATTAGAAGCACAAGTATATTCATGCAAACATATATTAGGTGCCAAAAAAAATAAGCATGGTTTAAAGAAAGCATTCATATAAAAGAAATGGTTGTGTTAAGACACAACATACAAGTAGCAATACGGATTACAAGTAGAAAATCTAGTACACAAATAAACAACTAGGAGAATACATCATCATGCAAAGAGTACATGGTCTTCATAGAGCTTGCAAGCAAAAGGGTGGTAGAGGCTTTATTTATTAAGCATATCAAATGCTTAATTTGGAGAGCATGATGGTGATGGTGGAGGAATGGGTGAGAATTGTGGTGGAGGAATGATTGGAGAGGATGGTAGAGTTGGTGGTTGATAAGGCGAAAAATGATCCGTTTTTAGGGGGTCATTTAAGCCCGAATCCGACTTTATTTGATCAAATATTGCCCTAAATCGTTCCTTTTGTGATTTTAGGTGTTTGGAGAGTGAATTCTGGAAAAGAAGCCATTTTGGACGTTTTTGGAGCATAAAAGTGAAGAAAACGGCAAAGTACCAAATTTCCATGCTGAAGATACAAGGTGACGGCGTCAAGAGTAATATCTTGACGGCGTCAGACATGAAGATTAAAAGACCGTAGGTGGTGACGGCGTCAAACGCCTTCATGACGGCGTCAAAGTGGCAAGAATAAAATACCGTGGTCGGTGACGGCGTCACATAGGCCGTCATAAGTAGATCAAGGCCGTCCGAGGAAGTATATGGCGGCGAGGTGACGGCGTCACATGTAACTCTTGACGCCGTCAGCCTGCTTTTCCTATATATAGTTTTCTAGTTTTTTCATTAAAAAGAGAGAAGTTTTGGTGAAACCCTAAAGACGAATTTGGTGTATCTTTTACAGGTTTTTCAAGGGTTCCAAACCCTTGAGACCTTGCATTGTAATTGAGATAAGTGTTCTTCCAATTCAATCAATATGTCTATGTGTTGGTTGTTTATATCTTGTTCTTGTCTCAATTCTACTATGCTAGGCTAGATCTCTTTTGTGTTTGCTTAGATCTAATGAAACCTAGATGTTGATTATGTGTTGATTACTTGTCTATTCTTGTTTTGGATGAATGATTTTATATGTTAGGCTTAAGAAAACTGGCAGATCTCCTAATGGTAACATGCTTGAACGTCTTAAGAAACATAAACCGAGGCGTACTAGGTCTTTATTGGTTGTATTTAATGCATGAGCCACTGTTTACAATCCCTATAGTTGTGTTGGGTCATGGTGTAGGAGGAGATAAGAGCTCATAGAGTTGGGGAGTTATGTATGCCACCCCACGAATGGTATTAAGGAATACAATCCGTCATCCATACAAGTGTAACAAGTAATTAACGTGTAAAAGATATCTAGGGAGTAGTGAAGTCTAAGTAAACACAATTTCTCCAATTACTGCTCACAACCTTAGTATAATTTAGTTTAATTTCATTTTTAGTATTTTATTTTGATTGCATCTTAGTTTTGGGTTAGTTGAATAGCAACTAATTCCGCCCACTCTTCCAAAACCCGAGATTTTACTTGCTTTCATAAAAATATAAAAATACAAAAATAATCATCTCTCACCTTTAGAACTATTAATTAGGTTTTCTAATCCTAGCGACACTATTCCTAAGCTGAACGATCAATCCCCCGGTACTTGTCACTATACTATACTACAACGATCAGGTACACTGCCTGGTGGGGGTTGTAAGCTTCTCGAGATCCCTCGAGAGGTAAAGCAAGGTGCGATTCCCACGCATCAAGTTTTTGGCGCCGCAGCCCGGGGAATAGTTATTGTCTAGGTTAGGTTTTCTTTTTATTAGGTGTACTTGCTAGATTCCTTTCTAGTAAAATTTTTATTTTTTATTTTTAGGTCTTCTTTAGTCTATCTTATTTCTTCGTGCCTTTGTTCGTAACTCTTTACCATCCGACATCATGGAAGGTGGTAACATCTTTGAACCCATCATCCCACCGCAACAAAACCCACCATTAGAACCCCTTAGGCCCCGAACCTTAGGAGAGTATTCCCGACCTAGCCACCAAGGCTACCGAAACACCATTGAGCTCACCGGAGACAATGTGACCCCCTTGCGATCCGACACCATCCGGTTGGTGCAAAGCGGATGTGCATTCCATGGACTTCGTTCCGAAGATCCAAACCAACACCTTAAGGACTTCCTCAAAATCGTAGATTCCATAGACCTAGGTGTTGAAACTAGAGAGACTACCCGTTTACGCTTATTCCAATTCTCTCTACGGGATCAAGCTAGTCAATGGCTTGAGCGTTTACCCGCGGGATCCATCACCACATGGGATGATCTCACCACTCGTTTCCTTGCTCAATTTTTCCCACCGGGAAGAACTACTAAGCTTAGGAATGACATCTTGATGTTCCAACAACGTCAAAATGAATCTCTTTATGAAGCATGGACTCGTTTCAAGGACTTACTTCAAAAAGTCCCTCATCATGGCATAGATCTTTGGCTCCAAGTCCAAATCTTCTATGACCATATCGATATCTCCACGAGGCGAACCATTGACCAATCGGCCGGTGGTAAGCTACGTGATCTTAGTGCAGAACAATCATGGGAACTCATAGAAGATCTTGCTCTCTATGACAATGAAAGTTGGAATGATCCCCGTGATTTGAACAAAACAGTCAAGGCAATATCTTTGCCTTCGAACAATTCAAGCACTCCCGACCGTAGGATCATGGAACTTGAGGACCAAGTCAAGTTTCTCATGAAATCTTACGAAGCTCCGAAGCATTCAAGCCAAGTGAACAAAATCACTTCTTCATGCAAATTATGTAGTGGTCCCCATGACACTCGTGATTGTGTGGAACTCCCCGGAACAGCTTTTGCGGACTACGCATCCACGCGTACCGACGAAGCGAGAGATAAGTGGTACACTTTCAAGCCCGAGCCAAACACATACGGTGATTCATACAACCCCTCATGGAAAAATCACCCAAACCTTAGGTGGAAACAAAATCAACCCAATTCTTCCAATCCGCCTAATCGTTACCAATCAAACGGTCCACCATCCAACCGTACCTTCAACAACAATCCTTCTAACAACTACGGTAGTACCAACAATCTTGAAGGATTGATGTCAAAATTCATGGCATCTCAAGAAGCCCGCATAGCTAGGTTCGAAACCAAATTCAACCAACAACAAACGGGGATGACCAACAAGATCGACAACTTGTTGAAAGCCCTCAACAACCAAACATTAACCACACCTAGGAAGGACACTAGGGACACCAATAGTGGAATCCAAATTAAGGACCCCTCATCATCCAAACATGTCCACTTTGTCAATGTTGTCACCATTAAACCGATAGATAGGGAGATTGAGGAAAGTGACAAGGATGAAGTTAGAATAGAAGCCAATAGTGAGAATGAGAGTAGGGAAGTTGAGGTTAATATGGATGAGGAATTGGAGGAGATAGAACCTATAGAGAAATACTTTGATAAGTTGCCAACCGAGGAAGAACGGGAATACCATAAGGATTTATTCGATAGTCCCGAGAAAACATATATTTTTGGCGACCCTCTGATCAAAATGGGAGATCCCTCCAACATTAACATCCCATGTAATATAGGGCACATGCATATATGGAAAGCTTACATCGACCTTAGATCCCCCGTGAACATCATGACTAGGACTTATTACAATTGGGTGATGAAAAAGCAACTCACTTTTAGGATGATGCCCGGTAAGAATCTGATAAGTAATTTTGCAGGAAGAGTGAAGGGATTGCATGTGATTATAGGGAATCTCACCTATGAGATTGATTTTATGATAGTGGAAGACACTCGTCCAGTGATAGATGCTTGCCTAAGCCAAATTATATTCGGGAAGCCATTTGTTGAGGCCACTAGGATGAGTTATGATCCGACTTTAGGGATAGTTAGGTTCAAGAAAGATAATGATGAGGTTGCTTATCAAATGCCCTACAAGATCGAACAATACCGCCTTCTCTCTAATTTCGAAAAGGAACATAAGCAAGCGGCTTATTATAGGAATGAGGAGGATAGACGTAGAGGAGTAGAGTATGTTAGAAATAGGATGCTTGGTTTCTACAAAGAATGCTTGCAACTAGGTCCGGAATACAAAACTGGTTTAGAAGACGACCTAGAGAGTGGAACCAATGATGAAGTCACGTGATAACCCATGACTTTGAGTCTAGCTACAAGACTCGTAAATAAAGAAAAGCGCTTCTTGGGAGGCAACCCATGTTTTGTGTGATTTTATTTGTTTGATTGTTATTTGTTTCCGTATGCATGTTTTATTTTTATTGTTGGTTGATCATGTTTCTCAATTAAAATGTGGAAATACTTTATTATGTTGTTTGGCCTAGTCTTAACTTCAACCTAAAGGTATTTTTGCAAAAGATAAGTGTAAGGGGAAACCCCAAATATGTTTTTAAGAAACAAACCAATCATGATTCTCCACAATTTTAAATGAACATGTATATTCGTATTTGTTAGAGTCAAATGCTTGTATTGAGTCATAATGAAGTTTTGCAGGATTTTCCAGGAAGTAGGACAAAGTTTTTCCAGAAATTTTTCGGAAACTTAACATAAGAATTTCTGCAGGTCCATTCTGACGGCGTTAGAGTATTGCTCTTGACGGCGTCAGGAGTTAAAATCTGAAAATTTTACCGGTTTTGTTTTTCTAACGGAGTCTTATGGTTTTTGTGAATTATTAAGTTTTATAATCTCCAGGAAATCTGCAAACTTCATTCCACAAGCATTATATCTTACTTTGTTTTCTAGGATTTAGTAACTTATATAGGATGCCGCCGATTTTACGCGAGGTTGCCTTGTCTATTGTTGTCAGGATTTACAGGTTATTTATGACAAGAAGATGATTTATATTCTAGAAGGGAAGCTTTGATTGTTCGTTTTCTTGGAGGAAGATTTAACCTGGCCAACCTATAATCCATACCGAGCGAATCATGGGAGTATTTGATTTCATTCTCTTTACCTCTTAACTTTTACATTCTTTACTTGAACATTGGGGACAATGTTCATCCTAAGTGTAAGGGGAGGGTAAAAAGATGATACCTTACATATGCAATTTCGCTTGAGTTTGTTTTGTTTGATAGTAGATGTGTAATAAAACTATGAGAAATACTTGTTAGTGTAATTTTAGCGCCAAATTTAAAATTTTTTACAACGTTTAGGAGTGAAACTTTAGCCATAGCAAGCGTCTCATGGATAGGAGATTGTATGACTAGCACATAACCGTATATTCAGAAAAATTTTCCACCCAAAAATGTGAGGTTCGCCTTTAGATTTGATAGGAAAAGCATTCATTATTGGTGCTTATGAGTGTACCGGTAGCATTTAGATTCTAGAACTTGCGTTAGTGATGCATCCCGAGACCGCTAGTGAGACTACATTCGTGTGGTAGGATTTACTACATGATAAGAGGCATTAGGATCACCCTTGTGTTAAACCCGTATTACAATTACTTGACCATTTAAGTCATATTACTTGGCTAGTTAAGTCAACTAATTTTTCCCACACCCTTAGCGTTGTACTCATTTTTAGTACACGAAACCCTTAGTACACCCCTCCGAGCCTATCTTTTCGTTTCTAACTTTAAGCATCTTACTTAAAGGAAGAATTTGTTACACCCCACTTAAATGTACACCCAAATCGCCTTAGCCTTCCGTGTATGCGCTCATTTTTAGTGCATTATTGTTATTTGTTAAACCCTAAGTTAACTTTCTAATTGATTACATGGTTGCTAAGTCGAGTCATATCCTTGTACATATTGTTTTGGGACGATTGGGACTCATGGGTAAATACTTATTTTATGGAGTAATGGGGAAGAACATAATATATTACCCCCATATGTACGTTAATCTTAAAAGTGCTCCAAGTGTTTTGATTTTCTTAATTCGAGTCATTAGAATAGTTTAATGTAAAGTATGTAAAGATTCAAGTGTAAGGGGAACGTTCATACCCCTATGATGTATTATTTTGGATGGTAGGGTAAGAGTGTATGAAAAAAAAAAAAAAAAAAAAAAAAAAAAAAAAAAAAAACGGACTACCATCCCGTTTTTATTCTATGTTTATTTTATGTTTTTGTTATTTTTCATTTAGTAGCTTAAGTCGAGTCTAGTCTTGGCTTAGCAACGCCATCTTGTACATGTAATTAACCAAGATTGTTAACTCGCCACCAGTAAAACTTCCTTTATCCAACAAAACCGTGTATTTCATATCCCTACACCTAACGTTACAACCCTTTTAAAAGACCTCTTTGATAGTTTATCCTAGGTGCTTACGCCATGTGGTGGAGGTTTGATCCTTTCCCAAGCCTATGGTAATCTATTTTGCTAAGACAGGTAGTGAGAGATATCTTCCATTTCCATAATGTTATATTACTTTATTACACCCGAGAGATGTGAGTATCTAAACACTATTTGTGAGGTGCTTGTATATGACCTCCGTGCTTGTCTATTGGTCTTTAGTGGAACGATTATTTGTTGTAATTACTTTTATATTAGTGTTAAATGACCCCTAACTTGTCTTTCGAGTAGAATAAAAGCGCATTTGCTTGAGGACAAGCAAATCTCAAGTGTAAGGGTATATGATAAGGCGAAAAATGATCCGTTTTTAGGGGGTCATTTAAGCCCGAATCCGACTTTATTTGATCAAATATTGCCCTAAATCGTTCCTTTTGTGATTTTAGGTGTTTGGAGAGTGAATTCTGGAAAAGAAGCCATTTTGGACGTTTTTGGAGCATAAAAGTGAAGAAAACGGCAAAGTACCAAATTTCCATGCTGAAGATACAAGGTGACGGCGTCAAGAGTAATATCTTGACGGCGTCAGACATGAAGATTAAAAGACCGTAGGTGGTGACGGCGTCAAACGCCTTCATGACGGCGTCAAAGTGGCAAGAATAAAATACCGTGGTCGGTGACGGCGTCACATAGGCCGTCATAAGTAGATCAAGGCCGTCCGAGGAAGTATATGGCGGCGAGGTGACGGCGTCACATGTAACTCTTGACGCCGTCAGCCTTCTTTTCCTATATATAGTTTTCTAGTTTTTTCATTAAAAAGAGAGAAGTTTTGGTGAAACCCTAAAGACGAATTTGGTGTATCTTTTACAGGTTTTTCAAGGGTTCCAAACCCTTGAGACCTTGCATTGTAATTGAGATAAGTGTTCTTCCAATTCAATCAATATGTCTATGTGTTGGTTGTTTATATCTTGTTCTTGTCTCAATTCTACTATGCTAGGCTAGATCTCTTTTGTGTTTGCTTAGATCTAATGAAACCTAGATGTTGATTATGTGTTGATTACTTGTCTATTCTTGTTTTGGATGAATGATTTTATATGTTAGGCTTAAGAAAACTGGCAGATCTCCTAATGGTAACATGCTTGAACGTCTTAAGAAACATGAACCGAGGCGTACTAGGTCTTTATTGGTTGTATTTAATGCATGAGCCACTGTTTACAATCCCTATAGTTGTGCTGGGTCATGGTGTAGGAGGAGATAAGAGCTCATAGAGTTGGGGAGTTATGTATGCCACCCCACGAATGGTATTAAGGAATACAATCCGTCATCCATACAAGTGTAACAAGTAATTAACGTGTAAAAGATATCTAGGGAGTAGTGAAGTCTAAGTAAACACAATTTCTCCAATTA
The DNA here is from genome assembly GCA_030686995.1 of Artemisia argyi. Classification (NCBI taxonomy): domain Eukaryota; kingdom Viridiplantae; phylum Streptophyta; class Magnoliopsida; order Asterales; family Asteraceae; genus Artemisia; species Artemisia argyi. The sequence goes on along the minus strand of CM060687.1, from coordinate 196,968,520 downwards.
CTGCTCACAACCTTAGTATAATTTAGTTTAATTTCATTTTTAGTATTTTATTTTGATTGCATCTTAGTTTTGGGTTAGTTGAATAGCAACTAATTCCGCCCACTCTTCCAAAACCCGAGATTTTACTTGCTTTCATAAAAATATAAAAATACAAAAATAATCATCTCTCACCTTTAGAACTATTAATTAGGTTTTCTAATCCTAGCGACACTATTCCTAAGCTGAACGATCAATCCCCCGGTACTTGTCACTATACTATACTACAACGATCAGGTACACTGCCTGGTGGGGGTTGTAAGCTTCTCGAGATCCCTCGAGAGGTAAAGCAAGGTGCGATTCCCACGCATCAGTGGTGGTGGTGGGTTGGTAAGCAAATGTTCAATATATGAAAACATATATTAAATTTCATCTCTAAGGCCAAAGATGACGGTGCGGTTGTGGATACAACAAAGACAAGTATCCCCATGGGATTCAAGTAGCCTCCATGGCACGGGATTGGCAAAGAATGGTGGTGTAATTGGTGGAGATGAAAGATGAGAATCAAGAGGTGTTATTGGTGAAAGTGAGATGGTAAGATGGGTGGAGATAGGTTCTTGTGTAGGAAGTGGTGATGATACTTGTGGTGACAAGTGTGAGTTGATGTAGTCATTGATTGATGAGGTTGAGGGTATTGAGGATGAGAAAGTTCCATGAGTGGAAGGTGTTTTAGATGGTGCATTGGGTGCACTTGGGGATGAGCATTTGGGTGAAGGTGATGGGGTTTTGTTGTCTTCATTTGTTAAGTCAATGAAGAGTTGTTTTGGAGGGATGACCACAAGTTTTTATTTCTTGGAGACTTTGGAGTGTGAGGTGCTTGGTGGTGTCATGATGATTTAGATGATGAATGATGAGATGAAGGATGATGATTATGGAGGGAATTTATAGTATGGAAATGGTTGTTTTAGGTATGTATTTGAAATGGTTGAATGAGATGCTAAACTCAGTTGGGTTAAAATGGGAAATGGTAGCTGATACTAGAGAAAGGGTTCACAAGATGCAAAAGAAAACAGTGAACCCAGTTCCAGATGGCCGGTCCCCTTAATTGTATGCCGGCCCCCTTAATGATTAAGGGGACCGCCTAGGGAATTAAGGGGGCCGCCCATCTGGTGTTTTCCCAGACGACGAGAAACTCAAAATTTGCAGAATTTGGTGATTTTTCAAGTGTGTTTTTCCAGCAAGATGTATTAGAAGTATATACTCTAGGAATGATGATATATAAACATATATATATGACCAAATTTTGCATGCAAATTAACATATTATAATCCACATTGAAAAGAAACATAGCATAACATTAAGATAGTAGCATGATAACAATTTAAAGTCTAAACATCATCCAAGAGATAAGCAAGAAATAACACAAGTATTTCCGAATAAATCGGACAAATAGCAAACCATACAAATGTCTAATAGGAACAAATAATAACAAGTAGCAATATATCAATATCTTCTACTTCTTCTTCTTTCCTAGCATCTTCCTAAACATCTTCCCAACGGATTTGAATCCTCCTCGAAGCTCTTCATGCATTTGTTGTTGACGGTTGATGATGGATGTTTGACGAGTGAAGAGAAGCTCATCGGTACGTTCATGAGGAAGAGGAACTTGATACTCGGTATCATCAATATCGGAAAGATTTTCAACAAAGGTCGTGGGGGATGGAGTACTAACACGTGAGGTGTTTTCCTCCTCATCATCATCGTCCTCACGATGAGATGTGGAACCACGAGGCCTAGAATACAAAGGAGCATGAGATTTTCCTTTGTCACTTCGAGAACGACGAGTACGAACACGAGTAAGTTGGTTCAAAGTAGGAAGGATATGAACGTAGTAATCTTTTTAAAGATGTGGGTAATGTTCCATCACATAACGATAAAGTCGTGTGAGAAACATACCATAAGGAAGATTTGCATTTGGGGTGTTTTTGGCGGACATGATTCGATGAATAAAGAGATAAGCCAAGTTGTATTGCTCTTCAGCAACTACACAATACAACATGTGGGCAATGCTCGCCGTGACATGATCACGGTGACCACCCGTACCAAACGCATTCTCGCGAATGAGTTCTTCCCACTTTTTCAAATCTTGGCTTAACTCTTTGAGGAGGATTTGATTTGCATGAATATCGACATTCTTCGACTTGATTACTCGACTAGTCGTACGACGTTCTAGTTCAAGCATTCGACGAATGTCTTCAGGATTAGGTATCTCAGAATAGTAGGGGCCATCCTGAGGACGATTTCTTTCAAGAGAGGAAAGATCCCATTCATTTGAGAAAACGGCTTGGCCATTGAATGGGATTCTAAGAATTTGTCCGAATTGAGCAAGAGTAAGAGTGGTGAATTGATTTTGAATCATGAAGGAAATGAGGATATGACCATAGGGATCGGTTTGCACAGTCACTTGGCTATAGAAGTCGAGGATAAAACTAGGAATGATTGGTTCGTTGATTTGGAAAAGACATTCAAAACGAATATTGGAGAACATTCGTTCTGTTTGATCATTTTCATAGAAAGATGGATCGACAATTCTTCCTTCGTGAATGTTTCTATTTTCAATAGGACGATAGAAACATGCAACTGAAGGAGACATGCCGGGAGTAGAAGAGACATTTGGAATCTATTGTTTTGTTTTGGAGACATCACCAACCGTGGTCTTAGGCATTTTCACTTAAACAATATAACAACAAAAATAAAATTAATATAAAAACAACTATCATGCATAGGTTTTATATATATATATATATATATATATATATATATATATATATATATATATATATATATATATATATATATATATATATATATATATATATATGCAATATATGTGGAACGAAATTCTACTTCGACACAAAAAAATATTCAATGAAGTAGTTTCATAATGTTCCTTTTTATTTTGATTTTAAACTCGTTTATAATATATGATATCAAAGAGTATGATATCATAATTCATTTCGAAGTAAGGCTAGATATATATTAGATTATATATCTTCCATTTCATAAGAGTTTGACACAACATAAGCTTGTTTAAAAGATTAAAATGCGAATTTTAGTTTTCAAAAATATCATTTTCAAGATAAACCAAACGCTCCCTTAACTAGATAAAAATATCCTAAAATATCAATATATATATATATATATATATATATATATATATATATATATATATATATATATATATATATATATATATCTTGATGACGTCTATTGATTCTAGTAGTATTAACAAGTTTTATGAACTAGTTTTTAGTTTCAAATAACTACATATAGTTATAGTTTGTTCATGAACCAAACGCCCATGTTGTCTTCATGAACCATTTTATAACGAATTGAAAAGTATGTTTTGATTGTTTATAACATTAAAACAATGTAATATAGTAAGTTTGAAGTAGTTTTTAAGAGTTATATCAACAATGTGCCTTTTGAAAAATAAAATTCAACAAGGGTTTATGGGCGATTAATGATTTTGACAAAATGATATGTTATACTAAATTTGAGTTGCAATACATCATCCGAATCCTATGAGAAGCATTTGGTAGTTCAATTTCTAGCTTCTATTTCACTAAAATTTGAATTAAAATAAATTTTAATAAAATGCATAATTATTGATTAGAAACCAAATCGAATGAAATGTGATGAAATGCGATGAAATGCATGTTGGAAAACTTACAAAAGATGTTGTTATATGTTTGGTTAACGTTTGCCCCTTGCGAAACAACCCCGGATTGGTGATATGGTGGAGGATTTTGATGGTTTTGGGTGTTTTGGTTCGTACTCATCAGTAATGGGGAAGAGATGAATGAGTAAATGGAGTGTTTGGGAATGGAAATTAGGTGGAAAACGTATTTGGAAGTGTCAGATGGCCGGTCCCCTTAAACATTAAGGGGACCGCCCTCGATAACAAGCCGGTCCCCTTAATCTTTAAGGGGGCCGCCTTTGAAATTTTTACAATTTCGCGGAATCAGTTTCTGGAACAAATATATTTATACGTATATAATTAGATTTATAATATATCAAAAATACGTAAACGTTTATTGGCACGATGATAAGATACTTAACAATTTTTAATTACTGTTTCGATAATTAAAATGTACCTTTGACAATTTTGGATAAAATGATCAAAGTGTTAAGTTGATGAGGGGTTTGAGGTGTGTTCGGGAATATGTGAATAAGTGTGTGTGTGTGTGTGTGTGTGTGTATATATATATATATATATATATATATATATATATATATATATATATATATATATATATATATATATAAGTATAAATGTGAGTGAAAGATGGGTTGATGGGTGAGGTTTGAAAGATAATAGCGGAGATAGGATATAGTCGGCGAGAGGAGTTTGTTTCATCCATAGTGTTCACGTGCGAAGGCATTCTTGCATGATAAAAGTCCACTTGACTCATATCCCTTCATCATCATGAGTCTTCTAAAAGAGGACTTAATAGAATAACGCGAGGGGGGAAGGAAAGGGTTCGATAATGAACAATTTCCTGGAGTTCTAGAGAGTCTACTAATGACGTATCTAGGTTATGTGCAAGTAATTATATATATATATATATATATATATATATATATATATATATATATATATATATATATATATATATATATATATATATAAGTACATGATTGAACAAATAGAAAGAAATAGCAAGCTATATCTATGCAAAACAAAGTAATCAAATAACGCATATTTATCTAAGCATGGCAATGAGTTATGAAAGAATGGCGTACCCGGTGGTCTTCAAAAAATCGTCAAGATCATCAAGATGACATATATACTTTGAAAAAGTCTATGTTGAGAGAAGCTTCAAGATTGCCTCAAGGAATGTTCATCTAGCCATTTGATCCCCATTGTTTCTTTGGTCCAAAGTTGTTTGGTCCAAACATGTTTAACATTTGACTAGGATGCATGAAAGGTGGTAGTATACCCCAAGGATTGTAGCTTTGTTGGTAGTTCCACATATGATTACTATTGTTATTATAGTTTTGCCTATTTTGGTTTCTTCTTGATTGAGGTGTTTTAGACCTAGGATTAGAATTATTTGGTTTTCTAGGTAGTGGTGTTTTAGATCTTGTCTTAGGTTTAGAAGATCCTGCCTCATTTTTTAAAGACGGTTTATAGAAAACTTTTACTTCTTCATTGTTGGCAAGAGGTATTTTTCTATCATTAATAAGTATATACTTAGGATTAGATTTTAGAGGTTTTTGTTCATTAGATTCATTTTCGAATTTGACATTTTTAATCTCACTTGTTGAAGCTTCATTTGAATTATATCCTAAACCGGTTTTATCTCCGGATGTTCTTTGAATACTTATTATTTTACTAAGTGAGTGACTACTATTTTCAAATTTATCAAGTTTGCGAATTTCTTCCCAAAGTATTTCGTTTTCACCTTTAAGCTCTTGACATGATTTACATTCTTCAAAAATTTCTTTACCTTTTTCAAGTTGACATATTTTAATTTTTAGTTCTAGTACTTCATTTTCCAATTGATTGTTTATGTATTTTAGTGATTTGTTTTTGGCCATTACTAGTTGTCCTAATTTGCATAGCCTATTATATTCATTATCTAGATCTTTTTCATCTAATGATAAGCTTTCATCACTAAAATATTCAGTTTCGGAACGTACCTCATTTGATGTATTCTCCATAAGACACTTCTCTTCTTTTGTCGTTTCTTTCTCATCTTCATCACTATCACTCCAAGCGCCTCCAACAAAAGCTCTTTGATTTTGATCTCTTGTCATCATTGGACATTTTCCAATGAGGTGATTTGGATCACCACACTTGAAACATTTTCTTTCAATCTTGTAGTTCTTGTCATCCTTACTCTTTTGAAATGTTTTCTTTTCATCATGCGGTTGTCTTACGAATCTTCCTCGCCTTTTGAAGAATTTCTTGAAATCTCTTACGGCCATGACGTATTCTTCATCATCACTTTCGGAAGATGAGCTATCTTCGATACTAGATTCCTTTCTAGCTTTCAAGGCAAATGACTTGCTTTGCTCTCGTTTTTCTTTGACTATTTCGGAATCCTTCTTAATAATAACTTCGTAAACTTTTAGATTTCCAATTAATTCATCAAGTTGCAATGTTGAGAAATTCTTTGATTTTTCAATAGCCGTCACTTTAGCTCGCCAGATGAAGAGCCCTAAGAAACTTCCTAACAAAATTCTTACTAGAAAAATTCTCATCAAGTGCTTTTAAACTTGTGATGATAGTGTTAAATCTAGCAAAAGCATTATCAATTGATTCCTCTTCCGGAATCGTAAATTGCTCATATTGTTGAACAAGTAAATCTATCTTATTATCTTTGACTTTACTATTACCTTGGTGAGTTATTAGTAAAGAGTTCCAAATTTCTTTTGCGGTTTCACACATAAAGATCCTTTCGTACTCTTTACGTGGTAGCGCATTATAAATAACCATTTTTGCTTCATTATTTTTAGCAAGTTTTCTTTTTAAATCATCATTTTGTTTTTCAAAATGTACGATTTCATCTTTCTTCGTTTCGGGGTTATTTTTAATAGGTAAAAAATCACCATTAGTAATAACATGCCAAAGATCTAGATCTTTTGACTTCACATAAGTTTCGAATCGATTTTTCCAATATAAAAATCCATCACTTTCAAATAGTGGTGGTCTTTGCATAGATTGCCTTTCTAAATATTTTTCAAATTCCATAGATGGTTACAAGTTTTAAAATATAATATATTTTAAAGATCTTGCTAGACGTGGCATCTGATACCAATTGTGGAAAACTAGAAGGGGGGTTGAATAGTTTTATGTCCTTTTTAAATTTATTATCAAAATATTTTGTAGCTTATTAAAAAACTTTCGATTCGATCTCAAGTGAATTCAAGTGACAACCAGTATAAGCAATTATAATCTAATAATGAAAGTATTGAAATGTAATGAAGAAAAGATAGAGTTAGAAAGATCAAACCACAACACGCGAATTTATAGTGGTTCGGCTACAAGGACACCTTCCTTACCCTACTCCACTCCCCGAGTACCACACTCGAGAGTTTTCTTCACTATGTCAACAAACTCCTTATGGTGGAGAAACCTTACACACCTTGTCTTACACGAGTTAACGACACTAAGCTAAATGTCGAGTTCTAATCGTAGCTAGAACCAATCTCACAACTTCTTCAAAGGCTTCACACCTTCTTCACACCTTCACAACTTCTTCAAGACTTCACACCTTCTTCACACCTTCTTCTATGCACAACTAAGTCACAACTTCTAAACTACTTTACAACACACCTAGTTTCTACAATCAACAAATTCACACAACACTTTTACAAATATCTAACACTACAACAATGTGAAACTAGCTATTCACAACACTACTACAATTAGATGAATGTAGAGGAGTGTTCTTCTTCTTGCACTTGAGTGGATGAAGCTTTGGATCACTTGGAAACAAAGACTTACGAATTATATGATCAAAGGATTTTAGATCTAGAAATGGAGGTTGGATCAGAAAGTTTATAGTGCAAAAAGGTGAGAAAAATATGTGAAATGATCCAATATTTATAGGGCCAGAAAATACTGTTCTGGAGCGTGCCGGTCCCCTTAATTAGAGGGCGGTCCCCTTAATGATTAAGGGGGCCGCCTAGTAAAATTAAGGGGGCCGCCCTCCTGAACGTTGGAAAAGTTTTTCTGGATAAAATTTGCCCTTTTTGGTTAGAAATTTGAAATCATATCTTTGTAGTTTAATATAGCATTACTAAAAATGATTTACAAATATATATAAAATGTTTATATCATTTTATAAGATGTTATGTCTTAAGACAAAATTTCCTTTGATTATGTAATGCATAAGATACTTAGTTTATGCATACCTTAAGTGATATTAGATGTAGAGGTAAAAATTTGTTACCAAATACTTGTTTACGTCTTAATCTTGACTTAATTTGATTTGAGTTTTTTGATTATCAAAACATAGGTTTATTGAGAGATATTAATAACATTTTTAAACATTATTTATATCAACAAAATACTTACAAGTCGTCCGTCTCTCCAGAAGCACGCAGTAATCTTTCTATAGAATGCCCTTTCTTCTTGATCATGGTTGTGTGAAACGTCCAATTACACATTCAATTCATCCAACGGGCTTCAAAATCTGAATTTAATATTAGATATTTAGTTACATATAATCCAATAAGTTACATTGCTATGATATACTTCATGTAGTTAAAGTTAATAAAGTAAAACATACCATAGTCTTGTGGTTGGTGACATAGGGCATTCATGGCTATGTTGGTGCTGTATGTTTCCACTGTTGAGATGGCCCCTCCAACATGATCAAACAACATTACATTAAACTCCTCTCCCGGGACAACCTGAGTAAACACCATCATTTGACCAGGTTTCAGTTTCAAGTCTTTGGCCAGTCTCTCCCAACCACACCCAAACAGGGTCGTGTGGACATATTGATCATACCAATCTTGTGTATGGTCCACATCTACTTGGTAATCAATGGTGTTACTAGTAACCATGACCGACTCTGTAGCTGTTGGACCATGCAGATATCCTAGAAGATCTTCTGGCAATGACTGGATAAGATAAGATGTATCTATCACATCAACCTTACATCTCCAAAACTGATCATTGACTGGTTCATAATTATGAAACTCCTCCCCATACTCATTGTAGGTAGCTACATAAAACACATCCTCGCCCTCTTCTATAAAATGTAAGTAAGCAACATCCGAACAGGTGATGTTGTGCATCGCAAAATCATTCCACCTTGCTCCCTCAACAACAAACACTAATTCTGATACTCTTCTTACACTAACTCTCCATTTAATCCCCGCATAGTTAATTAAGTAAATATGACTATTCCCATTATAGGAACCTCCTAATATTAAAGTGGGTTGATAAACCGACTTTTGAATCAACAAAAACATGGTACTGTAATATATCTTTGTCCAGAATTCCACAAACGATATACACATATAGTCACCACATATTTAAAGTTTTAACAAATTGTAACAACTAACTAGGTTAAACTGAACATAGTCACCACAGATTTAAGGTTTTATCATGTTAACACGAAACACCATCTTAGAACAATGATATAAATGACTCGTGAATGTTTCTTTGGTGAGTAAAAAGGATGACCTAATTAACTACAACATACATGTTGTGTTTGGCACAACACGTCGGATTGATATGGTTTAAGCTGATCCGTTTTTTCGACAAAACCTGTCGGAATGATCTGGTTTAAATTGATTCGTTTTTTGACCGGAACGGTTCAACCAGTTGAACCTCCCGGGTCGAACCGGGTTTCAAAACATTATGGTTATGTTTGTTAAAAGTAGTTGTAAGTAGTAGCGGTGAGCAGTAGCCGCAGCTCACCGCTCACAGCTCACCGCTTATTAAAGAAGCATTGAAAAAATGAGCATTCCTAAAAAATAGCAAAACTCATCGCTACTTTGCCAAACAGCTATTAAAAACCAAAATGCTCGTTGTTCACCGCTAATCGCTCCAAAAAGCTCCACACCGCTCCGTGCCAATAATACCTTTTGTTTAATCCCTATATTCTCAAACTTTTATTACTTTTTATTTATAACTATAAACTTTTTTTATCACAAAAACTATATACTGGTATAAGGGTGCGTTTGGTATGCTGTCATGAATGACAATGGATATGAGTTTGATAGTAGTAGTGGGTCCATCACCTATGAAAGATCTATATCTAACTCTCTTCATGTATATGAAGTATGAATTATATCTATAATCAATTACCATTATGGTAGATCCCTCATCTTAAACAAACACATTTAATCACTATCATAGTTATAGTCTCATTTTCATAGTAGGATACCAAAAGCACCCTAAATCTTCCACGGTAGTAGTAAGGGTGCTCATCGGGCAAAAACCAGACCGGACTGAGAAAAACTGGACCGGACCAGACCGAAACCGAATCTGACAAAAAATCTAGACCAAAATCGGACCGAATGTAGTCGATCCGGTTCGAGTCCGATCCATCCGGTCAGTTTGCACACCTTTAGGTAGTAGTATTAATTATGAGCACATGCTCCAACCCATAATTGACAATTTCACATTTGTTTCCATAACAACAAAAAAGTGAGAAACAAACTTGCCACATAAGTGACCATTGCTTTATACACCTCCACGCAATCAATCACACCACAAATTTTATCACATGTTGCTGACGTCATCAGATCAAATTTATACATAATATAATCCCTTTCAAATACCATTTCTTCATCAAAATTTCAGAACAACAAAATTATGAATAAACAATCAATTAACAACTCAATTCCAACAGATATTGCTTTCCAAATTGCATCTTTACTTCAGGTTTTTTTTTTGTTTTTTTTTTGAACTTAATAATTTTTGTTATGAATTTTTTGGTGTTTTTATGAGTTTTTATTGATTTTTATGATATGGGTTTTGTGATATTGTTATAAAAATTGTATCTTTACTTTAAGTTTTATAATTTGATCCATTAATTTTGCTTAATTTTTGTTATTTTTTTGTATAAAAAGTAACAATTTTTATTATGAAATTTTGTGTTTTAAATTTTTTTATGAATTGGGTTTTTCTTGTAATTTAATCCCCTTAATTTCCCTTTCATTTGTTAATTTTTTTGTATTTTAATAAAATTTTGGGTTGTTTTTTTTAATCTTTATTAATTAAAGTTTCAATTTTAATAAAAAATCTTAATTTTTTTTAGCATTTATTGCTTTTTTATAAAAAATAAAATCTGGGTTATGATCAGATTGTGGTTTTTATAATTCTTGTAAATTAAAGTTTTGGTTTTTATGAAAAAAAATTGTATAATTCCCATAATTTTTTAAAAATTTATAGCTTATATATATATATATATATATATATATATATATATATATATATATATATATATATATATATATATATATATATATAAAATTTAAAATCTGGGTTATGATCAAATTGGTGTTTTAGTAGTTCTTATAAATTAAAGTTTTGATTTTTATGAGAAAAATGGATACTTCCCATAAATTTTGTAATTTTAGTGTAGTATATAAAATAATAATATATGGCTTATGATTTATTTTTGGTTTTTATGATTCTTATGAAATAAAGTTTTGATTTTTATGAAGGAACTGGACTTATGTGCATTGGGCAAATGTAGTAGATTTTGGCGGGAGTTATGCGGGTCGGATCATATTTGGGCGGGTTTGTGTAAAGACAGGTGGCCAAGTTTAGAGCTGGATGATAATGGTGTTGTTCCTGAGTTTAATCCGCATCAGCTTCAGCAGCAAAATTTGTTGGACTCTAATTTGAAGGTTTCGTTTCTTATGTTTTCGTTTTTTTTAAGTATTTGGTATATGTGGTTCGATGTGATAATACGGTTACTTGTAGATAATTGGTTTATAGTAGACGGGATACGGATCCTTTTTTAGGTTACCCGGGAAAAGTCGAGCCCTTTTTGGCTATGATGTATGTGGCTTAACTGGTATTTCTGTGGCCGTTTCCGGACTTTTCCTTAGCTATCCTTAGATGTTTATGCAATGAGTTTTGAGCTCAGGTTTCTTCTGAGAATTTGGGACCGCCATACTATTAGGCCACCTTGGAGGCTTTGAATGGTTAGATAATTTGGTTTATAGTGTTTTCGCCATATGGCAAGTGATTCTGAATACTGATTTTTTGGAGCTCGTTTACCTATTTTACATGTAAATCCTGAACATAAACAGAATTCGCTTAGCACTTTAACGAACTGATTATCACAACTGTAAACAAGCAAAAGCACATCCAAACAGTACCTCATGTAGTGTGATTTCATATGGCTTGGTTATCATGTTATCATTATTCTAATACTCGTAATCACTTTCAAAATGGAATGTCAAATCCTCCGTATGCTGGGAGTCGTTACGAGTCTTCAATAACAGTTTGTTACAAATTTGAGTGAAGTAGAATTCGGCAAATTAACCCATTTTCCTTGCGAGAATGAACAAGAAAGACACAAAAGAATCATAACCATTGTAGCTGTAGTTTCGTATCAGATAAACATTAGTTTTTTATTCGTGACTGTAGGGATGGAGGGGATTTTACGTCAATAAGCATCATGAAATGGCTAGTAAAGCCGATGCTGTTATTGCATTCTTGAAACAAAGCATATCCTCGGAATCTGTTGAGGTCAATCATTATCTGGTCGCAATGCAAAACATGAATGCCATGCAGTTTGGATTTAAAGACGTGGTGTTGTTCTTTTTCAAAGAAAATCTTCATGTGCTAGTTAATTTGGCTGGTATGCACTACTGTATTGCGTGGCTTGGAGTGCCGGTAAGCATACAATATTTATTTATATCGTATCGTCTGTTATTGGTTAGTTAGATTATTGCTATTTTGCGCAGGCTGAGCATGTGATGGAAGCTCTATATAACTGCAAGATTTCTGATCGACAAATATGTGTTCGGTGGTGGAAGCTTGGTCGATGGACGTATGGATTTCGTCTGCGTGATGAGTCAATTTCAAGAAAGGCTTCCTTAATAGATCTTGCAAGGACCGAAGAACAAGAAGTTCTTGATGTGCTTTATCGAGGTGCAATTCATGAGGTGATACGTGTACAGATTTCGGCTGCTAAGCCCGTTAGCTCTCATTGGTCATGTCAAAGCCAAACTGCAGAAAGATCAGGTTAAAGAAGCTTATGTACGTGTTGTTCTTTGTGTGTATATAATACATTCTGTGCATAATTGGTCGTATATATGTGCATATGTTCAAACGATAGTAAATGGTGTAATGTATGTTAACAAATAAGACACTGTGCCCACTGATTTGCCTCGATGGATGTATATAATCCAGGTTAATCGTATGCATCATGGTATGTCAAACTACTGCTTTAGAAGCATAAAATGTAATACTTTGGCCTAATTGGTATCAAATGAATATATTAATCATTGATAGTAGTTCTTACCGATTTTAAACTCTTTGTAAAGTTAATAGGCGTAATTTAGTGGGTATGGTTTTGTTTTACTCTAACGGGTCAAATGAGATGAAATAAGTGAAAAAGAAGAATGTCAGACGGGTCGGAGCTCATGCCATGCATAAATCCTTGCAATCACATTTGACAGGTTAATTTTCCTGTTTAAAGATGTTGGGCAAAGAGTGTTTCGGATCAACACAGTTTATGAACCTGAACGACTTCTTTTTATATTATGATGTCTTATGCCGTGATCTGTCTAATCGATTTACTCAAGTTTGATTTCAGGTGCGTGATTCAATAGCTAATTGTTGATCCGTGTAGTTCTATTATGGAGTATATCTCAAACCATGTTATAAGTCGATCGCATCTGAGTTTAACCCATAAAAATACCCACAGTGAAACACGTGTAGGATCGAAATAGATCACAAGGTGTGAATGTGAACCTCCCGAAGTAGTTACCTAACACAGAACTTTTAATACCTTTCTATTTCCTTCACGATTTTGGTACTTCTAATGATATGAATAACAAGAATATTATACATCAACACAAACGAAAACAAGGTCAACGATACAACATGAACCAAGTTGTTTCGCAAAGTCTACTTCAATCCTCACAAGTGGAGGAAGAATTGGCTGAAAACAATGTTCGTGGGACGCACTGAAACCATATGTCCAGCAATTAAAATGGTAAATACAATGTTCATATTTCGCATGTATATTAGATATATGAATCAAACTCTTATGAAGGTAGACCAGCGTTGCGGTCATTCTTGAGGGAGAACTGGAGGTGCAATCGTCCTTGTGTTATATGATCTACAATGGCGGCATTTTTGTCCAACTATATGGAAGAAAACTTCAGTAGTGTCATTGCAGTCATTGCATAATATCCAAACCTGCAAATTCAGAATTTATAAATGAGTCGATCCGGGTTTTGTATTATCTACAAGTGAAATGAAAATCCATACAAAAAATGATATGTTTAAAAGTCTTAACCGTATTTGACTACTTATATTCTTGTCGGATCGAACTCAAGTACAGTAAAGTTCAAGCTCGACCATGAAAAGAAATGCTATAAAAATATGGTTTTACCTTCTTTTGCCTGTAATCTTCAGGCATCATAGTAGCTTCAACCTGAAAAAAGAACAAATAAATATTCAAGATGTTTCGCTAACAAAAAAGCACGAGAAACGGTATATAATCGGTTTGGTAGACCGACCTCTTCATCTATCAGCTTCCAGTGTGCGGTCATGTCCATTACTGATTTGGTGCATATCGGACAGCAGAATCTATTACAACGCCAAAAAAAAAATGTCAAGATAAATGATATTATCATGATGATCCAAATCTTTAAATAAAACTGATTGAAGGAAATATGCTATAAAATTAGACTCAACTCGACTCATCTGACCGGTTTTTTTTTTTTTTTTTTTTTTTTTTTTTTTTTTTTTTTTTTTTTTACAACACACAACCCAAATCGACACATTTATGAATAAATGAGTGAAAACTGTCAGAATGCTTACTTGTCCCGCTTTAGCATCTCGTTATAACAATCACGGTGCATAGTGTGCCCGCATTTCATCACAGCAGTGTCTTTCATTGTGTCGAACATATACTGCAAACATAGTGATAACAATTAAGTTTCTTAATTTTTCACAAAATGACAAGGCGTACAAGATACAAGTCTAGAACACACAAACCTCATAACATATTGGACAATGATGTCGCATTGAGTTTTCAACACATGAGTGGTTACCAAGTAGACCGACGGAATAGCAAGTTCCTGTGAAGTTGACACTCGGTAAATTCCAGAAACAATGTTTTATCCGCTAACAGGTGGTGAAAAGCTCAGAAGCAAACGGGTCGTGGGACAAACTTTATTTAGACAAAATTTTATTTATAATGAATAATATCTCCTTATCTTTTTATTCAAAGTTACATTATTATAGAAATTATTTCTGGTCAAACCCGACCGACCCCATTTTGACTTTCTACCAAACTAGTCCGACCCACCCATTTTGTCACCTCCGCAATTAGATGTACCAAAACCTTTCTAAACATACCGCATTTTTTGCAATGAAAGAAGTTCTCACGACCACCAACCCTGAGCACAAACAATTGTAGTAAATTAATAACACGTTCAACATTCTAAAGAATTAAAAAGACCAGATATGAACTTTGTGCGGTCAGCTCACGAACCTGCAGATGCCACAATCATCACAATGAAACAGACCCTTGTCAAGCTGCAACACAATGATGAGAATCAGTGACACAAAAGCATACTCGTAAGATAAACAAAATATAATGTTATGTCTTTATACATCGTCGTCGTAGAATATGCAGATGTCACAGAAGTATTCTCCCATGTTGACACCACAGTTTGTGCAAGTTCGAGCAACCTGGATTAAAATAGAAAAATGATTTAGTGAATAATTTTAGCAACCAATCATTCATTTGTCATAGATCGAGTCAATTACACATACTGGCTGCTCAGTGTCACAAACCGAACAGATCACCTGCAATAAACATAACATATATTCACTTAGTTTTGGTTTAACATCTTTAGAACTAGAAAAATGAATTTAAAATGTGCACGTTTGAAACATACTTGTTTCACATCAGATCGAACAAGCTCATGACGATCATAGACGCGTTTCAACATATTCTGAAAACTCGAAACACAAAGCACAAAGCAATTGATTCAGAATCTCAAATTCCATGACAAAATGGATGTAATTTGTACACCACATGTATTCAAAAATATGTATTATGACATTTTCGTCCTGAAATGATTGAGCGGGTCAAAAGAGTTGAGCTAGTTTAAAGGGTAAAATGGTAATTCTGCATATTTTGGCGATGAATAAATTAATAAAAGATAGTGTACAAATCACCTCCTTTTTCTAACAACGACGTAGATCTACATAATTGAGCTAGACAAAACAACACAAATCACATGAAAAACGTAGCTATCGTACCGCAGCCTCATTGTGACAATGGCGACAATCATAGACCTCGTTACAACAAGGAGCTCGAATCATACATCTTCTTCTATAGTGCTTGCATCTAAAAAGTCCACAAATATAATCATCATATAACATTACAATACTTATAAACAATATAACATACTTATAAATAATATATCATCATGAAAAATAATAATAATAATAATAACAATAATAATAATAATAATAATAAACCCTAGTTTAACATGTCAACATGGTATACTTTCACCAATAGATCCGAGAAAAATTTACCATTATAATACCCACAAATATTTTCTTTTGGATTTTGGTAAATATAACCACAAGGATTATGCTTAACATAACTTAATTTAAGGTTTGTTTTTAGTCAACAAAATGATTATTTTATCAACCAACTTAACACTATAGCTAACTTTATACTTATATAATTATTGCAATAAGGGATGTCTTTAGCATCTTTTTTGTCCTTTAAAATAAATATAATTTCACCAAGCCACAAATCCATTATGTTACATGTAGATCCACTAATGACCATGTTTAAATTTGTGTCATCATGCAAAATAATTGTACTAAAATGAAACAAATTTGCATGATCTATCACTTGATGTGACATACTTACATACAACATCAAAACATAACTATCACTACATATGCAACACAAACAAAATAAAACATACTATGTAACATATTCATGCAAACATAAAATTAAGAAATAAAAACACATACCCATAACCCATCTTCCCAAAATCCAAACGTTCATCATTTGTGCCTTCCATGGAGGCTATCTAGGTTAAGGGGAAAGATGGATATGAAGATAGCACAAGGAAAGAAAAAAACTTTCTTAATTTGGAAATATTAGTCTAGGTTGTTATATGTGATATTTTGGACACAAGTATCAAAAAAAAACTTTAGTATATATAGACATAACACATTTAATAGTACATGCTTTGCCCACAATTGTGGCAAGTATAATATTAAAAAGGTGGTAACTTTGGGAGTAGTGGATAAGGGTTTTAGTGATCACAACTTCCACCGAATTTTGGGCCAATAGGATGTCATTTTGGATATCAAAATATTATTACAATTGGGAATAGGGACCATTCTTTTGGAGTTGAGTAAATTGTCGGGTAAATATAGTTTGCTTGAGGATATATCGTATGGATGTTTTCAAATTGTTGGACATAGTTATTAGTTCGGTTTGCAACTTTAAACAGTGGGATTGGGTGCTGGCGTGCTGCCAGAGGCGGAGACGGGAAAGGGCAGGGTTGGCACGTGCCTCCTAACGAAAAGTTTATAGTGTGAAACTGTGAATATTTAAACATATTTTGTTGTTTTTGTAATTTGTCTTTTTAACGAACCGATTAGTAATGTAGTTTTTAGTAATTATCAAAGTTTGTCTCATCAGTCGTAACTTTCTTGTTCCGCCTCTACTGTCAGGGCGGAACAAAGGGCTTTTCATAAGTTTACGTGAGACATGAATTTTCTTTTCTTAATGTAAACATGGGAAAGAATCTAGCGAGAAAGGAAAATAAAATAAGATGATTGAGAAATATTTATAGCCATACATTTTAAAAGAAGAAGAAAAAATTCATGAAAAATGCATTTTTTTAAGGTGCATCTGAAATGTGTGGCTATGGTTATTTCTCATTGTTCTCATTTTACTTTTATTTCTTATTTGATCGTCACTCTTGTAAGCATTTGTCAAAAATCTCAAATATTCATACACGAGCTCAAATTTTTCTGTTATATATCTTGTTTAGTTTCTCTTATCATATACTTCTAGAAAGAGAAATATTGTAACTTTGATCACTTATAATGTGATTTCTTATATTATGTTATCGAGTATCACTTAAATAATAATAAAAAAATCCGGAGAAAAACAGAAAGTATTGTGTTCTCGAGTATTACTTAAGGAGGGAAAGAAAATAACAAAAATAGATTTAATTAATTTTAAAGTAAAATATTTTCACGAAAAATGTCTACTTCTTATTTCTTTATTTATTTTTTTCCGTACTCAAACACTTAAGAGAACTGATTTCAAAGTGTATTCTAAGTTCAAACCATGCATGCTTCAACCAGTCAATAGTCGATACTATATATAGCCATCTTTCTAAAAATATAGGAAGCCAACTTGTTCCATTTATACACAGAATACGTATGGACTAGTGACGCAATATAGGTACACTCGGACACTCGGTATATAGACGTGTGACGAACTTACACAATATGTATACATGCATGAATATGATTTTTATACTTAAAACTTATGTGATGTTATGCATAATGACGAAAAAGAGCATTCATTGAAGACTGCTAGAAATGATTCATATTCACATTGGATAACCAGTTGGGTCCGGATCTCGGGACATCTGTGAATTTTGGTAAAAGATAGTAACATTTTTGTAACGCATGCTATCCTGTAGTATATTTCTAGTTTTGTTCAGACGTTCAGTTAATCTAATAACGGATAAAGTAAAGGCTTTCTCGTTATAGATGATCTGATTTCATATAGTTTAGTTCATTATCACTTTATATTACGGTTTAAACAAATGTGCAACTGATCACTTTTAATTCCCCTTTCGTCTTCGCTTTCTATTTAACGTCACCCTTGATTTCTACAAGCATAACGCTCAGAATTGCAATTGTATTTTGTTCGTTTTTATACGTTTTCGTCTATTTTTACATGATTTCGTTCGGTTTAACACGTTTGTCCGTTTTTAAACGTTTTCATCCGTTTTACACGTTTTCATCCGATATGTGAAAGGTAATGTTTAGAAGAAATACAAAGATTTAACAATGTTTTTGTATTTACATGTGTTTACTGTTCAGAACATCAACATGCAAATAGTTGCAAGAATTCACTATCACAACACCAACAAGTCGGATAATAAGTTGATCTTAAAACTAGATCAAATAGATTAAGATCATCTGATACGTAGATTTCTGACAGTAGGTTAACTAAACTAGATTAGAATAACAAGGCAATAAACTACCTGATACCGCACACCATAATCCATGGGTTAATGAGTCTCATGCCTAAGACGATATAAGAAAGTCACAAGATTCACAAAACGTCACCTAACAGAAATACTAACATCCACATGATGCCACTAATAGAAACATACTACTAAGACTAGTTTATCGCACCAACTGCAACCATCTGTGCCATACGAACTTTTCCCTCCTCATCCAACTGATCAAACATCACAGAAAGTGGCTCACTCCTACCAATCACGGACATCGCCACCAGACGCTCATCAAGTGTGAGGCTAGGTAAATCCTTCATCCCAGTTGCTATTTTGCCCATCATGTCATTAGCTGCATTGTTTCCTTGATTAGCCACTTTTGATTTGACACAACTGCCGTTTAAGTCATTACCCTCGGTTCTTTTGCGTTTACAGATTACAATCTCTTTAACTCTGTTGAATGAGGAAGCATTCCCACTGCCGTGGACCTCCTTACCTTCCAAACACGGGATGATTTGGTTTTCTGGTACAACATCCGCAACTTTAACTCCAAGACAATTTGCTTGAAGACCCCTACTCGTGTCCTCAACAAAGATAGTGTGAAGCTTGTTGTATTGGGGAAATGGTTTCGTTCTAAATTTAGCAGCACATGGAAGAATCTACAAGGAAAAAATACGAATAAGCATTTAATCATGTCATATCATATCATCACCAATTAGCAACAATAACGAAATCAAAAGATCGTTGTAATCATGCCTAGCATAGTTAATATCCAATAGGTTAATTTGGGCTACACTTTATCGACAACAGATCAAATGGGTTATAAGGGTGTTTAGGATTTGCTTATTTACGTGCTTATCTGCTTTTGTACTAAATTTTGAAGTTATTAGACTTCTTATCTGGAATTTGCATTTTTCAATAGATAAGCACATCAAGGTGTTTGGATAAAACTTCTTATCTGCTTATTTAAGACTTGTTAAGCACTTTATAAAAGACAGCGGGCTGGGTTCGTTTCTTAAGTAGATAAGCATTCTGAAATAAGTATATCCCAGACACACCCTAAATTAATAAATCTTAGCTAACATGTTTAAATGTTTAAAAGTAGCCCAAAGTACAGTCAAGTATTTACAACCTCCTGTACTTGGATTGCTTTACTAACAAAAAATGGATACCTTTATAATAACATGATCATATTTGATACTAAATACAGTATATAATTGGTGAGAACATACTTTGAGGTACTTGTCCCATACTTGATCGTCTGCAATAACACACAGCTTCTCAGGGTCCCAACTAAATCCACTCATGCGTGTACCAACCAACATCTCCTGCACAATGACGAATTCAGTATGGATAGCCGCCATCCTATACCTTATCGAATTCAGTGAATAAAAATTATCTGGATGACACTTATCCGGATCCATCAACTTGTGCACCGCCTTTACATAGTCAGATTCGATATCAGCATAAACAAACTTCCCTGATACATGTAGTTCCAAGAGTGCATCAACTAGCATTTTATCTTCCTCTTCTGTCCATGGTTGTGTACCTTTACCTTCAAAGACTATATTACCACCACAAAAACGATAACGGTATCCTGCACGGGCTACACCTATCATGTCTACAACAAACAAAATTGATATCTATTAGATCTGGAATACATGGGACCTGGCTACGAATATATAATATAAACCGTAATTATTAACTAATACTCCGTAAAAGAATGCCAAAATAAGTAGAGGTCCATACTAATCCCTTCATAATTCTTCGTTGGGTCATGTAATCCATTGGTGTTGCCATCAATTTTAGTTAGGTTACTAAAACGGGTTAAAGCTTTTGGCCACTTGAATGCTACTAATAACGTTTCAAGCCGCTAAACTTATACGGTTTATTGTAATAAGCAGGTATGTAGGTACCTAAGCTTATAAATATGCAGTGTTTGTCTAAGCTTACTGTGTAGGCTTAAGCTATCTCCAATCAGCATATTAATGGCTTAAGATAAATAAACTCATAAGCTCTTGTCGTCTTGTCGAGTGTTGATTAGCCTATTAGAAAAGGAGCTTACAAGCCTGTATAAGCACATAAGCCACATAAAATGAACTTATCAAAACCTCCGTAAATAAGCACATAATCTTGAGCTAAGGGGGTGTTTGTTTAACCTTATTAGCTGGATTATGGCATTATTGAACTTTTGAAAGCCAATGATCTCCACTTTTAGGGATTACAAGCTTATGAACTTAAATAAGCCATAAGTTCGATTTGATAAGCTCATAAGCCCTAAGGGAGTGTTTGTTTAAGCTTATATTCGATAAGTTCATTTTTCAGGCTTATTTTTCATTTTTAAGTCATAATAGCAGGGTACCCGCACATTGCGGCGACGGTTACCATGCAATGAGTGCGGCGGGTACCCTGAAATGAAATTTTCCCGCGAACCATTTTCTTTTAATATATATATATATATATATATATATATATATATATATATATATATATATATATATATATATATATATATATATTACATTTATTTACAATAATTTTACGTATGTCTCGAATTTCATGTCACATGTTTCACGTTTACAATTCATCTTTTCCTACATGTATTTTTGGTACGTTCTTGTATTTACAACATGGTTAGATATTTAGCAATAAGCATTGTAGAAGGAAAGTTTCTTAAAAGACTTATAAGAGCTGCTTTTTGGAAAACATATTATGAGAATCAAACTTTTTAAGAGGTCTTTTATTTGAGTATTAAAATGGTCATAAAAATTTGATTTTAATCATTTATTGTTCATACATTTTTCATGACCCTATTAAGTATCATGCTTTTTCTTTCTATTGTATATGTTCATATGAAAATTGATTTAATTATTGATTGTCACATGCTTTGAATTTCTAGTTTTTTGGTGAGGTACTGTTTTATAAGGGTTAATGACACTTAAATGTATCATACTTGCCACATTTTGTCATTGTGCGTAGCGTTTTTTTTTTTTTTTTTTTTTTTTTTTTTTTTTTTTTAATCTTGACACCAACCTTGTGAATTCGTATTATTGTGTGTATCTACTTTGGCATCGTTAGTCTTTTACATTAACGGCTATTAGTAAATAACTTAAAACTTGGTTATCTTACGTTTTCAGATGTTTTTATACGTTTTCGTTTGTTTTCTTACGTTTTCATCCATTTTATATGTTTCCGTCCGTTTTCTTTTTATACGTCATGTTTTCTTACGTTTTCATATGTTTTGGTCTGATTTTATACAATTTCATTCATTTTTATATGTTTTCTTAAGTTTTCATAGGCTTTCATCCGTTTTCGTCTTTTTATATGTTTTCGTCCATTTATGTATGTTTTCTTACGTTTTTATACATTTTCATCTGTTTTTACACGTTTTCGTCAGTTTGTGTACGTTATCATCCGTTTTTATACGTTTTCGTCCGTTTTGTACGTTTTCATCCGTTTTTATACGTTTATGTCCATTTATAAACGTTTCAATACGTTTTCATTCGCTTTTGTATGTTTTCATCCGTTTTTATTCGTTTTCATCCGTTTTTGTACGTTTTCATCTGTTTTTATACCTTTTCATCCGTTTTTGTACGTTTTCTTACGTTTTTGTATGTTTTCACCTATTTTTATACGTTTTCATCCGTTTTTATACATTTTCGTTCGTTTTTGTACGTTTTCTTAAGTTTTATACATTTTCATACGTTTTCATCTGTATTTATACATTTTTATCTGTTCTTATATATTTTCATCCGTTTTTATACGTTTCGTCAGTTTTTACATGTTTTCGTCCGTTTTTACAAGTTTACACTCGTTTTTATACGTTATTGTTCATTTTTATACGTTTTTGTTCGTTTTTATAAGTTTTCATTCGTTTTTATACGCTCTCATTCTTTTATGTACATTTTCATCCTTTTTGGTACATTTTCGTCTGTTTTATTATGTTTTTATACGTTATTTGTTCATTTTTATACGTTTTCATCAGTTTTTATATGTTTTTGTCTAATTTATACGTTTTTGCCAATTTTCTTACGTTTTTGTCCGTTTTCGTTTGTTTTTAAACGTTTTCTTACTTTTCATAAGTTTTTGTCCATTTTTAAAAGTTTTCATTCACTTTTATAAGTTTTCTTTCGTTTTTATATGTTTTCATCTGTTTTTATATGTTTCGTCCAGATTCTTACGATTTCCTCCATTTTTATACATCATCAAACGTGCAAAAATGAACGAAAATGTACAAAAATGAACATAAATATAAGAAAACCTATGAAGCATACAACAATGAACGAAAACGTATAAAAGCGGACGAAAAACGTATGAATACGTAAGAAAAAGTATAAAAACGAACTAAAACGTGTAAAAATGGAGGAAAGTGTGCAAAAACAAATGAAAACATATAAAAGAGGACGAAAACGTATAAAGCAAACGAAAAAGTATAAAGCATTGAATAACATAGCGAAACTATTCAGACGTTTTTCATTATTTAAAACACTTTATTTTTCAATAGTTATTTTTATGAGTTAATTGCCAAAGTAAGCCAACAAGTTGGTGGTTGTTCAAGTTATTGTCAATTTTTTTTTATCTTTTTTCTTATTTTACTCATGCTCAACTGCTCGACTTCACCTCTCTTGTAACATGTGGCAATGCAAGTATAAGGTTAGATGGAGATACTTTCTTGCTTTGTTCTGCAATTACAAATATGCCTTTATGCTTTATTAATTATACTTTTTAAATTTATTTGTACCTAATGTTTTGGTAAAAGTACTTTGTACTTATTTACTTGTACTTTAGTTCCCCACCACATATTTAATTCACCTACCAATATTATCCTCACTAACACCTATTGTCCACCACACATTTAATTCACCCATCTACCTCCCCCATGTGACTAACTCCACCGCCACTGCTCATTGTTCAACCACCACTGCTTAACCACCGCTAATCGATTGCTCAACTGCTCAACCACAACTCCAACTACAAATTTACACAACATTCAATATAATTTTACTACTTTAGACAATATAAAAATTCACTCAACATATATACAAGCAAAATATTATTCACAACGCATCTAAAACACACAAACACAATAACTAAAAAACAACAACCAATTTCAGTTGAGCTTAAAATCTACTTACGTGTCCCAATTAAGCTACACCAACAATTCAACAAATGTATTATCTTCATTCAAAGTCTTTCCTCTTTCAGTGGTCAAAAAGACCTTAAATAAGCATAACATAACATTCGAGTAATAGCAATTAAAAGTTTTCTGATTTTTTTTTAGAAAGACAACAATATCATAGTACCCCAATAAAAGGAAAAACATACAAAACAAGGCATCATTTCCTAATTAAACAAGATAATTAAAGGAGAAAATGACCCAAAAGAAAAAATACAACCAAATAGGACTAAATTACATCTCTTACACAACTATTGCTAACAAACTACCTTTCACTTAAAGGCAATATGACACGAGACAAAATGTTGAACTAAAAGTTTTCTGATTTTGGTCATGCTGAACTGCTCGATTCCACTACGACTACAAATATACACAACATTCAACATAATTTTACTACTTTAGATAATGTTGAACTATAAGTTTAACTCGAAGAAAGGTGTTGAGGTTGTCCTTGAAAACGGTCCTTGGTTGATTCGAAATGTTCCAATTATTCTCAAACCATGGAATTTGAACACCAATTTACTCAAAGAGGATTTGACCAACATCCCGGTGTGGGTTAAATTGCATGATGTTCCTCTTGCTATGTTCTCTGATGATGGTCTTAGTCTTCTTGCCACATTGATTGGTACGCCCAAAATGTTAGATACTTATACTAGCCAGATGTGCAAGGAATCATGGGGCCGCAGTAGTTTTGCTAGGTGTATGATTGATGTGAAGTCGGATGAGGTGCTTAGGGATAGTCTGACTATTGAGATACCTTTACTTGATGGGTCGGGTGTGACTATTGAGAAGATACGGGTTGAATACGAGTGGAAACCACCTCGCTGTGATAAGTGTAAGATATTTGGTCATACTCTGACTGACTGTCCTAAAGTTGTTATACCTCCTGTTCAGCCTACTAAGCCTGTTAATGATGGTTTCAAGACTATCAATAACAAGAAGAAAGGAAAACAGGGTGGTCCTACAATCCATGGTCAAGGAGGGTTTACTAAACCAGTTGTGGGTAAGCATTTTCATTATCAACCCAAAAAGACTCCTCCTGAACCTAAGAAAGTGGATAGCACTAAGAAGAAGAATTCTGATGTGGCTAGTTCTAGTGGAACGCAGATCTCTACATCCAACCAATTTGATGCTGTTAATATGGATGATACGGATGCTTTTGGTATCCCTACTATTGACAACTATAAGGATGTGGATTCAGGTCGTAGAATGGAAGTTAATCAGGATGAGTTATTAAACGTTAATGCATCACAAGTACCGCTTGTGAGTGATTCAATGGGAACAAAGGAAGTTGGTTCTACTCCTATAGTTGAGAAAATTGGGAAGCTTGAAAAGCTACTTATTGATGGGAAAGCTACTCTTGTGGATGATGATGGTCATCCTATTCCGTCTACCTCTTCCACTAAGAGGGCTAACTCATTTTCTAAGGTGGGTGAGGTTGTGGTTTCTGATAGTGATGAGGATGAGGTTCTTAACACGTTCGATGAATCAGAAAATCTTTTTGGTGGTGGTCATGAGCGTGAAGATGAGTTTGATGACTATGATGATTATTCAAAGCAAATTTATGATCTTCCAAGGAATTTGGATGCTCTTAATGCAATTTATGGCTTTAATCTCCAAGGTCGTAGGAAGTAGGTTATATTTTGTCAGAGTCTTATATTATCATGTGGTTAGTGGCTTTGCTTTCTTATTTAGAAAATATGAAGTATCTTGTTATGTAAGCTTTTCGCCTAAGTAACGGGCTGAGATATGGGACTCACCCATATCCGTTGTGCTTAAATGCTTTTTGGAGTAATATATTTACCGGGTCGTTTGACCTTTTACCCAAAAAAAAATTCACTCAACAAATATACTAGCAAAATATTATTCGCAACGTATCTAAAACATAAAAACACAATAACTAAAACGCAACAACCAATTTCAGTTGAGCTAAAAATCTACTTACGCGTCCCAATTAAGCTACACTAACAATTCAACAAATGTATTCTCTTTATTCAAAGAGAATACATATACTTATTATTGAGTTTAGCTATTGAATAAAATATTTTTGTATTCATTCAAGCTTTTCAAGCCAAGCTCAAGCTTTGCTCGAACCTACTCAAGCAAAGCTCAAGCCTGGATGATGAAAGCTTGACAAGCTATCAAGCCAAGCTCAAGCCTAGTGTTTTTCTTTCAAGCCAAGCTCAAGCCTTGTTGAGCTTGAGCTTGGCTCGACTCGATTGCAGCCCTAAGCAAGTGTTGAATCTTAATTTTCTAAGCTTTCCATTATAAGCATGTCCTAAATGCTTTATAAAGTAGTATAGATGAGTATGGTGCAAGCTATTAATTTTATTGCAATACAAACACAATTCCATTATTAGTAAGTGTGTTGCTTAAAATTTTAAGTCTTCCATTTGAGAATGTCTCAAATACATTAAGTAGTATACATAAGCTCATAAGTCAAAAAATAAGCTTGAAATAATTGATCTATTAGAAATAACCGGAGTCAAGTAAGGTCATAAGCCCAAAAATAAGCTTAATAACTGAGCTTATAACTTTTTCAAAATTCATTTAGCTCATAAGCCGAACAAATAAGCGTAACGAATAACCCCCCCCCCCCCTTTAAATTCTTATCCAAAGACCTCAATGAGCTTACCATTTTGTAAATAAGCTAATAAACCCACAGAATAAGCAACACCTTTAAAAAAGTCATTAGAGAAACTGGTTACCTTATTAAATGCTTTTTAATCAAGTCAATTATTTACATGGCATGGCTAAGTTTTTACTACTAGTACTTAAACATGACCTAGGTAATTTAATTTCCTTAATAATATTAGATAACCTAACGTGGTTTTCTCCATTTACGTTATTTGAAAATAGTTTTTAGTTTTTTACTACTAGTACTTAAACATGACCTAGGTAATTTAACTTCCTTAATAATATTAGATAAACTAATGTGGTTTTCTCCATTTACGTTATTTGAAAATAGCGAGTCTTTTCAAATTAATGGGGTATCCTGAGACCATTTCAAACATTTTCTCTGGACACCACAAAACCTTACTATAGGTACACACTAGTTATAATGTCCGCGCACGCGCGGGTTTTTTAAAATTTTTTGAACCATATATTTTTATTTATTAAAAAATAAATAATTTAATCTTTGTTTTGTTTGATTTATGATGTTTAATTATAGTTTTTTATTATTAAAGATAATTATTTAAAATTTTTAATCCTATTATTAATTGCATCTTATCTATATTTTTTGTATTTATCTTCTACTTGTGTTATGGATAAATATAAAATGTTACCTAATAAGAAAATATTTTTTTTTTAAATAAAATTATTACTAAATAAGGTATGAATGCATTTTTTGAAATGAAAAATTCCCAATAGGAGTTTTGTTTTATTATATAAAAGATTTAGGAGTGGTCAAGGAAGGGCCAGAAACCGTCACAGGGAAACCTCAGTTAGACCATTTACATCTTAAAAAAAACAATAATTAATTAATTAATTAATTAAAAAAAAAAAAAAAAAAAACCTTCAGCCTCCACTTGCATATGAGAGTACCTAACTACTAAACTAAAACTTGATAGTTACTAATATTAAATAAGTTACATAAACAACCGCTTACATTTCACTAGTCTAGTAAATAAATAAATAAATAAATATTCCCTTCGTCCCAAAATTATTGTCCCCCGATAAAAAACACACAGTTTAAGAAAAACATAATTATTAATGTTTTCTCTCTTACTTTTGTCAGAATGACAGTTTTACCCTTAAGTAATTAATTATTTTCTTCTTTAAAGTTTGTAATAATAATTTCAAGAAAGGATAATATGGTAAACTTGATCAAACTTCTCTATCTATATTTAGTAGTGAACAATTAAATTGGGACGTCCCAAAAAGGAAACGTGGACTATAATTTTGGGATGGAGGGAGTATGATGTTAGTAAAGGCGGCCTGAAGGTTTCAAAAGACACCAGAGCTCGCTAAGTGAGCATCTCGGGATGGCCACAGAAAAGTCCCGGCAGCGGGAATACCCGTTAGGCCGAGTACATCATAGTCAACAAAAGGCTCTAAGTTTTTCCGGGTAGCCTCAACATGTCTATTTACCCATTTTTTTTCTCTACACATATGGGGTGCTTAATTAGTTTAGCTTGTTTTCGTGGCTTACTGATTTTGGAAAGCTAATATCTCACATTTTGTGAGTTTACCAATTTGGGCTTATGGACTTATATGAGCAACATAAGCTCAAGTTGGTAACCTAATGACTCATCAAAAATGAGTTTTGTCGTGACTGAAGACGGGTTATTAGAGTTAGCTCACCCTCACGGGATCGCGACCCTTTGTCCCGGCCATTGTAGTACGTGTGTCACCCACGACATAAAGGGGATGATGACTTGATGTCATCCTCACATTCCTCCGGCTTATTACCGATAGTCTCTGCAGGTTCCAAAAGGCACAGACGCATTACATGACCAAGTGAACTTTTTGTATCATTTCATAAAAAAAATATGTAACCTTTTACTAAGTTTTTCGAATCGGGTCTCTTATGTTGTAAAAAACTATGATGCAAAATATGTAACCTTTTAATAAGTTTTTATACCTTTTAAAAAACATTCATTAAATAATAATAATAATAATAATAATAATAATAATAATAATAATAATAATAATAATAATAATAATATTATTATTATTATAATAAAGTGATGACTCAAGACATTGGAGCACTTGCTGCTGCTCATATTTTTAGTAGGATTAGTTTCGCTATAGCTAGAGGAGTGGGGGCCCAGTTATTATCTCGACTCCCCACTAACTTTTTGTAAATCATGTGATTTTCTAATAAAGTGATAATAATAATAATAATAATAATAATAATAACCTTCAAAATATGAACTTTTTTATACCTTTCTCCTATATTTAAGTATATACTGTAAGAGTTAGATCAAATGAGAAGAAAATACTAAAATTAGAAGGGTGAGAAGAAACCACAACCTACTAAAATAGATGCAGCTCCTCTTGAAATTCCTCCTCTTATTTGAAATGTGTATCTAGAAATATTTCTTATTTTTCTCATTTTAGTTTTTCCTCTCACCGGATCCATTCTCCAGTTGTAATGCCCTCATGAGGGGCTTTAACGTGAAAAACTAAAGCCTGATAGAGAGAGGGACAACAGGTGTAAAGGGTTTCCGAGTTGCAGACTATTGACCAAAAAAAAATAATAATAAAAATTCATTCATAATTTTAGGCAGTATTAACGAAGTAGATTATTATGATTATAATAAGAGGGGCTTGGAGTATTATGTGGTCATGTTCAATCTTGATTAAGATAATAGAGAAGATGGTCATTTTAGCCTTTTCAAACTCACAGTACTAGTATCCAAACTTTGTAATTTTTTTCGTTATCATTATTAGTCTCCATACCTGGATCCAAGGGTGTTCTCTCCATAATCAGCATCTTCAAGGATATCTTACGCACATAATCAGACTGAAAGTCAAATGAATTAAAGTAATTAGGTTCCAAAGTGTCTTGCAACGTACCACAAAGCAAAAGGCAAAAACTATAAAGATATTTTGTAATATATATATAGGACACAAGCATAACGAACCAGGCTTGTTGCAGCAGTATAAATCTTTTCTTCAAACCGCTCAGCCATTTTCTTGAGTTCCTGTTGCCTCTCGTGTCCAATCATAGGAACGCACCTCTTCAAAATTTCCACTCTAAGCAATATCAAAAATGCGTCCATCAAAAATATAGTATTTGGTAGACTAATTTAACTAAATGCCGAAATAACCCTGCGTTAACTCCTTAGGATTTAACCCTTTTCAGCAAACATGGAACAGAGAACTAAGTAGTGTGCAAAGTAAGCAAAGAAGTCAAAAATCGGCCTAAGAACATGGTTCTATTTTCCTTTCTCCACAGGGTCATACATGTGCGTGCAGGTTCAATTATAGATCGTTGCAAAAGCCTCAAATTGAATAGAAAGTAACCATTAGTCCATTAAATATCAAAGATGCAACGCAAAGCATTTACTAAAATCCATGGCAGCCTAACTACATGCATGCACCATTAAACCTCAAAAGCTTTCAAGATCTAAAGCCATCGACCTTTTAGGTCCTTAAATTCTATGGTTTCTTATTCTGACACAACGCAAAGCATTTACTAAAATCCATGGCAGCCTAACTACATGCATGCACCATTAAACCTCAACAGCTTTCAAGATCTAAAGCCCTCGACCTTTTAGGTCCTTAAATTCTACGGTTTCCTATTCTGACACAATATCAGGAATATGTTGAAATATAGTAACAATCATATGCATAAAATTTCTTTTCATCATATTGCTAAAGATAAAGCACAAATTATGAATATCTTGATGGTCCAGCATACAAGATGAATCAACATACGTAAATCCATCTTTTAAGCAATTCCAATTAGTACTAATCCCGACGCAGTTAACATCATCACAGCTAATTAAGGTCGGCACAACCAATATCTTAGACCACTTATACAAACAAAAATATTAAGAGAAGGATATAAATAGGTACATCTTGTTGATGACCCTTTGCCGTGAATCTGCTAGCAGATGATCCCTCCAATAACCAGATTCCAACAGGGCCACTTGCACCCAGTGTTTGCCTTGAATTACTCTGCTTGCAGATGGGTCACCAATAAGGCCACTTGCACCCTGAGTCGGCCTCGAATTACTCTGATCCATCTCCTATTCAAACAATTGCTTCTCAATCCTATTTCAACAGTCAAAAATGATTTCAGTTTCACAATTAATTAGCATAATAAAACAGGTAAACATATGAGGTTTTTCTTGTTGAGGGTGTATTGGGGAGAACGAGTCTTTGACTCAGAGGTGCGAAGCCTAACCAGGGTATCCCCGTGACCGTTTCCGACCCTTTTAGGTTTGAACCCTAACCTTGTAAGGAGGTTAGGTGCCCTAACAATAGGTCATTAGGTGGTAGTTAATTATTTAGCATAATACACCATTCAAAAACACACACACAACGCTAAAAACCACAGCTTTTATAATCACAAACATCTATCATCAAAGTCAGACTTAGCAAAATAGCCTAAAATATAAACCAAAATCATATCAAATTTCACAATACAACACTAAAACTTACAATAAAATGCATAAGATAATTAAAGGGTGAAAAGAAAGGTTTATAAGCTTAATTATATAAGCCCACGAGCCACAAAAAAGGGCTTTATCCTAACACCTCAATGAGCTTACTTTTTCAAGATAAGCTAATAAGCACACCAAATAAGTACTCTAGTACAAATTATTACGTCTAAGTTATGAACACTCAAAAGTCATTAGTAATACAAATATGATGCAAATTGTTCATGTACACGCATGGGCGGAGCCAGGATTTAAAGTTAGGGGGTGCCGACTTTTTTCTATAAAGTTGCAATAGATTTTATATATAAATAAATTACCATGTCATGTAGTTTGTAGTCCCAATATAAAATCTATAGCCTATAGGTCGTGATGTAGCTATGATTGTGATTATGGGGTTATAAACAACAACGTATCTTTGTTCATAAATATTGATTAGATATTTTTTCCTTATGTTGTTCATGTTCTATCTTTGAAGCTATATAAGAGTAAAAACTCTTGTGTACTACTAGTAGGAACTAATACTAATACATAAATTTATATGTGTGGCAAAAATAAATAATTCTAAGATTTTCAATTCATACAAAAAAATTGGTCTTACAAATTACCAGTAAATTTCTAAGTTAGTTACATTGTTCTAGCTTTAATGAATATGCTCAAAAGAAAAGATGGAGAATATAGTTAATTGAAGATATTGGAACTGTTGCCTAAGCAGTTAGCATGAAAACTTTTCTTGCTGTATTATTTGAGTTATGTTATTGCATCAGACATGTGTAACTAAAATGAATATACATGTGTAAATGAAAATTTCTAAATTTAAAGCTAGTTACTCTTTATAAATATTTACAAATCTATACTGGACTACTAGTTTAATATTTAAAAGAATAAAACAATAACATGGAAATATTAAAGATTGAGGACGAATAATTGATTATCTAAGTTGAAGACCAAAGAAAATGGGAACCAAAAGTATAACATTTAAATAGACACCATGTGGAAAGTTGAAGTCTCAGATTAACTCTAAACTTTTTAATTTATGGTCGCGTAAAGGAGTAAAGGGGAGGCCCATTGGCCAAATTGCATGGGATACGGGATTTAGCCCTCATCACCATTGAAGTAGTTGGACACGTTGGGGAGGCTCAGCACCCACCTGTCACCCTATCTCCTCCACCCCTGTGTACATGTAATATACACGGGGTAGTAAACGGTTGTCGGGGTTCATGTAAACCACACAGATTTTTTCCGGTGCACTGTAATTTTTTTTTTGGTTACCATGGTTTCTTACCTTTTGGCAAGGTTGACTAGAAAAGTCAACCTTGCTAGTTTACCTTGCTAACCTTGCTAGTTGTTCTAAAAAATCGCAAGGTTTACCTTGCTAACCTTGCTAGTTGTTCTAAAAAATCGCAAGGTTGACTAGAAAAGTCAACCTTGCTAGTTTTCAGAATAGCAATGTTGCGATTTTTTAAAAAATCCGCAAATTGTAGCAAGACCTTGCTAGTTTCATTTTTTTTTTTTTGCATAAAAATTGGGTATTTTGTGAAGTTTGTTTGTAAAATTGGTAATATCTTTGGTTGTATTAAATCTTTCTCTAAAGGTATTTCAAGTGGAAGAGATGGTTTGAGGGCACTACATTTTTAGATGATTTATGTGGAGAGAGGTTTGCTACTTCCGCGGATTTCTTAAAAGAAATCACCTCAGTCATTAATTTGTTGTTAGTGGGAAGGTGTACGCCTATTTTGGCAGAGTTTGTTGCATCTGCTCCTCTTACACCACTCCTTAAACTAGATATCGGGACACCAATCCTTAAACTAGATATCGGGATTTCAGCCTATTGTAGAGCCTATTGCAGTAGGCACTATATGGAGACGTTTGGTTTCCAAGGTTGCTATAAAAGGTGTGGGTAAAGAAATGTCAAAGTAACTGAGAGATTTTCAGTTTGGAGTTGGAGTGTCGGTGGCGCTGAGGTTGTTTTACATACTGCCAATAGGTTGTTGAGTGAATATCACAATGAAGGGTCTCTTACAATGCTTACAGTGGACTTCTCGAATGCATTTAACCATGTGGATAGATCGCAATTACTTCACGAGGTTAGGGTGAGGTGTCTATCTATTTCTTTATCGGTGGATTTCTTATATGGGCAGGAAACAAGGTTATATATAGGAGACACACATATCTGGTCTGCCACTGGGGTTTAGCAAGGCGACCCATTAGGACCTTTTCTTTTTGCTCTTGTATTGCACCTCTAGTATAAAAGATCAGAGACAATTGCAAGCTTCTTCTTCATGCTTGATATCTTGATGACGGGACCGTTATTGGAGATTCAAAAGATGTGGCAAGGGTGTTAGACATTATAAAGGTGAGTGGTCTTGGTTTGGGTCTTGAACTTAATATCAAGAAAACAGAGATATTTTGGTCCTCGTGTAATGGTATGAAGCTTCGTGAGGGTTTATTTCATGTTGATATTTAGAGGCCGTCATTGGGTGTGAAGCTTCTTGGGGAGCTATTAGTAGAGACACGGGTTTTGTTAGTGGGCTAGCTATGAGGAGAGCTGTGAATGTTATTGATTTGACGAGTCTTTTTCCACATTTACATGACCTGTAGAGTGAGCTCCTTTTGCTTTGATCATGTATGGGTATGACCAAACTCTTTTTTTCGTTTAAGGACATGCCAACCTGTACACATCGAGGAGGCAGCCTTATTCTTTGACAAATGGTTGTGTGGGTCGATCAAGAACATAGTGGTTTGCGAGGGCCTTTCTTTGGAGACTTACAGTGGTGACCATCTTTTTCACCGATTCGATTTGGTGGTTTCCGTTTGTATTCGGAAAAAGTGGTTTCCTCTTATGCTTTTGTGGCCTCGAGGGCCCAATCTTGGGTGCTACGGACCATATTTATGCGACAGTGGCATATGTAGTATGGAAGATGACTATGTTTTTGCTCTGGCTTGTCTTCGTGATACGATTTCAAGCTTTAATATTAGTGGTTTCACTAATAAGGACACCGACCCCTTTAAACCCCAACAAACATTGGCTAGTGCACTTTTTAGTAAAATGGTCAAGGATATGGAAGTCCACTTCGACATGACTATGAGACAGGAAGCAGTGTCTACGGGCACCACATGCTCAAGATTTTCTACTAGCTATCCCCATAGACGGGCTAGGTCAACATATATCACCAGTGGAATATCATACTATTCTTAAGTATCGCCTAATGATTCCTTTATTTCTTTAAACCCCAACAAACACTCGCCAGTGCACTTTTTAGTAAAATGGTCAAGGATATGGAAGTCCACTTCGACATGACTATGAGACAGGAAGCAGTGTCTACGGGCACCACATGCTCAGGAATTTCTACTAGCTATCCCCATAGACGGGCTAGGTCAACATATATCACCAGTGGAATATCATACTATTATTAAGTATCGCCTCATGATTCCTTTATTTCGGTTGATGAGATATGCCCATTTTGTCGCAAGGCATGTTTGGATTCTTGTGGGAACATGCGGTTCATTGCAAAGAGCTTCCGGCCTTCAAGTACCGACACCAAGCATGCCACCTCGTACAAAGTGACAACACACGAGAAAACATGCATTGAAAATCAAAATGTTTTTATTCCTTTCACGTTTGATACTTTTGGTTTCTTTGCATGTGAGGCAATGGAGCTCCTCTATATAGTTCAACTAGTTATGCATAATAATATTATGACACCTAGATCCCCAAATTTTGCTTTCCTCTATGTAAATCCAAACACTTCATATATAAGTCAATAAAAAAGCTAATTTTATAAAGTCATTAAGAAACCGGTTACCATAAAATGCTTATTAATCACATGACCAAACCTAGATTTAAATACTTATGACGGTAACATAATAACATTCCAATCAAGTGGACCTAAACAAATACACATTAAATAAAAAAAGCAACTGCAAGTTGCCAAGTTGGGTTTAGTTTCGAATGAAATGCGTGTAAAAAGTGAAAAATTAAAAGTTATTATTTTTTTACCTGATGATGAAAGAGGCGGAAATGAGAAGATGAAATTAGCTGGGGATTATTTTACCCTACGAATTTTTTTCAACCCCAATCTCTTTACCAAAATTTCTTTTAGTTATAACCGAGGGGTGTTGGGAAGTGGGGATTTTCATGTGTTTATATTTCGAATTGTTTTTAAAAGAATGGGTTTTTATTTTTTCCATTTTATTTTTTAATTAAAATAAAGAAAAAAGTCACATTTCTTTGAATATTTAAAAAAAAAATCTATGGTTTTGAATTACTAAACGAATATTTGTGCGTAACGATGGTGTATAGCGACAAATAATTTGTGGTTATAATATGACCTTTGGTACAACATTTAATTTGTAGTAATTGCGATTAAAAAAATATATGAGTTAAAAACGAAAAATATTAAAAGTTTGAGGATAAAGAAATATCTAAACTATTAATTTAAAAATAGATATTGTTATCATTTTTAATTAATAATATATAAATAATTAAACTTTACACGTCTTTAAAGTTTTTAAGTTATAAAAAAAATGTTCTCTCTTTTATATAATGTAGAGAAGAGATAGTTTTTTTGACTAACGTCAAAGCCTCAATTTAAGTTCAACAAGTGTAAAAGAGAATTTTATGCGACCTTTTTTTTTTAATTTTTATTTATTTATTTATTTATTTATTTTTATTTTTTTTAAGAATGGCAAATTTGTTATAACTTAAAGGGGTGTTTGATAGCCTTTGAATGAGGCAATTCAGAGAGTAGATAAAAATCGGTCAAAGGCTAGCTTGTTTGGCAACAACATTTTAACACACTGAATGATTCTAATTGGTTCTGTACCATTATGGCCCCAAGCATGCATTCCCACTCAACACTCACTTTTTCACAATATATGCTTTTACGTCTAAAGAACATTTCCCCAATTATTATAATAATTTAATATCATTATTTCATAAAAATAAAATTTTTGTTCTTTTTTCAATGGATACACTTGTCCAACATGCAACTATAAACTTGTTAATGTCACATTTTGGGTTATTAAAAGAAAATTGCTTAATTGAATTTGTATAAATTGGATATAAATAAAAAATGTCGACAAAAGTTTTGAATAAACTATACTTTCGTGTTTTAATTGTCATTTCATTATGCCTTCTCTCTTTTTTTAGTCTTGTATAACATACGGAGTACGAGGATAAAATGAGGGTGCGCTTGGTTCAAAATAGGGAACGGGAAAGGCAAAGGTAAAGGGAATGCAAAGGAATGAAATGAAGATTATCGTTATCTTTGATGGTGCTTGGTTTAAGAAAAACACATTAACCTCCAAGGTGATGGTGGCTGGTGGTGGTGGCGACTGGTGGTTGTGGTGATGGCGGCTGGTGGTGGTGGTGGTGGTGGTAGTGGTAACTGCTGCTGGTGGTGGTTACTGGTGGTGGCTGATGGTGGTGGTTGTGGCTGATGGTGGTGGCTAGTGCTGGTGGTGGTGGTGGTGGTGGTGGTTGGTGGTGGTGGTGGTGGCTACTGGTGGTGCTGGTGGTGGTGGCTGGTGGATGGTGGTTGGTGGTGGTGGTGTGGTTGGTGGTGGTGGTGGTGGCTGGTGGTGGTGGTGGCTAGTGGTGGTGGTGGCTAGTGGTGGTGGCTAATGGTGGTGGCTAGTGGTAGCTGGTTGTGGTGGTTGCTACTGGTGGTGGTGGTGGTGGCTGGTGGTGGTGGTGGCTAGTGGTGGTGGCTAATGGTGGTGGCTAGTGGTAGCTGGTTGTGGTGGTTGCTACTGGTGGTGGTGGTGGTGGCTGGTGGTGGTGGTGGTGGTGGTGGTGGCTGCTAATGGTGGTGGCTGGTGGTGGTGGTGGCTAGTGTTGGTGGTGGCTGGTTGTGGTGGCTGCTAATGGTGGTGGCTGGTGGTGGTGGTGGTTGTTGGTGGTGGTGGCTACTGCTTGCGGTGGCTGCTGTTGGTGGGTAATCATTACTATACCTCCCAATTTACTGGGTAATGCCTCATTACCCCATACTAAACAATGATTGCATTCCCTAGTCATAAACAAACATGTTTAATCATTACCTTTCTCATTCCCCACCCCGCATTACCCCCAACCAAGCACCCCCTGATATTTATATGCTCTTCAAATAATTCATTCAGAACGGTTATCAAACATGCTATTTTATTTCTGAGCCAGCTATATAGAGCATTTGAATCATTCAGACTATTAAATGATTCAGTGTTAAATCATTTTGTTTTATCAAACAGCCCTCACCTATCTCACAAATTCTATCTCACATGTCTTCAACAAGACTTGAACCCACAGTCTATAGGTTGATGGGCGCTCACAAATTCTATGAGACCTTGTTTACGAGGTCCCCGCGACCAAATGACTGAAAAGACGCATATCTGGTGGTTACGTGATCGTGTGACTTTTTTGTGTTGTTTTATGAAAGTGTGTGCTTTATTAGGTTTATACATACAAAGTGACTAGTTGTACGACTGGTCACGTGACGAATTGGGTTTCGTAGTTTAATAAAGCCCAAAGCCAGCCAGTTGATTTAGGCTTGTTTAGCCTTTAAGGTTTAGTTAGTTTATCTTATAGGGTTAAGTCTATTAATTGGAACAGAACTTAACAACTTTTACAATTATTAGAAACATGGTCGAAAATGTTCTCATATTGGTAATGAAACTTATTATTTTGTGTAAATGTTAGAAAGATTACTAGCTGAGTTTCCATATCATTAAAATAATTTCCACATCATTCAGACAAATTACATGATTGGTCCTAGTGTTTGTATAGTAATTTCATGTATTGTCTTTAAGTCGAAATTCAATTCAAATTAAAACCCACTATTATTTCCGGCACCCACCACCCGCAATCACCCCCACCTTCCGTCACCACCACCACCTATCGCCATCACAAACACTTGCCGCCACCACCACCCGTCGCCAACCACCACCACCTTCCATCAAGTATCACCACTCACCACCATCCGCCAATCACCACCACCCACCACTACTTGTCGCTACTACCGTCCACCACCCATAACTACCACCCACCAGCCGCCACCATAACAACCACCCACCAGCCGCCACCACTACCTACCACCCACCAACCACCACAAACCACCACTGCCACCACCAACCACAACTGCCACCACACATGGGTGGTAGTAGTGGTGGTGCTTAGTGGGTGGGTGGGTAGTGGTGGTGGTGGTGGTAGTGATCGTAGTTGGAGGTGGTGGTGCTGGCGGCAGGTGGGGGTGGTGGGTGAGGGGTGGTGTGTGGTGGTGATCGGCGTGTGGGGTGGTGGGTAGCAGCGGACAGTGGTGGGTGGTGGTGGCGGGTGTTGGAGGTAGAAATAGTAGCGGGTTTAGTTTGATTTGAATTTCGACTTAAGAACGGTATATGAAAATGAAATTACTATACAAACACAAGGACCAACCATAACATTTACACAGAACAATAAGTTTCAATACCAATATGAGAAACCATGTTTATAATACGTGTAAAAATTGGTAAGTTCATTTATAATTTACAGACTTAACCCTATTTTATATGTAATCTAGTGTAATGTTAACTATTTAGTTGAATCTAATAATATAATTGTCATTTTTTCTTTGATTTCTACATGGTATCAGAACTATGTGAAAGAAAAAAAACTTGTTTGTTCGACAGCTTCCTGTTTGCCATTTTGTCGTCACTGCTTAAATTAATCCGCATGTTGTTCCATACACAATTGCTTCCGTTTAAGAGATACATATCTGATGCGTGGGAATTACACCAGGCTTTACCTCTCGAGGGATCTCGAGAAGCTTACAACCCCCACCAGGCTGTGTACCTGATCGATGTAGTATAGTATAATGACAAGTACCGGGGGATTGATCGTTCAACTTTGGAATAGTGTCGCTAGGATTAGAAAACCTAAAGACTAGGTCTAGAGATGAAGGATGATTCTTTTTGTATTTTTTAAGTTTTATGAAAAGCAAATAAAAATCTCGGTTTTGAAGGAGTTGGGCGGAATTAGTTGCTAATCAACTAACCCAATTACTAAGATGTAATCAAAATAAAATACTAAAAATGAAAACAAACTAAATTAACTAGAGGTGTGAGCAATATATGGTAGAATTGTGTTTACTTAGATTTCACTACTCCCTAATTATCTTTTACAGGTTAATTACTTGTTACAGTTGCGTGGATGACGGATTGTATTCCTTAATACTATTCATGGGGTGGCGTACTTACTTCCCCAATCCTATAAGCTCCTACTTCACTCCTATGTCGAGCCGACTAAGAAGCTCCTAACATGAGATCACTAGAATTCGCTCATGCATTAAATACAACCATAAAAACCTAGTACACATCGGTTCATGTTTCTTAAGACGTTCAAGCAAGTTACACAATGGAGATCTGCCAGTTTTCTTAAGTCTAACATTGAAATCATTCATCCATTACAACTATAAACAAGCAATCAACCTATAATTAACATCTAGGTTTCATTACATCTAAGCAAACATATGAGAGATCTAGCCTAGCATGTTGAAATCAAGACAAGCATAAGATATATTCAAACAACACATAGACATATTGAATAAATTGAAAGATGACTTATCTTAATTGAACATGAAAGGTTTCAAGGGGTGAAAACCTTTGAAAACACTGTTACAAACGACCTAGGGTTTATTAGGTTCGACCCTAGTATTCTCCACACAAGTTCCTCTCCTAATGAATGAAAAATAGAAAAATATATATATATATTTTGTGAGATGACGGCGTCAAGAGTAAATGTCTGACGCCGTCATCTCGCCCCCAATAAACTCCTCGAACTGCCTAGATCTAGGTTTGACGCCGTCACGTGTAGTCCATCTTCAGGCCGTCACCAGTTTAACTCTTGACGCCCTTCTCTTGACGCCATCAGGTTTTCACTGGGTCGTCATGGATTTTACTCCTGACGCCGTCACAATTTCCTTCTTGACGCCGTCAGGTACTGTTCTCAGCATTCTAAATTAAGTCTT
This sequence comes from Artemisia argyi, assembly GCA_030686995.1. Taxonomy (NCBI): domain Eukaryota; kingdom Viridiplantae; phylum Streptophyta; class Magnoliopsida; order Asterales; family Asteraceae; genus Artemisia; species Artemisia argyi. The sequence continues at coordinate 196,928,312 of CM060687.1, read as the reverse complement.
TGCCGTTTTCTTCACTTTCATGCTCCAAAAACGTCCAAAACGCTTCCTTTTCCAGAATTCACTCCCAAAGTACCTAAAATCACAAAAGGAACGATTTAGGGCAATATTTGATCAAATAAATTCAATTCAAGGCTTAAATGACCCCCTAAAAACGGTTCATTTTTCGCCTCATCAATATCCGGTAATATTTTGGAGTTAATCAAAAATCTGATTATTGAATTCTAATTAGATGGTGAATATAATGGGTCAGTGGAATTTATACATTTTGAGTGCATGTTATAAATTCTCGTATGATGGTTCTTTCGTATTTAACTATTTATCCAATTAAGTTATCCACACCTACACACTCCCTTTCAATATCACACACACATCTAATTCTAACTCAAAAAATGACGTGTTTCAGTGTTTGTTTATGTACTTATAAATTTATTTGATGTTGGATTTTGGTGTTTGTGTGTTTTTGTATGTATATAAATTTGATGGAGATTAGATGTTGGAAATTACGTTTTTGTGTATGTATATTTTTGTGTGCAAATGAAGTCGGATTTATTTGGAGATGGTCGAAAAAAACTATAAACGAGGATTAATGGTGTCTCCATCGGGTTTTTGAAGAAAATTAGTGGGATGTGCTGTTTAATATTGTCTGTTTGGGTTTAGCATACTAGTATACATAGATACATTGTTTTCTGCAATGTTTCCAACTGCTTGCAGTTTTGTATTGTCAGAAGATATGGGCATGTCCATTTTCTTCTCTTATTTGTTATACAGTTTTGTATTAACATATTCACCTATTTTCACAAAAAATAAATAAATAAATAAAATAAAATAAACAAATAATAATAATAGTAGTAGGAGTAGTAGTGGTGGTGGTAGCGGTAGCGGTAGTAGTAGTGGTAGTGGTAGGAGTAGTAGTAGTACCAGTAGCGGTGGCGGTGGCGGGGGCGGGGGGCGGGGGCGGGGGGCAGTGGGCGGTGGTGGTAGTCGTGGTTGTGGTAGTGGTCGTGGTAGTGGTAGTGATCGTGATTGTGTTCATGGTAGTGGTCGTGGTAGTGGTCGTGGTTGTGGTCGTGGTAGTGGTGGTGGTGGTGGTGGTGGTGGTAGTGGTGGTAGTAGTGGTAGTGGTGGTGGTAGTAGTAGTGATGGTAGTAGCAGTGGTGGTAGTAGCAGTAGTGGTGGTGGTGGTCGCAGCGGTGGTGGTAGCAGCAGTAGTAGTGATGGTAGTGGTGTTGGTGGTGGTAGTAGTAGTGGTGGTGGTAATAGTAGCAGTAGTGATAGTAGTGAGCAGCTGACGACAACGAAAGTAGCAGCGAGTAGTAGCAACAGTATCACCAGTAATAGCAACAATAGTAGTAGTAGTAGTAGTAGTAATACGAGAATATTTTAGTCCTTTTACTTTTTTAAACAGTCAAACTAACAGAATTATAGGTCAAAGGACCAAACCTGTTACGGGTCAAAACCACAGAGAGAAATGATCCAAGAAAAAAGAAGTCTAGGTACTAAATTCGTATACCCGACCAACCACAAGGACCATTTAAGTAATTAACTTTTATTGATATTTTTAGAGAATGCAAGTATGTAACCTTATTATAAGAAAAATCTACACCTTTTTGATAAAAAGGGATTTGATAAATTTCCCTTTTATCGTACATAGTATTCTTTGGTTGAGTCAAGCCAGTAAGCTAATGAGATGCTTTAAGTGCTTCTTACGCAGTTACGCGTGACTAATTGGATGGTGTAGCGGTGGTGGCGCGAGACTATAAGCCTCATGCGTGAGCAACAATGCCCACTACGAACCTTAGTGCTACTTGTCATTTTGTCAACGTTTTATGCTTTCTATAAAGTCCAATCTTAATAAAACTGTAATAATTATGAATGTAATGTTTGATGTTCTACAAAGATTGCATATAAAAACACATGTATTCACTATTGAAAGATCTCTATATTTTCAAATCTATGAAAAGTTGTTGACAATATCAGCTTACATGTCACAAGAACTTACTGTTAGCAGAAAAACTTACAAGTCAAAATTCATCCAAATAAATTTGACAAACATTTGTTTTCTGAGTTTCATGATTACCAACACATGTAGCATTTTATAAAAATAAATTTAATTTTAGTATAAAAAAAACGAGAATACAAGACTGTCACATATAAAATCCTTATTATGTCCGAACAAAAATATAATAATGATACAATAACAAATGATGGAGAAACAACAACTATAATCACTTCCGTGCTTCCTGTGTGCACCATTTTGCACAACACATGTTACTCTCGAGCCTCCTGCTTCTGTATACATACAAAGTAACAAAAACTTCAGCTTTACGTAGTTTAATAGTCAGCCAATAAAGCTTTTCATCCAAGGTCAAAGTGTGCAGAGGTAGAAATTTTGACCCGTTTTTACTGGGCTGATTTGGGTAATATCCTATCCCCAATAGCTAAGGTATTCCGATGAAGATTAACGATGTGAGTTGTGACAGAGATAAGCATAAGAATATGAGTGTATGACAGTCAAATCTTTTCGTTTTTTCATAACTTCATACGATTGGACAAGGTATCAATGGCTATAACATTTCCAACTATTTTGCCTAGTTTATTGTGCCACGCTACCCATAAACTGAAAATTTAAGATAAAGTAAGATTGGATAGAAAAAGATACATACCTATGGCAGCTCCCGAGACAATTAAGATTTTTCCATAATCTCCCTAAATAATTCCTTCGGTGCTGCAAATTAAAAGTAGGATAAACTCATAAGAGAAGGGAAACGGTGAGATTTTAGGCATGATGGAGAGGCATGAAAAGTAGAGCATTATATGCAATTTAAACCTTACCAGGTAACCCTGTAAATCTCTCATATTGTTCATACGCCTGTCCTATAAACATCTCCACCCCTGTAACAATTATGGCTCCACATTCTCCTGCTTCCCGAAGTAATCTCGTAATTTTTGGTGTGTACACAGCATCAAATACCAGTGCATACGACTTCAAAGCTTCCTGCCACAAAAGAAAATAGAGACTATCTCACGCACATATTTACCTCATATTATGTTTCTAACTGCAAACCACCATTTCTAAAACATATGAACGAAGAAAAGTAGATAGCTGTACCTTAGAAATAGGAGTATCGTCTATATTTGGCTGCATACCAATTGATGTAGTGTTTGCAAGTATCATGCCACCTTCCGGGCTGTAAGTGCTCAAATCGGCAAGAGATATAGCCTCTCCACCAATTATGTCAGCAAGTTCTCTAGCACGATCTATGCAGTATCAGTAAGAGAAAACTTTAGTTGGTGTACTAACTATGCATAGAGGGTGTTTGGATTTCAATTTTGCAACTGATCATTTGGTTACTCTGACTTGAAGTCGCTAATAATCAGTTTTTGATGTTTTGATAAACCACTAAAAACCAAACACCCACTAAATATGACGAGAACCATACAGTTGACATTCACCCATACTGAACTGATAAGAATGCAATAAAACTAGTATATAGTTTTATTTGCAATCAAATACACGACTAGGAATGGTAATGTGAATGCTAGTAGAATCTAACCGTAGGTCCGATTGGCTATCACAATCCTTGCACCCTTCGCTTTTGCTCCATAAGCAAGAGCTTTTCCAGCACCGCCAGCACCAATAACCACAAATAGTCTACCAGCCAAGGGTGATCCAGTTGCACCATTTTGAATGCCTGAACCTGTAAATAGTTGCAACAATTTGTGCTTTAAGTAAATCTCAAATGGGTCGAATGGGCAGAAAGTAACATGTGAAATCATATGAAACTTTTATAAGTGAACAAAAGGCATTGTTTTGACCCAGCCACCCATATTATCACTTCTGACAGAAAGTACAGAAAGAAACCTCGCAGACTATCCTCAATAGCAGAAATAGCGCCTACATAGTCTGTATTGCAACCATATAACGTCCCATCATTTGGTCTCCTTATGGCGCAATTGACTGCTCCTATTGACTGTAGCATACAATGAATAACAGAATACATAAAAAGCCGTAATTTAATATTTATCTATATCAGCTTCAATGCTTAAGGTTTCTATGAAAATGAAACTTACCTTTGCAACTGGATCAACCTCGTCACAACACTGAAGTAAAGATTCTTTGTGCGGAATGGTACAACTGCGCGCAAACAATAATGATACATGTCACTAATTTGAATAGGTAGAGAAATAAGTGTTTTTTTTCCTTAAAATATCAAAATGTACTTTCACATTTGGGCCCTTTTAGCCATTCTACATTTTTATAACATTTGACTCATTATTAGATCGCTCTGTAGACTGTTTGGGCATTCAGTAACACAAAAACTGACTGTCAAAAATGATCAACATTATAAAAAAAAATGACCCAAACCGTACACAAAGACTTCCTTTAAAGACTCGTTTATACACAAAATTAAAAAAAAAAGTAACACTGCACAAATGTGAAAGTATGTCTGTTTGATGGAAAAACGCCTAGAAACTGAAGCACTAGCTCTAATAAAAATAGATCAAAACTCAACCTGAACCCGGCGAAATCTGTAGATGAGTAAGTATCAAGAAAATTTTTTACATTATCCACCAACAAATGTACATAAACTCCATTAAAACCAACTGATCTGAAAGCTTTATTGTATAACAAAGGTGATTTGCTATGTCCAACTGGCTTCCCAATAATACCGAATACTTTTGTGTCAGGCCCTAACTGTCTGAAATTAAACAAGTCCAAAAGATCCCTAATTGTGGGCTGTCCGGGTGCCGATACCTTTCCATTCTCAAGGGTGCCAAATGTCAGATATCCACCGAATTTCGGGCAGAGTACTCGAGACATCAAACCTTTCTCACCCATCACCATTGCTATTATTGGAACCTAAATGTTTAATTAAGGTACTTAAATAACCAGGTAAGCTAATAACACCACGAAAAAAATACATCTAATTTCAAATTTTATTACATGCAAACAAAAATACCATCTCTAAAATAAATGATGCATGACTTACGCCGCTTACTTGAGAATTAGCAGTAATGTGAAAGACTCGTGCTACATCCGTTATATCTAAAGCGGTTGTTGCAAACTTGACAATGTCGGCTCCTGTTGACTGTATTTTGGCCACAAGGTTCCCAAGCTCTTCTATCGAAGGAGTATTTTGATAATTGTGGGAAGAAACTATGAGTTTGCACTTTGTAGGCTTATCTCCATGGACTAAGTTGTTGAAATCATCAACGGCCTGCATTTGAGTTACTAAAATGAGAAATCTGATAGAAATATTATGTCAGATAGTAACTAAATTGTTGCAAGCGAATAGACGCGTTTAATGTCAAGAAGAAAGGAACCTTAAGCTCAACATCGATGTGATCAGCTCCTAATTCCATTGCTAATCGAAGAGCAGCCAATCGACTCTGTTCATCTCCGTCGTACTGACCACCTTCCCATGTTGGTCTAGAAAATAACATAGAATCAGAAACCTTTTCTGGAAAGATAAAGTCTTACAACGTCATGTAACATCAATACAAATATCAAAGGAAAATATAAATGTCCCTTTTTGTAAGAAGGGTTCATAATACTAATATCGAAGGAGTTGTCTGATATCAATTCAGCATATAACATCAATACTTCTATGATTACATTGACTTCAGGGGAGATTTGGTAATGCTTATTAAAGCTGCTTATGCTGCCTTTCTTTAAAAAAAAAAAAAAAAAAAAAAAAAAAAAAAAAAAAAAAAAAAAAAAAAAAGCTGCTTATGCTTTCTTCAAATAAGCAATTGCTATAACAGAAAGCAATGCTGCAAAAAGTGTGTAGATAGGCTTCTACAGTAACGATATTGCATTTGTGTATTTTCAGCAATCAGCTAATTAAGGATTTAAGACGTATAAAAATAAGAATCGGATAAGCTGTTTGAATAGGCAACTCCAAAACTGTTACTTATAGCTGCTGCTTAGTTCACCAACAAATGAGCCTATAATCATATCCTAACACTTATTAGTTATTACTGCTGATCTATAGCATCAAAACGCAACAAGGGGTGTTTGCCATTACTAAGTTAATCAGCTTATGCTCATAACCAGAAGAACAACTTATCCAAAACAGCTCATTTCACCCCTAAGGTTACACTTGCTATACTGAATCCACCAACACTAACCAGTTCAAACTAAACATTCTCAAACTCCTTATCAAAAAGAGCTTATTTCACCCCTAAACTAAGTAGATAAGCATAATCACATTTCTTCATCTGCTCAAAAAAGTGCAATAAGCAGATAATCTGTTTAGATTCCTAACCACCCCCCCCCCCCCCCCCCCCCCCCCCCCCCAAAATCACATGTCAAAGAATTCAGTATGCTAACATAAAAAACTGCATTCTTATCATAACAGTATCAAGAAGATCATTAGCATAAGCACATTTTTCATCCAGACACTCGCAATACAATCAGATACACAAATATATGAATTTGGCAATTCTGCTAAGATACTGTCTGAATAAGCAATTCCCAAACTGCTTTGTTAATTTTGAAAACTTATCCTCATAACCAGATAATAAACTTATACAAAACAGCTATTTTCAACCTAATTGTAAGTTTATAAGATCAAACTCTAACAGGAGCATATCCATTTCCAAAAAATATGATAAGCATATAAATTGTTTCATTAGGCAAAATCTCATACACCACCAAAGGAGTATTCATTTCTATTAAGCAATCCCAAACACCCCGCATCACATGTGAAACAATTTAGTATACCAACAGAAGAAAACTGCATTCACGTCATAAGAGTTCTAACAATATCATTAGCATATACTTCACACTTCATCCTAAACATAAACTGATAGTTACAAAGAGCTTCACATGTCAAATAATTCAGTATACTAAACACATTATAAAAGTTTCAACTCAAAAGTCAGCAATCCCAATTCCCACATCAAGCAACTCACAATACTAATGAATCCAATATTCATATCATAGAAACAGTTTCAAATATCGAAAAATAGTCCCAAAAAAACACATCTGCAAGTAAAAAGAGTAGGCAAAGGACTTAATTTGTAAAGGGTTTGACATCATATCTATCAGTAAACCTTTCTTATTTCAAACTATCCTATCTAAATCTCAATTGAGTCAGCACACCTCCCAACCAGCTTATTTCACCCTCAAATAAGCATATAATCATGTCCAGACACACAAACCTTATCCACAATATCAAAACGCGATAAGGGGGTGTTTGGGATTACTATTTCAAACAGGTTATCAGTAGATGATCAGCATATTTCACCCTAAGAAAACAGCTTATTTCTCCCTAAGAGCAAATTTGCAATATCAAATATCAAACAATTCAGTATCCTAAAAAACTGCATTCATATCGGTTTTCGGATATCGAAAAAAAGAATCTACTCACCTGTAAGTAAAAAGGGTAGGCAAAGGGCTTAATTTAACAAGGGTCTGAATATCATCCCTAGCACTAAATCCATCTTGTTTCAAGCTATCCAATCTAATCTCAACAAGATCAGCACCATAAGATTTAGCCAAATTCATAAGAACCAACATCTGATCAATTGTATCAGCCATTATTGGTGCACATATAAATGTGCTATTCCTTCTTACTCCATGTTCACCCATCTTCTCAACAGCCGGTGTCACCTAAAAACAACAAAATTTAATAAAAAATCAATAAGTAAACATATGATATGAATTAACCACCAAGTTGTCCACGCAAACTGATGTCCTGGTCTCGGGTTCAAACTAACCAGGAAAAACCTAATCCGTTTACCATTTTATAAACATAGGGGGTGTTTGTTTAAGCTTATTTGTGGGCTTACGAGCTTATTTTATTTCGGCTTATATTTCATAAAGCCAAATTTTATGGCTTATTTTGAGACTTATTATATAAGCTAATTATGATATCTCAAAATAAGCTAGAAAATCCGGGACTTTTGAAATATAAGGCAAATCCAAATAAGCTCATAAGCCCACAAATAAGCTTAAACAAAAGGGTTTGGAAACATCTGAGTCAAAGACTTGCCCTAATACAATTACCATTTTCTAAATACACACTTACACCGCGTACATATAAGTCAAATAACCTAAACAACAAGAAAAAAAACTAATCCATTTACCATTTTATAAAGAAAAGTAAAAAATATTGGTTTGGAAAGAGTCACAAGGTAACCCAGTACATCCAGTACATCTAAGTCAAAAACCGGCCCCACCCACTTTACTAAACAGAAAACCTCATCCATTTACCACTTTATAAACATACTAAAAAATAAGGGTTAACCGCGTACATCTGAGTCAAAGACTAAGCCTACCCATTTTACTAAACATAAAACCTCACCCATTTTGCCATTTTATAAACATACTAAAATTAAGGGTTCGGTCACCGGGATAACCCCTTAGACCGGGTACATCTGAGTCAAAGACTGGCCCTACCCAATTTACTAAACAAAAAACCTCATCCATTAACCATTTTATAAACATACTAAAAAATAAGGGGGTTAACCGTGTACATCTGAGTCAAAGACTAGCACTACCCAGTTACATAAACAGAAAAACCCATCCATTAACCCGTTTACAATATGAACAGATACAATAATAATATAATGTAAATATAGATATGATGATGACTTACAAGCTCCATTGCGTTTGTGTGTGTTTTTGAAGGTGAAAAGAGTGCGTGTGAGAGTAATTTGTAGGTAAGGGGGTGGGGGTGGGGGTTGGTGGAGAAACAGACGCCTTTGGTACGGGTTTGGTTTGGTAGACTAGTAGTGTTGTTTGAGGGGTTAGTTGGGAAGTAATGTCCTACGTTGGATGTTGTGGGATTTTGTCAATGTACTTTTGTTTTCGTACGTTGGATTAACAACTACTTTAAAAGAACAAAGTCATATGATTTGAATACAAACTATGAAAAAAAACCCGAACCGACCCGGTCTCGAACTTGAAAAAATCTATTCGGGTCAGGTTACTTTGGTCAATAATTGTATTCGGGTCAACTAGAGTTATCCGAATACAAAATAGGGTCGGGTATCAGGTTGAAAGTGTTTGGGTAACTTGGGTTCGGGTTGACCCGATTTTTTTCTATTTTTTGATAAAACTTTTATAAGTTATTTATTAAAAAGAATTCAAATATGCAATTTTATTACATTTTACTCATATTCGGTTGACCCAAACCCAAATGAACCCGACCCGCGTTGACCCGAACCCGACTAACCCGAATTTAAATAGGGTCATGGTCGAGTAAGTTATTTTTAGCCTTGACACGAATTTCCGACACGAGTTAACCGGAACCCGACCAACCCGACCCAATTAACACCGGCATCCCTCCTACTTTCACTTTTACTCACTCATAAGACAATCTTTTTATCGTCTCCCGTTACGTATTTTCCGTTTTTTAATACTTTTAATTTATCAAATTTCATATTTTATGTTCAGTATTTTTAGTTCTGTAATTTTATAATAAAAATAAAATTATAAAATAAATAAATAAATAAATAAATGAGATGCATTTAATGGATACAAATATTCAAATCTCATACGAATAATCAAATCTCGTACAACTATATCACATTATTGTATTATACTCGACTTAGAATTCACACTTATTTGATTTGGAGCATCTCACAGTTACTGCTAATTTACAAGTCATTTAGTGGTCAAGTTGGATTAAAAGGTAATTTTTTAAAACGTTATCAAAATGATGTTGTTAATTTGGATTAACTAACCAATTAGCAAAGTTTCATATAAATTGGGTATGAAGAACATGTGTTAATTTGGGTATACCATGTTGCCCTGAAGAAGGATTGCAGTTATTTTCCTTCGTAGTGTTACAAGGTTGGGTTGGTCGAGACTTCGATTTTTGTTAATGATGTGAAAAGAACTATGTACCTGGTCATCTTTAGTTAACAAGTGATATTTTCACGTATAAAAATTGTACAGAGTATATGGTTTATGATCATATTTAGGGTCGGGTTGGTTTTAGATCATAATCATCTTTTATCTTTTATATAATAAAAGAATTACATCATTTCGAAGTTTTTCTGACAAAATAATCTTATGAGAAAAAAAATTGGACCAATAGAAGAACTTGATTTTGATACATAGGCGCAATCAAGCAATATGATTGGCCAATAAAAAGTCAAAATTGAGTTGATTTTGGTCAAACTTTAATAAATTTGGTGGAGAATTTGATTGGAAAAAAAACATATAAAAATATAGGTGTCAAATTTATGAAAACAAAAACTTATAAAAAATGAGGTAATTAATAAAACTTTAGTGTTTGAATTTTAAATATATTATATAGAGTTAAGTGTAAAATTATAAGTCTTCATGTTTTTTAATAACTTTAGATAATAAACAAATAACCCCTTACACTTTATATCCCATGTACTTTATAATATGAACTTTGTTTACAATTACATGTATCAATATTACCTTGAGACTTTCATTTATTTAAATTACAAAATTTTGTAAATATAATAATTAGTTTTAATATGCGTTAAATATTTTTAAAATAAATATTAGTTTTAAACTTTCATCTATTAAAATATTTTTTTTACTATATATGTTAAATAAGGACTAATGTTATTCTATTTAAAAGTTTAATTTATGCGTACACGGGTTTGAATATTAAAACGGCTAAATTATTATTAATGGTAATATAAATATTAAATATTAAGCACAAGTTACTGTGATATAAAATATATATATATACGCGATTGTACTTATAACAATGAATCATGTAACTATTATTTAAAGTTTATATAAAGATATCCCGAAAAAACATTTTTAAAAAACTTTATGAAGTATATTTTAACTTCATCAACACTCATTATGTGCTACTAAACTTGCTTATTTGCACAACATGATATAAAATATACGCGATTGTACTTATAACAATGACTCATATAATTATTATTTAACGTTTATATACGAATATCCTGAAAAATATTTTTAAAAAACTTTACGGAGTATATTTTAACTTTATCAACGCTCATTATGTGCTACAAAACTAGCACATTTTGTACAACATGATACCAGTAGTTAAAGTTAAACAATGACATCAACATCAACATATTTGTCAGCTAAATAAAAGTTTATATACGGATATCCGAAAAAACATTGTTAAAAACTTTACGGAGTATATTTTAACTTTATCATCGCTCATTATATGCTACTAAACTCGCACATTTTATACATCATGATATCAAGTATACGCGATTGTACTTATAACAACGACTCATGCAATTTTATTTATAGTTTATATACGGAGTGTATTTTAACTTCATCAACACTTATTAGGTGCTACTAAACTCGCACATTTTGTACAACATAATATCAATAGTTAAAGTTAAACAATAAAATCAATCTCAACCTCAACATCTATGTCATCTAAACAAAGTTAAATCTTTCATCCAATAAATTTTTTTACAAAATATTAATAGATATTAATACATATGAAAAACTCATACATATTTATTAGTTGTACTTATATCACATTTCACGGGTAAATTCTTATATGTCCATATAGTACACTAAAATTTTAAAATAAATTTGATTTATGTATAGCCGCACTTAGTATTTGCGTAAGTCTTTGCTTAACCTTTGTTGTATAATGTGTTGACATAAAAAGAAAGATTCATGCAACTTTTGTTGTGCATGCAAGGGCCTTATACAAACAAAAATGCTGAGAAGATTTGGCTTCCCCAAAGACTCAACAGATGCTAAAAAGCAAAAAAATGGGTAGGTTGTTTGAATTGACTATTACGTGGAATACATTTGGTTTAAACAATTTCTTTAGTATGGGCTATAGGTCAAAGCCGACGAGATTTGGTCCATAAATATTCTTACCTTGAATTTTATTTTGCGAAGACACTCTCAAAGATCCCCTAAGAATTCTTTGAGTGCCTGATGCAGTGGCATAACACACGCCATAGGGTTTTTTTGCCTTATGACGCCGCTAAACTGCACCTAAGGATGCGCCATTGCTGCATCGTTGGTCCCTTCGCCAGCCCTTTACTTAAAAAAATAATAATAATAATAATAACACGAATGATAAGGCGAAAAGTGTACCGCTTTTAAGGGGTCATTTAAGCCCGAATTCGTGATTATTTGATCAATTACTTCCCTAAATCGTTCCTTTTGTCATTTCAGGTACTTTTGGAGAGAAATCTGGAAAAGGAAGCATTTTGGACGTTTTTGGAGCATAAAAGTGAAGAAAAAGGCAAAGTCTAAAAATCTTTGTTGAGAACAGTACCTGACGGCGTCAAGACTTCACACATGACGGCGTCAAGCTTGGCAAAAGAGTTGGAGGTGGAAAATACACATGACGGCCCAGAACATTTTTAGTGTAATTGACCTGACGGCGTCACCAAGGCCGTCAGGGTCAATTTGTATGTGACGGCCCAGAGCTCACTTTATTCTTGACGGCGTCAAGATTGGATCTAGGCAATACAATTCTCAATTTGGCGGCGAGTTGATGGCGTCACAAGCCAAAACGTGACGCCGTCAGGATGTATTATCTATATATATTTTTCCAATTTTTGTGGAACATTGTGTGAGATATTAGGGCATAAACCCTAGACGCATTTTATAGCTTTTTCAAGGGTTTCAACCCCTTGATTCTTCCATGTTCAATTGAAGATAAGTATTTATTCAAATCATTCAATATGTCTATGTGTTGTGTGATTATATCTTACGCTTGTCTTCTCTTTAACATGCTAGGCTAGGTTTTTATTGTGTTTGCTTAGATGTAATGAAACCTAGATGTTGATTATTGATTGATGGTTTGTTTATAATTGCTTTGGATGATTGTATTTGATGTTAGGCTTAAGAAAACTGGCAGACTTCCAATTGGTAACTTGCTTGAACGTCTTAAGAAACATGATCGGAGGTGTACTATGATTTTTGGTTGTATTTAATGCATAAGCGAATTCTAGTGATCCCATGTTAGGAGCTTTTAGTCGGCTCGACATAGGAGTGAAGTAGGAGCTTATAGAGTTAGGAAATATTGTACACGGCCCTACGACTAGTATTAAGGAATATAACTCGTCATCCATGCAATTGTAACAAGCTAATCAACCGGTAAAAGATATCTTGGGAGTAATGAAATCTAAGTAAACACATTTTCTCTCATTATTGTTTCCACCACAAATTAGTTTAAGTTTCATTTTATTTTGTTTTATTTGCATTTGTAGTTAATTGGGTTAGTTGACTAGCAACTAATTCCGCCCAATCCTTCAAAACCCGAGATTTTACTTGCTTTTCATAAAACATAAAAATACAAAAAGAATCATCCCTCACCTCTAGACCCAGTTTAGTAGGCTTTCTAATCCTAGCGAACACTATTCCTGAGTTAAACGATCAATCCCCCGGTACTTGTCACTATACTATACTACAACGATCAGGTACACTGCCTGGTGGGGGTTACAAGCTTCTCAAGATCCCTTGAGAGGTAAAACCTGTTGCGAGGGCGCAATCCCTTACATCAACGAATATGAAAAAACGACATGAAATGTTAGATCAAACTATCTTACAAAAAAATATTTAACATTTCATTTAAAACACTTATTTAAGTAATTATCTACCACATAATATCAAAACAAATTAATGTATATATTTGTATAGACTAGCAATAATCAATATTTATATAACAAATGTTTTTCCAAAAAAATTAATTATATAGTATTATTGTTTAAAAACAGAAAATCTTATGTATATTTTAAAAAGTTAGAGCATCAACATGTGCGAAAGTAAGAAAAATAGTTAGCAGAAATTGTAAATATAACCGTGGCATCGATCTTGTATTGGATTCTTGAGCGTGTATTCTTATAATGTTATTGGGTCAAAGGTTCTTTGATCACATGGGTTTACACATAAATCAAATTTATTTTAAAATTTTTGTTACTATATGGACATATAAGAATTTAACCGTGAAAATTATGATATAAGTAAAACTAATAAGTATGCAGGAGTTTTTCATTATGTATTAATATCTATTAATATTTTGTAAAAATTTTATTGGATGAAAGACTTAACGTTGTTTAGATGACATAGATGTTAATGTTTAGGTTGATGTTGTTGTTTAACTTTAACTATTGATATCATGTTGTACAAAATGTGCAAGTTCAGTAGCACATAATGAGCGTTGATAAAGTTAAAATATACTCCATAAAGTTTTTTAATAATGTTTTTCCGGATATCCGTATATAAACTTTAAATAATAATTACATGTGTCGTTATAAGTACAATCACGTATATTTATTTTCATATCACAGTAACTCGTACTTACCATTTGATATTTATATTACCGTTAATAATAATTTAACTGTATTTAATATTCAAACCTTTGTACGTATAGATTAAACTTTTAAACAGGATAACATGAGTTCTTATTTATATTTAACGTGCATAGTAGAAAGATATACTATAAAAGAATTGCATCATTTCGTAGTGATTTTGCAAAATCAATCATTGTGGAAAAAAAATTAGACCAATAGGAAAGCACGATTTTGACACATAGGCAAAATCGAGCAATATGATTTGTCAATAAAAAGTTAAAATTGAATTGATTTTGGTCAAACTTTAATAAATTTGATGGAGACTTTGATTGAGGAACAAAAACACATAAAAATATAGATGTCAAATTTATGAAAATAAAAACTTAAAAGAAAGATGAGGTAATTAATAAAACATTAGTGATTGAATTTTAAATATATTATATGGAGTTAAGTGTAAAATTATAAATCTTTATGTTTTTTGATAACTTTAGATAACTAGACGAGTACCCGTGCATAGCAACGGGATTTTATAGCGACAGATAGTTTGTTGATAAAAAAAGTTTATAGGTTATAAACGAAAAATAATAAAAGTTTGAAGATTTGAGAATTTAACATAATGTTTTGAAACCTGGTTCAACCCGGGTGGTTCAACCGGTTGAACCGTTCCAGTCGAAAAATGGGTCGATTTAAACCGGGTCAACTTGCTAAGTTGGGTCAAAAACGGGGCAAATTAAACTGGGTCAACCCGTCTGGGTTTGAAGCGTCCCGGGTCAACCCGGTTTTTGTTTTAATTGGTTGTATTTAATTTGATAGATATGTTTTTAATTAGTTGTACAATGTGAATAAATCATTGTACTTTTAAGTAATGGATAATGTTTTGAAACCCGGTTCGACCCGGGTGGTTCAACCGGTTGAACCGTTCCTGTCGAAAAATGGGTCGATTTAAACTGGGTCTACTTGCTAGGTTAGGTCGAAAATGGGTCAAATTAAAGCGGGACAATCCGCCGTGTTTGAAGCGTCCCCGGTCAACCCGGTTTGTGTTTTAATTGGTTGTATTTAATTTGATAGATATGTTTTTAATTGGTTGTACAATGTAAATAAATCATTGTACTTTTAAGTAATGGGGTATTTTAATAAGAGTATTAAATGCATTTCAATATTTCCTTATATACATTTTTCAACATTTCACATTTCATTTTTCTTGACTTTTCCACTTTCACCTTTGACCCTTTTTCCTTTATAGATAGTAAAGATAAACAAATAACCCCTTACACTTTATACCCCTTATACTTTATAATATGAAATTTGTTTACAATTACATGAATATTAGTATCAGCTTGAGACTTCCATCCATTAAACTTACAAAATTTTATAAATATACGAATTAGTTTTAATATACGTTAATTTTTTAAAATAAATATTAGTAGTTTTAAACTTTCATCTACTAAAATATTCTTTTTACTATGCGCGTTAGAAAAGGAGTCATGTTATCTATTTTAAAAGTTTAATCTATGCGTACACGGATTGAATATTAAATACGGCCAAATTATTATTAACGATAATATAAATATCAAATTTTAATCACGAGTTACTGTGATATGAAAATAAATATAAGCGATTGTACTTATAATAACGAATCATGTACTTATTATTTAAATTTTATATACGGATATCCTAAAAACATATTTAAAAAACTTTACGGGGTATATTTTAACTTCATCAGCTCATTATGTGCTACTAAACTCACACATTTCGTACAACATGATACCAATTTTTAAAAGTTAAACAACAATATCAACCTTAACATCTATATCAGCTAAATAAAATTTTATATACGGATATATTTTAACTTACAACAACGACAGCGCTCGTGTTACTAAACTTACACATTTTGTACAACATGATATCAAATATACACGATTGTACTTATAACAACTAATCATGTAATTATTATTTAAAGTTTATATACGGATGTCTGGAAAAAACATTTTTAAAAAACATTACGGAGTATATTTTAACTTAATCAATGCTCATTAGGTGCTACTCCTAAACTCGCACATTTTGTACAACATGATATCAATAGTTAAAGTTAAACAACACAACAACACCACCTCAACCTCAACCTCAACATTTATGTTAGTTAAATAAAGTTAAATCTTTTATCCAATAAAATTTTGTACAAAATATTAATAGATATTAATACATAATGACAAACTCATTCATATTTATTAGTTGTACTTATATCATAATTTTCACGGGTAAATTCTTATATGTTCATATAGTAAACCAAAATTTTAAAATAAATTTGATTTATGTGTAAATCACGTGCGTGCACGGGACTTATAACTAGTATGATACTATATGATTTGTTATTTGTTATTTGTTATTTGGTTCATATTAAAATTATTAGCTTTTAACCAGCTGCCTAGCGCAGTTGCCACCAGCTACCTTAGAAGCCTGGGCCAGCCATGTGATGTCTTGATCCAATAAAGGACGCAAGTTCGAATCCGTTCCACAGCATGGTTGAGTATTCGGTGGAGGTATTTCACAGGCATCAAATCTTTTCTGGGTATGGTTGATGGGTACCATTATGGTACACATGGTTGAAGTGTTCCTGCCAATATACACTTTTTTTATCCAACAAAATTATTAGTTTTTGTTAAGTATGCTTTGTTAAAGTAATGTTGCTTTTATAATCATAGTTGGACAAAAAATTTACATAAATAAAAGAACAACCGGTTTTACAGAATGGTAAGAGTAGGTGATATCCTTGCAAAACATGTATCCCTTAAAAAACAAATAAGTCAATCTCAACCAATCATCCACCTTTCATCTAATAGCTGAGATGAAGCCAAAAATAACAAAGGGATGGCAAAATTGGTATTTTAGCTCATTTAAAATAAAAACCCACTTTCCACCTTTTTAAAAAAAAACAACATATCTTGCAAACTGCAAATCTTTAAGCTACGAAAAAATCGCGGCGAGAATTAAATCATCTTTCTATAGATATGCACTTTTATATACTTTCGACAATTTTTTTTTTCAAAATTTCCATTCAGAAATATCTCACAGGATTCGTAAAAAAACCCCATGGGATTCGTAAAAAGACGATTTTTTTTTCAAAATTTCAGTCCAGAAAAATCCCACGGGATTCGTGAAAAAATCCCATGGGATTCGTAAAAAGACGAATTTTTTTTTTCAAAATTTCTGTCCAGAAAAATCCCACTGGATTCGTGAAAAAATCCAACGGGATTCGTAAAAAGATGAATTTTTAGTTTTTAAAATTTCCGTCCAAAAAAAAACCCACGGGATTTGTAAAAAAATCCCACGGGATTCGTAAAAAAATCACTTGTGATTTGTTATTTTTAAAAAATCACAAATGATTTGTAAAAATGAGTAAATCACTATTTTATACTTTTCTGTCACAGCTTTTTAAGGGTAGATGTTTTTTATATGATTGTTGAAATGAGCTCTTATAATCTCTTTATTAAAAACTTGTATGTTGTTATACAGAATCCCATGGGATTCTCTCTGATCCATTGTGATTTATATAGAATCCCATGGGATTCTGTATGAATCACATGGGTAATCTTTATGAATTACAAGTGATTTATCTAAGAATTTCATGGGATTCTGTATAGATCACATAGGATTTTATATGAATCACAAGGGATCACATGTGATTCTCTATAATCCCTTGGGATTCATATAGAATCCCATGGGATTGTGTATAAATCACATGGGATTTTGATTTTGCTTTATATAAGTTGGAAGTACAATATCACTTGAGATTTTATTTTTGTTGTGTAATGTTATACGAAAAATTCTTGTTCACTTTGAATGTATCTTGTTTACTTTGAATGTATCATGTTTGTTACTTATATTGTGTTTGATCATATGGGTAATCTGAATCACATGCGATTAGGGAATCACATGAGATTCTGTGTAAATCCCATGGGATTCTGTATAAATCCAATGGGATTTGGTATGAAATCACATGGGATTTAAAATACAATATTTACCTCAAATAACGCTTGAACAACCATTAATACATTTGTGACTTGCCACAAGCGAGCAAACTAAGTTTAATGGTTTGGAAAGAGTCACAAGGTAACTCGGTGCATCCGCTACATCTGAGTCAAAGACTAGCCCTACCCAATTTACTAAACAAAAAACCTCATCCATTTACCATTTTATAAACATACTAAAAATAAGGGTTAACTGCGCACATCAAAGACTAGCCCTACCCAGTTTACTAAACATAAAAACCCATCCCTTTACCCGTTACAATATGAACAAATACAATAATAATATAATGTAAAAATAGATATGATGATGACTTACAAGCTCCATTGCATTTGTGTGTGTGTTTGTGAAGGTGAAAAAAGTGTGCGTGTGAGAGTAATTTGTAGGTAAGTGGGTGGGGGTTGGTGGAAAAACAGTTTGGCGGAGAGACATATAGACAGACGCCTTTGGTGTTTGGTTTGGTATACTAGTAGTGTTGGAGAGGGGTTAGTTTGGAAGTAATGTCCTAAGTTGAATGTTTTGGGATGATGAGGCGAAAAATGATCCGTTTTTAGGGGGTCATTTAAGCCCGGAATTGAATTTATTTGATCAAATATTACCCTAAATCGTTCCTTTTGTGATTTTAGGTACTTTGGGAGTGAAATCTGGAAAAGGGAGCAATTCGGACGTTTTTGGAGCATAAAAGTGAAGAAAATGCCAAAGACTTAATTTTCCATGCTGGGAACAGTGTATGACGGCGTCAAGAAGGAATTCCTGACGGCGTCAAGAGTAAAAACCATGACGACCCAGTACAAACCTGAAGGCGTCACAAGAAGGGCGTCAAGAGTTAATTGTGTGACGGCCTGCAAAAGGGGACTACATGACGGCGTCAGATCTAGATCTAGGCAGTCCGAGGAACTATTTGGCGGCGAGATGACGGCGTCAGACATTTGTTCTTGACGCCGTCACCTTCTTAAATCTATATATAGTTTTCTATTTTTCATTCATTGAGAGAAACTTGTGTGGAGAAACCCTAGGGGCGAACCTTGTACGAATTTTACAGCTTTCTCAAGGGTTTTCAACCCTTGAATCCTTTCATGTGCTATTGAGATAAGTCTTCTCTTAATTCAATCAATATGTCTATGTGTTGGTTGTCTATATCTTGTGCTTGTCTTGATTTTAACATGCTAGGCTAGATCTATCTTGTGTTTGCTTAGATCTAATGAAACCTAGATGTTAATTATGTGTTGACTACTTGTTTATGGTTGTATTGGATGAATGATTTCAATGTTAGGCTTAAGAAAACTGGCAGATCTCCATTGTGTAACATGCTTGAACGTCTTAGGAAACATGAACCGATGTGTACTAGGTTTTATTGGTTGTATTTAATGCATGAGTAAATTCTAATGATCCCATGTTAGGAGCTTCTAGCAGGCTCGACATAGGAGTGAAGTAGGCACTCATAGGATTGGGGAAGTAAGTACGCCACCCCATGAATGATATTAAGACCTAGTCTTTAGGTTTTCTAATCCTAGCGACACTATTCCTTGCTGAACGATCAATCCTTCGGTACTTGTCATTATACTATATTACATCGATCAGGTACACTGCCTGGTGGGGGTTGTAAGCTTCTCGAGATCCCTCGAGAGGTAAAGCCTGGTGCAATCCCTACGCATCAAGTTTTTGGCGCCGCAGCCCGGGGAATAGTTATTGTCTAGGTTAGAATCTCTTTTTATTAGGTCTACTTGCTAGATTCCTTTCTAGTAAGATTTTATTTTTATTTTTAGGTTCTCTTTAGTCTATCTTATTTCTTTGTGTTTTTGTTCGTAACTTTTCACCACCCGACATCATGGACGATAGGAACATCTTTGAACCCGTCATCCCACCACAACAAAACCCACCACTACAACCTCTTAGGCCCCGAACCTTAGGAGAGTTCCCGACCTAGCCACCAAGGCTATCGAAACACCATTGAGCTCACCGGAGCCAATGTGACCCCCTTGCGATCCGACACCATCCGGTTGGTGCAAAGCGGATGTGCATTCCATGGACTTCGTTCCGAAGATCCAAACCAACATCTTAAGAACTTCCTTAAAATCGTAAATTCCATAGACCTAGATGTTGCAACTAGAGAGACAACCCGATTACGCCTATTCCAATTCTCTCTACGTGATCAAGCTAGTTAATGGCTTGAGCGTTTACCCGCGGGATCCATCACCACATGGGATGATCTCACCACTCGTTTCCTTGCTCAATTTTTCCCACCGGGGAGAACTACTAAGCTTAGAAATGACATCTTGATATTCCAACAACGTCAAAATAAAACTCTTTATGAAGCATGGACTCGTTTCAAGGACTTACTCCAAAAAGTCCCTCATCATGGCATAGATCTTTGGCTCCAAGTCCAAATCTTTTATGACCATATCGATCTCTCCACGAGGCGAGCCATTGACCAATCGGCCGGTGGTAAGCTACGTGATCTAAGTGCGGAACAATCATGGGAACTAATAGAAGATCTTGCTCTCTATGACAACGAAAGTTGGAATGATCCCCGTGATTTGAACAAAACGGTCAAGGCAATATCTTTGCCTTCGAACAACTCTAGCACTCCCGACCGTAGGATCATGGAACTTGAGGACCAAGTCAAGTTTCTCATGAAATCTTACGAAGCTCCTAAGCCTTCAAGCCAAGTGAACAAAATCACTTCTTCATGCGAATTATGTAGTGGTCCCCATGACACTCGTGATTGTGTGGAACTCCCCGGAACAGCTTTTGCGGACTACGCATCTTCGCGTACCGACGAAGCGGGAGATAAGTGGTACACTTTCAAACTCGAGCCAAACCCTTATGGTGATTCATACAACCCCTCTTGGAAAAATCACCCAAACCTTAGGTGGAAAGAAAATCAAGCTAATTCTTCCAATCCGCCTAATCGTTACCAACCAAACAGTTCACCCTCCAACCGTACTTTCAACAACAATCCTTCTAACAACTATGGTAGTACCAATAATCTTGAAGGGTTGATGTCTAAGTTCATGGCATCTCAAGAAGCTCGCATAGCTAGGTTTGAAACCGAATTCAACAAACAAAAACGGAGATGACCAACAAGATAGACAACTTGTTGAAAGCCCTCAACAACCAAGCGTTAACTACACCTAGGAAGGACACTAGGGACACCAATAACGGAATCCAAATTAAGGACCCCTCATCATCCAAACATGTCCACTTTGTCAATGTTGTCACCATTAAGCCAATAGATAAGGAGATAGAAGAAAGTGACAAGGATGAAGTTGGAGTAGAAACCGAGACTAGGGATGAAAGTAGGGAAGTTGAGGTTAATAGGGGAGAGGAATTAGAGGAGGTAGAGACTATAGAAAAGCACTTTGATAAGTTGCCCACCAAGGAAGAATGGGAATACCATAAGGATTTATTCGATAGTCCCGAGACACCATATATCCTTGGCACACCCCTTATCAAAATGGGAGACCCCTCTAACATCAACATACCATGCAACATCGGGCATATGCATATATGGAAAGCTTATATCGATCCTTGATATCCTGTAAACATCAAGACTAGGACTTATTACAATTGGGTGATGAAGAAACAACTTGATTATAGGATGATGCCCAATAAGAATTTGATAAGTAATTTTGTAGGAAGAGTGAAGGGATTGCATGTGATTATAGGTAATTTCACTTATGAGATCGATTTTATGATAGTAGAAGACACTCGTCCGGTGATAGATGATTGCCTAAGCCAAGTAATATTCGGAAAACCGTTTGTTGAGGCCACTAGGATAAGTTATGACCCGACTTTAGGGATAATTAGGTTCAAGGGAGAGAATGATGAGATTGCCTACCAAATGCCCTACAAGATTGAACAATACCGCCTTCTCTCTAATATAGAAAAGGAACACAAGCAAGCGGCTTATTATAGGAATGATGAGGATAGACGTAGAGGAGTAGAGTATGTGAAGAATAGGATGCTTGGTTTCTACAAAGAATGCTTGCAACTAGGTCCGGAGTACAAAACTGGTTTAGAAGACGACCTAGAGAGTGGAACCAACGATGAGGTCACGTAGTAACCCATGACCTTGAGTCTAGATACAAGACTCGTAAATAAAGAAAAGCGCTTCTTGGGAGGCAACCCATGTTTTGTGTGATTTTATTTTGTTTATTTGTTATTTGCTTCCGTATGCATGCTTTATTTTTATTGTTGGTAGATCATGTTTCTAAACTAAATAGTGGAAATACTTTACTTTGTTGTTTGGCCTAGTCTTAACTTCACCTAAAGGTATTTTTGCAAAAGATAAGTGTAAGGGGAAACCCCAAATATGTTTTTAAGAAACAAACCGATCATGATTCTCCACAACATTAAATGAACATGTATATTCGTATTTGTTAGAGTCAAATGCTTGTATCGAGTCATAATGATGTTTTGCAGGATTTTCCAGGAAGTAGAACCAAGTTTTTCCAGAAATTTTCCGGAAACTTAACATAAGAATTTCTGCAGGTCACTTCTGACGGCGTCATGAGTTTACTCTTGACGGCGTCACGTGTAAAAATCTGGAAATTTTACCAGTTTTGTTTTTCTAACGGAGTCTTAAAGTTTTTGTTGAATTATTAGTTTTATAATCTCCAGGAAATCTACAAACATCATTCCACAAGCATTATATCTTATTTTGTTTTCTAGGATTTAGTAACTTATGTAGATTGCCGCCGATTTTATGCGAGGTTGCCTTGTCTGTTTTCTCAGGATTTACAGGTTATGTATGACAAAAAGATGATTATTTTTCTGGAAGGGAAGCTTTGATTGTTCATTTTCTTGGAGGAAGATCTAACCTGGCCACCTTATTATCCATACCGAGCGAATCAGGGGAGTATTTGATTTCATTCTTTTTACTTATTTCATTTTTACATTCTTTACTTGAACATTGGGGACAATGTTCATCCTAAGTGTAAGGGGAGGGTAAAATGATGATACCTTACAGATACACTTTAGCCATAGCTTGAGTTTGTTTGTTTGATAGTAGATGTGTAATAAAACTATGAGAAATACTCGTTAGTGCAATTTTAGCGCTAAATTTAAATTTTTTTACAACATTTAGGAGTGAAACTTTAGCCATAGCAAGCGTCTCATGGATAGGAGATTGTATGACTAGCACATAACCGTATCATTCAGAAAAATTTTCCACCCAAATATGTGAGGTTCGCCTTTAGATTTGATAGGAAAAGCATTTATTATTAGTGCTTATGAGTGTACCGGTAGCATTTAGATTCTAGAACTTGCGTTAGTGATGCATCCCGAGACCGCTAGTGAGACTACATTCGTGTAGTAGGATTTACTACATGATAAGAGGCATTAGGATCACCCTTGTGTTAAACCCGTATCATAATTGTTTGACCATTTAAGTCATATTACTTGGCTAGTTAAGTCAACTAATTTTTCCCACACCTTTAGCATTGTACTCATTTTTAGTACACGAAACCCCTAGTACACCCCTCCGATCCTATCTTTTCGTTTCTAACTTTAAGCATTTTACTTAAAGGAAGAATTTGTTACACCCCACTTAAATGTACACCCAAATCGCCTTAGCCTTCCGTGTATGCGCTCATCTTTAGTGCATTATTGTTATTTGTTTAAACCATAAGTTAACTATCTAATTGATTACATGGTTGCTAAGTCGAGTCATATCCTTGTACATATTGTTTTGGGACGATTGGGACTCATGGGTAAAGTACTTATTTTATGGAGTAATGGGGAAGAACATCATTTTATTACCCCCATATGTGCGTTAATCTTAAAAGTGCTCCAAGTGTTTTGATTTTCTTAATTCGAGTCATTAGATTAGTTAATTGTAAAGTATGTAAAAATTCAAGTGTGAGGGGAATTTTCATTCCCTGTGACGTATTATTTTGGATGGTAGGGTAAGAGTGTATGCAAAAAAAAAAAAAAAAAAAAAAAAAAAAAAAAAAAAACATACGGACTACCATCCATTTTTATTCTATGTTCATTTTATGTTTTTGTTATTTTTCATTTATTAGCTTAAGTCGAGTCTAGTCTTGGCTTAGCAACGCCATATTGTACATGTAATTAACCAAGATTGTTAATTCGCCACCGGTAAAGACTGCCTATATCCAACAAAACCGTGTATTTCATATCCCTACACCTAACGTTACAACCCTTTAAAAGACCTCTTTGATAGTTTATCCTAGGTGCTTACGCCATGTGGTGGAGGTTTGATCCTTTCCCAAGCCTATGGTAATCTATTTTGCTATGACAGGTAGTGAGAGATATCTTCCGTTTCCATATTGTAATTTATACTTTATTACACCCGAGAGATGTGAGTATCTAAACACTATTTGTGAGGTGCTAGCGTATGTCCTCCGTGCTTGTCTTTGGTCTTTAGTGGAACGATTATTTGTTGTAATTACTTTTATATTAGTGTTAAATGACCCCTAATTTGTATTTTGAGTAGAATAAAAGCGCATTTGCTTGAGGACAAGCAAATCTCAAGTGTAAGGGTATATGATGAGGCGAAAAATGATCCGTTTTTAGGGGGATATTTAAGCCCGAAATTGAATTTATTTGATCAAATATTACCCTAAATCGTTCCTTTTGTGATTTTAGGTACTTTGGGAGTGAAATCTGGAAAAGGAAGCAATTCGGACGTTTTTGGAGCATAAAAGTGTAGAAAACGCCAAAGACTTAATTTTCCATGCTGGGAACAGTGTATGACGGCGTCAAGAAGGAATTCCTGACGGCGTCAAGAGTAAAAACCATGACGACCCAGTACAAACCTAAAGGCGTCACAAGAAGGGCGTCAAGAGTTAATTGTGTGACGGCCTGCAAAAGGGGACTACATGACGGCGTCAGATCTAGATCTAGGCAGTCCGAGGAACTATTTGGCGGCGAGATGACGGCGTCAGACATTTGTTCTTGACGCCGTCACCTTCTTAAATCTATATATAGTTTTCTATTTTTCATTCATTGAGAGAAACTTGTGTGGAGAAACCCTAGGGCCGAACCTTGTACGAATTTTACAGCTTTTTCAAGGGTTTTCAACCCTTGAATCCTTTCATGTGCTATTGAGATAAGTCTTCTCTTAATTCAATCAATATGTCTATGTGTTGGTTGTATATATCTTGTGCTTGTCTTGATTTCAACATGCTAGGCTAGATCTATCTTGTGTTTGCTTAGATCTAATGAAACCTAGATGTTAATTATGTGTTGATTACTTGTTTATAGTTGTATTGGATGAATGATTTCAATGTTAGGCTTAAGAAAACTAGCAGATCTCCATTGTGTAACATGCTTGAACGTCTTAGGAAACATGAACCGATGTGTACTAGGTTTTATTGGTTGTATTTAATGCATGAGTAAATTCTAATGATCCCATGTTAGGAGCTTCTAGCAGGCTCGACATAGGAGTGAAGTAGGCACTCATAGGATTGGGGAAGTAAGTACGCCACCCCATGAATGATATTAAGGAATGCAATCCGTCATCGACGCAACTATAACAAGTAATTAACGTGTAAAAGATATCTAGTGAGTAGTGAAATCTAAGTAAACACATTTCTCCCACATATTGCTCACAACCTTAGTTTAAATTAGTTTATTTTCATTTCTAGTATTTTATTTTGATTGCATCTTTAGTATTGGGTTAGTTGACTAGCAACTAATTCCGCCAACTCCTTCAAAACCCGAGATTTTTACTTGCTTTCTAAAAAATATAAAAATACAAAAGAATCATCCCTCATCTCTAGACCTAGTCTTTAGGTTTTCTAATCCTAACGACACTATTCCTAGCTGAACGATCAATCCCCCGGTACTTGTCATTATACTATACTACATCGATCAGGTACACTGCCTGGTGGGGGTTGTAAGCTTCTCGAGATCCCTCGAGAGGTAAAGCCTGGTGCAATCCCTACGCATCATGGGATTTTGTCAACGTTAGTGTGTTTTCGTATGTTGGATTAACAACTACTTTAAAAGAAGAGTCATATGATTTGAATACAAACAAGGAAAAAAACCCGAACCGACCCGATCTCGAACTCGAAAAAATTTATTCGGGTTAGGTTATTCTGGTCAATAATTGTATTCGGATCAACCCAAGTTATCCGAATACAAAATAGGGTCGGATCGGGTTGAAAATGTTTGAGTAACTCGAGTTTGGGTCGACTCGATTAAACTGAATAAAGGTTTTTCTATTTTTTTAAATAAAAGTTTTATAGGTTATCTATATAAATGAGTTCAAATAGGCAATTTTATTACTACATTTACTCATATTTCAGCTGACCCGAACCCGAATGAACCTGACTGAGTTGACCCGACCCAAATTGACCTGAACCCGACTAACCTGATTTTAAATAAGGTCGTGTTGAGATATGTTATTTTTAGCATTGACCCGACTTTGACCCGACCTGAGTTGACCCGAACCTGACCCAATTAACACCCCTAGTTATAGGTACATTTAGTGGATATTGACATCCCTCCTACTTCACTTTTACTCACTCATAAGACAATTTTTTTTATCATTTCCTATTGCGTATTTTCTGTCTTTGAATACTTTTAATTTATCAAATTTCATATTTTATGTGTTCAGTATTTTATTTTATGATAAAAACCAAATTATAAAATAATAAATAAATAAAAAAGAGGGTGTTAGAATGCATTTAAGGGCTACGAATAATCAAATCTCATACAAATAACATGTGTTAATTTGTGTTTAGTTTTATTCAAATACAACTAAGAGTCTCACGTTATTATACATGTACAACTGTATCACATTATTGTATTATACTCGACTTAGAATTCACACTTATTTGATTTGGAGCATCTCACAGCTACCGCTAATTTACAAGTCATTTAGTGGTCAAGTTCGATTAAAAAGTAATTTTTTTAAAACATTATCAAAATGATGTTATTAATTTGGATTAACTAACCAACTAGCAAAGTTTCATATAAATTGGATATGAAGAACATGTGTTAATTTGGGTATAGCATGTTGCCCTGAAGAAGGATTGGAGTTATTTTCCTTCGTAGTGTTACAAGGTTGGGTTGGTTGAGACTTTTTTTTTTTTTTTTTTTTTTTTTTTTTTTAATGATGTGAAAGGAATTATGTACATGGTCTTCTTTAGTTAACAAGTGATATTTTCACGTATAAAAATTGTACGGAGTATATGGTTTATGATCATATATAGGGTCGGATTGGTTTTAGATCATAATCATATGATACTATATGATTTGTTAGTTGGTTCATATTAAAATTATTAGCTTTTGTTAAGTATGCTTTGTTAAAGTAATGTTGCTTTTATAATCATAGTTGGACATAATTTTTACACAAATAAAAGAACAGCCGGTTTTAGCTAACAGAATGGTAAGAGATACAATGATACAATCAATCAATCATGTCCTCGAATTGGGCACTCTCGTGAACATTATGTTGAGTCATTAAGGAGCATTCAACTTAACATTGTATTTCTCAACACGTCCTTGAGTGTGGGGTTTGTGGACAGTTTAATGATGTCATCTATTAATCTTTGGACGCTTTATAGTTAATCGAAACGGAGGTGATTTGCAGTTTGCACACTCTAAAATTTGATTCACACACTTCGATGTACAAGTACAGTAAGTATCTTGTATATATATACAAGTATACAACTCTTTACAGCAAGGATTGGAGTGTGCCAATCATATATTAAAGTGTGCAAATCACATCCCTAATCAAAAAAATGAAAAACTTCTATAAAACATGCCATAGGTTTAATCTGAATCGCTAGCCCTCACTTTGGTTTATAAGAACATTGGTATGTGTCAATTTACACATACCTTTTACCTTATAAAACGGACCATAAAGACCAAAAACTGACCATAAATGTCAAATGTATGTTGTTTTTGTGTTTTTGATTGTGCAGGTACGGATATCTTGAGAAGTGGACAAAAATCGAAGAAAACCCGACAAAACGAGCACGAGGAATGGAAAGAGCATTTAAAGCCGAGCCCGGGAAAGATATTTTCAAAGTGGATCATATTTTGAGCTCAAAATTACAAAGTCTACCTTAAAGATTCATCAAATGTCAAGAGTGGCCCTTGAAATAACTTTGCAAAAATGGCAAGATAGATCTTTGAGGTTACAACATTAACATAAATGGTCCTTGTGTTAACTTTCCAAATTACTTAAAAAAAATCAAACCGGACTCAAAATATTAAAGCAAATCCAATCCCATATTCAGCCCAACACCCTTTAACTAAAACCCACAAATCCAATCTCATCCTTTTTACATCACATGGCCCAGTCCCATTCTATAAAGTTACAACCCGGTCCAAATCACATCAACCCGTATCCACCCTTTAATATTAACCCGGTCAAACCCACCTAAACAAAGTCAAAATTAATAAAGATAAAACCCCCAATCCAGTTACCCGCCAAACACCCCCATATTTACTGTTCATTTATCCCTTTCACATTCACGCTGGCAATCTATTGCTCTCTGACATGGCAGAGGATGTGATAGCAATAGATTGCTAGCGTGGCTTAATGGAGGCGTTTTATTGGATGCTACACATCATTGTTTGATCCAAGGGCTGAAATGGATGGATTGGAATCCAAGATATGATCAAGGGACGAAATTAGAGCATCATGAAGGTTCCAAACCCTAGGCCCTTCCTCTCTATAGCCGGCTATAAATAGGACTCACTCTCCACAGTGAAGACTCATTATACTAATGCTAATGGGTGTTGCCCTTCGACCACAACCGATCAAACCAACGCGTTGCTCCCATTAGCTGCATCCCAACCGACGCGTCGCATGGAAAGAAAAACAAAGATTCGGTTGCTTTGCCAACCGAAACAATTGCACCATCGACGTCCTTTTTTCAACCATTGCACCCTTTTTATTTATGTTGTTGGGCTTCATAAATGGCTTTTGTTCTTCTAGGTTTGTCTTCAACATTCTTGTGGTCTTCATCCGCTTCATACCAGACGATCATTCTTCTGTTCCGGTGGACGCTCCATGGTTTGGGTCTTGGGTTGATATAGCAAGCTTGGCACAAGAAGTTGTATAACGAGTTGAGAAATCTTCATTGACCTTCATGTTCTGGTTTGTGGGATGAACATGTAAGCCTCTTGAAATATATATGTCAAAAGCTTTCTAAAGGCATTTCTTAATGTGCATGGTCAAAGAGTCTTGATTCTTTTGAAAATGATAGTGTATGATAACACGTATATACATGTGAAATCTTGGCATGACACGTTGGGGAGTAAATGGGAAGATATTATTGCCCTCAATACTTACTGGATGTTTGTGAGACCATTTTGAAAAGGTAGAATTGTAGAAATACAAATGCTTAAAAATGATTTGTTAAAAAAAAGGTAGTTATGGGTTGCTTTTGTGGTTGCCACTAGCTAGTTATGGTTGGGGTGGAGTTGTGGAGAGAGAAAGCTCAGCTGGCGCTCAGGTGGCAGGGTTGCTTGGGTGAAGTTATGGTCACCATTAGCATTAGTCTTAGGAGTAGGAATAGCTTTAGGGTAGTTTAGTAGTAGCAGTAGCTTATTTTAGCTTTTGTAGCCTAAATTCTGTCCTTGTAATCTGATTCAAAGTTTTAATGAAGTTTTAGTTTGAGCTTACTTTAATCACTTGTTTACGTTTATTTTCAAGTTTTCAATAGAATCGATTTCCTCAGCTTTTACTCTTGTTTTCCTGAGCTCATATAAGCTTTTTGCAGCTTTTTTAAAGATTTTGATTTATTATTAAACTGTTTTACTCAATACTCACTTAAGTTTTCATAAAAATCCATAAATATAAAAATAGTGCTTATTGCTTATTAGCTTATCACACTGCTAATTCATGGTTTATTTTTGCTTATTTAGTTTAAGTTTAGCCTAATCTATCTTCTATCTTTTTAAATTTAGCCTTGAACCTGTCTTTATTTCATGATTTTCCAACAGCACCCCTTTTAAAGGGGTGTTTGGCATAACCCTTGATTTTGCATAAAAACTGTTTTTGCCCATTTCTCAAATTTAGATCAGCTTTATTTATCCATAATTAGTAGTTTTAAATCAAAGTTTTGCATTTTCAGATAGTTTCTAAGCATTTTAGTTGTTTTATAAATTCTCTTAGTTAATAACTGTTTGCATTTAGTCATTAGGGTAGATCATATATTAAGGCTCCTTACTTTGCTTTACACTAGGACCTTTTATGCTATTGCATCTATCTGCATCTGGTATTTGACCTAAAAAGGTCAAAAACTTGTTTTTGACCCATTTCTATGTACACTGATTCAGCAGCCTGCTGTCTCACCTAGGGTTTTCAATTCTTTGCTACTTTTTAGCTTTTCAATTGGCCCAAAATCTTTTTAAAAGTGCTTTTCTTAGATCTGTGATTGCTTAACTTTACTTATTATCAGCTTTTAGTTAATTTCCTTTCCAGTTGCTTGCTTAAATTTTAGCTCAAACTTCCCAATTTGTTAACTGCATCAGTATTCAACTAGCTCAGCATAAGGTTTTCTTTCTCAGTTTATTGCTTATCTACTTATCCAAATTTCTTGATTTTTGCCTCTTTCTGTTCCCTAGTAGCCTATCTTTATTAGTTTCTAGCTTATGCACCTTAGTTTTTTTTATTTACTTGCTTAAATTTTGGCTTAAAGAACCCCTAGTCAACTGATTTAGCATAATTTCAAAGTTTCTTATTTAGCTTATCTGTCAGATTTTATAAGCCCTTTTCTTAGCTTAATCCTGTATCATATTTCCCCATTTAGCTTCTAGGAGTAGATTTCTAGCTCTAGTTGAACTTTTCTTGCCTTATTTGAGATTAGCTTATGATTTTGATAGCTTTAGGTAGCTGCTAAGTAGCCTCATCAGTCCGATTTAGGATAGGAATTGATTATTTAGTGCTTATTTGCTTAGGTTAACTGCTTAATTCTGTTCCTTTATGCTTATTTAGTTCCCCCTAGTTAACCTTAGCTTGTTTCCCCTTAAGTCAGCTTGTAGTAGCCTTTATTAGCTTTTAAATTTTCTGATTTATAAGCTCTTATCTAAATTGTTCCTTGTTTTGCTTTTCAACTGCTTATTTACTTAGTTTTGGAAAATGTGTTGGTTATAAAAAAATGTATGTGTTAGTTATAAATAATGTTTATTTTTATGTGATTAAGTAGTTTGTTAAAGAAAATCATAAAAATTAAAAGTTTTCAAAAGAACTGGCATGGCTGGGACTCGAACCCATACCACCCAGCTCACACACACACACGTTTTACCATATGCCCTAGGGACTTTTCTCAATACTTGTTTACACCATTTAATACTTTTAGCTTATATTAGCTTCTTGGCTTAATAATAGCTTTTTCAAAATAGCTTTTTCAGTTTTCTTAATTTTCCCAAGTTTTGGTTAGTATAAATTACATTTCTGTCAAATTTCATAATTTTCCATAAACTTTTACTAGTTTTCTTTATTTAATTTCTATTATCTAGATTTAAATTCATAATAAATAAATAAAAAGTCATAAAGAATATTTTTCTTTTTCCAAAATTTTCTTTTTACATTTAGTATCTAGAAAAATTGTTTTTACCCCCGTAGGATTAGTTTTGCTTAAATTTCACTTTTTAAGTTGCGCACGTACGTTACTTTTAACTGGTTAACGCGTTTTTAGTATAAGTTAGGTTTTAGGTTTTTCGTGTTTTACGTTATCATTTTATATGTTTTAGCTTTCTAGTGTTGATTTACTTTTTGTAGAATAATTACCAATCATATCTCACTTTTATCCATTCACGACACGAATCACGATTTGAATCACAATTCCATTCATACCTTCACTTGGAACACGACCCGGGTTTTGCATATTTCCATTGCATACCTTGGACTTAATAAATATATATTTGATTTTATCGAATCCAACATTATCTAAGATGTCTTTTTTTTATTTTTTTTTATTATTTTTTATTTATTTTTTTTGAGAGTCATGTCGAGTCCAGAATAAATTTGTCATTATAGTTGTTTGACAAAACGAATCTTTTTATGGAAATCAGTTTAGACTCTTTAGAAGATGTGAACAGGTTTTCTAGCAGGCGGATAGGAGCCACAGACACGTAGTGACAGAACATGGGTGGGTCTCACTTATCAGGAAGTCCCAAGACACCCCTGGACTTTTGTGTTGTAATGTTAATTTTGTTAACAAAACGGTCATTTATAAACGCACCCGATCTAAAAAAATCGTGCATATAATCTTGTTTGATTTTCTCTAAACGCACATGCTGACTTTACGTTTTGGTTCCGTCCCTGCTGATAGAAAGACTATTTTAGTATTTACTCATATTCACATAACCCACAGACATTGTAGCTTATAACGGTTGAATGGCATTAAAAGATATGATATGGAATGGTCGTTTAAAGGAATGTACGAAATATTATCAAGTGGTATGTAGAGTTAAAATATGAGCCAATACCATACTGTAAATTGCAAAAAAAAAAAGGTCCTTGTGGTAAGTCATTTTTGCAGCCAATGCACCTCTCAAACTTTAATTGCGAATAATGTCCCTATGATTCACACTTTGTTGCAAGTTTATAAAAATGCATGGTTTTGTGGATTATAAAGGGTTTTATGAAAATGGATACTCTTGAGGATTATAAAAAACCGGTTTAAGAAAAAGTTTACATGAAATGATTTTCTTAAACTTTCTTTATTATAACGACTGTGAAACATCGTGATGATAAAGAGTTATAATTAACAAGTTTTATCACAAGATTATCGATATAATCAAGAACTTTCAAGTATCATTAAAGAACCATTAAGAAATATTTGAGAGATGAGAAGTGTAAGTTACCTTAATAGGTGAACTTGTTGCAAATTTCTCCATAAACTAATGGGGTGTTTATACTTTATACTACACATACTTTCATTTGGGGTAATTAGGGGAAACTAGGGAGCCACATTATTAATTTAAGGTCGACAAAAGTGGCAACCAATGATTGACATATTTGTGTTGTTTTGAGTTATTGATTCATGACATTGCACACTTTGTTTCTTTATTTACACATCAGTATACAAACTGACAAACAAGGTGCAGATATAGCACCATCTTTTAATGCATAAGTTGGTGTGAATCAATCAAAAAGTTATATCCCATTATATTTCTCACGAGACATAAATAGATAAAAGAAATAATTTATTAATATAAATCACCTAATGTATGTGGTTATTAGAGGGTCAAGTAGCAGAAGCACAAAACAAGAACACGACACAAGGGATTGCTGCCAAACATGCAGATTTTATTTATTGAAGAAACTAACACAAAACTCCAATAAGATACAGAGGTAAATCCCTACCCTTCACGGTATATATAGACTAACCTATTCTTGTTAGACTATAACTAGGATTACTCTTTTACTTAAACTTATAATTATCTAACTCGCTGGAAGATAACTAATACATATTAAGTAAACATAGTAGAGTTGGAGTTGCACTCCAACTTATATTCCTTGATTATGATCCATGCATTGCAACCACAATCCGACTTCAACTCTGACTAGGAATACTCTGAATTTGGTGACACGCCTTTAAGCCACATCCAAACTCAGAATTCGCCAACAATCACCCCCTGAATTTCTGAGTCGAAGAGGGTAACTCACGCATACCAAGTAACGATCTCATCTCCTTGAACCTTATACTCGCCAAGGCCTTCGTTAATGGGTCTGCTATTTGATTCTCTCCAGATACATGCTCAACAATTATCTTCTCATTCTCAGTCACTTCCGCCAATAACTCCCTTAGCCAAATTGCTTGACACGCAGCTGCAGTGGCTGCCATGAACTCAGCTTCACACGAAGATAACGCGACGGTAGTTTGCTTTTGTGAGCACCATGCAATGGGCGATATATCAAGGTAGAAAACATGTCCAGTAATGCTTCGTCCATCATCAACAGCAACATTATGACCGCTATATCCCACTAGTCTCATGTCATTACTACGATTGTATTTAATACCAAACGAAGTCGTATGTTTAAGATAACGTGGGATTTGCTTGATAGAACGAACATGTGATTCTCTTGGTCTTTGCATATACCGACTAACCAGTCCAACCGAGTAAATCTGGACGAGTGTGCAAAAGGTAATGCAAGTAACCCACCACTTGTAACACCCCCAATTCATGGATGCAGCGGAATTCGAACTGGGTGTTACTTGACGGCACAATAGTCACAATAATAGAAAACGAACTCCAATTGAGTCGTTTTAAAAAGGTTTATCATTCAAATTATATAAATATCAGAGATTACAAAATGAGGTCCCAATTGGTTCCATGTTTACAAATCACATTAAGTGAGTTTTTGAATGATAAGTAAATTTATAGCCCTCTTGAGTATCCGTGTCCTTCCGTGCCATCCTTGATCGTCATGAACCTGAAATACATGCTTGAGAGGTCAACACAAAGG
This sequence comes from Artemisia argyi, assembly GCA_030686995.1. Taxonomy (NCBI): domain Eukaryota; kingdom Viridiplantae; phylum Streptophyta; class Magnoliopsida; order Asterales; family Asteraceae; genus Artemisia; species Artemisia argyi. The sequence continues at coordinate 196,893,631 of CM060687.1, read as the reverse complement.
TTGAGTGATATTCATAGAGTTTGTTAAATCGTTTGAACACAATATGTTGGTAGTGTGAGTTATAGGCTCACACCAATGTTTGGAAAACAAAACAGGTAAGCTACGTTATTATACGCCCGGAACAGTTATTATACACTAAGCTTATGACACCATAACGTTAACGTGTACCAATATCGATCGGCAGATTTATCCCGGTAGGTACTTTGCTAACATACCTAAATCTCAAATATTAATGCATTTGTTTGAACTTAGTCAATACAAATGGGATTCGTCAATCCCAATAGGCCTATTCACAATATTCGCGCTCACTATTGCTAGTGACTAAATGGTTCATAATAAAGGATCTCGGTTTAGCAAGGTTGGTACTTAGTGATAATAAAACAATCAGGCAGCATACAGTTTCAAAGCATTGTGTTCGGTTTAGAAATAGCATGTATTCCCCCCAAGGGTTTGTAAAACATTGAAGTAATGTAAAGTGGGGCTATGAACTCACCTTGAGTTGGATGATGTATAATGAGAATGATGGATATGCCGTAAGAACTTCTATGAGCAACCTAGAATAATCGTTGCGACTTAGGATCGGAGTAAAGAATATGACGGAGTGCCTATATATATATCTTGCATTTAGTCCATGATGTGGTATGATGTATATTGTATGTCCTTGAAAGAAAAGATTCATGAACATGTATGTTTTGTATATCGTTTACTACCGTTCGGGCTGACATATTTCAGAAGTCATGTTAGTAAGCGTTCGAGGAGCCAGGACACTTTAACTCGTAAATCCACAACTCATCTCGACGGCTTACATAATGAACTCCTCACATGAGGCTCCCTACTATTGTAGTAGTTGATAAAATATATAGATATAAGTTTTGATCCGAAAAGTTACATGTCCGATATTTGAATAAACTTAGGAAAGTTTATTAGTACATGAAGATTGTTATTAGGGGTAGTTTCATAAGTCTTGAATGACCATTTTCTCTTGGTAATATCTCATGGTTTCCTTTTAGGTGAAGTAGATCCAAATTGCTTGTTCATGTTATCGCCTAATTCATTGTTTCATGTTTACGCCTATGTAAGTTGTTATGGTCATTTCGTCATGGCCTAGCCATGACCTTTGGTCCTTGTTCCAAGGTCATGAGACACAACCTTGGCTCTAGCCATGGTTGTGGTCTTGATTATAGGTCATAAGACCTCATGTTCCTTTTTAAAGTATAACCATAATCTAGTGACTTATATATATGTAAATAGCTGTTAAGAAATTGAGAAATATCTCACTCAGAAAGCGTTTTCAAGGCTCGAGCTTCTTTGCTCCTGAAGGAAAACGTGATTTCGGACAACTTTCGTGTTTTAACTTTTTGATGAATCGGACCAGAAATGCCTCTTTTTGCGTGTTTAATGTTTCTGTAACAGAAAGTTTTGGCAGCTTTGCCGCAAAGTTTTGGTAATTTCAAATCGTCATAACTTTTGACTCGTGTACTCGTTTTAGGTGGTTCAAATTGCTATGTTTTCCTTGTTAGGTCCTCTACTACAATATGTAATGATCCAATATCATATTTTTACCATTTTGATCAGGTTATACCAACAAAGTCACTAGTTTACTTGTTTTATGAACTTGTCTTATCAATCATGTACAATAACTTGTTTTGCTCACTTTTATACATCATGGACATGCATACAAGACATAATATAGCAAGAATAGTATGTAAATAACATGAACATGATTATTTAACAAGAATCAAGTTAGGGTTTGGCTTACAACTTGTGAAGAAACTAACTAGAACCAAGATCAAGACCAAGAACCACTACTTAATCTTCCAAAACCTTTCCAACCATAGCCATGCTTCCATATCAAAAACCCTATCTTATAATCCCTTGATAAACACTAATCTATCACAAAAACAAGCCTTAGTAAAAATCTTCACTAAGAACACTTGGAAATTTGATGAGTTTTTGTGGTGTTTTATGGTGATTTTATGGTTGAAAGGTGTTAAGGATCAACTAAGAATTATGACTTGAACTTGTGATGGATTGAATGAGCAAGATTAATGATCAAAATGGTGAGTTAAGGTTGTTTTGGGTCGTTGGTATGGCCAAGGAGGGGAAGAGAAAGATTAAATAAGGTCTTGAGGAGGTTAGAACTAGGACTAGTCAACCCTTGGTGAGCAAGTTTAACACATGTAAGGATCTAAGACCATCAAGCTTGAGATCAAGCCACACAAGGCTGAATTCCCCCCCCCCCCTAGGTTGGTTCCTAAACTTGGGGGACAAGGTGTGGACTTTGCTTGGTATTATCCTAAGTATTAGGAAGACTTTTGACTCCGGGAAATGACAACCGTAAATGATTAGGCCTCAAAACGTAAAACCGGGTGTCGTAAAATTATGGAACTTTAAAGTATTGTTAGACATGTCCATATGTCCCATAATAAAATATAAAATAAGTGGTAGGTTCCATTTGGGTGGTAAAACCCTGCTAAAAACTGGAAACACGGGTCTAAAACGCGTAATACGTAAAACGTACGAATATTGCGTAAAATTTAGAAAAGTAAAATGTTACTTTTCTAATATGATATAAATGATTTAAAAAGACTTATAATGTCTAGACTGGGCTCAGTCTAGTGTCGGTTGGTATTAAATGTCTTTTAGACATCAAACCGTAAGCCTAAAAATCACGAAATGACTTATAAAATCAAGGAATGGTTTTTGGTCAATGGAGGAGGGAAAAATATGTTGACTTTTTCTAATAAGTTGAAAACTCAAATCTTTTTAGAAACGCGGTGCAGGTATAGGCTAAGGTTACGGCTGAGTAAAAACGCTTAAAACTGAAAATTCCAGTTTTTCGCGGCCGAGGTTTATTTTGGTCATGTTTTTCTCAGTCATGATTTATTCTCAAATAAATCATGAGTGTGTCTAACATTTTTCTGATACGGGGAAAATTAACGCGACCGAATTTCGTTGTGCGTAGAATTTTTGAATGACGTTTTACCCTAAAACGTGTAATTCCGTGTAATTCCTTAATAACTTTCACGAAAATGGGCTTATGAATGTCAAACTTTTAATTTGCCATGTGTCACACCCCCAATTTACCTGACTTGCAGCGGAATGGAATGCCTGGGGGTGTAACTGTCATAGCACCATAACAAGGAAATATTGAACGACCTAAAGTGTCGTTTGGAAAATACATATCGTTTGATTTATTTAAAAGCATCCAGTGCTACAAAACATAGGTCCCCAAAGGTTGAAACGTTTACAGAAAACAAGTTCAGGAAATGTCAAACGATAATTTACACAAGTGCATGAAAAATCCAAAATGTAGTGCGTCATCCCTGGCACACCCTAATGTGACTCCATGCATGTAATATGATGATACCTTAGTTACCTGAAAATACATTGCGAAAACGGTTAACACGAATGTTGGTGAATAATCATAGGTTTATGAAATGTAATGTTTGTACGGCCACCACAAGTATAAATGCATGACAAAAGTCACGTAAAATAGTACAATAGACCTTAAGCTCATGACACCGAAGCTATGACTGATGAAATTCTATGCCCCTCCTGAATGTTCTGCCAAACACTCAAATGTAAAAGACATGACATGCATCCGCTTACTGTTGGTAATCACTACCACGGATGGAGGCGTCACCCTCAATAGATCTATCCACTCACTCTCGCTTAACGGTAAATTAACGGTTCATGATGTTACAGGGGACTTATCACATGGCAGACAAGCTACTTAAGCTATGTACATAGGTTTTGATACTTGGGCTCGTACTAAAATGTTGCAATGTATTCTCCCCCGTGGGATTTGAAAACAATAAAAATGTATACGGGGCTATGAAAACTCACCTCAACTGATGATACTGATGATAATATGAAGTGAACAACAATGCACGGTTAGCTGCCGCAACCTAATATGAATGATGAACGATCTCATTTAGATCACCAAATGATGTTATGAATGTCCATGCTCATGTTCCTATACCACTCTACTCTTTGGAAAAACACTTGTGTTATCAAAATATATAATCCAAGAATTTGGAAAAATATTGCTATTAGAAAATAAAATAAGCTAGTTGCAATATATATACTTATATATATATCGTATGTTTCCATGTTAGTGTTGAAATCCTCGGGTTGTAATCCTTGAAATATCGCCTTGAAATGATGAAAATATACTTGTAATAACTAATACTTCATTAGTTATAAAATTTGGTACTTGATATTATTTCTAGCTTATAAAAGTACTACGTAGTTTTAGTGTCAATTTTTACTAAAAGCTGTCAAAATAAAAATGGGTTTAGCCGATATTCAAACGTGAATATCTTTGTCGTTATATGTCCGTTTTACTTGTTCTTTATATCCACGGTTACGTCTTAGTATGTAGTAATATATTTTGGAAAGCTCGGCTCCTCCGGGTTACGTCTAAAGCCTCTTTTTGTCCAATGAAAAACGTCCAACAGCAACTATTTTCCAGAAAAATACTTTTCGTCAACAATCTTGCAAAAATCATAACTTCTTCGTTATAAACTCTTTTTAATCCGTTCTTTCGCCTACGGATTCGTTTTTGAAAGTATTTTCTAAAAATTTTGCCAAAGTTTCCTTGGTGTTTACTGATTTTCCAGAAAATAACAAAATGGGACAGCATGTTTATAAACTTGTTAGAAATCTATTTCAAAGGTTCAAAACTAGTTCCAACTTCAACCAAAACTCTTGCAAACTTCACAAAACTAATCTAATCCTACCATACACCTTCTTAGGGTGCCATGGGTTCCTAATGACTAGAAATCAAGTTAATTTAACATGGGAACACCTAAATCACAATCTAGGGTTTGTATGTTTCAAAAGTCTTCAAAAATAAAGTGGTATAACTAGTATGAGCATGAAATTAAGCATGATTACCATGATATATAAGTGTTAATTAGAAGAAAACTTGAAAATAAATTTGTATACTCACTTTGAAATATGAGGTGATTGAATGACTAGAAACCTTGGATTACTTGTGTATTTCTTGCTTGATTCTTGATTAGGCAAGTATAATGAACAACTTTGGTGCTTTAACTTTTGTAAAAACTTCACTTGATCTATGTTTTTGGGTTTGGGTCGTGGGGTTGCAAGAGAGAAAGAGATGGGAAGATTTTTCTTCTTAGCTAAAAGTGTATGAAATGATTTATGGTTTATGTTTAGGTATTAGTTTTTGAGGTTTATTAGTATAGTAATAGAAAATTAATGCATTAGGTTAAAGGGGTGTTCATGTGGCCGGTTATGGTGAGCCAAGGGGGGGGGGTAGGGGTACTTGTGATTTAATTAGAAAACTTATGTAGTTTAAGTGTTAGTTTGTGTTATTTGTTAAAATCGGGTATCGGGTTTAATAGAAGTAAATGTTCACAAAGTTATCCGGGATGAAATAAAGTTATAATAATGATAAAAATATATTAAAAATATGTTGGGTACAATTACTGAGTGATCGGGTGATTATTGTTTAGTTTTCACGAAAACTGTCGTTATATTCATAAGCGTACGTTATAAATAAAATAAATTTCCAAAATACTGGGTAACTGAATGTTATAACTTTTATGATGTTAAAATGGATATAAAAATATGTCGGGACCATTGTGGGAATATTTAGATATATTCGTCGTGTATAAACCGGGTGTTAACGTTTACTATAAATACTTATACGTAAAAACGTTAAATGTATCAAATATATAAATTTGAAAATCCTGAGAGTGGTATAACATGAAAATGCTGTTATGATGAAATGCAGACTATCTCCAGTCCGTATGCAGTGTCCTTAGCACTAATGAAATGAATTCGCACCTAAACCAATCCGGTTACGCGAATTTGAATACCCGTAAACTAAATTTACGATGAAATGAGTAATGCAAGTGAATAGTGAAAACTTTTCCGGAAATGAATAGTGTTCAGTGAATAGTAAATTTCTCAAAAGTTTCTCAGAATCTCAAACTGACCTCAAAAATGATGAATAGTAAAACGATGAATAGTGTTTTTGATGAATAGTGATTTATGAATAGTAAAAAGTCGAAGTTTGGGAAAATGACCTGAAATGGTAAATGACCTGTAATGGTGAGTTGTGACATCCGCCCACCCAAATAGGAATTCAGTCCCTGAATTCAGCTAGTGTTGGTCTCGGTAATAGGTTTGGTGAAAATGTGTGGATACTTGCGTTGCATTTGGTCCTCTCGTTCCCAAGTAAACTCAGGACCTCTTCGAGAATTCCAGCGAACCTTAACGATCGGAATTCTACTCTGCTTTAACTGCTTGACCTCTCGGTCCATGATTTCAACTGGTTCCTCCACAAAGTTAAGCTTGTCATCTAGCTGAATCTCTTCTAATGGTATAACTGAAGACTCATCTGAAAGGCATTTCTTGAGGTTTGAGACATGAAATGTATTATGTACGTTGCTGAGTTCTGATGGTAGTTCAAGCTTGTAAGCTACTGGACCAATCCTTTCCAGTATCTTAAATGGACCAATGTATCTCGGGTTCAACTTCCCACGCTTTCCAAATCGTATCACGCCCTTCCAAGGCGAGACTTTCAACATGACCTTGTCTCCAACCTGGAATTCCAATGGTTTACGTCTAACATCTGCGTAGCTCTTCTGTCGGCTTCTAGCTGTTTCAAGCCTATCTCAAATCTGTATTATCTTTTCTGTTGTTTCCCTAACCATCTCTGGACCTGTGCATTGTACCTCTCCAACTTCGGCCCAACAAACTGGTGAACGACACTTACGACCATAAAGTGCCTCAAATGGTGCTGCTTTAATACTTGAATGGTAACTGTTGTTATAAGAGAACTCGATTAATGGCAAATGGTTAGCCCAACCATTCCCAAAGTCAATCACACATGCTCGCAGCATGTCCTCCAGTGTCTGAATAGTTCTCTCACTCTGACCATCAGTCTGTGGATGGTAAGCAGTGCTCATGTCTAACTTGGATCCAAAGGAATCTTGTAATGACTTCCAAAAGTTTGATGTAAAGCGACTATCCCTGTCTGAAATGATAGAAACTGGTGCTTCATGCCTCGAGACTATTTCCTTGACATAAAGTCTAGCAAGCTGTTCCATGGAATAAGTCTCTCTAATAGGGATAAAATGTACTGATTTAGTAAGACGATCAACAATTACCCAAATAGCATCGAAACCTCCTGACGTCTTGGGTAGTTTAGTAACAAAGTCCATTGTAATACGTTCCCACTTCCATTGTGGAATTTCTGGTTGTTGAAGTAGTCCTGACGGTTTTTGGTACTCGGCTTTCACTTTAGCACAAGTAAGGCATTTGCTGACATATGTAGCTATTTCTGCTTTCATGTTCGGCCACCAATACAGCTTTTTGAGATCCTGATACATCTTGTCAGAACCTGGGTGAATAGAGTACTTTGACTTATGCGATTCATGCATAATCAAATCTCGTACTCCACCATAGAGTGGTATCCAACTTCGATCCTTGAAGCATAACACTCCATCTGCTCTCTTAACGAAACCATTCTTGTTTTCTGGCATACCATAAAGTTTCTCCTGTGGCCGATTTTCCTCCTTGAGAGCCTCAATCTAAGCTTCTAAGATTTTTGATGGTAATGGTGAAATAATAGTCATTCCTAATGACCTGACCCTCAAAGGTTTGAGTCGTTCCTTTCTGCTAAGTGCATCTGCTACGACATTTGCTTTTCCTGGGTGATATCGGATTTCACAATCGTAATCACTCAACAATTCTAGCCAACGACGTTGTCTCATGTTGAGTTCCTTTTGATCAAGTATATGCTGTAAGCTCTTGTGGTCGGTAAAAATTACACATTTAGTACCATAAAGGTAGTGTCTCCAAATCTTGAGTGCAAAAACAACAGCACCCAACTCCAAGTCGTGTGTAGTGTAATTCTTCTCGTGTGTCTTAAGCTGTCTAGATGCATAAGCTATCACCTTCTCGTTTTGCATTAGCACAGCTCCAAGCCCTTTATGCGAAGCATCGCAATATACCACAAAGTTCTCAATACCTTCTGGTAGTGACAAAATCGGTGCACTACAAAGCTTCTGCTTCAATAACTGAAATGCAGATTCTTGTTTCTCTCCCCACTCGTACTTTTGATTCTTTTGTGTCAGCTTAGTCAGCGACTTCGCTATATTAGAAAACCCTTCGATAAACCTTCTGTAATATCCTGCAAGTCCTAAGAATTGACGAATTTCTGTAGGAGACTTGGGTGTAGCCCAATCCTTTACTGCCTCAATCTTTGCTGGATCGACTTGTAATCCTTGGCTATCAATGACATGGCCAAGAAATTGAACTCTTTGTATCCAAAAGTCACACTTTGAAAATTTGGCATACAATTGCTCCTTCTTGAGTAGTTCCAATATTGTTCTGAGGTGTGCTTCATGCTCTTTTTTACTCTTGGAATAAATCAGGATATCGTCAATGAACACAATCACATACTTATCAAGATATGGTTTGCATACTCTGTTCATGAGATCCATGAATACCGCAGGTGCATTCGTTAATCCAAAAGGCATCACTTGAAACTCATAATGGCCATAACGTGTTCTGAATGCCGTTTTCGGGATATCTTCTTCCCGAACTCTGAGTTGATGGTAACCTGATCTTAAATCAATCTTGGAATAAAAACAGGAACCTTGTAGCTGATCAAACAAGTCATCAATCCTAGGTAGTGGATAACGATTCTTCACCGTTAACTTGTTCAGCTCACGATAGTCTATGCACATTCTGAAAGATCCATCCTTCTTCTTCACAAACAAAACCGGTGCTCCCTAAGGCGAGGAACTCGGTCTAATGAATCCTTTGTCTAAAAGCTCTTGTAACTGGTTAGACAATTCTTGCATCTCAGAAGGTGCAAGTCTATATGGTGCTCGTGCAATTGGTGCAGCTCCTGGCACCAACTCAATCTGAAATTCAACCTGACGTGTAGGTGGCAGTCCTGGTAATTCTTCCGGAAAAACTTCTGGAAATTCCTTAACAATAGGCACATCTTCAAGTCGTTTCTCATCCGACTTCTTTTCCGTTATATGAGCCAAGAATGCATAACAACCCTTCTTTATGTACTTCTCGGTTTTAATGCATGATACGATACTGAGTCTAGTTCCACTTCGCTCCCCGCGAACAACCAAAGTTTCACCTCCATAAGAAAGATGAACAACTTTCTCATCACAAATGATCCTTGCACGATATCGAGACAACCAATCCATACCGATAACGATGTCAAAACTTCCAAGTTCTACGGGCATAAGGTCTATATTGAATGGGTGATTTAGGAAATTGATGGTGCAACTACGGATAACGGTGTTGGTGTTAACTAAAGACCCATCGGCTAATTCAACAATGTAGGGAATGTCTAAGGTAGTTGGTTCTATGTTAAGTAAAGGTGCAAATGTAATAGAAACAAAACTTCTATCCGCTCCTGAATCAAATAAAATGGATGCATAACGATTATTAACGAGGAACGTACCCGTAACAACATTCGGGTCCTCACGGGCATCTTCTCCTCCCATAACATAAGCCCTTCCTCGAGCTACTCCTCCCTGATTCCCAGCTCTTTGATCATTCCTCTTTGGGCAATTGTACTGGAAATGACCCAACTCTCCACAACCATAACATGCTCCTGGTTGGTTCTGATTAATTATTCCTCGTGGTGCTTTGCAGTCCTTAGTCCAATGACCGACTTTTCCACAGTTCTGACAAGCTCTAGGACAATTCCCAGGGTTATGATGAGTTCGACATTTGTTACACTTGGGTAGTTTTCCAATATATCCTTTTCCTTCTGTTGGTCCTGCAGCATAGACCTTTGCCACTTCCTGCCTCTTAGGTGCTGGTTGGTTAGCATTCCCACCTTGGTTATTATCAAACTTCCTCTTGTTGTTATTGTTGTTTTGGTTATTGGGGTAGTTGCGGTTTCGGTTATTGTTATAGTTGTTGTTGTTGTTTCAAGTGTTGTTGTAGTTGGTATTGTTGGAACGGTTATTGTTGTTGTTTGCAGCAGACTTTCCTTTCAACACTTGGACCATAAGTTTCTGAGTTATACGAATGGCCTCTTCCATTGTTTGTGGGTCGAAAGACATCACATCCCCTCGGATGCTTTCGGGTAATCCCCCAGTAAAGTTCTCCATCTTTTTCTCAGCGTCCGGAACCATAGTTGGACATAGTGTAGCCAACTCCTGAAACTTCCTGATATAAGTCTCAATGTCATCTCCTTTAGTTACTAACTGGTAGAATTCTGTTTCCAACTTTTGCACCTCAGTACGAGGGCAAAACTTCTTAGTCATTAGCTTTTTGAATTCAGCCCAAGTGAGTTTGTAGGCATTCTCCATACCAATAGGCTGAGCATACGAATTCCACCAAGACATGGCTTCATCCAGTAGCATACCTGTAGCAAACTTTACCTTGTTAACCTCCTGACAACCACACATGAGAAAAACGTTCTCAGTCTTCTCAAACCAGCGGATTAAAGCAACCGCTCCCTCAGTGCCCTTATACTTGATAGGATCACTAGTCTTGAAATCCTTCCAAGTACATTCACGTCTAGTAGTGGGTTGAACCACTTCAGTAGTAGGTGGAACCACAGCAGCCCTAGCAGCAACTTCAGCTCTCTCAGTCTCCAGAGCTTCTGCTATACTATCCCTGACCAACTTGCGGATAGCTGCTTGTGTCATAGCGGGTGTTTCTGATGTAGCCTTTGCTTTCTTTGGCGCCATACTTCTGATAATTAATAATCGACAACAACCATGAGAAAACTATAATAGAAATAGTCATCGTACAAAAATATACGCCCACAACATGTATATATACAACCACAACAAGTTTAAATACAACCACGACATGTATAGATACAACCACAACAAGTATAAATACGTTAACCATAAAGAGCAACCATGAAACATCATAAATATAATCACAACACATGAATATAATACATGAAAATTTCGGCCTACATGGACCGATATATATATAGCACAACATTTCCAACATAGTAGAGTCGCACTTGATATATTTGTTTATACAACAACCAAAAGACTACAAGTTCTTGAACTACGTCCCACACCTCGGGACTAGGAAATAATAAAAGCTAATACAATACTAGTGTATGTCTATGCTCCTCCAGGTGCTCCAGATGGTCCAGGCTCTCCCCTCAAGCGGCGAATCTCACGATCCATCGCAACCACGATCTCCTCTAGATGCTGAACTCGTAACTGAGAAGAAACATCCCTGCGCTCCATCACTATCAACCTCTCATGTGCTACAGCCAACTGGTGTGTCAGCTCTCCCTGAGCCTCCTGTGTAGTCTGAGCTCTATCCCGAATCCCTGGTAGCTCACCTCTAAGCTGGTCAATCAGCTCCTGATGTCCCAACTGTCGAGCCTCAAGCCCATGATATGACACATCGATACTAACTCTACCTAACAGTAAACCCTCGATCTGCTCCTCAGCCGCCTCTAGTCGAGGAGTGATATCCTCATCAACCCTATAGTCCAAACTATCAATCTGATCCTGATGAGCCCCTAGCTGGCCCTCTAATGTAACATCTGCAGGCTCCCTAACAACAGTAGGCTCACTAGCAACAGTAGGCTCCCTAGCAGCAGTAGGCTCTCTAGCAACAGTAGGCTCCCTAGCAGCTGCTGCTCTCGAACACTCCCCTACATGGTATACTGGTGGTGGTTCTGCTGATTCTGACTCTGTAGTAGGGGAATCTGGTGCAGTAAACCTAGCACGCTTCCTAGGTGGCAATAGTGAAACAGATATGCATGCAGTAGCAGGTATGGCTGGTGGTGGTGTAGGTAACATAGGAATAGTGGGTACCTTAAAGGTAGATGTAATAGGGCAAACACTCTTCCTAGCAACTCTAATGGTCTTACTACTAGGAAACATAAGCATAGGTTTTGATGGACTAGTGGTAGTAGGGGATGATGTGTCGGTGGGTGCACGGGTACTCTCGGGTGGTGCAATAGGGGCAACATGAGAAGTAGGAGCTGTCTCATCCTCCTCAAAAGGCTCTGTTTCCTCACCTGATGCCGAGAATGGCAACACAGGTACAAGAGGAATAGGTGGTGGTGAACGGGCAGTAGAAGACATAGAGCCTTCAATATCGGAGTCTGTGATGGTGTACAGTATAACAACATTTGGGTTTGCAGACATGGTTCTGTGATAATCAAGGTGAAATAAAAATAAATAACTCGTATAATGAAATCACCTAAAACAATGAACATGCACTTATGAAGAAATGATGATATGCTATGATAATGTGGTTATAGTCTAGGGTCAATGATACATCCTAGTTCTCTATAACCTTAGCTCTGGTACCAATCTGTCACACCCCCAATTTACCTGACTTGCAGCGGAATGGAATGCCTGGGGGTGTAACTGTCATAGCACCATAACAAGGAAATATTGAACGACCTAAAGTGTCGTTTGGAAAATACATATCGTTTGATTTATTTAAAAGCATCCAGTGCTACAAAACATAGGTCCCCAAAGGTTGAAACGTTTACAGAAAACAAGTTCAGGAAATGTCAAACGATAATTTACACAAGTGCATGAAAAATCCAAAATGTAGTGCGTCATCCCTGGCACACCCTAATGTGACTCCATGCATGTAATATGATGATACCTTAGTTACCTGAAAATACATTGCGAAAACGGTCAACACGAATGTTGGTGAATAATCATAGGTTTATGAAATGTAATGTTTGTACGGCCACCACAAGTATAAATGCATGACAAAAGTCACGTAAAATAGTACAATAGACCTTAAGCTCATGACACCGAAGCTATGACTGATGAAATTCTATGCCCCTCCTGAATGTTCTGCCAAACACTCAAATGTAAAAGACATGACATGCATCCGCTTACTGTTGGTAATCACTACCACGGATGGAGGCGTCACCCTCAATAGATCTATCCACTCACTCTCGCTTAACGGTAAATTAACGGTTCATGATGTTACAGGGGACTTATCACATGGCAGACAAGCTACTTAAGCTATGTACATAGGTTTTGATACTTGGGCTCGTACTAAAATGTTGCAATGTATTCTCCCCCGTGGGATTTGAAAACAATAAAAATGTATACGGGGCTATGAAAACTCACCTCAACTGATGATACTGATGATAATATGAAGTGAACAACAATGCACGGTTAGCTGACGCAACCTAATATGAATGATGAACGATCTCATTTAGATCACCAAATGATGTTATGAATGTCCATGCTCATGTTCCTATACCACTCTACTCTTTGGAAAAACACTTGTGTTATCAAAATATATAATCCAAGAATTTGGAAAAATATTGCTATTAGAAAATAAAATAAGCTAGTTGCAATATATATACTTATATATATATCGTATGTTTCCATGTTAGTGTTGAAATCCTCGGGTTGTAATCCTTGAAATATCGCCTTGAAATGATGAAAATATACTTGTAATAACTAATACTTCATTATTTATAAAATTTGGTACTTGATATTATTTCTAGCTTATAAAAGTACTACGTAGTTTTAGTGTCAATTTTTACTAAAAGCTGTCAAAATAAAAATGGGTTTAGCCGATATTCAAACGTGAATACCTTTGTCGTTATATGTCCGTTTTACTTGTTCTTTATATCCACGGTTACGTCTTAGTATGTAGTAATATATTTTGGAAAGCTCGGCTCCTCCGGGTTATGTCTAAAGCCTCTTTTTGTCCAATGAAAAACGTCCAACAGCAACTATTTTCCAGAAAAATACTTTTCGTCAACAATCTTGCAAAAATCATAACTTCTTCGTTATAAACTCTTTTTAATCCGTTCTTTCGCCTACGGATTCGTTTTTGAAAGTATTTTCTAAAAATTTTGCCAAAGTTTCCTTGGTGTTTACTGATTTTCCAGAAAATAACAAAATGGGACAGCATGTTTATAAACTTGTTAGAAATCTATTTCAAAGGTTCAAAACTAGTTCCAACTTCAACCAAAACTCTTGCAAACTTCATAAAACTAATCTAATCCTACCATACACCTTCTTAGGGTGCCATGGGTTCCTAATGACTAGAAATCAAGTTAATTTAACATGGGAACACCTAAATCACAATCTAGGGTTTGTATGTTTCAAAAGTCTTCAAAAATAAAGTGGTATAACTAGTATGAGCATGAAATTAAGCATGATTACCATGATATATAAGTGTTAATTAGAAGAAAACTTGAAAATAAATTTGTATACTCACTTTGAAATATGAGGTGATTGAATGACTAGAAACCTTGGATTACTTGTGTATTTCTTGCTTGATTCTTGATTAGGCAAGTATAATGAACAACTTTGGTGCTTTAACTTTTGTAAAAACTTCACTTGATCTATGTTTTTGGGTTTGGGTCGTGGGGTTGCAAGAGAGAAAGAGATGGGAAGATTTTTCTTCTTAGCTAAAAGTGTATGAAATGATTTATGGTTTATGTTTAGGTATTAGTTTTTGAGGTTTATTAGTATAGTAATAGAAAATTAATGCATTAGGTTAAAGGGGTGTTCATGTGGCCGGTTATGGTGAGCCAAGGGGGGGGGGGGTAGGGGTACTTGTGATTTAATTAGAAAACTTATGTAGTTTAAGTGTTAGTTTGTGTTATTTGTTAAAATCGGGTATCGGGTTTAATAGAAGTAAATGTTCACAAAGTTATCCGGGATGAAATAAAGTTATAATAATGATAAAAATATATTAAAAATATGTTGGGTACAATTACTGAGTGATCGGGTGATTATTGTTTAGTTTTCACGAAAACTGTCGTTATATTCATAAGCGTACGTTATAAATAAAATAAATTTCCAAAATACTGGGTAACTGAATGTTATAACTTTTATGATGTTAAAATGGATATAAAAATATGTCGGGACCATTGTGGGAATATTTAGATATATTCGTCGTGTATAAACCGGGTGTTAACGTTTACTATAAATACTTATACGTAAAAACGTTAAATGTATCAAATATATAAATTTGAAAATCCTGAGAGTGGTATAACATGAAAATGCTGTTATGATGATATGCAGACTATCTCCAGTCCGTATGCAGTGTCCTTAGCACTAATGAAATGAATTCGCACCTAAACCAATCCGGTTACGCGAATTTGAATACCCGTAAACTAAATTTACGATGAAATGAGTAATGCAAGTGAATAGTGAAAACTTTTCCGGAAATGAATAGTGTTCAGTGAATAGTAAATTTCCCAAAAGTTTCTCAGAATCTCAAATTGACCTCAAAAATGATGAATAGTAAAACGATGAATAGTGTTTTGATGAATAGTGATTTATGAATAGTAAAAAGTCGAAGTTTGGGAAAATGACCTGAAATGGTAAATGACCTGTAATGGTGAGTTGTGACACCATGGAAATGATTTATCACTTCAGCCCAAGAAATAAAAATCAAATTTCGGGAAAATTTTCGGGAAAAATGAATAGTAAAAGTGATAGTGAAATTTTCGGGAATAGTAAATATCCTGAAAATGCGAATTGTTACACCACTTTTCGATATTGGGTAGCTTCAACTTCTGGTTCATCTTTTGCTTTTGACATCTTGAGTCCCGATTCCATCGGACATAAAGTTGCATTGCAATCTTCCATACCAGCTTCTTTCAAGATCTTCCTTGCATATCTCTCTTGTTTGATCTCCACGCAATCTTTTTCTTGTGAGACTTCGATACCTAAGTAATAAGTTAACTCACCAAGATCCGACATTTCAAATTGAGACACCATTCTCCTTTTGAACTTGTTTATGAGGTCTAAGCTCGTCCCAGTCACGAATAAATCATCCCCATTAACCGCAACAATGATAAATTCTCCATTGGGCACCCTTCTATAGATCGTATTTTCGTGCACGCATTGTAGAAAACCCATCTCTTTTAAAGTACTATCGAGCTCCTTACGATCACCATTTAGAAGAGCCGTTTTCATATCCAAGTGATGAATCTTCCATCCTTTCCCCGCTGCAAGAGCAATCAAAAGTCGTATGGTCTCGAGTCGAGCTACCGGCGTGAAGACTTCATCACATTCATCGCGAACTGATTCATGTTCATCATCTACTGTAGCATGAACAGTAACTGGTACTGTAGTGTGAACAGTAACAAGGTTGTGAACAATAGCTTCTGGGCTGTGAACAGTCATTCGTAGGATGCTATTGTGACCCGTTAAGTGTTGTTCGTTTCCAGCAGCTTCCAAGTCTGAATCCTCGTTAGTTCTTTTGTCCCATAACACATTAAACGTACCATGTTCTTTTCCCGATTGGCATGCATTTTTTTACCAACTTTTAGCTGAGCCTTACAAAGACGATTTGCACTTCGCGGAACCTTTATAAGTAGACTTCCACAACTATCTCGCATGGTTAAGAAATCACCTCGGATACAAATATCATAACCAGATATTGTCGCTTGTCCGAGACTTATCACATTATTTTGAAGAGCGGGAATATAATAGACATCTTTCAACAATTTTTGTTCTCTGTTCTTACCTTGGAACAAAATCGAGCCTTTTCCCTTTATACTCACACATGAACCATCTTCGAACCTAACACGTCCAATAATATTTTCATTTAATTCAGAAAAGTAAGAGTAATTACCATGTGATTACTTGCACCATTGTCAAAATACCATACATCGTCTTCATTGGTATTTGGCTCGCACTTTGGTGGAGTGTACTTTTCTTCATTCATGAAAATCGTTTCTTGAACCAGGTTCCTCATAAAGAACGTTCCTTCCTCATGATACACATCTTTCTCTTGCGTCTCATTAAGGTTAACTTCATGGTTTTGGTTTCGTTCAGGGCATCTTGAAGCAAAGTGTCCATACTCATCACAACGGTAACACTGTATATGTGAGAGATCACGTTTCTCATGTTGCTTACCCTTTTGTTCATTATCATCATGGTTTTTCGAGGAGTCACGTTTACCTTGGTTTTGATTGTTGCCCCTACCACGTCCACGACCACGAGAGT
The DNA here is from genome assembly GCA_030686995.1 of Artemisia argyi. Taxonomy (NCBI): domain Eukaryota; kingdom Viridiplantae; phylum Streptophyta; class Magnoliopsida; order Asterales; family Asteraceae; genus Artemisia; species Artemisia argyi. Next base: position 196,876,673 of record CM060687.1, on the reverse strand, counting down.
ACGAACCATGTCCTCTTCCTCCACTTGAGTCATTATTCCTATTGGAATTTTCAGTCCTAGCATAAAGCAAATTCTCTTGAGCATCGTTTGCTTTATCTTCTTCTTTCACTCTTTCTTCATACGCTTTCAATCGTCCAACCACATCCTCAAACCCCGTTGTTTTAAGGTCTAAAACTTGCTCCAGGGCTGCCACGATATGGACAAACCGTCTAGGAAGACTTGTGAGAAACTTCTTTACCAGCTTATGTTCCGACATGACTTCTCCAAGCGTGGCTGACTTAGAAGCAATACCCGATAGCGTTGAGGCATATGCATCTATAGTACTGTTATCTGACATCTTCAGATTCTCGAACTCCGTAATTAAGGTTTGAAGCCTAGCTTCTTACACACGATCAGCCCCTAGGTTACGGGTTTTTATTGCATCCCGCATCTCCTTCCCGGTTTTCAAATTCCCGATTTGCAAAATCAAATCTTCTAGGATCGATTGAAACAATAAGCCTTTAACTATACTGTTTTTCTTGGCATCGTCTGAGCCCGGATCTACCACATCCCATACTCCATGAATTCCAAGAAGAACTTCCATACGCATCATCCATATGGTATAGTTTGTTGACGTTAACAACGGACACTGAAACGTCAAAGTAGTATCCTTTACGGGCGGTTGTGAGCTTTCTCCCACCACCATGCTTGTTCTAGGTCTTGATCGTGTATACGTTTGTAACGGTGAACTTTCCAGCCCTTTTATCATGGCTAGAATTAGTGTAAAACAGAGAGACAATCAACAGCCCAATGGACTGTTTCCAACTCACTAATGTAATTGGGCTGGGCTTTAATCAGTTTATAAACCGATTAATGAAACACAATACGACTTAAACCAACAGGTACACAGGTAGGTAAGTCGATTTGTTTTGTTTTGTTTTTTTTTTCTTCTTTAAACCTGTGTCGCTGATACAGTATCAATCTGATCAAACACTACAGATTTGAGTCCAAGATTGGTTGCTGGTTAACTGGTTTGTGTAACTCTATAACGCAGTTACAAATTACCAAAGAGCTGCAATCAGGTTTCGTATCTGATCTAAAGAAACCCACACGTCTAACCACAAGTTCACAGGCTAGAATCGATCACTGGATTTAATCTTTACTGGAAACCTTTAATTGAAGGTACTGATTACCAGGAGCTTTTCACCAGACCTGATAAAAACCAACAACTTAAATCTTCGCGTCAACTTCTGTTTCTCAAGGTTTGATCAAATACACAACTCAACCACGGGTTCGCAGGTTAGAGTCCAAGATTGTTGCTGTAAACCCTTAATCGCAGGTTACAGGTCTTCCAAGGTTTCACAGAAGCTCTGATGCCAATTGTGGTTATCAGAGGGTAAAGTAGCAGAAGCACAAAACAAGAACACGACACAAGGTATTGCTGCCAAACACGTTGATTTTATTTATTGAAAGAAACTAACACAAAACTCCAATAAGATACAGAGGTAAATCCCTACCCTTCATGGTATATATAGACTAACCTATTCTTGTTAGACTATAACTAGGATTACTCTTTTACTTAAACTTATAATTATCTAACTTGCTGGAAGATAACTAATACATATTAAGTTGGAGTTGCACTCCACCTTATATTCCTTGATTCTGATCCACGCATTGCAGCCACAATCAAACTTCAATTCCGACTAGGAATACTCTGAATTTGGTGACATGCCTTTAAGCCACATCCAAACTCAGAATTCGCCAACGATGTACACACGCATAAAGAACATCAACCTTCACTCTTACATGATTTTATAACTATCCATGTTTCACTCAGCATTTTTTCGATACTCAAAGTAAAAAAGGAATGTTGATGAGAACAGGAAAAATTCTTACACCGGTCGAAACTCGAGGCCACATATAATTAGGCCAGACATAGTTCCTTCATGACTTGTAAACTTCATATCAATAGAAAGAGAATCATCTTTGAATTCATGAGTTGAGTTAAATTTCCACAGTTGAATCTCCATCCATCCATCTTCCCTTTGTTTCGGAACCCGAGTGATACCATTTATGTTCAATGGGCTTGGGGTTATAAAATAAACAAATTCAGCCTCATTGTTTTCTTTGTGGAGTACGTCTCGTACTTTTACTGGACAATGCAACCCCTGGCAATTTTCTGAAAGCTTGAACACAAGGTAACACACGTATTCTGTATCTTGTGACAACATTTGACTTTTGATCGTGCAATTAAGATGAAATACTTGTTGTGGTAAAAGCTCAATCACCTCTTGAAATCTACATGCAGGATAGATTAAGAACGAAGTTATAAACTGTATAAAGACAGGAAACTACATCCAAGAAGTGAAACTTTTGTCAACCATTTAATCAAAAATTTTAATTGTCGACTACAAATCGGAAAACACTGGGTTAGAAAATCTACTTTTTCGTGTGACATCTACATATTTGGATGTACAACAAAAAGGTTTAGTGGTTAAAGGTAGTGCTAGCAATTCGTGTGGGAATCAAACTTGTCAACCCCAACTTGTTTAAACATAACTTGAACACGACCCATTTAACCCGCTTATCTAACTCGGTTGGCGGTTTAGTGAGTTACACCAGTTAAATATGTTAAATGGGTTGGCAGGTTGCCTCTTTTAACCCATATAGCACCTTTAAACAAATATAAAATTAGTATTTTCTTTTAAAAATAACTTAAATGAGTTTTCGGGTCGACCTATTTAACCCAACCCAACTCGAAACCTGTTTACACCCAACCATAACCTGTTTATTTTTGTATCGGTCTCGTGTCGTGTTTCATATAGTGTCAGGAATTGCCGCCTCTTGTTAAAGGAAATTGTAACCAAAATAGCTATCATATATGAAGCAAACCTGAACTCGTCTAATGGTTTTGAAGTAAAAAGATCCACATTAGAGAATTCGTATAAAACTGCCTTTGCTGAAAGCACAAGAAGTTTCTTTTCGTTGACCTCGCCCAACCAGAACAACTCGTCGTAGTTTCTGCATATCTTGAATATTTCTTCAAAGTTAGTTGGCAATTGTTGCACCTGATCCATATTGAAGTTTGATTTAAAGACTTGTTGGACTTCATTCAATTTTCCGATTTCTTCATGTTTCACCTATATCCAAACCATGTTAAATTAAATATGCAATATAGAACATCGTTTTAGTTTAATTTTTTGGCATGCATCGTCTTTATATAATGTAAAGTTGTAAACAAAAGAATTTAGAATGGAATCACGAGATATAATTCAATTGCAAACTTACTTCGTCAATGGCTCGAAATTCAATGCCTTCAACATAAACTGCACCATCTCCACAATAGTACGATGAAAAGCTCTCAAGTAGAAAATCAAAGACGCTATTCTCATTCTGATTCAGGAATTGGTGCAACTTAATCATCATCCACTCCTTGTGTCTCCATGTTGCGAAATATGCATGTAGACTTTCGACTCCGTTTCTATACTTTAGGTTAACATATATCGGTTTACTTGAGAATTGTCTTACATCACTGAGTTTGAAGACTAAATAGACTCCATAAACAACATTTGGAGATAAAAGTAGAGCGTTTGTCTTTATTACGATGTTCAATTTGGAAATATCAAACATCTCCACTACTGTCTCAAACCTGCACATATTACAGATATTCAAGCTATAAAAAATAGACTAGCAAGATGCTAACAAAATCACAGCAGGTGAAAAGAATCATCCAGCTACGAAACTTCATACAGCAGGTGATATCAAACATAATACCCATATACCAAGTATGGAGTATGTGACTATTATAATCAGTCGAGAAAACACTGAAACCTTTGTTAGATATCTACCATATTCATGTAGGAGTCTAAGCAACAATGAAGTTGATGTTGTTCCACTCGAGTTTGTTTACCCTTTAATAGTATTATACAGATTAAGTTGACAAGAAAGGTAACATAAAACACCAAGTTTATCAATATGGGGCATTTATAACTCTCTTGCTCATCAGAACAGTTCATGAAAATATGATAATTTTTATTATTATCAAAATTTAAGAATTTGTCAAATCCTTAACTTTCAGAGTTCCAGACATTTTGACGAGCGAAAAGGTACCTTTGTTGGAAATATTTTTCACAACAATGCAAGAAAAAAGAACCACAATGCAAGCTTAAAATACATAGGTAGGCTGTAAACTAGTAGTAATTATTATGCTCCCGTAAATAGCTTGTCATGCATAAATCGTTAAAGTAACTACATTTTTCAAAGAAAAAGGAATATTATACATATAACAGCAATGCATATGTATGCTTATCACTTATGTACAGATAAATTTAGAGAGGTAAAGAGAATAACCTTGATTCTTGAAGAGATTTCCACTCATGTGGACAACTGTTTATGTAAGAAAACATTGCCGCTGATACCATTTTATTTCTTTCTCCATTATCATCGCATGACAGCAACTGTTACATAAAATAAATTATAAATCAGACTCAAATTTTATCATGTGTAAACGCATGTGTGATCTCAGATTATCCCTCAAAAAGGAAAAGATATATAGAAAACTGGAAAACACCAAATAAACGAGATACAAGATGAACTGATTACCACTTTGTCTTCTTGAAGGAGGATTCCATTCGAAAAAATGTTGTAAAGATCCTCTTTCTTAGTGGTAGAGTAGATTTCAGGGCATTTTGACATATGGACTATTTCTTTATAGTCTTTAGGCAATTTGGGCTCCCATTTCTCATAATCCTCCTGTATATACATTAATCAATTATAAACTCATGTTTCATACAGTTACTTTCTTACAGTTTATAAAACAGTTAAAGGCCATAGTTTAGATATATATGAATAAAAAGTTAGCCAATTTTGTCAAAATATAGATACTTACCTGGAATTCCAATGCTTTCTTGAGTTCTATGACCACTTCATCAGCTGTTGGCCGACTTTCTCTCCTGTGATGTAAGCATTTAAGGGCAATCCTTGTAAAAGTAATATATGACTGTGGCACTATTTGTTCTTTGATACCCTCGAACACTAACTTATCAAGTTTTTCTAAATAATAGTGTTGTTTAGCCAAAAAGGGTAAATAAAGATACTCATCATCTAGCTTTTCGGATGATAGTTTCCCACATAATATGTCAAATAAGACAGCACCCAACGAGAATATATCAGACTCTTTTGTTAAGAAGCCTGTTTTCGAGTATAGTGGGTCACTATAGCCAATTGTGCCTTTAACATTGTCTATGACATAGTCTACATCCTGATTTGTTGGACATACTATGGAAAGCCCGAAATCACTAATTTTTGCCTTCCAATTATCAAGCAGTAGAATGTTGCTGCTGCTGATGTCCCTGTGTATTACCATCTCTGGACTTGAATCAGTTCCATGAAGAAACTCCAACCCGACTGCAATATCAATGCATATTTTAAGCCGCATCACCCATGTAAGACTATCATTGCTCACGTACTGATCAAGACTTCCTCTGGATGCATACTCATAGACAATAATTTTCTCATCCTCTTCATCACAGTAGCCTACAAGACCAATTACATTTTCATGTTTATACTCCATAAGGATTTCAAGCTCTGTCACAAATTCAGCTTCTCCTTCAGCAGATTTCCTACCCAACCGCTTTGCAGCAATGAAGTTATGCCCATGAGTGTGACCCTTGTACACATTCCCAAAATCTCCATGTCCAATGAGATTGTCTTGATTGAAAGTTTCTGTGGCCAACTTTATGTCTTGAAGTGACAGTTTGAGGCTGTCCGTGTGGTTCTCCTGTGAATCATCAAATAATCAGTTAATTTGATAAGTAAAAAATAACTGAACTATTTGCAATCTAAAACTCCTTTAAAGTCTCTAAGTTCAGGGTTACGGTTATAAATCAAGCTTGGTTGTTGCATTTTAGAATTAAAGAAGAAATATTTATACATCACGGTCAGAAAGGAGGAGGGGAGTGAGGATTGAAATATTAAGAACTTAATAACTTAACTGGTAAGATCGTTAATTTAGCAAAAGTTTGAGGATTAAAATATTAGTTACACAAAAATGTCACGTACTACTATGAAGAATATATAAGGAGATTATAAAGTTATTCAAAAAAATTTTGCACCTGACACTTTAACGCTCTCTTGAGTTCATTGATGACAACATCTATTGTTGGGCGTTGCGCTTGAGTTTCTGCGATACATCGAAATGCAATTTTTGAAAATGTGCCCAAAGACTCTTCATTGGGTCCTTTACTTAGAGAAAAGACATGTTCATCTGTTTCTTCCTTGATCTTGTGATCAACAATTTGCATTAGTGTTCCCTTCTCAAAATGATGTCGCGCAATGAATGCAATCCCCTTCTCATTCACCTTGGTGTATATAGGATCATAGGCCAACCTCCCAGTCAAGATCTCAAACAACACAACTCCAAAAGAGTAAATGTCTGCTTTTTTATTTAATCTTCCAGACTCTTGATATTCTGGATCCAAATACATATCTGTACCTGCAATCGTACTGGCGTTGAAAGTACTGGCACCTCCCGGGTGAAATTTGGAGAGCCCAAAATCGGCAATCTTAGCCATCCAATTATCGTCCAATAGAATATTCGCGCTCTTGATGTCCCGGTGAATTATCTTTTGCTTGTCTTGATCTGTGTTAGTGTGAATGTAATTCAAGCCATGTGCGATACCAAGACATATTCTCAAGCGTTGCATCCAAGTAAGATTAGTCATCTTATCACTGTTTCCCAGATAATCCTCAAGACTCCCTTTATAAGCAAGCTCATAGACAAGGATCATGTGATCACGATCTTCATCACAAAAACCAAGAAGAGAGATTATATTCTCATGTTTACAGCTAGTAAGAATCTCAATTTCTGCAATGAACCCTTGTTCTCCTTTTTGATTGTGAATGAGCTTTATGGCTACCGTGCTTCGTTTTTTGGGTAAGTCGCATTTATTCACACCTTCTATCAACGAGGAATTACTGCTATCAAAATGTTCAAGATCTGCTTTGTACACTTTACCGAATCCACCTGAACCGATGCAATATGCTTCATCAAAATTGTTGGTAGCCTGTATTATATCATTTAGTTGAATCTTCAAGTGTTCCAAGTTCTTCCCCTGCAACATTATGACGTTATGCAGCACCACATTAATGCTAGTAAGGATTGGGGTGAAGTTACAAAAAGAAAGAAAAGGAGGAAAAATTTTACTGACATTTATAAAATACTAGCTAAATGACCCGTCGAATTGCCGGGTTTTTCAAAGAAAATTGATGAAAATATAGAATTTATAGTAACTACTAAGCTGGAATATGAACATGTATTATTGGGCACATATATTTAAATTCTAATGACATATTGTTATCTCCGAATGTTATAATGGGTGATGCATATTAAATTTATAATGATAGAAGGTTTTTAAATTTACATATATTATTGGTCGATAATTGTAAATGTGTTGGTTAATAAACACATAATACAATCTTACTTAACCTCATTTTACTAAGAGTGTGCTCAATGTCATTGATATGTGTCCAAAATGAAAAGTCAATTAAAGTCAAAGATGATAGTCAAAGATCAAAAAGTCAAACAACAACCCAACAGTTTTTTCCGCCCAATTACTTTTACCCATTTCCATTGTATAAATACACTACTTGTAATATTTCAGCACTTAGTCTATGAATTGTAATCTTCTTCTCTACTGTAAACCTTCATCTATCAATAACAAAGCCTTTTTCATTATAATTTGTGATTCTATTCTTATCTCTTGGAATTGCCTATTATCTTGAAAGTACTACTTCATTTTCATAGTGATTTCTAGTAGTACATATCAGTCATCAATATTAATTGGAGCATTCATATTGCTCTTCTTCTTCTACAATTATTTTTTTTTCTATCTTCTCTACAAATATTGGATGGTGAAAATAGTTTTGTTATATATATGTGCACTATATATGAAAATTTGATTAAATGTGATTGAGTGCTTAAAAATGAAATCGTGTGACACATAAGTGAACCATTTTTGTTGTCAAGTAAAACAAATATTTCAAATCTAAAATTCAAAAACAAATGTGACTCATTAAACATATGACCATGATGAATGATGGATTCTTCCTAATCATGTGAATATAGGTCAAACTTTTTATGGTGACAAACAAATATTATTCTTATTAAAAAAAAAACTAATTTAAACATAAACAGTAAACTTTTTTTTTTGGTCAAACAACTTTACTCAAATTTTATTTATTTAAAAAATCTTGTTTTCTCTTCATATATAATAATTAGGGCGGAGCCATATGTAAGGTAGTGGGCGTTGCCCCCAACAAACCCAAATAAAGTGTAATCCATCAACTTTAATTTATATTTGCTTGGAATATAATTGTTTTAACTATTACTTACTCCATCTGATTCTACACGAATTTTAGACCCTTGATGAAAAGCCATAATTTGGCATTTAAAAAGGTCAAAACAAATATCATATTAAATATAATAAATGTGACATATATTGTTCCAAAATATAAAATAACTATATACATCTTTATTATGAGTTTTCTAACATGTGCCGGGCACATGATAAGAGTGGGCACGTGTGTCCTTTTTACTCAGGGATCTACAAAAAGTACACACAAAATATATTTTTTATTTGAAAAATGACAATAATGCATAAAAAAATGACACAAGAGCCCACCTCTTAACATGTGCCTAAGGGCACAAATCCTCATTTAGTATGCGGCGGTATTATTCATCAAGCAATTATTGGATGTTTTCAAGCCTTTTTGCAAGGTGCAGATCGTAATACTGATATAAGGAACTAATTCAAAATATCACTAATGATATTTCTTGATTTTCAAAGTTTCAAAATATACTTTCATAACTTTAGGGGTGACTGACAAAAACTTATTAATGGCAACAGTGTTCATTATTACTCGTAATATACACTTACCAAGTCTTAAACAATGGAAAAGTCAATTGATTGTAATATAATTTATGTCTGATGATTAAGAAAAATATTAAATATCGTCGGTACGATGAAAATACTATTAATATGGATATACCTACGTCACTTAATAAAGTTACATGTATGCATACTTGACAGTTGTATGGCAATCTCTTGTGGAGAATGTGATTTTAACATTTGTTAACTGAATAGCAGTCTCGTTTTGTTTTAGACTACAATTTAATATTGCAAAATGAAACTTTAAACATATTCGATTACATTTAGTTTGAGCAACATCCAAATTTTATATCAGTTGAGGAATTTCATGATATTCAGGAAGAAACATGTATTGAGATAAAATGATTCATCATTGATATTGCTACATCAATATTGATGCACGACGTCAATGATTGTTACAAGATACTTTTTTAATAACATTAAATTAATTATCCATATAATTGCTTTTTTATTTTTAAAGTTTTTTAATCATTTCTAATTAATCATGCAAATGTCTTTTAGTTTCATTTTACATTTTATAAGTACATTCACAACTAACTTACCAAATACTTATATAAATATAACAAACACAATTTGTAGTTACCACTAAGAACTAACGGTCATTGTCGTTCTAAAAAAAAAAAAAAAAAAAACACTAATGTTCATTAGTTTATATTTACTTGTTATCAACTTACAGTTATCACCCTATAGCCTATAACTAGTTTTACCAAACATACCCTTACTATCAGTTAGCGTTTTTGATAAAAAAAAGTTTGTTCGGTAAACAAGATCTAGAATTATAACATTAACTTTGATATATTTCACACATTAAAATTATACAACTATCTTACCAATACTTTTATAAAACAAAATAGCTGGTGTTGCTTACAACTACTTTGAAACGCCGGTGCTTACAAATTGCTATTTTTGTCAAAATACACTTCTTAACAAAACAAAATTATTTATTACTTTCATATTCACAACATGATTATAAAATAAATAGTTTTATGTAATATTTATAGTTTCAATATAATATCAATGTTAAAAAGATTATAATGTAAAATCAAAAGCACATACGTTTAAAGCCGTAATTGTTTGGTACTTAAAAAGAAAACGTTAATAAAAGTTTAAAGAGTTTAATTACCTTCAAGTGATTGGATGATGTACCGCCAACTACATTCCTCGAAAGATCCTATAATAATATTTGCAAGAGAATAGGCAATGAGTTGATAACATAACAGTTATTGTTACATAAAGTTGATAAACAAGTTAATGTTCTTACTGGATTTTCGTGTTTCCGTTGAAGATCATACGCTTTCTCAAGTCTTTTGACAACCTGATCTATATATGGGCGATCTGCTCTTTCCTCTTTTAGGCAGCCATATGCTGTTTCTGAGAAGATTTTTAATGATTCTTGGTCCATCTGTTTTCGTAAATGTGGCATGATCATTTCATCCAAATGAGATTTGGCCAACTGACTTAATAACCCCTCTTTCAACTCATCTTCAAGTTCATTTTCGCCCTCGTCTTCATCTTTGTCTTTGTCATCGTTTGCACTCCTTCCGCACAAAACTTCTAGTAATACAACGCCGAATGAAAACACATCTGACTTGTGAGTCACACCGCCGGTCTTTTCATATTTTGGGTCCATGTATACATTCTTAACAATATCACGAGTAAGAATAAGACGGTGCCTCCGAGCTATTGTATTTTTTAATGAAAGTTCAAAACCAGATAACTTGGGTTCCCATTTGTCATCTAGTAAAATATTCGAGCTCATGATGTTGCAATGTATGACACTAAAATCACGTCCAGCATCATAATGGATGTAACTCAATGCCTTCGCAACACCAACGCATATCTTCAACCTTTGCATCCATGTGAGGGTGTGGTCGCCTAGATATTTTGCAAGACTTTTGTTGGCCTCCTTCTTGTATATGATAATCTTAGTGATCGTGGACTCATAAAACCCAATAAGAGACACTAGATTTTTATGTTTGAGACTAGAAAGCATTGAAATCTCCGTCCAAATCTTTTTGCTCTCATCTTTTATACATCTAGTATACCTCTTTAGAATAATATCAATGAATTGTTCATAATGTAAGAGATGGCCTTTGTAAATTGTTCCAAGCTTAAATTTTTCGATAATATTCTCAACAGCCAAATTGTTGGTTGCTGATTTTATAACTTCCCAACTGAGTTTTAAGTGAGAAAGATCTTTGAGGAAAGATTTTGTCTCTTTGCTGACATGGGACTCAACATGTGTTGAGATGGAGGTCAATGATCCCTATATGTACCAAACAAGACAACATTACCAATTGTCCCAAAAATGACACCTGTAGATATGAAATTCACTTATCTAAAATCCAGTGACTTGCAACAGTAGTAATAAGAGGGTGTTTAGGATTGCATTTCAGTGCAGATTATTTGACTATCGCGATTCGAAATTGCAAATAATTCATTTGAAGTGTTTGGCAAAGAGAAATTGATAAATGATTTTTTGCGCTTGTATGGCTTCCAAACGGTGTTTTGTGGCAGCAGGTAAAGACATGCTGTTGTGAAATGCAATTCTCTCTTGATGGCATTATTACAAAGTTACCCCTCTTATATCACTTTTCTTTAATATTTTGTTCCTACGCTGATGGCAATCTCATCCATGTGTGGATGAGAGAGTTACGGATAACAGTTAGGTATAATATATAAAAATGAGTATTTTGAATGCATAGAATGTTATAAAAGATAATCATTTAAGTTATATACGGATTACAGTACAAAAATAACTTTTGTTAAATTATTATTTCGTATATATAATTTAGGGTTAATTATTTGAAAATGTATCATACTTGTTATTTTGTGTACTGAACTTTTTTTTTTTTTTTCTTATTGTGTGTATTGAACTTTCAAATTTCGTTTATTGTAAGTATTTTGTGACTATTCAGCCATGTAAAATGACCATTTTACCCTTCAAAATTTGAAAAATGTAATAACCAAATTACACACAATAATCGAAATTTGAAAGTTCAGTACACACAATAAGAAAAAAAAAATTAATACACACAATAACAAAAAGTGGTAAGTAGATACACTTTCGAGCAATTAACCCTATAATTTATATGGTTATTTAATATGTATAACTTATTTGATAAAACAATCCCGATCACTTTCTTATGAGCTATATTAAAATAACTCAATAGTGTAAATGTCTATTTTAGTCATTTTGCATGTTATGTCATAAATAATCTAATTTGCCAAACACTTAAAAACTGATTATTTTGTTATTGCGTTATTATACAACATAATCAAATCCAAACACTATATTATGATTATGAGATTGTTTCAAAACGAATAATCTATTTTTAATAAGCAATCCCAAACACCCCCTAAGTAAATAATTACCTTGTCATGATTGGATGATGTATCTTCAATTGTGGCCGCAACTATTGAATATTCCTTTAATATTAGAAATACAGCAATAAGTAAATAATTTTACTTGTGTTAATATTATCAATAAATATAGATTATTTAGAAAAGAAAGATGAAAGAAAAAACGTCTTACAACATTTTGACGTTTCATTTGAAGTTTCAACGCGTTCTCAAGTCTTGTGACAACCTCACTAATATCCGGGCGTTGAGATCTTTCTTCATTCAAGCAGTCATATGCTATCTTTGCGAAAACGTTGAATGATTGCGGATCCATTTGTTTCCGTAGAACCGGATCAACTATTTCATCTAGTGTTTTCTTTTTATAATGAAAAAAGACCAATGTAGCCAAATACTTATTATCTGGATGATCACTTATTGATCTCCTACCGCATAGTAGCTCAAACAATACAATCCCAAAGGAGTAGATATCTGCCTTGTGGTTAACACTTTTAGTCTCAATATATGTTGGGTCTCCATACCCTTTCACATACCAAAGTGTATTAGTATGAAATGAATGGTGCCTTTGACAAGCTTTAATCTTCATGGAACATCGAAAATGAGATAACTTGGGTTCCCAATCATCATTTAATAGAACTATGTTGCTGTTGATTTTTCGGTGTATTACGCTGAAATCGCGTGGCTCGTCATAATGAATGTAGCTCAATGCATACGCAATACCGACAGATATCTCCAATCTTCGCACCCATGTCAACAACATCGAGTCACTTAAATAATGGTGGAGACTTCCCTTGGTCTCACGCTTGATAATGATGATTTTCTCATCATTCTCATCACAAAACCCAACAAGAGAAACCACATTTTTATGCTCAAGACTAGAAAGCATGGAAATCTCCATCCAAAACATCTTTTCTGCTTCCTTCCTTCCTTTATTCCACCTCTTAGCATGGATATCAATCAACTCACCGGAACACAAGAGCTGTCCCTTGTAATGATTTCCAGAATTATCTTCTCCCCATAAATTTTGTTGAGCGAAGTTGTTGGTGGCAGATAGGATATTTTCAAGGGGGACTCTGAGGTGAGCAAATTCATTCATTATCTGTAAAATAGTCAAGTATAAATGCGAGTTAGAAAAAGGGAGTATAATAATGCCTACAAAGTGTTTGATAAAATTCCTGAACCATGTCTAAGACATTTTAGGTCTAATTCTGCATATATGTTGTAGTTTATAGTTATTATGATTGTGGATAGTAATTAAAAATACTCTTAACATTCTTTAGAAGTTTAGGAAGTGATCAAGTAAATGGTCTTATTAAGTTGCATTGTCTTGGTGATCAGATGGTGTAAGTATGGACTACATGGGCGATACTTTGTCTACCTGATGCAGTTTTGATGGAATAATATGGATTGGAATTGTCTTGTTTGGTTCCCTCATTGCATTCAAAGACATGTTTTTGTCTTGTGGATAAGTTCATAAAGTGGTATTCAGAAGAAAAAAAACTATGGCATGTACTTTTTGTGTAAATTGTTTAAAGTTGCAATATATTTTTGTTTGGTGTTGATATTTACTATTTAGTCATCTGAAGTTTGAAGATTGCATAAGATTCAAGGGTAGAAGGTGATAAAGTAGATTGGAACACTCAAGATAAGTTGATAAAGTGGTATCTAGGAAAAACTATGGTATCCAACCTGTGAGTGAAATTGCAGACACATGTATTCCTAAGGTATGAGACTACTTCGTCTTGGTTATGACAAAAGCAATTATGGAAATTAAAAGTACAAAACATGTTCCTAAGGCATTATAGTCACTTTTTATCCCTTTTACTTGAACTGTTTGATTATGCTAAGTCTTTTTGAAACTGCTCGAATCTAGATGTATAGAAACGTGATGATTCTGCTTGTTGTTGATTGCTGAATGATTATAGATTATTAGAGTTGTGCTTATTGAGTCAACTAGGTAAAAAAATGGCTTGAATTCGCTGATTGCTGGTTGTTGAATAAATATATTAGATTGATTTCAGTTGTGTTGATTGAATCGATTGGGTCGCCAAATATCAAATGAAGCTCTGGTACCATAATACTAATCTAAACTAAGGGGGTGCTTGGTAGGGGGGTTAAGGGGGTGGGGAATGGGTAAGGTATTTAATTAGGGCCCACCTCACTCATTATTTTGTGCTTGATTAGTGAGTGCAAAGGGATTGATTACCCCGTAGTGGGTAATCAACCATTATAGAGTAAATTGGGGGGGGGGGGGGGGGTAAGGGATTGATTACCCACCTCACTCATTCTTTTGCATTCCCTTTCCCTTTACCTTTCCCCACTTTAAACCAAGTGGACCCTAAATATTAGAGAGTGAAGTATAGTGCATAATGTAACAGATGAAACTAGAGTAGAGTGTTCAGTGACACTATATATATGGTAAACTTACACATAATCCTATGTGATCTCATATGCCACAACAGGTATATATATTTTTAGTTTTGTGTACCGAAATATGTTAGTTTTCTATAGACTTTTTGAAATCAAATGATTATGCTATTGCTGCATTCATTCCATTTCTTAAGTTATGTTCATCTCATAAAGTCATAGGCCATATTGTCTTATTACAGATTGATGAATCTGAAAAGGAGGAACTTGAATATAAAACTGTTGAGGAAGATCAAGAGCTTGTATAAGTTCGATCCAGTTCTTATATACTACTCATTCTTTTTTTTTTGGGTAAAGGGTTATACCCGGTGAAATATATTGTGAAAAAATGTTCGGTACACTAAGGGTGGTAATGAGCCACCCTAAATAAAATAAAAAAAAAACACTATACTTTGAACATGTTCAAAGCATAACAACCAAACTAACCAAACGCGATACTGAGACTACAAAATATACTACTCATTCTTGTTTCAGGCAAAAAATGATTTTTCCAAAGCGTATGAGAAGGAGACCCATAATACCAAGGACCAATTAAAGGACTATATATGGAAAGCCTTGAAAAGTGGCAAGGTAATGTTTCAAAGCAGATCTGTAATCCCAAAAAGTCATAGGCCATATTGTCTTATTACTGCTTATATAATACCGTAAAAGAATACACTCTGAAATTAGAAGGTTGTTACCCATTTGACCCGTAGCATTGTTTCAACTTTCAAAGCAGATCAGCAATCCCAAAAGGTTGTTACCCATTGCTTGCACACAATATTGATAAGGAGTTCGGGTGCATTTCAAGTTTAGATGTCATATGTTATTTCGTTGAGTATTCTTTTCTGAAACTAATACGTGTCTTATATTTTCCGTTTATGCCTCTGTTAGGCGGAATAAAGAGGCCAAGGGATCATATTAAATTAGTATACTGACAAAACTGAAGGCTAAGATAACCAAGGTTATGGGTAATATTGAGAAGGTTGTTGTTTCGTTTTTATGATGTTTTGTTTATTGGCCATCATTTAGCTACCTTTTTAGTCTTTTTGACATGTCGGTTTTTGGTGTTTCAAGGTGCTTATGGGATATTAATGTTGCTTATATTGGCTGAGGTTACTAGGAATGTTGTGTTTAATCTCTTACATTAACTTCAGTGCGTGTCAGGCTGGGTGACTATCAAGTCTTAACCAGTGGCTATCAACTCTTAACCAGTGACCTAATCGACCTTTTTTTCTTATCAGTTATTCGTGTTTTGTCGCCACATAGAAACAAACCATAACCTGGACCGACAAATTTACAAGTAAATGAGTCGAACTCGTATAAGGGAAGTTGCTTCTCTTCCAGTCAATGCGTCATAAGTCCCTAAAAGTTTATACTTTGTGGTTAAACACACAAAAAAAAAAGAGGATGGACAACTCATATGTAGCTTACATGTAATTTTGAAGAACATTAGTTTTGATCTACAGCTTGGAGTCTTGGACAAGCTACAATGCAAGGCCATATATACTACCTTGTGTATATCGTAATGAACTTGCTGAACTACAGGTAGATTTTATAACTTTACTACTTTTAAAATTTTGATTTTACTTTGTAACTCAGCAATCCCCTGGTTTCTAATTTAAATCGTCTACTAGGGACACTCCTCCAGTTTCATATAAAGGTTTGCAGGCCGTCCTATCAAAATCTCGGTTGGGTGGTCATAGTTCACAAATGTTTGCAGACATCAACAAGTACTTTTACTATACCACTTTTCTCTTTTTCAATGTTTTGAAACCCGGTCGAACCAGCTCCGGCTGGTTTGTCATTAAATCTTTTATATGTGTTCAAGATTGCTTTTTACAAGTTTTTGAAAGCTTTAAAAGCTGTTTAGACAGGTTTTTATGGTGTTTTAAACACTTCATATATGCTATTTGGACAGCAGAAAGATGGGCTGTTTGGACAGGCTTATATGCTGTTTTAACAGCTTTTATATGTTGTTTGGACATAGCCTATAAATGGCTGTTTGGAAACAAGTTTTTGCAGCAATTACATGCTCTTTTTTCTAAGAGCAATTACATATTTGTATGTTCTTTTTTAGCAGCAATTACAACTTCTACATGCTATTCCAAGTTTCCAACACGGTTTTTTACAGCAACCATGCTTTTTTTTCTTTTTTCTTTTTGGTTGTTATTGTTGCAGCAATTGCATGCTTGTAAGCTGTTTTGTTACAGCGATCGGCAATTAGATACTTTTAAAGGTTTGTATGTTGTTTTTCAGAGCAATGCTGTTTGGACATCAGAAAGTTGGATGTTTGGAGAAGTATTAGAGGTGGCAAATGGGTTGGGTTGGGTCGGTTTGGGTCATGGGTCAAATGGGTTATGGGTCAAATGGGTCATGGGTCAAATGGGTCATGCTTTAAGAATGGGTTGAATGGGTCATGGGTCAAACGGGTTAGGTCGGATTGGATCGGGTCGACTCGTTACATTTCCACTTTAATCATGCAACTATACTACTCTAGTATGTTTTGTCCGTTTTTTTACGTTTTAGTATGTTTTTTACGTTTTCGTCATTTTTTTACGTTTTCGTCCTTCTTTCTATGTTTTTTTCCCATTTTTTACATTTTCGTCAATTTTTTTTCGTTTCGTCCGTTTTTTTACGTTTTCGTCTGTTTTTTTACGTTTTCGTCCGTATTTTGATGTTTTCGTCAGTTATTTTACGTTTTCGTCAGTTTTTTCACGTTTTCGTCCGTTTTTTTACGTTTTCGTCTGTTTTTACGTTTTCATCAGTTTTTTCACGTTTTCGTCAGTTTTTTTACGTTTTCGTCGGATTTTTTACGTTTTTGTCTATTTTTTACGTTTTCGTCAGGTTTTTTACGTTTTCATCAGATTTTTTTACGTTTTCGTCTGATTTTTTACGTTTTCGTCTGTTTTTATGTTTTCGCCAGTTTTTTTACATTTTCGCCAGTTTTTTTTATGTTTTTGTCAGTTTTTTTACACTTTCGTCCGATTTTTTACGTTTTCGCCTGTTTTTTTTACGTTTTCGTCACTTTTTTTACGTTTTCGTCCGATTTTTTACGTTTTCGTATGATTTTTTATGTTTTCGTCCGATTTTTTACGTTTTCATCTGATTTTTGACGTTTTCGTCAGTTTTGTTTACGTTTTCGTCTGATTTTTTACGTTCTATTCAGTTTTTTAACGTTTTCGTCAGTTTTTTTACGTTTTCATCAGTTTTTTTACGTTTTCGTCAGTTTTTTTTCGTTTTCGTCTGATTTTTTACGTTTTTGTCAATTTTTTACGTTTTCGTCAGGTTTTTTACGGTTTCGTTAGGTTTTTTACGTTTTCGTCCGATTTTTTATGTTTTCTCTTGTTTTTCGCTTTTTCTTGTGTTTTTTTTTTGTTTTCGTCAGTTTTTTTTACGTTTTCGTCAGGTTTTTTACGTTTTCGTCTGTTTTTTAATTTTACGTTTTCGTCATTTTTTTACGTTTGCGTCTGTTTTTTTACGTTTTCGTCACTTTATTTACGTTTTCGACCGGTTTTTCGCGTTTTCGCCCGGTTTTTCGCGTTTTTGTCCAACTTTTTGCGTTTTCGTCTGATTTTTTACTTTTTCGTCCGGGGTTTTACGTTTTCGTAAGTTTTTTTACGTTTTCGTCAGATTTTTTTACATTTTTGTCAGTTTTTTAGTGTTTTCGTCTGCTTTTTTACGTTTTCGTCCAATTTTTTGCGTTTTCGTCTGATTTTTTACATTTTCGTCCGGGGTTTTACGTTTTCGTAAGTTTTTTTACGTTTTCGTCAGATTTTTTACATTTTCCTCAGTTTTTTAATGTTTTCGTCTGCTTTTTTACGTTTTCGTCCAATTTTTCATGTTTTCTTCCAATTTTTCACGTTTTCGTCTGTTTTTCAAGTTTTAGTTGGTTTTTTTTACTTTTTCGTCATTTTTTAACGTTTTCTGTCAATTTTGAAAACGTTAAAAAAACTGACAAAAATGTAAAAAAACAGGCGAAAACGTAAAAAAAACTGACAAAAACAAAAAAAATACATAAGAAAAAGTGAAAAAAACAAGAGAAAACATAAAAAATCGGACGAAAACGTAAAAAAACTAACGAAAACGTAAAAATCTGACGAAAACGTAAAAAATAAGACGAAAACGTAAAAAAACAGACAAAACGTAAAAAATCGGACGAAAACGTAAAAAAACGGACGAAAACGTAAAAAATCGGACGAAAACGTTAAAAAACTGACGAAAACGTAAAAAAACTGACGAAACGTAAAAAATCGGACGAAAACGTAAAAAAACTAACGAAAACGTTAAAAAACTGACGAAAACGTAAAAAATCAGACGAAAACGTAAAAAAAACAGACGAAAACGTCAAAAATCAGATGAAAACGTAAAAAATCGGACGAAAACATAAAAAATCATACGAAAACGTAAAAAATCGGACGAAAACGTAAAAAAACTGACGAAAACATAAAAAAACTGACGAAAACGTAAAAAAATCGGACGAAAACATAAAAAAAGTGACGAAAACGTAAAAAAACAGGCGAAAACGTAAAAAATCGGACAAAAATGTAAAAAAACTGACGAAAACATAAAAAAACTGGCGGAAATGTAAAAAAACTGGCGAAAACATAAAAACGTAAAAAAACGGACGAAAACGTGAAAAAACTGACGAAAACGTGAAAAAACTGACGAAAACGTAAAAAATCGGACGAAAAAGTAAAAAATCAGATGAGAACGTAAAAAATAGACGTAAAAAATAGACGAAAACGTAAAAAATCGGACGAAAACGTAAAAAAACTGACGGAAACGTTAAAAACCTAATGAAAACGTTAAAAGAGTGACTAAAACGAAAAAAAAAGGACGAAAACGGAAATAAACAGACGAAAGCGTGAAAAAATGGATGAAAACGTAAAAAATGGATGAAAACGTGAACAATCTGACGAAAACATCAAAACGGACGAAAACTTATAAAAACACAAAAAAAAGACACATAGTGGTGGTTGAGTTATCATCCGACCCTTAAGTGACCAATTCGACCCATTTGTTGACCCATTCGACCCATTTGTTGATTCACATAAGTCTAATTGTTGACCCATTTCTTTGTGAAAGGGGTAACCCAATCCAACCTATAAGTTGTTATTTTTGACCCAAACCAACCCATTTTTCTTTAAATGGGTTGTGATTGCCACCTCTAAGAAGTATATACTACGTATGCTTTAATCTTAGAATAGTTCCTAAGAGTTAAAACTATAAACGAGACTACAAGTGTGTTAAACTGCTAGTCGAATGGTCTAATTGTGAAACTGATCAGAGGCTAATAAGGTACTAGGATTGAATGATGAATTAATAACCGAAGAAAAGAAAGTGAAGTAGGTTTCTTTTGTTTAATTAGACATATGGGTCCTAGTTTAGGCTAGTTATTATTTTTATTATTTTATTTGTTAGGGTTTTATTTATAGTTGAGTATGATCAATACTTTTTCTTATATGCTAGTTGTAGGTGACTTTGGTTCATGTTATGACTCTCGCTAGTCTTTTTCTTCACCACGTACTCATTTGAATGGAATGCTTGAATGAAAACTAACCAAAAATGCTTTGTTGTTGCTTTAACTGATACTTGTGTTGGCCTAGCAAGTTGCTAAAAGCCAGTTGTTTAAGTAAAATGGTTGATTAGCAAATAAGCTTTGGTGTGGGTAGCTAGGTTGAATAATATGGGTTCGGATTACCTTAACCATCCATATTCATATTCTCATTCTTATTCTTCATATACTAGTTTTAAACCATCAGCACACAATTGTGACGAGTTTTTGTCGAAAATGGTTTGGTTTTCTTCATTGTTTGCAAACATGGGTTCAATTTATTTCTAAGTGACCCCATTAAGCTGACGAAATGAGATGACTTCATTCTCCAAAGTTTCATTTAGCCCTCTAACACGGGTGTTTTGTTTATATTTTTCTTCTCTTTAGAATATTGTTTCAAACATTTATCTTATTTATTTATGTCAAACTTTTCTCTTCGCAATAGGATAGTCTTTATTTTTTATTTTATTATTTTATCAATAACCTACATATGTTTGGCTAGTACTTGTTTTATTGTTTTTTCTGTTATGCATCAATAACTTTAGTTGATCCGAACCAGGACTTGAATGGACGGGGGTTGGTCCTTATCCGAATTGACCAGAATCCAAACTTTTTGTAGGGTGGGGTGCGGGGTGGGTTTTCTTTCGGACACAATCATAATTGACCCGACGCGAATGAACCTGAACTGGACTAATTAATTTGACCCTATTAACATCCCTATATATAGCCAACACCAACTTACGTGGTAGTTGGGAGTTAAACGTTATAAATTAGTTGTGCAAGGCGTTTAACTTTTGAACAATTTGCTAGTTTGTGGCATTTGATAAATTCAGGACGTAAATAAAAGAAATTATGAGAATTTCAAGAATCACAAAATTTAAAAATAAATAGTGACTTTAATTTTTGTGTATAGTGCGAAAGTCACCGGCTCTAGTTAATATACATTCACATAATTACCTATATATAAGCAAGAAATGCTACCCACAAATATTGTTGATGATGTTGTTGAGTACTATCGCATTTATCTCTTTAGTTTGTTTAGTATTTATTCATCCATGGGTTTCCTATTGGTTAATTATAAGTTTTGTAGTCACATAAGAATAAACTATAATAGTGAGTTGATAGTTTTCTTATAACACGAGGCTTTTATAATTGAAAATTTTAGGAAAAATATATGCTATACAAAGTAGAAAAATCATACACAAACTCTTGTATAAGTTAGAGTTTATAATTGAAAATTTTTGAAGCTTGAAAGAAACTTAATGGGTCCACCAACACCAAAATAACCCGTATCTACATAATTTGCAAGCAATAATGAAAACGAAATCATTTTTGCCAAAAGCTCCAGTTGTGACATTACTCACACTAAAAGGGTTTAACTATATATTTGCGTATTTTAATTTATAATCATAAATGATCATAATGGTCATCTTCGCCAACAACTATTTGTATTCATATAATATAAAATGATAGTAATTACGCAAAATTTTTAATAATAATTCTGTAATAGAATACGACTAATTATTACTCCTTATTTTAAATTCATATGAAAAACTTGTCACTATTAAGTTACATACTGTTATGGATATATATATTTAATTACAAGAAAAAACAAATTATGTAAAGTCTTACCTAGGAAGTGGTAAATAAAAGAAATTCATAAAACTTGTCACTAACTCACATAGTATAACCATACTTGTTAGCCAACTTGCACTCAAAGAAACAGATAGTAGTACTTATTATGATAGAAAGATGGAAGAGGAAAAACCGTCTTACCGCATTTTGATGTTGGAGTTGAAGTTCCAACGCTCTCTCAAGTCTCGTGACAATCTCATCAATATTTGGGCGCTGCGATCGTTCTTCATTCAAGCAGTCATACGCTGTTTCCGCGAAAATGTCGAATGATTGAGAGTCCATTTGATTCCAAAGATCCCAACCAATTATTTCATCGAGTGTTTTCTCTTTATAATGGGTAACGGCCAGCGGAGCCAAATACTTGTTATTATCGCTGTCGATTACTGTGTTTCTACCACAGAGCACTTCAAACAGTACTATTCCAAACGAATACATATCTGACTTGTGGTTCACAGTGTTAGTCTCCATAAATGTTGAGTCTACATACCCAGTTGTATACAGACATGAACCATTATTGAAAGAATTGTGCCTTTGAGACGCTTCAATCTTCATGGAACGTTCAAAACTAGATAACTTGGGTTCCAAATCATCATTTAATAAAACTGTGTTACTGTTGATTTTCCGGTGAATTACGCTAAAGTCGCGTGGCTCGTCATAATGAATGTAACTCAGTGCATGCGCAATACCGACAGATATCTCCAATCTTCGCACCCATGTCAACAACATCGGGTCACTTAGATACAGGCTGAGACTTCCCCTCGTTTCATACCTGGTAATGATGATCTTCTCATCATTCTCATCACAAAACCCAACAAGAGAAACCAGATTTTTATGCTTGAGACTTGAAAGCATTGAAATCTCCATCCAAAACTCTTGTTCTCTTTCATCATCCCATTCATCTTTATTAAACCTCGTAGCAAAGATATCAATCAACTCACCGGACCACAAGAGCTGTCCCTCGTAAAACTTTCCAAATCCACCTCCGCCTCTGAAATTTTCTTCATCAAAGTTGTTGGTGGCGGATCGTACGTCTTCAAGGGGGATTTTTAGGTGAGCAAATTCTTCATGATTGACTGAAGACATGATGTATGTATCTGTTTGTTTATCTGAAAAAAAAGGGTGTACGTGTAGGTTGTTACTAAAAGAAGCGAAGGAGTGTGTGTTTGGGTGATATACATAAAAATGTGTTGGGTTGGTGTTTGTATATATTGAAGATGTGAATAAGTGTGTGGGTTACAAAATGATACGAATTGAAGGAGTACGTACTTGCTCACGAGATCTGAAAGAAGAAATACAGAGAGTAGCTACTGGTGGACTGATAGTCAATAGTCAAAAAGGAGTTCGGTAGGTGGTGGTGATATGAACGTGTTTAGCGTGTGTTTGTAGATATGTAGTTGTGGATGAGTATCTATATATCTTTGCATATTACTATTATATTAATAAAGAAAGACTATATTGACTTCTGCATTTTCATAGAAACTTCCTTTATTTCTTATACTAGTTAATATGGAAATGGTAAAAAGAAATGCTTTTTAGTTAAAATGTATACGTGTTACTCGTATTTTGAAAATAAAAAGTCACTAATAGCAAAAATATCAACATATTGACAAAATTTTATGAAAGATCGATGTTTATGACTTTATGGTATTCTTTGTTATACAAATAAAACTAAAAGATACAGTAGAAAAAAATATACAAAATTGTTATGAATAATTATATGTGGATGTCCATATAGCATATAATAGGCTCACGGCTCATGTTAGCTATTAATGTTTTGCTTTAATATTTGTTTATATATACTCTTTGTAAATCTCATAGTTAAGGATGAATTGAAGAACATTTTTCATTCCCTCAATTCTTGTTCACAACACGTTATCAGTACGCTCTAAAGTTTGGTTTTTTTAATGTTGATTTCTTACGGTACGTATTCAAACTCGTTTCTTATTATTGTTCGATATTGTATTTAATAGTTCTTCGAATCGGTATACCACGTATTCCTTAGACTATGTTTATTGGTGATCCAATCCAATCGGTTGGAGGGTATAAAGACACAAATAATAAATATTATATCAAAAGTACATTAAAGTAAGAAAGAGAAGTGCATGAACTGGTCACTTGGTGACCTTCAATTTCTTCATCCAATCCGCCACATGTCACAATATGGTTGGCTAGCTCTTAGTACAATGATACATGGTTGGCTATGCATGCTGGGTTGGGTTGGGTTATTGATAAATAGTAAAAAAATTGAGATTGGTTGTATGTATTGGTTGTATATGTCGATGAGTGAAAAATAATATTTTAATAAAAGATTGGGTTGGATGAGGTTGTGAATAAAAATAGTCTTATAGACTAAGACAAGAATAATAAATCATTAGAATATAATATATTATCGTTGGTTATTCACTTATTCAGGCAACGTTAAAGGCATTGACTATAATGTAAAACTAATTTTGTTCAATATACTTACTGATTACATGTTTCATATTTGTTTATTCATTGGTTTGCATTCATATTTTATTTGATTATGATTCCTAAAGATAAATCTTAATCGATAATTTATATCAATTACTCTATGCATATTTTGTTTTTATTGTTACTCGTGAGTATGAAACTTGCATTGTCTACACAAAAACTATCATATGCATGATATATGTCGAAAGTAAAAGCCACGTACGAGGTGTATATTTGTGGTTGTTTAGTTCACGTATTTATTACTTCTTGGTTGTTCTTTTAACTGCTCCCCAATTTGTGCATGATACTATACTAACATATTTGTTTTATGCGGTTAAAGACGGGTTACATTCTATACCCCGCACGAATTTGATAATAGTTTATGTAATATAATTCATTTAACTTTTAATTTTTAATTTATGAATTATTTAAGCTTGTACTTGCTTATATGCTAAAAATATCATGTTAAATTGTTAAGTCATAAAGACTATTTTTATTTGAAATATATTATCATGCAATGTGAATATATCTATCTCACACTTGTACTTCTGTATTACTTGATAGTTAATTAGATGTGTTTGTATTTGGATGACTTGATTTCTCATACAATGTTTATTGAAAAGTATGGTTATAATTGGTTGGAAGAAAAACATCTAAATATTGATACAAATAGTGTTTAGTGATCGTTGTAAGATTTAAAATTGGTGAAGAATACTCCTCAATTGACATTATCCGACTAGAATAATTTATATTAGGGACCTTGGCCACATAGATACTTGTATGTGTATATTATGTGAAGATACACTGTTATGTGAATCTGAGAATCACTTTTGTGAATATGTTAATTGTTGATGCATAATCTGGCGCGGACTGGATTAGACGACTCTCCTTGGGCCGTTAGTCGTCTTCTCGAGCCCTGAGTAGACCTGTCAACAAAGAGAACCCGTTAGGAGTGGACCCGAGGCCGTAGCCCCGGGATCCACCTCCGACGGTCAAGTTAGTGTCGATGCGTAGTAGCATATATGAGAATTAGGTTTAGGATAACCTGTTGTATTCTATTGTGAATGGAACCCCAGCCCTATATTTATAAGACCTGGAATTAGGGTTAAGGCGTAGAGTGGGCCGCTGTCTGCCGGGCCTGGCCCATGTAGGGTCCAGTCCGGACCATACGTCCACAAGCCCCCCAAGTTTAGTATGACATAGCGCGTGGCTATGTTATGCTAGACTTAAGTTCTGTTCATGGCCGCGTACGCCCAATCAACCATGACGGCATGGCCCATGCGTGCGCATGGGACGGACCATACTGCGCAGCCCACATGCGACGGTGCGCACTGGGATTGCGATTGTGATTATCTCACAATGGTGAAGGTGGATAGGTGGATCCCTATGCTGCATCCTAGATAAGGGCGTACCTTTTGTATCAGTAGCGATGCAACATAGTGCGACAGAAGACGTGCTCCTGTGGCAGAGGTGCGCGCTGTGCGCGACAAGTATGCGCGCTGTGCGCAACAAAGGTGCGCGCTATGCGCGCTGTGCGCGAACATTACATTCGTCTTTACAACCGACAGAGAACGTCTCCCCTGCGGTAAGATGGTGCGCATATTTAAATTCGTCTTTGTACCAGGCCTGCAGTACCTCTTACGTACGATCTGCTTCCAAATATGCCTGCGTGACTTGTACGGAAACAGTGGTATTATATACCCTGGTAGCCCCCCAAGTTTGATGGTGCTACTCGTGTAGGAGTATTAAACTTAGTTATTCAAATCCTGAAAAACACTTAATCCAAATATTAAAAGTATATGCCG
Source organism: Artemisia argyi (assembly GCA_030686995.1). NCBI lineage: Eukaryota > Viridiplantae > Streptophyta > Magnoliopsida > Asterales > Asteraceae > Artemisia > Artemisia argyi. Next base: position 196,850,532 of record CM060687.1, on the reverse strand, counting down.
TGAATCGCAACATATAAAACTTAATGAAATAAAATATAAGCGTGAAGCAATTATATAGCATGTAGCATATAAAATCACATAAAAGAAGTAGTGGTGCGCATTACACCTATCGTGAGGTTTATAAACTACATAAAAAAAAAAAAAAAAAAAAAAAGGTAGCGCGTAGCTAATAATAAAAACAGTGCGCGCATGGCGATTAAGGTGTTTTTTTATTATAATAAAAACAATGGCGCGGATGGATGTACCATGACCGCGACTAATAGTTTCTGTTGCACGCACAGACGCAGATAGATTTATCGTGTCCGCATAGACTCTAACGTTTTGTGGATAATCGCAGTTGACCACGGCTTTCGTCCAGTGCCTGTACGTGACAGGGCAGTGCGCTCATGGCGATTGACTAGCATCGTGGTGCCTGTACATGACAGTGCGCGCATGGCGCCAATCTGCGAAGATTTTCATACGCATGGCCTAACGCGGGTAGATTTATCGTGACTGCGTTGTTCGCGGCTAAAAGATAAAATAGGTCCGATCGTGCGGATTTAATGCGCTCATAGCAATAGATAAAATCGTGTTTTATCAAGGTAAAAGATTTATGTAAAATCTTTTTAATAATTAAAAGATATGCGCCTAAAATATCGGGATATCTTTCTGAATTTTAAAAGATATGCGCACGTTAAGATATGTGCAAAATAATTGTTTAAGGTTTAAATGTGTATTGTTGTCCAATACAAAGTATATTCTGCTTGATATGTTTGACTAAAAGTCAACCCAATCAAAATATTCGTAGCTGCTTTTGTACGTAAAGAGTAATAAGGCAAAAGTAATCTTGTCGATTGTTTCTTTTGTTTTTCTGTGTATATCGTATACACGATAAAAAATATATTGGTAAAGAGGTACCGGATTTTAAACTCGTGGTTGCTTTCCAGTGATGTGAGAACATGAAACTTGTCGTAATCGTGGTCCCACGGATGGCGCCAACTTGTTGATGCATAATCTGGCGCGGACTGGATTAGACGACTCTCCTTGGGCCGTTAGTCGTCTTCTCGAGCCCTGAGTAGACCTGTCAACAAAGAGAACCCGTTAGGAGTGGACCCGAGGCCGTAGCCCCGGGATCCACCTCCGACGGTCAAGTTAGTGTCGATGCGTAGTAGCATATATGAGAATTAGGTTTAGGATAACCTGTTGTATTCTATTGTGAATGAAACCCCAGCCCTATATTTATAAGACCTGGAATTAGGGTTAAGGCGTAGAGTGGACCGCTGTCTGCCGGGCCTGGCCCATGTAGGGTCCAGTCCGGACCATACGTCCACATTAATAATGAGCTATATTGTAAATGTTGCATAATTGTTTTGTGAAAATTGCTTAAGAATTACTCTAGCATTATGCATGTCTTTTGAACTTGATTGTTGTCTATTGTTTTGACGTTAATATTTTAGCAGTGTATAGTTTAAACTTGATAATGTCATTAGTATTCTAGCAGTACTATATATTTTCAAGAGTTAATTAACACAATCATTAAGCTAGATCGATCAGAGATAAATAGATATGAACAAGTTGAGTATGAAGCTATTTTAATACAAATAAATAGAGTTTGATAATATACTTTATACGAGATATTGCATGATTGAAGTAAATGTAATGAGATACCCTATAAGATGCATGCATGATGACCTCTAAAATTGGTAATATATGTTGGATACTATGACTAATACACATCATCAGCGGGTTGGTGGTATATACGTGTTTCGGTAATAGTGCAACTCGATTATCCTTATGGATGTGAGACTAATTGCTTCATACTTATTATGTGATGGCTAACATATATCTTAATGTGTTTAAGCTCGTGTATTTGCATTTTACGTAAGTACATATTATAAATTTTGATTATTGATTTATATGTACTTGGCCACAATAATTTCGATTTTTTCTCCTTTATATCAAGCAGTTGTTATATAATTAGAATTTGTTTATGAATATGGTTGATCGATTGATATCTAGTTTATCATTTAAGTTGACTGTCGTTGTTACTAGTTTATAAAATAAGTAATTTGCATCAACTCTTGTGTGTTACAAAAATGTCATTATAAATGATCCTTTATTATCAATTAGAATCCTCTCAAGTTGATGTGGAGTTTATGTTTGAACCTTATAGGAATTATTTGAATCTTACAACAAATGAGTGTATTATTTCATAAATGCTTGTATAGTCATGAAGGCATGCTTAACTTGATTCTGGGGTATGTGTATATATATTTTGACTTGATGATATTTAAAATACATCACATGATATGGCTTTGATTGCATTATAGATTGTACTTTTAGTTTTTTTTCTTCCACATGTACTGTATTCAAATATTTGATTGGAGAGGTATTTGTTTAAATGTGATGTAGTATTAAGTTTTTCATATTATTTGATGTTTATATAGAAAGTGCAATCTAAGTACATGTGGTCATAAGCTAGAGTTTATGAGCCAGGATTATTTTATTGAGTGGCATGACCGGTTAGATCATCCCGGGTCAACGATGATGCGAATGTATAGAAGAAACATAAGTTTCTTCAAAGATAGATTTGGTTGTTCTCACTGGAAGTTAGTTGATCATCTATCATCACCAAATTAAAGGAATGACTTTGTCATATGAAGTTTTGGAAAGAATTAAAGGGGATGTATATAGGCCTACACATCCGCCATTTGGATCATTTTGAGTTATAAAATCGATGCATCGTCAAAATGATCATAAAATACGCAACTTAAAGTTAGCGTGATTAGTGGCTCGACTTATAAAATACGGGCATGGTTTTCCAAATTATATTATTTAGAATGGTGGTGAATACTTCCAAGTATTGGGCGATTATTGGAATAAGTGTTGAACATAAAAGTAGCCCATGTTCATACGCGAATTGCTTTTGTTGAAACGCTTATAAAACATCTTTAGTTGATTGCAAAGCCAATAATTATGAGAACAAAAGTATTAGTTTATGGGGCATGTTATAAAATATGAATTCGCATCTTGCCAACAATTTATAATGACTTCTCTCCATTAGAATAGCTTTGGTCACGAACCATATGTTTCCCATATAAGAATTTTGTAAATGTGCGGTATATGTTTCTTGTAAATCCACCACAACGCACAATAATGGGATGTTGAAATGGATAATTCATTAAGGGGGAGAGAATGAGCAGCAAGAAATATGGAATGAATTATGATATAAATGTTGATCCTCACAGTAATGAATATGAACTTTAAGTTAAAGGGACAATTTATATTCCAGATCTAGTAATTGCCAGCATGTTTGTGACCTAAAGAAGTGACTAGATCATATAAATGCTGCTAATGCTCCAATTAAAATGTGTGTCCCAAAAGTACAACCAATGAATGGTAGTAAGTCTATGGCACGGCTGCAACGTGATAGACAAATCGATTTCAAATAAAAGTCCTCGACTGATTAGATAAAATGGAGCAAGAAAATGAAGATGGTCAAATCGAGGTAATAAGACCCCAAAATAGTCAAGAGACACTAGACATGAAGGTTATTGAAAAACCCCGGGTACATGAAAAACTATGAGATCTCAATAAATGATATATAATGTCTAGTAAAGTGTGGAATCGAAAAGTAACAAATCGACGTCGATATGGTAATGATTATGTAAATAAATAAGATAGCGCTATAATCATGGTGAGGATCATGGAATCATAACTGCAGGAAGTGCATATATACAAATGAATGGCCAAAAGAAGTAAAGACGCAAAGAGCTAATGAAAGATTAAGTCTCTTGTGACGAAACATGGTTACTGGGACTTGAAGTCCGTACATATGAATTAATGGATATGCATTGGTTTTTATGAGAAAATGAAATGAAGTTATGCGTAAGGTACAAGTGATGACACACGTATATTTTCTCAAAGACTTGTAAATGATCATGGAGATGCATGATGTGACAACTGGCAAAATAGGGAGCCGTTTTATAAAACCCGCATTACATTTAAATAATAAATATGGAATTTCTGGAAATTTATTGTGACGAGATATTTTACGAACGTTGGTACTTGATTTTAATCGTACGATGTTTATGGGATTTAGTTATTTAATTATGGTTTGTTTCGTTTCGTTCGTGATGATTTATTTTGAGATCGATATCTTTGGCACTACTTTGACTCCTGCACTAGGTTAACCTAACAAGATTTTTATATTTTACAAAACGGTCGCGGTTCACCGTTAAATTAATATTATGTCTTGCGTACATATTTATATTTTCGGGAAGTGTATTGGGAAATCAATTATGACGTGTACGTGTGTATTTGATGAAAATTTAATACTTTTATGAACGGGTAATCGGGTTACGGGAAAACCGATTAAAAAGAGTTCACTAACTATAAGAGTAATTGTGGCTAATATTGGAAAAAGAAAACTTAAGGGTCTAAAGTGGAAAATTCGGGTATAATACCCTAACCCTAACCCTCCACCCTCACACTAACACTTTTATTATTTTTTCTTTTCCTCTCCTTCTCTTGGTCGCCGCCGGTCACCACCCCAAACACCACCACCACCGCCGACCTCCCTACTACACCACCACCACCAAAACGATCCCCATCATCCCCTTGTTCGATTAGTGTGAAGCACGCGCCTCCCCTCTCCCTTTTCTTTTAATACCGCCGACCTCCACATCTCCCACAACACCATATCAACATCTATTTTGGTTTCTATTCGATTTGAGGTGAGAACACATGAGTTTTGGGTCGGGTTTGACTATTTCGAGTCAAACCCGAATTGGATCTTGACATTTTGGGAAGATAACATTAAAAATAAAGATGGGTTTTGTAAATATACGAGTTTGGTATCCTTGGGGGTCGATTTTTGATGCTTTTGTGCTCGGATTTGGAGCTATACGCGATTGGTTTTGAGTTTTGTAGCTCGATGTGAGCTCGACCGAGACCCTAGGTCTCGGTGTGACCCTCCTCGACTCGATTAGAGTCTTGGAGGTGTGATTGGTTCTTGTTCATCTTGATTCTTGTCGATGGTTGATGCTTGATTGGATTTTTGGGACCAATATGGTCCGAATTATGGTTGTTGTTGTTTTGGAGTCTCGGCCGAACCCCCCCTTCGCGGGCTGTTTTAGTCGAGAAGCTCATAAGAGCTAGCCGAGACCGAGAGGTCTCGGGTGAGGTTATTATTTTGGTTGTGACCTCACAAGTTGACCCGGGTTTGACTTGGTAAGTCAACCCGTATAATTGTTTTATTATTTTTGTTTTGGTACTTTTTTTTTTGGATATATATTGTTGTGACTTACTTGGGCCGAATTATTTGGACATTGGTCACTTGATATCTTGAATTGGAGTTGTGTTGACGAGTATGGAATTGCGGACCGATTGTGAGACGGTCAATTAGATGATGGAGATAGGTTAGTTTGGGTGCCGTAGTCGGACTCTCATGTTGTAGCACGTGATTATGGGATTGTTTGGACGGAGTTGATCTATATTGTGGCTAGATTTTATTATTTTGGACTTGGACTATGAGCCGAGGGTCATGACTCGGACATGAGACCAAATTCTATGACTCGATAAATCTCTAAAAATCGATATTAAAAATAAAACTCGTTATAATATTATTAAGAATATAATCGTTTATATACGTATATAGACGTGTTAAACGTATATATATATATATATATATATATATATATATATATATATATATATATATATATATATATATATAAATGCGTATATTAATAATAAAACGATCATGAGTAAACGTATAATAATAAAGCGATAGTTATTACGCTATGAAAATGGTGTAATAAATGTCGGGGTATTATTATAAATAATAACTATATAAATAATGGCGAATTATACGTCGAATAAATAATAACTAAAAATGTGATTTTATTTTACAAATTAGAAACGTATCGAGTTATACGGATTTTGGGTCTTTAAAGTCCAAGTGGGCTTTATATTGTGACTTTGTGTTGTCACGGATATATGACGGTTAATATAAACATTTTATATTATCGAATGACTTATTCTAGATTGAGTTATTTGACGATATAAAATGGGTATATTAATGGGCATCGTATCCCACGACGCCCATAGGATGTGGTATATATTTTAGGATAATGAATTACTATATGTCTCGTGGAATTTGGCCGAATCGACGGTATATATAGGGAATTTATTGGACTACGACTTATACCAAATAGAAATTTATGTGCAATGTGCTTTAGGCTGGGTATAATTTTGGAACGATATATTACGTAAATAAATATGGGAGATTATCAAATCGACGGATTTAATAAGCTTCGATAATTATTTAAATAATATGTTGGGCTAACATTAGACCTATAGTTATCTTATTATTGTTCTTTGTTGAGGCTTTTTGGTTTGAGCTGTGTCGACCCTCCACCCGTATGGATACCAAACGTCGAATTTCAAATAAATATGAAGTTAATTCGAGAAATGGATATTTTGGAAAGTAAAATGAATTACGTTCGGGAATGGGAATATTTGATTTTGAGGAAATGATTTCTGAACGGGTTTAATATTGTTAGGAAGTGCCGAGTCAGTAGTCGCCGTTACGTGAGTTGCTTAAGATTTACTTACGTCTTTCTTCTATCGTTTCTTTTGAGGATTTCTGGACTTGAGGTGAGTCATAGCCCCACTTTTACTCTTGAACTTTGTTTTCAATACTTGGGGTGAGAAACGTGCAAATGCTTTATGTGGACTATTATCGCTTTTTGATTTCAAAACTTGCTATGCTTATAGAACTAGGTAGAGCGAGGCCTAGACTTGAACTAGGTAAGCTACTTGATTTGGTTATAGAGCGAGGCCTAGACTAGATCTAGGTAAGCTATTGATTTGGTTTTTGAGCGAGGCCTAGTCCCCGAACTAGGTAAGCTATTGGATTGATTATAGAGCAAGGCTAGACTTGAGCTAGGTAAGCTATTGATTGGATTGATTTGAGCTATAGCGTGCACCTATAGGGATGATGTGATTTGGTTGGTTTATTTTGGTTGGATGAGTGAGCCCTAGTCTAGCTAGCAAGCGTTTTGCGTATATGTCCACTATATTGAATTAAGAATCTAAACCTATGATCTCACCAGCGAAAGCTGACTTTTAGCACGTTTTCTCAGGTAATTAAGTGATGCTCTGCGGATGCTTGGGATTGGAGGTTTGGCATTTGGCACCGGTTATGGATCTATGTTTTCTAAAACTCTGATAACTATTTGGGACCTATATTTATTTTTCTTTGGGCCTGACTTTGGATGATTTTGGGATAATGTAAACTTTAAAACCTCGCGTGGTTGTACTTTATTATGTTTACGTTATCTCGTTCTTTTATGTCTTGTGTTTGGATACCAATCCCCGTAGCACCCCGAAAGCTTGTTGAGTCTTCCGCTGTATCAAATTTTGGGGGTGTTACAGATTGGTATCAGAGCCAAGGTTATAGAGAACTAGGTAAATAGACACCTAAACTATAACCGATTTTTATAGAAAACGATCCTCGACCATTGCCCGCCAGCCCGCCAAGCCGAAGCATCATTGTTTATTATTGAGGTATTATGAGATTATTGAGATGATTATAGATTTGGGATTTCTTGAGATGATTTGAGGATTTGAGGTTTATTGATTTAGTGATATGATGGCGTTTTGAGGAATTATATGCGTTTTTGAGGAATTATATGCATTCTTGAGAAATTATATGCGTTTTTGAGGAATTATATGCGTTTTTGAGGAATTATATGGCTTAATTGTTTTGAGAATGGTTTTAGTAATGCGGTATTCTAAATATTTCTTGATTATATACGATTTGGAATTATATGATGATTATTGGATACGGTATTTTGAGTTCGCGGTTTAGTTGTTTTGAAACACTTACACCTACCCTACGCCGTTGTCACAAATCATAGCCTCCTTTGCACATGTTGTTATTAAGAATTGTTATTGCTCGTACGCGTCGCCCCTTGTAGATCGCTATGGCCCCTGATGACCCATACGTGTTGGTCATGCGTTCGGCCACTACGTTATCGTCTCATTGACACCCTAAGTCACCGATTTTATCGCCTCGTGGTTCACCTGCTCAGAGATGACGATTGATGGAGTACCCCTCCGACGAGGAGTACGAGGGCGAGCAGAATGATGACCCTCAAGATGAGGAAGAGAACGATGACCCTCAGGATGAGGAAGAGGATGATCCTCAGGAGGAGGAGATGCCTGATGATGATTGGTCGCTAGCACATTCAGCTCATTCTGCGAAGCCCGATTCCCCGATACATCCGTTAGAGCCGGTTTCACCTGATCTTCCATTTTTGTTTGAGTTGCCACCTGGTAGTCCCGTTGAGTTGGATGCACCTTCTGAGGTTTCTGCTGAGCATGCAGATTTTGGTGAAATCGGTAGGATGTGGACTCGGATTACTGCACAGGGCGAGAGGATCTCGCGGATATCTGACTGACTTGAGATGGTTATTGCTGAGTTTATTGTTGAGATAAGAGTTGATTTGACTAATATCGTGGGAAGGACGACCGCGATTAGGAGAGGTATGATTGAGATACATGAGCAGATAGAGAGTCTGCAAAGAGGTTCCTCACGGCTCGCGAGGCAGGTCGCAAGCTGTGGCAGAGGAACACGGAGCTAGAAAAGGAGGTTGCAGACCTCAAGAGGGATAGTGATACTCACAGTGTTGAGTTGGAATCATTATGGAGAGAATTGGATAATTTGAGATCAGAGTTGAGGAGTCTACGCCAGCATCATGGCTAGATCAATTTGGATTTGTGTTGTTGTTGTGTTGCTTCTTAAGCCAGGGGGTACTTGGTTAGGAGAGCTGGTTATTCTATCCCTTAAGTCGTGTTATTCGGATTGTATGTTCGTCTCGTATGGAACGATTAGTATTTATTATGTCTTTTGGTGTTTTGGAACGAAGTATCGATCGCTACTTGTATGGACGATGGTGATTTCGCATGATATTCTATGGTTTTTGGCATACATGGAGAATTGTGTTTCTATTTGCGTTGTTGATATCACATTGGTATTATGTCGATCAACGGCCCCACGAAGAAACCCTGTTAGAGCTACCAGAACTGGTCCTGCAACGACTACCCCTAGTCGTCGAGGACGCCGTCCAGCTCGAAATGTTGAGACCCCTACTCCCGATAACCTGGATACTACTAACCGCAACCACAGAACTCAAAATGTTGATGTCCAGGGAGACAATGATCATGTTCCACTTAACGTACCTACTGTGGATCAAGCAATGATCAATCAACTTGTGGAGCAACGAGTTGCTGAGCTACTAGCTGAGTCGAATCATTCCAACAATTCTGTTGGAACATTTCCACCTGTTCGTGCTAATGGATGTAACTACAAGGAGTTTCGAATTTGTGGACCTATTGAGTTTGGTGGAACTGAAGGAGTGGTCTACTTGGTCAGGTGTATAGAGAAGACTGAGTCAGTGTTTAATGTCAGCAATTGTGCGGAGAATGCGAAGGTAAAGTTTGCTTCTTTTACTTTCAAGGATGAAGCTTTAACTTGGTGGAACGATTACCGAAATTCGGTTGGGAGTGATGTGGCTTATGCTATGACTTGGGAGCAATTTAAGTCTTCGCTGATTCAGACTTACTGCCCAAGGAATGAGATTAAGAAACTGGAGATTGAGTTCTGGAACCATAAGGTGAAAGGTACCGATATGGCAACTTACAATCGCCGTTATCGAGAGTTAGCTTTACTTTGTCCCGATATGGTTAGGACTGAGACTCAAAGGATTGAGAGGTATACCAATGGATTGCCGGTAGCTACAAGGAACGATGTGATTTCTGCTAAGCCTACAAACATTCATGAGGCTATCACTATCGCACAACAATTGATGGACTATTTGGCATTGGAAGAAGCTGAGAAAGATAAGAATGGAAAGAGAAAGAGGGATGATCACTCTAAGGGTAATGATCGTCGAAACAAGCGACAAACAACTACTAGAGCTTATGCTATTGGAGATGGAGATAAAAAGAACTACAATGGAGATGCACCCAAATGTAACCGATGTTACAAGCATCACTCTGGTCGATGTACTGTGATGTGCAAGAATTGCTCTAAGATGAGACACATAGCTAAGGATTGTAGAGCTCGACCACTTGCTATGGTTCAAGCTACTCCTGAAACTATGAGCAAAGCAAATGTTACTTGTTATAGATGTGGAAAGAAGGGACATTATAGGAATGAGTGTACGGAATTGTGGAACCGAGGAAATCAAGGATCGGGTGGTAATGGGTACAATAATGGAAACCGTGGAGCTGGAGGAAATCGTGGACGACAAGATAATGGGGACCAACGTGTGGAAGCTGGAGCTGCTCATGGGAGAGTGTATGCACTTGGGAACGAGAGAGGAGAAGATCCGAACGTCGTTACTGGTACGTTCCTTCTCAATAATCGTTATGCTTCCAAACTATTTGATACTGGTGCCAATAAGAGTTTTGTGTCCACTAAGTTTGCACCCTTACTTGAGAAACCCCCGATGGCCTTAGGAATTGGTTATGATGTAGAGTTAGTTAATGGAAACATAGAAAAGATTAAGACTATTATTCGTGGTTGCACATTAAACTTTCTGAACCGTCCTTTCAACATAGATCTTCTACCCGTCACATTAGGAAGTTTTGATGTCATTATTGGTATGGATTGGTTGTCGAAGTATCGTGCTCATATAATTTGCGATGAGAAGATCGTGCGTGTGCCATACGGCAAGGAGATTCTGAGCATACCAGGAGATAGAAAGGATTTGAGAGGCCCATCTAGATTAGCGGTCATATCTTGCACTAAGTTGCCAAAGCTAATGGAAAGAGGAAGTTACCTTTTCTTAGCCCAAATTTTTGAGAAAGGAGAGAAGGAGAAGAAGGAAAGGTGCATTGGAGATGTACCTGTAGTTCGTGATTTTGCAGATGTGTTTCCCGATGACTTGCCGGGAATTCCGCCTAATAGACAAGTGGAATTTCAATTTGAGTTGATACCAGGTGCTGCACCTGTAGCACGAGCGCCTTATCGTCTTGCACCTACTGAATTGGAAGAGTTGTCGAAACAATTAGCGGAGTTAGCCGAAAAGGGATTCATAAGACCAAGTTCTTCACCCTGGGGAGCCCCGGTCTTATTTGTGAAGAAGAAGGATGGATCGTTTCGTATGTGTATTGATTATCGAGAGTTGAACAAGTTAACGGTGAAGAATAGATACCCGTTACCGAGGATCGACGATTTGTTCGATCAACTTCAAGGATCGAGTGTGTATTCGAAGATCGATTTGAGATCGGGATATCATCAGCTTCGAGTTTGCGAGGAAGATATTCCGAAAACGGCTTTCAGAACCCGTTACGGGCATTACGAGTTTCAGGTGATGCCGTTTGGGTTGACTAACGCATCGGCGGTATTCATGGATCTCATGAATCGGGTGTGTAAGCCTTACTTAGATAAGTTCGTGATTGTGTTCATCGATGACATTCTGATTTATTCGAAGAGTGAGAAGGAGCATGAGGAGCATCTAAGACTTATCTTAGAATTGCTCAGGAAGGAGAAACTGTATGCCAAGTTTTCGAAATGTGAATTTTGGATTCCGACGGTACAATTTCTAGGTCATGTGATTGATAGACAAGGAGTTCATGTGGACCTGCTAAGATTGAAGCGATTAAAGATTGGGCTGCACCTACGACCCCAACAGAAGTTCGCCAGTTTTTGGGATTAGCCAGTTATTTCTGAAGATTCATTGAGGGATTTTCGAAGATAGCAAAACCGTTGACCAAATTGACTCAAAAGAGTGTTAAGTATGAATGGGGAGATAAGGAAGAGGAAGCATTTCAGTTACTTAAGGAGATGTTGTGTAGTGCTCCTATCTTGGCGTTACCCGAAGGTAACGAGGATTTTGTCATCTATTGTGACGCTTCACATAAAGGTTTAGGAGCTGTGTTAATGCAATGAGAGAAAGTGATAGCTTACGCTTCCCGACAGCTCAAGAAGCATGAGAAGAACTACACCACCCATGATTTGGAGTTAGGTGCTGTGGTTTTTGCTTTGAGGATATGGAGACATTACTTGTATGGAACCAAGTGTGTAGTGTTTACTGACCACAAAAGTCTGCAACACATTCTGAACCAAAAAGAGCTTAACATGAGGCAGCGACGTTGGATTGAGTTGCTAAGCGATTATGATTGTGAAATTCGCTACCATCCGGGTAAAGCAAACGTTGTTGCTGATGCTCTTAGTCGAAAGGAGAGAATTCCACCGTTACGAGTGAGGTCATTAGGAATGACTATCGTATCGCCATTACCATCTCAAATATTAGAAGCTCAAACGGAAGCGTTGAAAGCAGAGAATCGGTCTGCTGAGAATACATTTGGGATGGCAGAAAATGAGAAGGGATTTGTTAGACGTTCTGATGGAGTACTATGTTTTGGGGAGCGAAGTTGGGTACCATTGTATGGAGGAATTCGAGAGTTGATTATGCATGAGTCGCATAAGTCGAGATACTCTATTCATCCTGGGTCTGACAAAATGTACCAGGATTTGAAGAAGTTATATTGGTGGCCGAATATGAAGGCAGATATAGCATTGTATGTTAGTAAGTGCTTGACTTGCTCTAAGGTTAAAGCCGAGCATCAAAGACCGTCAGGATTGTTGACGCAGCTAGAACTCCCGGTTTGGAAATGGGAGCGGATCACGATGGACTTTATTACCAAATTACCAAAGACAGCTAGCGGTTGCGACGCTATATGGGTAATTGTGGATCGTTTGACTAAGTCTGCTCATTTCCTAGTAATTAGTGAAGATGATAGTGTGGAAAAACTTGCGAGGTTGTATGTGAAGGAGATTGTTTCTCGTCATGGAGTTCCGATATCGATTATTTCGGATCGAGACAGCCGTTTCACGTCAGCATTGTGGCGATCACTTCAAACCGCTTTGGGGACGAGACTTGATATGAGTACTGCATATCATCCCCAAACCGATGGTCAAAGTGAGAGAACCATTCAAACTTTGGAGGATATGCTTCGTGCATGCATCATAGACTTTGGTAAAGGTTGGGAGAAATACCTACCCCTTGCGGAGTTCTCCTACAATAACAGCTACCACACCAGTCTTAAGGCTGCACCATTCGAAGCTTTGTATGGTCGAAAATGCCGTTCACCTATTGGTTGGGCAGAAGTTGGAGATAGCCAACTCACAGGCCCTGAGCTTATCTTGGAAACTACGGAGAAAGTCACGCAGATTCGAGATCGACTGCAAGCAGCTAGAGATAGGCAGAAAAGCTACGCCGATCAGAGGCGTAAACCCCTAGAATTCCAGGTTGGAGACAGAGTTATGTTGAAGGTCTCGCCTTGGAAGGGTGTGATACGTTTTGGGAAACGTGGGAAACTGAATCCCCGCTACATTGGACCATTTCTTATTCTGGAAAGAATTGGGCCCGTAGCGTATCGTTTGGAATTACCTTTGGAACTGAGTAAAGTTCATGATGTGTTTCATATTAGTAATCTGAAGAAATGCCTTTCAGAGGAAACACCAGTGATACCTATCAAGGATATTCGTGTGGACGAAAGTTTGAATTTCATGGAAGAGCCGATTGAGATAATGGATAGAGAGATCAAACGACTCAAGAGGAGTCGTATTCCGCTCATCAAAGTTCGTTGGAATTCGCGGCTCGGACCGGAATTTACGTGGGAACGTGAGGATGAGTTTCGAAAAAGATATCCGAAGTTCTTCACTTCGTAGATGGGTTATTTCGAGAGAAACCCGGGACGGGTTCCTTCTGAGGCTGGGAGGATGTGACAACTGGCAAAATAGGGAGCCGTTTTATAAAACCCGCATTACATTTAAATAATAAATATGGAATTTCTGGAAATTTATTGTGACGAGATATTTTACGAACGTTGGTACTTGATTTTAATCGTACGATGTTTATGGGATTTAGTTATTTAATTATGGTTTGTTTCGTTTCGTTCGTGATGATTTATTTTGAGATCGATATCTTTGGCACTACTTTGACTCCGGCACTAGGTTAACCTAACAAGATTTTTATATTTTACAAAACGGTCGCGGTTCACCGTTAAATTAATATTATGTCTTGCGTACATATTTATATTTTCGGGAAGTGTATTGGAAAATCAATTATGACGTGTACGTGTGTATTTGATGAAAATTTAATACTTTTTTGAACGGGTAATCGGGTTACGGGAAAACCGATTAAAAAGAGTTCACTAACTATAAGAGTAATTGTGGCTAATATTGGAAAAAGAAAACTTAAGGGTCTAAAGTGGAAAATTCGGGTATAATACCCTAACCCTAACCCTCCACCCTCACACTAACACTTTTATTATTTTTTCTTTTCCTCTCCTTCTCTTGGTCGCCGCCGGTCACCACCCCAAACACCACCACCACCGCCGACCTCCCTACTACACCACCACCACCAAAACGATCCCCATCATCCCCTTGTTCGATTAGTGTGAAGCACGCGCCTCCCCTATCCCTTTTCTTTTAATACCGCCGACCTCCACATCTCCCACAACACCATATCAACATCTATTTTGGTTTCTATTCGATTTGAGGTGAGAACACATGAGTTTTGGGTCGGGTTTGACTATTTCGAGTCAAACCCGAATTGGATCTTGACATTTTGGGAAGATAACATTAAAAATAAAGATGGGTTTTGTAAATATACGAGTTTGGTATCCTTGGGGGTCGATTTTTGATGCTTTTGTGCTCGGATTTGGAGCTATACGCGATTGGTTTTGAGTTTTGTGGCTCGATGTGAGCTCGACCGAGACCCTAGGTCTCGGTGTGACCCTCCTCGACTCGATTAGAGTCTTGGAGGTGTGATTGGTTCTTGTTCATCTTGATTCTTGTCGATAGTTGATGCTTGATTGGATTTTTGGGACCAATATGGTCCGAATTATGGTTGTTGTTGTTTTGGAGTCTCGGCCGAACCCCCCCTTCGCGGGCTGTTTTAGTCGAGAAGCTCATAAGAGCTAGCCGAGACCGAGAGGTCTCGGGTGAGGTTATTATTTTGGTTGTGACCTCACAAGTTGACCCGGGTTTGACTTGGTAAGTCAACCCGTATAATTGTTTTATTATTTTTGTTTTGGTACTTTTTTTTTTGGATATATATTGTTTTGACTTACTTGGGCCGAATTATTTGGACATTGGTCACTTGATATCTTGAATTGGAGTTGTGTTGACGAGTATGGAATTGCGGACCGATTGTGAGACGGTCAATTAGATGATGGAGATAGGTTAGTTTGGGTGCCGTAGTCGGACTCTCATGTTGTAGCACGTGATTATGGGATTGTTTGGACGGAGTTGATTTATATTGTGGCTAGATTTTATTATTTTGGACTTGACTATGAGCCGAGGGTCATGACTCGGACATGAGACCAAATTCTATGACTCGATAAATCTCTAAAAATCGATATTAAAAATAAAACTCGTTATAATATTATTAAGAATATAATCGTTTATATACGTATATAGACGTGTTAAACGTATATATATATATATATATATATATATATATATATATATATATATATATATATATATATATATATATATATATATAAATGCGTATATTAATAATAAAACGATCATGAGTAAACGTATAATAATAAAGCGATAGTTATTACGCTATGAAAATGGTGTAATAAATGTCGGGGTATTATTATAAATAATAACTATATAAATAATGGCGAATTATACGTCGAATAAATAATAACTAAAAATGTGATTTTATTTTACAAATTAGAAACGTATCGAGTTATACGGATTTTGGGTCTTTAAAGTCCAAGTGGGCTTTATATTGTGACTTTGTGTTGTCACGGATATATGACGGTTAATATAAATATTTTATATTATCGAATGACTTATTCTAGATTGAGTTATTTGACGATATAAAATGGGTATATTAATGGGCATCGTATCCCACGACGCCCATAGGATGTGGTATATATTTTAGGATAATGAATTACTATATGTCTCGTGGAATTTGGCCGATTCGACGGTATATATAGGGAATTTATTGGACTACGACTTATACCAAATAGAAATTTATGTGCAATGTGCTTTAGGTTGGGTGTAATTTTGGAACGATATATTACGTAAATAAATATGGGAGATTATCAAATCGACGGATTTAATAAGCTTCGATAATTATTTAAATAATATGTTGGGCTAACATTAGACCTATAGTTATCTTATTATTGTTCTTTGTTGAGGCTTTTTGGTTTGAGCTATGTCGACCCTCCACCCGTATGGATACCAAACGTCGAATTTCAAATAAATATGAAGTTAATTCGAGAAATGGATATTTTGGAAAGTAAAATGAATTACGTTCGGGAATGGGAATATTTGATTTTGAGGAAATGATTTTTGAACGGGTTTAATATTGTTAGGAAGTGCCGAGTCAGTAGTCGCCGTTACGTGAGTTGCTTGAGATTTACTTACGTCTTTCTTCTATCGTTTCTTTTGAGGATTTCTGGACTTGAGGTGAGTCATAGCCCCACTTTTACTCTTGAACTTTGTTTTCAATACTTGGGGTGAGAAACGTGCAAATGCTTTATGTGGACTATTATCGCTTTTTGATTTCAAAACTTGCTATGCTTATAGAACTAGGTAGAGCGAGGCCTAGACTTGAACTAGGTAAGCTACTTGATTTGGTTATAGAGCGAGGCCTAGACTAGATCTAGGTAAGCTATTGATTTGGTTTTTGAGCGAGGCCTAGTCCCCGAACTAGGTAAGCTATTGGATTGATTATAGAGCAAGGCCTAGACTTGAGCTAGGTAAGCTATTGATTGGATTGATTTGAGCTATAGCGTGCACCTATAGGGATGATGTGATTTGGTTGGTTTATTTTGGTTGGATGAGTGAGCCCTAGTCTAGCTAGCAAGCGTTTTGCGTATATGTCCACTATATTGAATTAAGAATCTAAACCTATGATCTCACCAGCGAAAGCTGACTTTTAGCACGTTTTCTCAGGTAATTAAGTGATGCTCTGCGGATGCTTGGGATTGGAGGTTTGGCATTTGGCACCGGTTATGGATCTATGTTTTCTAAAACTCTGATAACTATTGGGGACCTATATTTATTTTTCTTTGGGCCTGACTTTGGATGATTTTGGGATAATGTAAATTTTAAAACCTCGCGTGGTTGTACTTTATTATGTTTACGTTATCTCGTTCTTTTATGTCTTGTGTTTGGATACCAATCCCCGTAGCACCCCGAAAGCTTGTTGAGTCTTCCGCTGTATCAAAGTTTGGGGGTGTTACACATGATCACATGGGGTGGATCCAATAATGTAGTTTAATATTGTATAAGTCTGGCAATATAAGAAATAAGTATGCATCTAACATAATAATACAAGAGCTCGTTTGATGTTGAGATTCCTTAAGGAATATAGAATACATAAATCACGTATTATGATTTAAAATTCTCGAGAATACTAATTGATCAAATTGAACAAATCAATGGAATGGAATAATGTAAATATTTCAATATCTTTAAGGTACAAGAAAAGTGGGTTTATATTTTATTAACACATCAAAACAAGTTTAGTTGGTTTTACTAATGCATGATATATGTCTAGTACTAACAATGGTTGGTTTTAAAGTGGATACATACTCACGAGTGACAGTAGTGAAATTTCATGGCGTTCAGCAAAGCAAATAATAGCGGATAGTTCATCCAACCATTTAAAAATTCTGGGAATGAGGCACCAACCGTTTTGCATGAAGATAATGTAGCATGCATTGCTTAATTCAAGGAAGGTTACATCAAAGGCGTCAAGACAAAACATATTTTGCCAAAATTCTTTTCCAATCATGACTTACAAAAGAATGGTGGATTATTGTTCAACAAGTTCATTCAAGTGACAATTTGGCGGATCTTGTTACCAAGGCGCTTCTACATCAACATTTAGGACATTGAACCACAACATTGGAATGCACCTACTCAAAGAGCTCAAGTGATGCAGTCATCAGATGGAGATAATACGCGCTGCACTCTTTTTCCCTTAGTCAAGGTTTTGTCCCACTGGGTTTTCCTGACAAGGTTTTTAATGAGGCAGTATTTTCTAAGCGTATTAACAATATGGACATCCAAGAGAGAGTGTTATGAATAATTATATGTGGATGTCCATATAGCCCATAATAGGCCCACAACCCATGTTAGCTATTAGTGTTTTGCCCTAATGTTTGTCTATATATACTCTTTGTAAATCTCATAGTTAAGGATGAATTGAAGAATATTTTTCATTCCCTCAATTCTTGTTCATAACAAAAATTCATTTATCTATTGCATATGAACAATCTCGAAAACAACAAAAGAATATGCATAATTGAGATATGCGATGTGAACTATGAAAGGGGATAGCATGTGTTTTAGTCAAAAGAGACTGGACCATAAAAGATAAGGGACACTAAAAAATAATGGTAGGGTGTCTCTTCAACTTTCAAGTAAAGAGAGTAAGTACCCGTTTGGTATAGAGGTTTCACTTGGTTTAGATTCAAAGATTTTCTAAATTAATTGTTTGGTTCAATTGATTACATCTGATACAAGGTATCGGTTCATATATTTGAATCCAACATATATTGGTGACTTTTAAGGAATCCAGCCAATGAATTTTTTTTCCTTTATTTCATGATTTTTTCCAACCACATAATATACATTCTTGTTCTTACTTTTTATTTTTTTTATTTAAAAATTTATTATTAAATATATTTAAATAAATATAATTTCTCTCTCGTATACCTACACTCAAACCCAAATCCTATATCAAATCCAAATCCTAATCTAACCCCACTTATAAACCAAACGGACCCTAATAGTCTATGATTAGTGGTTGCTTATGTCTAATTTTTTGAGGTTGCAACATGAAAATAATAGTATATTACACATAAATGTAGATAAATAATTCAAAGTTTAAGAAGATAAAACTTGTGAGGTAGGTTGGTGGTAATCATATAAAAGGGCGAGGTGGTTTGGGTTACAAAATGATGCTAATTGAAGAAGTAATTGCTCACGAGATCAGAAAGAACAAATACACAGAGAGTAGCTAGTGGTGGACTAATAGTCAATAGTCAAAAAGGATTAAGGTAGCTGGTAATCATATAAACGTGTTTACTGTGCAAGGAAACTTCCATCTCTGGCTGTACAAACGGTAAAAAGAAATTCGGTAACTTTGCGTATGTATTGCTTTCTGACTAAAACATCACTGATTTTTTTTTAAAGAGAGTGATATCTTCGTATATCATTTTACTTCATACACATAAACTTAGTGGGGTCCACATAAATTTTATTTGTAAAATTTATGAAAGCCTCGCTAAATTTAGGTGTATGAAGTAAAATGATATGTGTGCATATCACTACTTTTTTTTAAAAGTCAGCAATATATTATCACAACAAAACAGAAACAATACAAATAAAAGCATTCAATTTTCATAATCGAGATGATTAAAGAAAGCGGGACCCAAGAAAATAAAAACCCATGAGGGCTTACAATAAAACATATACAAAATAAAACTGAAAGATAAATGACAAAAAAAAAACTACAATATTACTTTAACTAATGCATATGAACAATCTCGAACACAACAAAAAATATGCATGAATGAGATATGTGGTATGAACTATAAAAGGGGATACCGTGTGTTTTAGACAAAAGAGACTAGCAAAACGAGTATAGTTTACCATAAAAGATAACGGTAGGTTGTCTCTTCAACTTTCACGTAAAGAGAGTAATAGTCCATTATTATTGGTTGCTTACGTCTAATTTTTTTGGCCTGCAAAAAAAAAAATAAAAAAAATAAAAAAATAATAAAAAAAGCATTTTACAGATAAATGTAGATAACTAATTCAAAGTTTAAAGAAGATAAACCTTGCGAGAAAATTAGCATGTATTGAAAATACGAAGCATTTTACATATAAATGTGGATAAATAATTCAAAAATAATTCAAAGTTCCAAAAGATAAGAAAAAACACTTTGAGAAAATTGGTATTAAAAATATGAATATGATTTTATGAAGAAATGTTACATTCACGAAAATCTTACAAAAACGTTTTCACAAAATGATGTGGCATGATAAACTTAACTTTGAACATTACATCTCTTTTTTTAATTGCCCAATAGATGTAATAGTTACAATGATACATCGTTTAGTGAAAATGTTTTTATTAACTTTATGTGGATAGAGCATTCCTCGAATCTAAAAAGTACTTGCAATAGAAGCCAAAGTACATACACTTAAGGTGTGTTTGCTACTTTGGTATAGGGGAATGATTATTGGAATGATAAGAACGTCTGGTACATTGACAAGAGAATCAAATAGCGGTATAAAATCCCAATATATTTGTTTTTTAAACAAAGCTAGGGAGGTAGCTTTGGACCCATTCCTAGTCTTTTTTACTCATCATCATTTCCTTTTCCATAAAACACACAACGTATTACAATAATCGGGCCTTTTAGACACAACCCAGAGTCATGGCTAAAAGCCAAAAAGTCGTGGCTATTCATGTTTATCACAATATAGTGAATGGTATAGAATAGAGTATGATTAGCATCAATCATTAATAACTTGACTTATGTAAACATCACATACGAAATGCAATGATTCCTCTATATCGAATAGTATGACACTAGTGCAAGTGTTGATCACTCGAGACCATTCAAGTAACCCCGACCTATCACGATGTCTTTTTATTCAATTGATTGTATTGACAACCCATATACATGGTGACATCCAAACACTATATTCTATTTTAAGTCATTTGAAGCAAGTCCGAGACTATTTATTTGAAACCTGTAGAGCGCAAGTATTATAACAACCGAACCTATTCATAATATCACAATATGGAATGTTGTTTATTATTATATAGAATCAAGTATCATTAACATGACTACTAACATGACTTGCATAAACTTCATGTATGATCACGGTTCTCGTTGTTACAATATAGAGCGTGGTTTATTGTTGTATAGAATCAAGCATCATTACCATTTAATCATTATCACTACTTGTGTGATAATCTTGTGTGATCACGGTTCTCGTTACTAGCTAATTAATCACCGTCATGTATTATTGAAGATCGCATATCAATCATCGCTTAAAGTATAAAATAAAGGAATCATTACATTTTATTGATTGCATGCATCGAGCAAGCGTTCAAAGTATATCGATGATACAAGTAAAAAGCAAAGTACAATACGAAAACATCATCTTAGTAAATATTTGTTATCACATCCGACACTATTCAAGTTAAACATACTAAACAATTGTCTATATATCCCGATTTTCATTAACCCAACTTACGTGATCATAAGGTATAATACCGGTTATCAACTACCACTCAATTACCATTAGATATTATGAAAGATCGCATGTATAATCTCGTAGTACATATATAGTTCCATATACCATACATATAATCCCGATTATCATTAACACGACTTACATGACTCGCATTATTTTATAACAAAGATGATGAATACAAGTTAAATTTGTTATTAACTATTTAATGATCTTATTCAAGAAAAATATAAATAAACTTTTAAAAATAAATAAATTTAATTTTGCGTATACCAAAAATGTGTTTTTACTTAAAAAGTATATATAGTAACTAATTATATTTCATTTTAAATATTAATTGGAATATATTATTTTATATTAAACCTTTAGCCATGATGTGTCATCGCTAAAGGTGGAGCGGGAAAACATTTTTCGAGCCAAAATTTTGGAGGCAAAATTAATTTTGCCAAAAATATTATATTTTAGCTTTTAGCGACGACTTTGTCGTTGCTAAAGATAATTTTAATTTTTTTAATATTTTCTGGTATTTAACAAATTAAAAATATAATAATAATTTTTACTTTTAGCCACGACTTGTGTCGTGGCTAAAGATTTTATCATTTTTTTATTTACTTCCTCTCTCAATCATCATAATAAAATAACGATTTTATACTTTTAGAGAAGACTGTCCTTTCATGATTGTAATGTTTAATTGGGCATGGTTGTTCCTGTATTTACTTAGGATCAAGTTTCCACCTGTCTATCGAAGGGGGATTTCTTAGCTTATTTCGCTATATTTTATCAAAAGAAGGAAGAAGAATCTAATGATTTCCTTAATTTTTTGAGAAAGAAAAACCAGTTTGTTAGAGCTAGGGCAGAGAAGCAACCAAAAGAATGGGTCATTTTTGTTCACAAGTGAAGGAGCTGAATGGATCAAGATCTCATAAATTCATTGTCTTTCTTAATTCAAATAAAAAATAACTTCTTTCGCTATTGAAGCCATGCCTGAGCTTTCAGCTTATTAGCATCCCTCTTCTGCGCTAGGAATTACCCGAAAAGGTTGATTGAATCACATGCTTTCATGGTCCCTATCTCTGCCACGACACTGCCAGACACATAGGGATATTCCACGCATTCCTAGGTGCGCATCTCCATCTACTAAAAGTAGGGGTGGTTTCCATAGATTGATTTGAGTCATTTGTAACCAGAGCAATAACCAATGCCATAACATAAACTAAAGCTATACGTGGTGGCCCCTAAAGGCGTAACATACTCCAAAAAAGTAGAGTTGAGGTTTGGAGAGTGGGACAGATCTACCTGACGAAGGTGCCAATGTGAAGTGGTTATCCGAAGTGTTGGAATATGCTCTACCTACAGTACCTAACTAATCTTTCTTTTCGGTAAGCAAAAATATATTGACCGATGGAGGAGAACCTCCAAAGTAAACATAAATGAAGGGGCATACCTCACCTCACGCAACCAAACGAAGAACTCAAGACACTCTTTGAGCTTTAAAATAAAGAAACTAACCTAAATAAATGATTGAAATTAGATTATGATTACAAAGGCTAAAAATAATCCAAGTTTTTAGGTAATCAGAAAAGTGCCTAAGGATTAACCGAAACTAAGCACATACTAAGCCCAATAAGACCCATTGGCCTCGATATACATGAGGCCAAATGAAAACATGTACATACATCAAATAAATCTTGACTTTCATTTGTTCAATTTGGTCAATCTAATACTTAGTTAATTCTTTTATCTTTATGTTCCCACTGACATAATCGATAACGAACGAGAATGACTTTTTTGGCCTAATTCCATCTATTTTTGTTGAGGCAATTCTGACTTATTCATCAGCAACAGTTCTAGCTCTTGAAATATATTACATTCTTGATCCTTCCTTTTACTAGTCTTCTAGGCTAGAATAAAAAAAGATTCATCACTCTGCTCCTACGTCTTCTTCTCCTTCTGGATAGATCGTTGTTGGTCCTTTTTTGCACTAAAAAACTAGTTAGATCAACTAACTGTTTACATATGAAATTTACGGAACATGAATAAGAAACAATGCGGGACAAAAGAAGAGTGAGGTGTAGTGAGAAAGCTCACCCCTGCCTTTAGACAATAAAACCTCTTTTACACCCCATCCCCTAGAAAAATCAATAGGAAATGCTACAAGCCATTGACCCATTGTTGTTCTTTTGATGATGGACCACTCGATCATGTACACGCTAAAGTGACCTCTACGCTTCGTCCCTGGTGCCTAAAGCTGAGAAAGTTCCGCTTCATTTTTTTGACCAAGTATTTGCATTGAAAGGAATAGTCAAAGTTTGAAAAAGTTTTGGCAATGACATTGTCGTCGTTAAAAGTGGTTCCCATAGTCAAATGTTGAAAATCGTATATTTTGTCGTTTAGTAGACTTTTAACCACGACTTTCTAAAGAGAGAATTTTTTAAATGACCCATTTTGTGTACTATTTTACGAATTTGAACCACGCCTATATTTTTATCGAGAATGAACTTTCGAATATCACCCATTAGACTTTTTAACCATACACGTGTATTATTTTCAACGTAGGGGAGTGCTAGGCGATGATAGGCAAGTTTAAAAGCCAGGCGTGTGCTGGGCGAGCTGGGGCGATAGCTGGGTGAGCTGGGAGTTGTTGGGTGAGGGCTGGGGCGATGGAAGAGCTATTGGGCGAGGGGCTGAGTGAGGGAAGAGTTGTTGGGCGAGGGCCTCAGGCGAGGGAAATATAACTGTTGGGCGAGGGGCTGGGGCGAGGGTGATAGAAGTTGAGTGTTGGGGCGAGGGGCTGGTGAGTTTCTTCCTGAGAAGTGTTGTTTTGGAAACTATTTTTAGACTCCATTGATGGAACAAGAAGAAAGAAAGTCTTTTGGTTAGTCAAGTGTATAGAAAAATGCGTGAAGTAAAGTGAAGAGTGAAATGAAAAAGTGGGTTTAAGGTGATGATAAGGTTTGCACATGATATGTAGTACTAATTTATTGGTACTAGCTGGGTACCCGCGCGTTGCAGCGGCGGGTACCATGCAATAATAGTATTCAACGAAAATTTCTTTTAGTTCTATATTTTACGATACAATAGACATACAGATGACGACAATTTTAGTTTTGAATAATTTTATGCAATAACAATATTTTTCATATAAAAATTCTAGATTATTCACGTGATGTTGTGACAGTACTAAGTTGGTAGCTGATATATTGTAAAGGTATGATGTTAAAGTAGTTGACAATGACCCGTATTCGCAAGTTATCATTAAATAATAACACAATAGCAAAATTTAAAAAATACTTACATTATACTAAAGAAAATTTAGTGCTCTAAAAAATATTATTTATATTTGTCCCAAATAGATGGATGATACAAGTAAAAGAGCATTTATAAAGATAAAGAAAAACTAAATATTCAAGAAGTCATGTGAGTTACTTTAAAGAGTATAATTATTATTAGTATACAAATATATGTAATAATTATAAAATATATAATTAGCACTTAACACTTTGCACCTTTGCATCATTTGCTTTGAAAAATTCGACCAATTTTTATTAAATAAAGTATTTAGTTTTTACGTTAAGTTTTATCAAAAAAAAAATTCTAAAAGGTGTATATGATGGGTTCTCGAGGCACTCTTGCGATTTAATGGTAATTTTTAAACATTGTAATTTAGTATACATTTTGAAATTGATTTAATAATATCATTTTTGGCTGACTTTTATGGGCTAGCCGAACCGGTGGTGACTCCGGTTTCCAATTGAACCCGTTGTTCCGGTCTGTTTTTTAAAACCATAAGTAAATTGTATGAAACTTTGTGTGTTTTATTAGCTTGTACAATATGTATAATTACAAGTATTTTTCATATTAGGGGTATTTTAAACATAACATTAATTAGGTAATTATTGTTATAGACGTTTTTTTTCTTTTATTAAATTATTTTGTATTTATTTTTTTATTTTTTTTTAAAACATGTCTAAAAAAAATGCTTTAAAGTGTTGCAACCAATGCTATTATATATGTACTTATTAAAATTTGTCATTATAAACAAGTGTTGAATTTTAATTTTTTAAGTCTTCTATTTTAAGAATGTCTCAAATGCTTTATAATTCAGTATAGATAATAATGTTCATAAGTCAGAATTTTGATTGGTTTTGGTGGGACTCGTGACAAGTAGGAGTGATGATGAGGTTTGCATGAGTTCATTTTGGTAAAAACTTGAAAAATAGGTAATTTACTTTATAATTGTGTTTCTTGACTAAAATCCCGATTCTAATAGTAATACTACTTTTTTTTTTTTTTTTTTTTTTTTTTTTTTTTTTTTTTTTGCAAGGCAATAAAATGCAAACGACATAGACCAAACTAAAACCGTCTTTCTTTCTAGTAGTAAAGAAAAAGTCACTTCTCTTATAAAAGTGATAAAGCAAACATCACTAAAAAAGCAAATGACCTACCACGAAAAACAAAAGAAACACTAAAAAACAGGGCTTTTGCACATGGTCATCATACTTTCTCAAAATATCTATATAAGTAAGTCACTGAACAAATTTTTTGTTTATCCATTTTATTCTACTTTTATAAAATTGTAAAATAGTCAGTCCAACATTTTAGCATATCACGTTTAACTCGTGTGACACCTTATTTCCTTATCAACGTAAACTATTTCCAACTAATCATGATCATGCTGACTCATCTCCAACTAAGCTTCTACATTATTTTCAACACAATCTTTAAAGGTTTCACTTCATCTGGGAATGTATGTATGATTATTTCTTGGTAGTTTTTCAAAATCTGTTACTTCTAAGTTTTGTAAAAAAAAAAAAAAAAAAAAAAAAAAAAAAGTTACTACTTTTGATGAATTAGTTAACTTTTACCGGCTTCGTATATCATTTAAGTATGAAATTACACAGAGTTAATTTCTTAATAATTTTGGTTTTGCTGTGTTCATGATCAAATCAAAATTACACAAGATCTTCAAATCACATTATACAAAATTCTAAAAGCATAAGTAAAAGGAACTTATTTACACAACTATTTATAACTCTATACTTCCATAGATTTTATATAAAGAAGAACTTTAAAAATATTTGCATTATCAAAGCACCATTCCTGAGCTTGAGTTTGAACGGTAGCTCTTGATTACAACGGTGACAAGCGAACGACGGTAGCGGTGGAGGGTGCGGCGGTGTTGGCTTGAATAATGGTGCAATGCTGGCTATGGTGTAGAGAGACGGCTATAGGTGATGGTTTATTCATGGTGGCTGTAGGTTAAAGTGATGGCATATAAACCTGAATTATATGACTCATATATGTTAAATATTATACGTATTTATATGTAAAATTAATAAAAATGTGGCCCTTTTTAAGTGGAGGTCATGTGTGACGGCACCTATTACACACCCCTCCGAGACCCCTCTGGATGAAGGTTCATTGACGCGTGAAGATAATACTACCTCCGTCCCAAAATATAAGTCTAGTTTGACTTTTTGAATCGAACTTTGACCGTAAATAATTTTGTTTGTATTATATATCACTTGATGAAAAATATATCAAATCAAAATACATATAAAACACTATCCATTTATATATCTTGCATCAAGTATGATATAATACAAACAAAAATATTTAAGGTCAAAGTTCGATTCAAAAAGTCAAACTGAACTAATATTTTGGGACGGAGGGAGTACTGATTTATGTGAACATGACTATTTCAACTTTTAAATTAATAACTATTGTTTATTGAGTAAAATGCCACGTATACAAGTAACACCACATGAGATGCCACAAGTCCACAACAACACTAGTTTGCCACATCATCAAGTAGTAACTAGCAAATTATAAAAACAATATAATATATTGATAGCAAAGAACATCAAACCAAACTTAAACCATATTTTTTTCTAGTGGTAAAGAAAAGGCATTTCTTATAAAGTGATAAAAGCAAACATCACCAAGAAAGCAACCGACATACCACGAAAAACAAAAGAAACATGATAATATACGAATCAAAAGCAGACCCAATAACATAACCATTAATTTCATATTCACATGGTTTTTAATTGCGACAAAATAAGTGCATTATTTAAAGATAACTTTTGAGCGACGACTTTGCTATCTAGTGAACGGCTTAAGTTATTGTGAAACTTACCTATATGATTGTTCTTTTTTATTTCTTTTTAGAACGGCGCCACACTTGAAATCTGATCACCGAGTTAAACTATCCAAACGGGCAGGCTCCAGAACCCGAACCACTAGGAGAGACCCGCGACGAAAAACCCCTAAAACTTATGGCTTCGTACTAAGAGGAAAATCCGGATTTTCTTTGTCACTTGTAAGACTCAAACCCGGGTAAAACCTCTCCCCAAGCTTAAAAAAATCAGGTGGCCAACTAAAGTAAGTTACCCAAAAAAGTGATATATTATACAAATTCCATTTGAACAAGTGACGATGTCGATCTATCAGTATCTAGTAGTGTTACTTTTTGACATTGATTTGGATTTTACTTGGCAACTTTAAGTAGATTTACAAATCAGTCATTGTCATTGTTACTTTAAGTAAATTTACTTGTCAACTTTGGTTTCGATAGGTGTCATTGTCATTACGCCTTTTTTAATAAATTTACAAATCAAAATCAATTATTAGAAAATCGTTTAAAAATGTAAGTATCTATTCACATGTTAAAAGTCATCACATTGTCATTACTTCTTTAGTTTCAACTTAGTATTCAAATTAAAACACTTCTTTAGTTTCAACTTAGTATTCAAATTAAAACACTTCTTTAGTTTCACAAAGTCGGGTAAAGCTCCATCTTTTTCAGCTATCGTGAAGCCCGGGTCTTCTTCTACTTCCTCCAATGTTAATACTCGTAACAATATGATGTTTTTTTTTATTGCAAGTTTATGATGTTTAAATAAGATTAGATCGATATTCATGGCTATCATTACACATTGGATTATACTTCACCCCGGCCATCAGGTTGACTAGTTTTTCATACTTGCCTGTTTTTACCCAAACTCGTTTTGACCGTGATGGCATGATATTACATCTGCCAGTCGGGATCAGTAACATCAATGGGATTGCTACCTGATACACAAATAGTTGATATGGAGAATTTAGAACTAATATATGCAAATAAGCATGCAAAACCACATATTTATTTATTAATCGAGAGCAGCTGACTGTTACCATCAACAAGGAGAAGAACAAGTGGTACCAATCTACAGTATAGAAGACCATAGATTCGCCCTCGACGCAAACAACCTAATCATAACAGATAGGATTAAGCAACTGCATCTCACATATTAAAACGTGATACATGCAAATAAAACACAACATTTCAATAGACACTAAAGACATCTATTATTTACTCTGTAAAACGTGAATCAGAAATGGTGGTAAACATGACATGACCTTTCATGTGAATGGTAAGTGTAATACGCACCCAAGCTCATCTGCTTTCGAATCCTTTATCCCCTTGCTGTTCACAGATGGCTGAAGTATTTTCCCATCTGAAATCATACATCTGTACATCGACAAGCATCAAAAATCAACCAAGATATCAAAATAAGAAGGGTGATAGGAATCAAGTTAATGAACCCATGGAGACACTTTACATACTTGATACACTGATTTTCTGTGGAAAACAATTTGAGGAAGTCATCTTTTGTCTCAGCAAGATTATCTGCAAAAATATTCTGCACAAAAGAAAATGAGATGGTCATCAGCATTGCGCTACTGCACACATCTAACAACCAACATGCAAAATGTGTAGGATGATCACCTGAAGAGAAGTTTTCAGATCCGTGACTCCTTACAATATCAACCATTGAAAAGACACGAAATCAGATTTATACGTACATAAACCAGTCATTAAAGAATGGAAACACAATTAAAAAAAAAATACATTACACAATGTGGACTTACATCAGATGTGCTCTCAAAAGAAATATCAGCATATGCTTTAAATGATATGCTGCTGATCCAGATAGTGATCTGCATTAATTTTGTACACATTAAATACTAAAAACCAAACACGATTTCTTCGTACGATAGAAAGATTATGAACAATGACGATCCAGGAGCTTTGACTATGCATGCACTAACATAGCAAATATAATTTATTGAGTAATGCATTACAATAACACTTTCTGTTTAGCTTTTATACAAGTGCAAAGATCCCCAATAATATATGAGTAGCGTATGCCAAAAAACACATATTAAATAACTTAAATATCGATAAGTTGGATTATAATGATATATACCTTTAAGCCTTGGTAGCCGCATATTTTTCCATCTTCTTCAAAAAAGATACTTAGGTCAACAGGTCCAATGGGAAGCTTTCCAGAGATCCCTCTTCCTCTTCTTTAGAGACTGGAATTTAATATACAAAGACATCATCAGGGATAAGACAAGCTCAGACAGAGTTACAAACTATGAAATCCATTTAAAAACAAGATAAACAAAAACATATATACCAATACATATATACATCATGATAAACAAACTTCCATTATTTAAGAACAGCAACTCTAATTAAAACCTTGAACATCAAAAAAGTGTATCAACG
The DNA here is from genome assembly GCA_030686995.1 of Artemisia argyi. Taxonomy (NCBI): domain Eukaryota; kingdom Viridiplantae; phylum Streptophyta; class Magnoliopsida; order Asterales; family Asteraceae; genus Artemisia; species Artemisia argyi. Next base: position 196,820,665 of record CM060687.1, on the reverse strand, counting down.
CGCAACTCGAAATTGATAATCGCCACAAAATTATATTAAAAGGGGTGGTTGTGGATTGCAAATTTTCAGCTTACGCTCTATAAGCACTTCAACATAAGCACCTGCCAATGTGATAATTGCATAAGCTCATAGCAATCCAAACAGCTCGAGATGTATTTTTCACTTTTAACAACACAATATGCATTCCCAAACACCCTCTAACCAAATCTAACTTTATATCAACTCTAAAATGTTAATTTTCGTTAAATTTAAGTATCTTCTTAGTCCTAATATATCAAAACCTCAAAACCAAATTTACATTTTGAAAGACTACTAACTATTCCAACTTGGACAATAATTTACAGCGCATCGAAACACTCTGTATAGTATTATCCGAAACAATTACTGGTTTTATAGTTGGTAATGATAATTATGTAATTTTACATCTACTCTATAAAGTCATTTTCCTCCATATTCAACCAACTTACACCTATAATTCACGTTAAATTTGAAGCATCAGGCTAAAAAATTGACTTCAACTACAACAAATGAATATCTAATTTTTTTACTAAAATTCAAGTATTAATAAGCACATACAGAGGTGTAAACAATAGAAGTATCTAATGAGCAGAAAAATGAAAATGATATGTAAATAACACATAATTCAACAATTGTATTATACCTAACTTGATAATGGTGATGACGATTGAAGACGGTTACGGTGATGATGGTGCCGGAGTTAGGGTTTGGGTGGTGGTGGAGCGATTAGAAGAAGAGAGGGACAAAGTCTTTACTTTACTTTTATATTTTGTTGACTTTAATAGGAGTATTTTTTTTAAGCCTAGATTTGCTGACTTTAGGGTCCATTTGGTTTCCGTGTTTTGGGGCCAGGTTTAGCATGAGTCTAATGTATATTCATTTGGTTAAAGTTTTGGGATTAAAAAATGGGATGAAACAGTAAAAGAGAGAAAAACCCCATGTGGGGTGACTGGATTTCATTTTTATACGTAGGTCCTATTACTTTATAATCTTTTTTTATTTTCTTTCTCTCACACTCTTTTTTAATATTCTTATATAACTTAACAAAATAATAACATATTTATTTTATACTCTCATTTTCTCTCTCTTACATCAAATCAAAATCCAAATCTAAATCATAATCTTAATCCAAATCTAAATCCTAACCCCATCTAAAAGGAGAGGAGTTATAAAATTGCTCTTTTATATTTTCTTGCTACTTTTTGTTTTTAATAGCCTATATTTGGTGATTATTTTTATTTTTTTTTTATTTTTTTTGTATGTTTAAAGCATCAGGATTCAGGTGCTTTGAAGAGGTTTTGCTCTTTATTTGGGTCTCACCGGGTGCCACATCATTGCAATACTAATACTCTAAAATATCGCCAATGACAAGGTTGCAAAAAAAATGTTAGGCGCTAGTTCGGCAGCCGACCACTGCATAGCGCCTAGGCGGATTGACTTATTCTATACAGAAAAATTAAAATTAAATGTATATTAATAAATTTAAATATATTTTAACATAAAACACTAAGCTTCACATAATTGATGTTATAGTAATGCATTATTTATTGTTGTTAGCATCTCATGTTCATATTTATTTCACTAAAAATAAAACACATATGTTGACAACAACTCAATTGAACAAACACATAATGATAGAATGTCAAACCCACAAGCAAAATCAAACACAAAAAGGGAATTTAATACTCATTTTGCATATTAATTATGTGTGTGACCGACTTATGTGACAAAATCCACACACGAAGAAAAACCCAAAACCTCAAAACCACAGTCCCATACATGAACAAAACACCAAAAACAATAATCTAAACTGAAAATATGAAATCTAAACCTCCACATATTAAGTTCGGATGTATGTGATTTTGGAAAACAAATAGGGGTTTCAATTAAAATAATAGCATGCTTTCAAATCTTCAATAATGTGTGTTTTAATTGTGATTGTTGTGTTTTTATCATCATGAATAGTTCCAATTGTAGATTCAAATGTGTATTGGTCAGAGTGTATGAAAGAGAGGTTAATTGGGGTTAAAAAACACTAATTTGAAGTTTTTTTAAGTGTTGACCGCCTAGCTTGATTTGACCCGCCTAGGCGGGATGTTGACCCCCTTTTGACCAAAACACCTAATTCGTCCGCCTAGCTTCAAATCGCCATGGTAAGTGAGCCCCTAGCGCATATGCAGCTTTTTACAACATTGTTCATAACACAAAACAACTAAGTCATTTGGGTCCCACTCACCCAATATAAAACACACACACTCACATACCCAACGGATAGTTTTAAAGTTTTAGTGAGTATTTTTGTCATAAATCTTGTAGTGATGTATGTATGTTATTATCCTACTAGTCTACTACTTTACAAATCTATGTATGAGAGTTTCACATTAAGTTTGTCACACATTATCTGACTTGTTGGTATTGGTGTCGTGTGCAATTACCAAGTCTTATTATAGGATTAGGATTCATCATAATCTCATAACTTATAAAACAAATCAATGAATATGTCTCCCTTATCCACTCCCGAAAACAGGTTTAACAAACACCCCTCTCTAGGGTTTTTGCTTGGTTTTTCTAAGTTTGACAAAGGGCTGTGCTAGACAAGATCGTGAGTATAAATAACTAGCATTCAGGTGATACACTGTGATGTGTAGTGTGGATACCTATAGAGGCAATCTCCTTTGCTTGCTCTAAGAGGTTCGTGGGTTTCAAGGGTAAAATCAAGAGTTCATTTTAAGCTCCGTTAAATCAAAATATCACACATTAAGAGGTAATAATAATTGCTCTCAGGGTTTCGTGGGTTTCATTGGTGACATTTTCCGCTGCTCTTAAATGCTTTTGTATATGATTTAGATATACAATCACTTATAGTTTTTGGCCAAGCAAAATGTTTATATTTGACGGGTCACAACATTGGAATTAAGACACCCCAAACAACATTTTTACGACATTCTCAGGATTACTTTGATAGAAAGTACATTTTTGCCAAATCATATGTTCATGTCAGCAATACAAAATATATATGACATCAAAAATAGACGTGTCATCAAAGAAAGCTACAAAAATTTTAAAATTATAGAAAAATAAAACACTTTCAAAACTTGTGTGGTTAAACCTCACCAGAAAAAAAAAAGTTACCTAATTGGAACACTAATGAAACTTCATTAGTATTTTGTGACTTTTTCTCTAAAATTAATACCGTGAAAATTAGGATGTTACAAATTTATTTTATTCTTATTTAATAAATGTATTATTTAAATTGATAAGTAACTTTCTTTCATATTTTTTTCCGAATCAAATTCAAATTCAAATTTTATTTCAACCCCACCTATAAACCAAGGGTGCATTTGGTACACGAGAATGACAATGAATGAATTAGTTTGAATCTCATTACAAGTATTTGGTTAGTGGGCTCAGGTTTTTGTAATGGAAATGAAAACCTAATACATAACATACACCATACCATGGTATATTGCGTCCTTTACTAATTTATTTGATACCAAACATCAAACCAAACATATTACTATGGAATGATATTTAACATCATACCAATTCACATTCCAATGTAGATTTAGACCATACTCATAGTGATTCCGGTATGCAAACCAATCACACCGCAAATAAACTACTCTCTATATTTGCAATGTAACTTTTGTAAAAATGTACAATACAATTTTTCCAAAAATATGGTTAATATTCAACAATTAACCTTACTTGCCCAAGAGACCAATCATTCTTCACTACAAAGTTACAAAACGTTAAAAACAACAACCAAAATAAATAAATAAATAAATAAATAATAAAAAAAAATCAAATCCCCAATTTTTCCCTCTAAAAAAAACCCCTAAATTTTCATTAAGTCATTTTCCCTCCACTTTTCCCCCAAATCAATCCCGCACAATTAACATTCAATTCACAAAAAGTTCACATTTTTATGTAATAACTCCAATCTTTTTACAAAACCCATCTTTTAATTTCATCAATTTGTTAATGGAAAGAATTTTCTTATAGTTTTAATTACAATCCCAAACACCCCCTGTACTCTATCACTCCTTTCTAATCCATGGAGATACATTTTTTTAGTAGTATGATTAGCTCACGTGGTTATTTAAGTACCTTTTATTAATGATTTAGGTTCCAATAATAGCGATGGTGATGGGTGAAAAAGGTCTGATATCTCGAGTACTCTGCCCGAAATTTGATAGATATTTGATGTTGGGTTTATTAGTATTGATGTGGGAATTGGGATTGTTGACTTTTGAGTTAGGCTTATCGTAGGATTGTCTCCCACGATTCTCCTCCGGCGTGAGAGTAAGTAATCGGTTTAGGGTTTTAATGAAGAATTAGGGTTATTAGATGATACCTCAATGAGGGCCGAGATGCCCTTTATATATACACGGAATCCTTGTTGGTTTCGTGTTCCTTACTCTTTGGCGTATCCCTATTAATGCGGTCCCTTGATCCTTATCCCATAAACAAGAGATCACATATCAAGACCATAAATAATAATTACGAATTTGGGCCTTTGTAAGCCCAAATCTTGATCATGATAGCCCATGCGTGATGGGCTAGGTATTAGTAGTGTCCATTGGTCGGGTTCGTGACCCGAGTGCGGACTATACGTCATCAGTATTGATGTGGGAATTGGGATTGTTGACTTTTGAGTTAAAATTGTTATGACGTGTTAGTATACTGAATTGTTCGTGATTTTTGCTTATGTAAACAGCTTATCTTCATATTACTTTTTTTTAAGCAGACGATGAAATGTGACAATGCTTATCTACTTGGTTTTGGGTAAATTAGCTCTTTGTAATTAGCAGTTTAGTTTAGGATGAAATGTGAAGTATATGCAAGTATGATAATATTTAGGGGTGTATTTGGGAATTGGGATGTGCTAATGGATAAGTGTTTTCGGATGAAAAAGGGCTTATGCTTATGATATCGTTAGAACTCTTATGATGTCAATGCATTTTTCTTCTCATAGGGATGTTTCACAATTTGGAGTGTTTTTATAACAGATTATCTGCTTATTGTGTTTTTTTAGCAGATGCATAAATTTGACTATGCTTATCTACTTAGTTCAGGGGTGAAATAAGGTCTTTTCAGTAAGGAGTTTCAGATTGTTTAGTTTACACTGGTTAGTGTTAGTGGATTCAGTATCCTAAGTTTAACCTTAGGGGTGAAATAAGCTGTTTTGGATAAGTTGATCTTCTGGTTATGAGCATAAGTTGTTTAACATAGTAATGCCAAGCACCCCTTGTTGCGTTTTGATACAGTAGATCAGCAGTAATAAGTGTTTGGATATGATTATAGGCTCATTTGATGGTGTACTAAACAACAGCTATAAGTAACAGTTTCGGAGTTGCCTATTCAAACAGCATATGCGGTTCTGATTATTTTACGTCTTAAATCCCGAATTAGCTGATTGCCGAAAACTTAAACAAATGCAATATCTAATTATCTGGTTTCGTTACTTTAGAAGCCTATCTACACATTTTTTGCAGCATTGCCTTCTATTATAGCTTCATGAAAGCATTAGCAGTTTTAATAATCATAGAAGTATTGATGTTGTATACTGAATTGGCATCAGACAACTCCGTCAATATAAGTATTATGAATCCTTCTTACATAAAGGGACACTTATATTTTTCTTTAAGACAACCAAGGCTATTGGTTTCTTGATTAATCTAGTCCATATTACATGATGTCGTAACACTTTATCTTTCCCAAAAAGGTTTTTGATTCTATGTTATTTCTAGACCAACATGGGAAGGTGGTCAGTAAAACCGAGATGAACAGAGTCGATTGGCTGCTTTTCGATTAGCAATGGAATTAGGAGCTGATCATATCAATGTTGAGCCTAAGGTTCCTTTCTTCTTGACATTAAATGAATCTATTCGTGCTCATAGGCTCGTTTAAAGTACGATACTGTTATTCGTAACTCAAATGCAGGCCGTTGGACATAGCAAATCACCTTTGTTATACAATAAAGCTTTCTGATCAGTTGGTTTTAATGGAGTTTATGTACATTTCTTGGTGGATAATGTAAATAATTTCCTTGATACTTACTCATCCACAGATTTCGCTAGGTTCAGGTTGAGTTTTATTTGTATTATCGGGGCTAGGATTTCAGTTTATAGGGTCTTTTTCCCCGAAAAATATCTACATCCTCTCATATATGTGCCTTCATACTTATTTAACTTTCTCTGCGCTTACAAGTCATTGAATGGTGGCTTTGTTGTACCGGTTGGGTCTTTTAACAATTGGTATATATAAATTTGAAATTTATATAAATAAAGTTGACATTTTTTATTTAAAGTAATCATATTGACCATCGGGCAACCTAGTACCGAATGCCCAAACGGCATACAAAGCCATCTTTTATTGAATCAAATGTTATATAACCATAGAATGACTAAAAGGTCACACATGTGAAAGAACGTTGATATTTTATGGAGAAACCCCCGTATTTGTATTTATTCAAAATTTCAGATTAGAAAAATGAATCATTTTTTGCTGCAGTTGTACCATTCCTCACAAAGAATCTTTAGTCAATGTTGTGATGAGGTTGATCCGATTGCAAAGGTAAGTTTCATTTTTATAGAAACCTTAAGCGATGAGGCTGATGTAGATGATTATTAAATTACGGCATTTTATGTATTCTGTTATTGATCGTATGCTAAAGTGAATAGGAGCAGTAAACTACGTGATGCGTGGGAATTGCACCAGGCTTTACCTCTCGAGGGATCTCGAGAAGCTTACAACCCCCACCAGGCAGTGTACCTGATCGATGTAGTATAGTATAATGACAAGTACCGGGGGATTGATCGTTCAGCTAGGAATAGTGTCGCTAGGATTAGAAAACCTAAAAACTAGGTCTAGAGATGAGGGATGATTCTTTTTGTATTTTTATATTTTTAAGAAATCAAATTAAAATCTCGGGTTTGAAGGATTTGGGCGTAATTAGTTGCTAGTCAACTAACCCAATACTAAGATGCAATCAAAATAAAATACTAGAAAATGAAAATAAACTATATTAAACTAAAGTTGTGAGCAATATGTGGGAGAAATGTGTTTACTTAGATTTCACTACTCCCTAGATATCTTTTACACGTTAATTACTTGTTATAGTTGCGTGGATGACGGATTGTATTCCTTAATACCATTCATGGGGTGGCGTACTTACTTCCCCAATCCTATGAGTGCCTACTTCACTCCTATGTCGAGCCGGCTAAGAAGCTCTTAACATGGGATCATTAGAATTTACTCATGCATTAAATACAATCAATAAAACCTAGTACACATCGGTTCATGTTTCCTAAGACGTTCAAGCATGTTACACAATGGAGATCTGCCAGTTTTCTTAAGCCTAACATTGAAATCATTCATCCAATACAACCATAAACAAGTAATCAACACATAATTAACATCTAGGTTTCATTAGATCTAAGCAAACACAAGATAGATCTAGCCTAGCATGTTGAAATCAAGACAAGCACAAGATATAGACAACCAACACATAGACATATTGATTGAATTAAGAGAAGACTTATCTCAATAGCACATGAAAGGATTCAAGGGCTGAAAACCCTTGAAAAAGCTGTAAAATACGTACAAGGTTCGGCCCTAGGGTTTCTCCACACAAGTTCCTCCGTAATGAATAAAAAATAGAAAACTATATATAGATTTTAGAAGGTGACGGCGTCAAGAACAAATGTCTGACGCCGTCATCTAGCCGCCAAATAGTTCCTCGGACTGCCTAGATCTGGGTCTGACGCCGTCATGTGTACACCTTATGCAGGCCGTCATGAATTTAACTCTTGACGCTCTTGTTGTGACACCTTCAGGTTTCTTCTGGGTCGTCATGGATTTTACTCTTGACGCCATCATGATTTCCTTCTTGACGCCGTCATACACTGTTCCCAACATGGAAAATTAAGTCTTTGGCGTTTTCTTCAATTTTATGCTCCAAAAACGTCTGAATTGCTTCCTTTTCCAGATTTCACTCCCAAAGTACTTAAAATAACAAAAGGAACGATTTAGGGTAATATTTGATCAAATAAATTCAATTCCGGGCTTAAATGACCCTCTAAAAGTGGTTCATTTTTCGCCTCATCACTACGCTATCAGGAGACCAAAAGATGGGACCTTATATGGGTGTAATACAGACTATGTAGGCGCTATTTCTGCTATCGAGGATAGTCTGCGAGGTTTCTTTCTGTACTTTCTATTAGAAGTGGTAATTTGGGCTGTTGGGTCAAAATCATGCCTTTTGTCCACTTATAAAAGTTTCATATTATATTTCACGTGTGACTTTCAACCTGTTTAACCCATTTGACCCGTTTGAGGTTTACTTAAATCCTAAATTATTGCAACTGTTTACAGGTTCAGGCGTTCCAAATGGTGCAACCGGATCACCCTTGGCTGGTAGACTATTTGTGGTTATTGGTGCTGGCGGTGCTGGAAAAGCTCTCTAGAGGGTTTCAGTTTGGTTTTTCCAAGCTTGACAAAGGGTTGTGCTAAACAAGATCGTGAGGTATAGATAACTAGCATTCAGGTGATACACAGTGATGTGTAGTGTGTATATCTATTAGAGGGAATCTCCTTTGATTGCTCTAAGAGGTTCGTGGGTTTCAAGGGTGAAATCAATAGTTCGTTTTAAGCTCCGTTAAATCTAAAGATCACACATCAAGAGGTAATAATAATTGCTCTAAGGGTTTCGTGGGTTTCATTGGTGACATTTTCCGCTGCTCTTAAATGTTTTTATATGATTTAGATTATAAATCACCATCAGTTTTTGGCCAAGCAAAATGTTTATATTTGATGGGTCACAACATTGGAATTAAGACACCCCAACAACATTTTCACGACATTCTCATGACTACAGGAAGTACGTTTTTGGCAAATTATATGTCCATGTCAGCAACACAAAATATATGTCATCAAAAATAGACGTGTCATCAAAGAAGGCTACAAAAATTTTAAAATTACAAAAAAATAAAATATTTGTGAAACTTGAGTGGTTAGAATGACCAAATTGAAACACTAATGAAACTTCATTACTATTTGATGACTTCTCTAAATTAATAGGATATTACAAATTTATTTTATTTTTATTTAATAAATGTATTATTTAAATTGTATAATATTTTTTTTTAAAATTAAACTCAAATTCAAATCTTATTTAAACTCACCTATAAAGTACAGTAATTAAACAACCCTCTATTTGCAATGTAACTTTAGTAAAAACGAGCGGGGACACCCGCGCGTTGCTGCAAGAATGTTGTGCTTAATTTAAACTCAGAATAAAACGATCGTAAAAAAAAATTTAGTTTTTGTTATTAAGGACTAAATTTAAAAAAGATCGATAACGGGGGACTAACTCTGCCATTTACAGCTAACCTGAGGGACCATTTTTGTAAACTTCTTAGGAACAGTAATCACTGTTCCTAACCAAATCATTTTTAGTATATATATAATAATGAATAGTACAGTTTTTCTAAAACACAATTAATATTCAACAATTAACCTAATTGCCTAAGAGACCAATCATTCCTAAAAAAAATTCAATTAAATCCTCCGATATTTCTCTCTAGAAAAACCCCCGCAATTAAACAAATCCCAAAACCAATTCAAAACCTAAACCCTAACTTTTCAATCCCAGAAAATTAACCTTCATTTCACAAAAAAGTTCACATTTTTATGTAATATCTCCACTCTTTTCACAAAACCCATCTTTTAATTTCATCAATTTGTTAAAAATTCTTCTAATCCATTGAGCTTGGGCACCTTATTTGTGAGCTTATGAGCTTATATGATTTTTTCTTATTTTGAGACTTATGGGTTTGTATAAGCTTATTATGATGTACTGTAATAACTTAATATATGCCCACAGGTATCAAAATTAGCTGGAAAATCTGAGCTTATATAAAGAAAGCTGAAATCATACAAGCTCACAAGCCCACAAATAAGCTTAAACAAACACCCCATGCTTATTATGAACTGATAAGTTTTTGTGGATTTGATACTACAAATTTTCTGTTAGGGTGAAATAAGCTGTTTTTGATAAGCTGATCATCTGCTTATTACCTTTTATTGCACTTTGATATTGTGGATAAGCAGTTTTGAATGTATGGCCTCTGTACATGATTATATGCTTATTAGGGGGTTAAATAAGCTGATCGGCAGTTGCTTGTTCAGATTGTTTATTTGCTGTTATTTTGAAGTAACGAATAGTTTATCTGCTTAATGCTTTTTTGTTAATAGATATGCACTTATGAGTGTTTGGGCACTTTGAGATTGTTTATTCCAAATTGAATATAGTGGTGGATTTGATACTATAAGGCTACCCTTATGTTGATATTAACTGTTTTGAATGGGTTGATTATCTGGTTATGAGAATAAGTTATTAAAAATAGTAATCCTAAACACCCCTTATTGCATTTTAATTTAGTAGATAAGCATAGTTGAGTGTTTGTATGTGATTATACCTTTATTTGAGGGTGAAATAAGAAGTTTAGGAGTTGCTTATTCAGACAATGTATTGCTTCTATATCTTTGAACTTTGAAGTACTCTTAGCGGAATTGCCAAACTCATATAATTGCGTAACTGATTGTTCTTCGAGTGTGAATGAAAACTGTGCTTATGTTTATGATCTTCTTGATACTGTTATAATGCGAATGCAGTTTTTTTCTGATGGTATACTGAATACATGTGATGGGGATGTTTCAGAATTTGGATTGTTTTTATAACAGATTATCTGCTTACTGTGTTTTTTGAGTAGATGCATAAATGACTATCTTTATCTACTTAGTTTAGGGGTGAAATAAGGTCTTTTCAGTAAGGAGTTTGAGAATGTTTAGTCTGAACTTGTTATTGTTGGCGGATTCAGAATCGTAAGTTTAGCCTTACGGATGAGATAAGCTGTTTTTGATAAGTAGATTTTCTGGTTATAAGCTGTTTAATATGGTAATCCCAAACACCCTTTGTTACATTTTGATACAGTAGATCAGCAGTTTGAGTGTTTGGATATGATAATAGGCTCATTTAATGGTGAACTAAGCAGCAGCTATAAGTAACAGTTTCGGAGTTGCCTATTCAAACAGCATATCCAGTTCTTATTAAGTAACAGGAGCTGACATTGTCAAGTTTACAACAACTGCTGTAGATATACTGACATAATATTTTTTTTCGCGGTTTTATTAGCTTATGTGGTTATTTTAGTACCTTAATTAATCATTTAGGTTCCAATAATAGCAATGGTGATGGGTGAGAAGGGTTTGATGTCCCGAGTACTCTGCCCCAAATTCGGTGGATATTTGACATTTGCCACCCTTGAGCACTGAAAGGTATCGGCACCCGGGCAGCCTACAATTAGGGATCGTTTGGACTTGTTTAATTTCAGACAATTAGGACCCGACACAAAAGTATTCGGTATTATTGGGAAGCCAGTTGGACGTAGCAAATCACATTTGTTATACAATAAAGCAGTTTATGTACATTTATTGGTGGATATTGACAGATTTTGCGGGGTTCAGGTTGAGTTTTAATCTATGTTTATTAGAGCTAGTATTTCAGTTTCTAGGGTCTTTTTTCCCGTAAAATGTCTACATCCTCTCATATATGTGCCTTTGTCATTGAAAGGTGTCGTGGCTTTGTTGTACCTGTTGGGTCATTTAATAACTTGTATATATATATTTGATATTTATATAAATAAAATTGACATTTTTTATTTAAAGTAATCATATTGACCATCGGGTAAGCTGGTACCAAATGCCCAAACGGCGTACAAAGCCATCTTTTATCGACTCAAATGTTATATAACCATAAAAGGGCACACATGTGAAAGTATGTTGATATTTTATGGAAACAAAACCCGTGTTTCTACTTATTCAGATTAGAAAAATGTATCATTTTTTGATGCAGTTGTACCATTCCTCACAAAGAATCTTTACTTCAATGTTGTGATGAGGTTGATCTGGTTGCAAAGGTAAGTTTCATTTTTATAGAAACCTTAAGCGTTGAGGCTGATGTAGAAGATTATTAAATTACAGCTTTTTATGTATTCTGTTATTGATTGTATGCTACAGTCAATAGGAGCAGTCAACTGCGCTATCAGGAGACCAAAAGATGGGACGTTACATGGGTGTAATACAGACTATGTAGGCGCTATTTCTGCTATCGAGGATAGTCTACGAGGTTTCTTTATGTACTTTCTATTAGAAGTGGTAATTTGGGCTGTTGGGTCAAAACCATGCCTTTTGTCCACTTATAAAAGTTTCATATTATGTTTCACGTGTGACTTTCAACCCGTTTAACCCATTTGACCTGTTTGAGGTTTACTTATATCCTGAATTGTTGCAACTATTTACAGGTTCAGGCGTTCAAAATGGTGCAACAGGATTACTCTTGGCTGGTAGACTATTTGTGGTTATTGGTGCTGGCGGTGCTGGAAAAGCTCTTGCATAGTTGCATATGGAGCAAAACCGAAGGGTGCAAGAGTGCAAGACTGCAAGGATTGTGATAGCCAATCGGACCTACGGTTAGATTCTACTAGTGTTCATATTACAATTCCTAGTACTCGTACTTGATTATCCGCTTATTGTGTTTTTTGAGCAGATGCATAAATTTGACTATGCTTATTCTACTTAGTTTAGGGGTGAAATAAAGTCTTTTCAGTAAGGAGTTTCAGATTGTTTAGTTTGAACTGGTTATTGTTGGCTTATTCAGAATCATAAGTACGGGTGAAATGAGCTATTTTGGATAAGTTGATCTTCTGGCTATGAGTATAAGCTGTTTAACTTAGTAATGCCAAACACCCCTTGTTGCGTTTTGATACAGTAGATCAGGAGTAATAAGTGTTTGGATATATTATAGGCTCATTTGATGGTGAACTAAGCAGCAGTTATAAGTAACAGTTTCGCAGTTGCCTATTCATACGGCATATCCTATTCAGATTATTTTACGTCTTAAATCCCTAATTAGCTGATTGCCTAAAACATAAACAAATGCAATATCTGATTATCTGTTTTCGTTACTGTAGAAGCCTATCTATACACTTTTCGCACCGGGTCATTTGTAGTTCTGGTTCCATGGTACTGTCCCAAGGATATCTGCTCGGCTTATGAGCAAATTGAACTTTAAACGTCAGAACCTTAATGGTCAATGAGCTTATTTAACTCTCCTTATTTTGTAAGTCTATTTTTCCACGCTTATTTTTTTGATTAATGAGCTTATTATGGCTTAAAGATGAAAAATAAGCCCATAAGTTGGAAAATAAGCCTGAAAAATGAACTTAGGAAATATAAGCATAGTTAAATAGGCTCAAAAAGCCCAAAAATAAGCTTAAACAAACACCCCCTTAGGGCTTATGCGCTTGTCAACTTGATGAAACACACAACTTGAAATCACTTAAGAAATGGAAATTGTGAAATTCAACTGCAACAATATGCTAATCTATAGACTTAAGAAACAAGATCAACAATGATTGTTATTGGGTTGAGAGGGAAAGGATTACAGATAGTTTTGTTTACAATTCAAGAAGCTAAGTGAAAAATGATTACAATATAAGTATATAAAGGATAGTTGGGTTGTTTGGGTTAAAACAGAATTTGGTACCAAAAGTAGTTTGACTTTTTCTTTGACTTTCCATTTCTTGACTTTTCCAAATTGGCCTGTATCACTTGAGCTTATGGCTTATTCAAGTTCATAAGCTCATAAGCCCTTAAGCTTATTAGCTTTTTAAGAGGTCAATAAGGCTATTAAGCTGGACAACTAAGGTTAAAGAAACACCCCTAAGCTCAAGATTATGTGCTTATTTAGAAGGTTTTAATAATTTTATTTTATGTGGCTTATACAAGCTTGTAAGCTCTTTTTATCATAAGCTAATCAACACTCGACAAGAGCTTATGAGTTTATTATCTTAAGCCATAATATGCTGATTGGAGATAAGCTCATAAGCTTAAGCCTACACAGTAAGCTTAGACAAACACCGCATATTTATAAGCTTAGTTATCTACTTACCTGCTTGGCTGCTTATTACAATACTCTGTATAAGTTTATTGGCGTGAAACATTATTAGTAGCCTTCAAGTGGCCAAAAGCTTCAACCCGTTTTAGTAACTTAAATAAACTTGATGGCGACACCAATGGATTACAAGACCCAATGAAGAATTATAAAGGGATTACTATGGTCCTCTACTTATTTTGGCATTCTTTTCGTGGTTAATATTTATGGTTTATATTATATAATTGTAGCCAGGTCCCGTGTATTCACATATAATAGATATCAACACTGTTTGTTGCAGACATGGCAGGTGTAGCTCGTGCAGGTTACCGTTATGGTTTATGTGGTGGTATTATCGTCTATGAAGGTAATGGCATACAACCATGGACAGAAGAGGAAGATAAAATGCTAGTTGATGCACTCTTAGGCTCATATTGAATCCGACTATGTGAATGCAGTGCACCAGTTGATAGATCCTGATAAGCAATATCCAGATAATTTCTTTTCGATGAATTCTTTAAGGCACAGGATGGCGACTATCAAAGATGAATTCTAGGAGTACGACTTAGTATGTTCTCAACAACTTTGTATTACTATTTCTATTGTTCTTGATATTAGAACACAATGCTATGATAGAGATTTAAAAAGAAAAAATGCTTCAAAGATGACTTCTAGGAAACACTCTGTATGTGTTTAGCTAAGTTTTTAATTTTCGCAACTTGACCAGTTACACATTCACAATGATCAACCTGATTATAACATTGATGATTGTTAATAGTTGATGAGAATATGACATGACATAATGCTTCTTCGCATGCTTTCCTTGTAGCATCGTTCATAAGATCCAACCAAACGATTTCCCCATTATGACATGCTTGGTACTATCTTTGCTAAGGACACAACTAAGGGTTCTAAAGCTGACGGTCTTGGAGTCAAAGCTAAAGACATGGTAAAAGAAAACCAAACTATTCCGTATTTGGAAGATAAGGAGTTACACGTTAGTGGGAATCTTTCTTCATTCTATGGAGTTCAAGAGAGTGAAAGCAGTAAACGCAAAAGAAATGAGGGCAACGAGGTAGGTGATAATTGTGTGGAATCAAAAGTGGCTAATCAAGGAAGCAATGCAGTGAATGACACTATGGGCAAACTAGAAAGTCAGATAAAAGATTTACCTCATCTCAAACTTGATGAGCATCTTTTGGCTATGTCTGTGATTGGTAGGAGTGAGCCACTCTCTGTGAAAAGTTTGTATGGCACAAATGGTTGCAGTCGGTGTCATTAAATAGTCAAAGTAGCATGTTTAGTTTTGTGGTATTTTGTGAAACTTGTTTAACTGCCAATATTCTCACATGTGTCTTCCCATTATTTGGTTTTGTCATTTGATATCGTGTTGTTAGGCATGTGAATCATTAACCCATATTATTATGGTCTGCAGCCTTAGGTAGCTAGTTTAAAGTCTTTATGATTTGGATTTAGTATGAGGTTTGTTTGTGAATTGTGGTTTTTCAGCAACATCAAAGTTCTGTGTTTCTGTAAGCTATTTTATGTCTTAATTTTACAATCAGTGTACAAACATAGAAAGCAGGCCGGGTATAGATATAGCTAGGGGTGGAAATGAGCCGAGCCGCTCGTGAAAAGCTCGGGATCGGATCGGTAAAAAGCTCGAACAAGCCGAGCCTAAACGAGCTCGAGCCCGAGCTCGAGCCTAAGTTGCAGCTCGTTTATTAATCGAGCTCGAGCTCGAGCTTTACATAAAAAGCTCGTTTGGGCTCGCGAGCCTAAACGAGCCTAAACCAAAATATGATATTTTAACTTATATACGAGCCGAGCTCGAGCTTATTAACGAGCTCAATAAAGATATATTACGAGCCGAGCTCAAGCTCGAGCCAAGCTTTAACTTTCATGGCCAAATCGTATAAACGAGCCGAGCTCGAGCCGAGCCCGAGCCTATAAAATATTTCACGAGCCGAGCTCGAGCTTAAAGTTTAAGGCTCGAAACGAGCCGAGCTCGAGCTCGAGCTCTGGCAGGCTCGGGCTCGGCTCGGCTCGTTTCCACCCCTAGATATAGCACAACCTTTTAATGCATAAGTTGGTGTGAATCAATCAAAAAGTTATCTGTGTAAATCATCTTCCGTTATATTTGTCACGAAACATAAATAGATAAAAGAAATAACTTGTTAACTTATCAATATAAATCACCTAATGTATATGATGACGTATAGCCTATAGTTGGGCCACGAGCCCAAATCATAGACATTACTAAGCCCAAACCCACCACGAGTGGGCTATCATGACAAATGACTTGGGCCATTAATACCAACGGCTTGGGCTCACGAAGCCCAAAGCCCAACCAAAATATACGGTTAAAGGATAAGGATCTTCTATTTGCGGAATAGATATCCTTACCCCGGATAAGCACCACGAGTGCGAAGAGTAAGGAGCAAGATACCTACACGATTTTTGTGCCCTATATATAGAATCATATATTCTCATTAAAAACTATCCAGGTTTCACAGAGCATCTTTCTGATACTCGTAGTAAAAAACGAATGTTAATGAGAACAGGGAAAATTCTTTTACACTGGTCGAAACTCGAGGCAACATACAATTAGGCCCGCCCATTTTCACTAAATAGATCCCGCTTAACGTATTTAGAACGTCTTTTTGCTAAATAGCCGATCTTTTTGTTTTTTATTTGTCAAATACATCACTGTTTTGTTCCAAAATAAGTTTTGGTTTCTTAAGGCCCGCCCATTTTCACTAAATAGATCGGGTTTTAGGAAAAGTGATCTTTTTAAGGTGATCTAAATAGCCTTTTGTGTAGTAGTGTTGTTATAAGTAACGTGCATCCACCTTTCAACAATTCAAGTTATACTAGGTGTTATAAAGTAATTGTATAAATCAGATCTTCACTATTGCTCCATGGTAAAGACAGACTAGTTATATGAAGGATAGTGCTATGAACCCCGTGTGTAGAAGTATTTAAGTACACCTGAATATTCTAAGCTAATGGAGTCACATATAACTCTACTAACGAGATCAAATGATATATCATACAAAAAGGAGCTGTAACATATCTTTTTTTCTTTGCTCTAACATATCGAGCAACTCCATCTCTAGATAGAAAAAATCTGACCAGAAGCATGTTCACTCCTAGGTTTAGAATATCGACGTAAAAACATGATACACTGTAGAGGTGAAAGAATGCGCAGGTTGTATAATGGGTTAGGGTTGGAACAGGCTTCAAACGCGTCAACCCAGAACATTTTTTTGTAAAAATTTCCAGAATTTTATAAATAAATAGTGTGAATATGATTAATAAAATGATTTATGAAGTTTGATGCATTAAAACTATTGTCTGGGAGATTTTCGGCCAGTTTCTGACCCGTTTTGGTCTAAACGGACATTTTAAATTAAAATGATTTGCTCATTAGAGATATAACCTAACCTGAATTGATCCGTCCATAAATCAATGGGTCAAAATTGCCAGGTAGGCAGGTATTATATGAAATTATTTTTCTTGTCAAGGACTACCTGGAGCCCAGGTCACAGCTGCAAGAGCACGACCCGGTTGACCAGCAGTAACATCATAGCAACATCTGCAAAGAGTCAGGTGATCAAGAAAATAACCAAATTGAGTCGAGACATTTTGAACCTTCTGCAAGTGAAACGCCAATCCATATTTTCTTCTCCCCTTGAATCAAATTATCTTCAGGATATGATAGATTTTCAATTCATCAATTGGTGCATCCTCCAAGGTGGAAAGAATCTCAACCTACAGAATCATCAATGAACAAATGTAAATAATATTTTATCAAAACCTTAGGTATTGTGTGCAACAATGTGTGCTTCAATACTATATACTAGGCATAGAAATCTTGATTTGTTTCTTATAAATAAGTAGAGCCGTGGGGGTCCTTTGAACAAACTTTTTTTGGACAAAAAAGTGTTTTGGGTCAACCACCCGATCCATTCAACTTTTTTTTTTTTTACCCGAGCCCTTCCATTTTGCAACATCCACAAGTGCAACTTTTTGACATTATTTAAATGCACAAATTAAAGTATCATAGAACTAACCTCAATATACTAGTTGTTATAAGGTAATTTGTATAAATCATATCAGATCTTCATTATTGCTCCATGGTAAAGACAAACTAGTTATATGAAAGATAGTGCTATGAACCCCGTGTGTAGAAGTATTGCTGTACACCTGAATAATCTAAGCTAATGGAGTCCGTTATAACTTTAACGAGATCAACTGCAATTTCACCCAAAAAGAGCTGTAACATATTTTTTATCGTTGCTGTAACATATCGAGCAACTTCATCTTTAGATAGAATAATTCTGACAAGAAGCATGTTCACACCTAGGTTTAAAATATCGATGTAAATACATAGTACACTATAGAAGTGAAAAAATGTGCAGGTTGTGTAATGGGTTAAGACTGGAACAGGCTTCATACGGGGTCAACCTTTTTTTGTCAAAATTTCTAGAATTTTATCGATAATTAGTGTGACTATGATTAAGAAAACTGTATTTGTACATCAATAATCCCATCTTTATTAATAAAATGATTTATGAAGTTTGATTTATTAAAGCTACAGTCTGGGAGACTTTCGGCCAGTTTCTGACCCGTTTTGTTCTAAGCAAACCATTTTAATTAAAAGATTTGCCCATTAGAGATATAACCTAGACTGAATTGAATCATCCATATGTCAATGGGTCAGAATTGCCATGTAGGCAGGTATAATATGAAATTATTATTATTTTTTTGTCAAGAGACTACCTGGAGCACAGGTCACAGCTGCAAGAGCACGACCCGGTTGACCAGCAATAACATCATAGCAACATCTGCAAAGGGTGGGTTGATCAAGAAAAGAACCAACTTGATTCAAGAAGTTCATATTTTTAACCTTCTGCAAATGAAACGCCAATCCATATTTTCTTCTCTCTTTCAAACAAATTATCTCCAGAATATGGTACATTTTCAATTCATCAATTGGTGCATCCTCAAGGTAGAAAGAATCTCAACTACACTACGCCAACTAGCAATGGAATACATTCATTGAAAATTCATTATTATGAAAGACAAGTCCAAAAAACAATCACATTTAATAGTGTCATAATCTTACCACCAGATCAAGTTAAAATAAATACACTCAGAATACAACAAAATAACCATAGAGTTGGATCTATACGAGCATTCAAGAATTACCATCTCCTTGATTATTACTAAAGTTAATTAAACTATAACCACTATGAAAGGAAGACCATTTTCTTATAGGCCATTTGAGTCCACAGAACATTTCTTACCAACAAGCTCAAGGATCTCATTAATATGACCACTTTAACGCACCAGCTCAGTTAAAGATCTCAAGTATCGAAGATCAAAACAATAATATTATGCCAGTTATACATACTTAATACTTGTACCTAAGATGGAGTCCATTCTACTTGATTGATCACACTCATAGCAGTCTCTCTGAATACTTCAACAGACACAAACCATTGTTCGCCACAATCATATCGAAACTTGTGCACTAAAAAGATAAAGAATAATGGCATTTAGTTATACTATTTACATGGCATCAAAGGAACAAAAAAAAGTAGCTTATTAATACTTCCGGGTGAATGTTATGACTTACTGTAAGGTTCTAGCATGACAATGAATGAAAGTGCATCTAAGTGATCTATTCCAGGAGGATTGTCGTCACCAATTACATCACGTCCACTAAAGATCCCAGCTTCTTCAGTGAGCTTTTCTTCATCGTCGAAACTCAATGATGCTAAAAGAAGACGATTCTGTAGATGATGAACAGCGTATCAGTGACAGAATCTGAACACTTTTGTAGGATAAGACTAGTGAATAATATGAACATAAGTACTAACAAGAAAATAACAATATAATACTTTGACTAACTATAAAATTCGAGCCAAGATTAGATTAAAAATCTCATGAGTTTCATGATTAGGATATCAAACATGCATACGAAGATATCAAGAGGACAAGATAATGGTGTACGAGTTCTTCTCAAGAGCAGATAACAAGGTCAACAAAGGAATGTCAAAACACCATTACATTTATGAGTATCAGAATCCTACTACGCCGTATCACAGGCTTGTTCAAGTACAAATACAATCAAACAATCATGATAAAAGTATAAACCCCATCTCTCATAAGTCAAAAAAGACATATGAACTTCAAGCTCTAACGCCTTAAATCATAAACAGAGCAACAAAAAAAGTTCCGATTAAATCATCCACTAAACCAAATCATCCACTAAAACAAGGTCAATTAAATCGAAAACACAACGTTTACCAACAAGAAGTCACATGGGCCGAAGTAACATGACCAACTTGTATCACTATTCAAGTAGACATTTCATCAAACACTTGGTATACCATCTTCTTGGTTGTGGATTGCAAATTTTCAGCTTACGCTCTATAAGCACTTCAAAATAAGCAGCCACCAATGTGATAATTGCATAAGCTCATAGCAATCCAAACACTTGGAGATATATTTTTCACTTTTAACAACACAATATGCATTCCCAAACACCCTCTAACCAAATCTAACTTCACATCAATTCTAAAAAGTAAAATTTCTTTAAATTTAAGTATCTTCTTATAAGTCCTAATATATCAAAACCTCAATACCAAATTTACATTTTGAAAGACTACTAACTATTCCAACTTGGGGAATAATTTACAGCACATCAAAACACTCTGTATAGTATTATCCGAAACAATTACTGGTTTTATAGTTGGTAATGATAATTAAGTAATATTACATCTACTCTATAAAGTCATTTTCCTCCGGATTCAACCAACTTAGACCTATAATTCCACGGTCGAATTTTCGTTAATCTGTTTTTCATTACATTTACGCCTAAATTGACTTCAACTACAACAAATGAACATCTAATTTCTTACTAATATTCAACTATTAATAAGCACATATATAACTATCTAATGAGCAGAGAATTAAAAATAATATGTAAACAACACATAATTCAACAGTTGTATTATACCTAACTTGGTAATGGCGGCGATGATTGAAGACGGTTATGGTGACGATGGTGCCGGAGTTAGGGTTTCGATTGGGAAAATTACGGTGGTGGCCGCTAACGACGGTGGAGCGATTTGGTGAGAGAGAGGACAAAAGTCTTGACTTTACTTTTATATTTTGTTGACTTGATTATTTTTTTAAGCCTAGATTTGATGAATTTATTTATTTTTTTAATAGCCTAAATCTATACTATCTAATAAACAAAGGTTTTAAACAAGTCCTTTAAGCAAGAGCATTAAAATTCTAATTAATGTGTTGATGTGTAAATACCATATTTAGAGACAATGTACAAACACCCCAATGCATTCTTTAAAAAAAAGGTCAATACTATAGAGTTGAATACTTCTTCTATACGCTTTGTATCTACGCATCAGTTACAAATTGAGATAACCTATTTTTGTAAAGGATTAAAGAGCATTCATATTTTTCAATGTTAATCAACGAAACAACACTCCCCATTCAAATCGATAGGTTCAAAACTTCTTCTATACGATTTTCATATAATATCCTAAAAAAAAAAAAAAAAAAAAATTTCATCGATTCAAAAACGCACATACAAATCTTCTAATACATCATCCGATTGGTAAGTATTTGCATCTATTCAAATTTTTTTAGGGTTTTGATTTAAATCTCACAGTATATCTATTTTTGTGATGCAGATATCTAAAAGAGAAACCAGGAAGGAAATGTATAGCATACATTGTTGTCAATGAAGGTAAATTTCTTACAATTTGAATGAGAGATTGGTTGTTTTGTTTATGGGTGTTAATGCACAAAGGCTATTTAATAATTTGTGTGTATTTTTGTATGCCTGCAAACTGCTTGATGAAATGTATGTATGAATCAAATACGAATTGGAGTTGTCTACTTTAGTTGGTTGTTTTAAAACTCTTGATTGTATAATGTTTATAATAACTAATTACTAATAACATGATGGGTTTAAACCAAGAATAAACATCTCATGTGTTTAGCTATCACGTTATTGAAATTCAAGAATTTTTATCATGTATCTTTCATTTCATATAATAATCATCAAATACCATTTATTTTATTTCATCAAGTTTCATGCCTTTTCTTGACTGTTGTAGTTGTTTTTAGTTTGTTCAACTTTTATGAAAATATGCTTCTTAAAATTTGTTTACATTCTTCATTATTAATTACATTAATGAAACCATTAACAGTAAGCTTAAGTGCCAATCATTACTAAATTTTATAATTTTGTAGACCACATCTGATGCAAGTTCCAGTACAAAATTGGAAGAATCTCATGCCACCAAGCACCATTTTTTTTTTACCGTGCTTGAGAAGTGACAACAACGCTTAAGAAGGGCATCGTGGTTTATGAGCTATATTTCTGTTAATAATGTTGTATAACTTTCTAATCATACACCTTTGCTAAATTTCTATTAATAAATATCCAAAAAGTTTATATCCTCCGTTAATTTCATGTGTGTTCTTTTTATAATCTTTTTCTTTCCTATTCATTCAGGAACTATAATAAGAGAGGAGGTAGGGTTAACCCTTGAGAACGCTTAGAGGAGGTGGTACTCACCAAGGATACCACAAATGTTGGTGATGGCAGCACCAAGGAGTTGATCAACAAACGGGTCGCTCAAAGTAGAAACCTGATTGAGGTGCAATTCCATAAAACTCTTTTTCATATCCATTTTGAATAGGGTCTTTTTTCTCCTGCTAATAACGTCAATAACTTCAACATTATCTTGCAGGAAATAGAACATGACAACGAGAAAGAAAAGCTAAATGAAAGAATCGCTAAATTATGTGATTGAGGTGCAATTCCATAAAATTCTTTTACATATCCTATCACCATGGCATGATTTGCACAGCCTAACTAAACTACATAAAATGAATAAGGTTTTCCATGATTCATTACAGAAATTAGAAAGTATTCTTGGTATATTCGGAACAAATAACACTCATTGCACAAGTGAACAAGATCCTAAGAGTTGGCATGTTCAGATGAGGCTCATTGCACAAGTGAACAAGATCCCGATGGTAAAGACTATGTCCAGCAATTAGTACTTATAATAGGTACGTACTGCCCTCCCCTTTACACTTCCTGTTGACTTTTAGTCAGGTCGGGAAATGCGTAATGGGTTGAAACAAGTATTGTTCAGTTTCAGTTGTGTCATCCAACCCATATAATTTTATGTCCGATTTTTATATATAATGAAGATTACAAAAAGTATTATTGCAATTAGAATCTAAATGATTGAATGCCATGTGTTGCAACCCATACAACACATTTGACCCGTTCCCCTTAGCTAAACCTGTTTTGAGATAAAATCATAAAAACATCCCAAATTGATCCATTTATAGCTAATTATGATCCATGAAAGTTGAAATGGTTGCATTATAAATAGTTTGAGAGAAGTGTTAGTCTTTATGTGAAATATCTTAATTAGGATTCGTGGGACTAAAATGATTTTTATACTTATGATTTCGAGTAACGAGTAATTTCCTGTAGAAAAATTAGTTTTTTGACATTTCCATATAGGACTAACAAGTTATAGTTACTATTCAATTCAATTGCGTATTTACATATATAATTGGTAATAGTCAGATAATCAATCATTAAACATGATACGTGCTACCCTTTGTTCAAAATGTCCTGTCGGCAAAAGTGTACTCACATGATATCTTTTCGATTGATCCTTAGGGGTACCATGTGACTTTGGTAAAACATTTGACAGTTATTCTTATTTCCTCATCTGTGAATTCCCATATACCTAATAACATATTTATTTAGATTGACCAAATAGTGTCTAACGACTAAGCCCTTCTGGATGTAGTCTGGTAGTATATCCCTTCTTTATATGTTGCATATCTGGATTTTGGTAATACATCTTAGCTATTAGAAATTATTTATCTATTTAATAGTTTAAGTAGAAGATAGTGTTGTAAGTGAATACTTCTCCACATTTGTTGTTGCTATACTTTCGTTCAATTATTATTAGCAAAAGGAAGTCTTATCTTACCTATGAAATACTAAAGGACATAAAGATTTTTCAAGGATAGTAGCAATATCACACATTCACACATCTCTGTCATCACAGGAACATTATCCTATATTTACTTTATCCTATATTCAAGGATTTTCATTGACAATACATATTTGTTAATGGTTTCTTCATGAAATTTGTACATGATAAATGTAGTAGGCATATGCTTTAACGAATCGTGGTCTGAATAAGGACATGTAGATTAGGAATGGGATTATAGCAGTAAGATATCGACAATTAGTGAATGTGGTTAAGTCATCATAACAATAGTGCCTAAGACAATTGTTTATAGTATGATTGACTCTTTGAATATCTTTACGTATATAGCCTTCGTTCTTTTGATTTCTTCAAAACTAAAGCTAAAATTTTATAAAATCTACTGATAAAATACCAGCTGACTCTATGTAATGATATTCTCTTCTTTGCGTTTTCATAAACTTTTCAGTGTCCGCTCATGAACCTAAGCTACAGCCCTCCAACTGAAGCTAATAAATCGTCTGGAAAAAAGTTGGTAAGTGAGACGCTTAATATGTTTGTAGGTTCTCCATTTAAAAGTAAAAAATCATACCCGATCATAAATTCTCATATTACAAGTAAAATTGGACAAGTTATAACAAGTCACTTTTAGTGCAACAATTTCATATTACGTGCCATCTCGCGTTCTATCAGACTTAAGTTACATGGTATTTATTTCACAACTAATTCTATGAGGATAACTTTAAAGTACACCGATAATGGATCCTACCTTTTCCATGATTAAGATTGTGCTAAGGGATATATGGATCGGGCTTATGAGCCAGTTGATTAGTCTGATTACTTTCTTTTATATGATTAACCTTATCTCTTAGATACTGTTTTCGTTTTTTTAATGCATGCAGGAAAATCAGTAGAAACTATCATTAGGAAGAACAAAGAAACGCTTGGTAACTGCTGCTAAATGCAGCCACGATGGCTTCAATATCATGACTACATTTAGGAAGGATGAATTTAAATCCATATTACCTACAAAATTGTTAACAAAAATTTAATAATGTACTTATTGTAATAAGTTTTAGCATAACAATTATTTAAATTTTGTATTTAAATACATGAAATGTTGTGGCAACCCCATCTCTAATTACTGCTTTAACCCTTCTCCATGTGATTTTGTGGGCTTTTTGGTTTTTATTTATGCATCTGCAGTTCAAAATAATGCAAGGTAAAAGTTGGATTAGACGATTCAAAGTTTAAGGGGTATGCATTGGGCTTACTACAAGACCTTTTTCGGAGAACTAATTAACTATGTCAATTTGGATAGGTTTTGAGGCCAAAAATTTAGTTGTATTTCAAACATGAAAAAATTGATAATGACGTGGGGTTTGCTTTATCTATAACGGGTCCAACAGAAAAAAAGCAAAAATGCAAAAAATATAATAGCAGAGCGTAGCGGGTCAAAAGCTAATTTTTGATGCATATGTCCTATTTTGAATGAGTACAGATTCTTTCAAAATCATGGTTTTAATAACACATTTATTTCTTAAGAACTTAGATGCATACCGATTTAGCAGAGTGAAGGGTGTTGAGAGATCGTGCTCGAGATTATGGGAAATAAGTGGGATTAGCATGAAGGCATCCAGAAGCAACAGTAGTGTAAGTTAGAGGCATTTTATATTAATATGAAGAACTCAAGATCTAAAAAGAATAGGGTTGGAATTGATAAGAATAGCAAAGTAGTAGGATATATGAATGTGTTCTTGAATGAAATCAAAATATGCCAAGTTATCCAAATCACGCAGAGAGTGGGCTTTTTTAACATCTATGTTACGTCCTATTTTGAATGACTATAGATTCTTTCAAAATATGGGTTTTAATAACAGTCTTTTTGCAAGTTTCAGTGAATTATTATAAGAATTTGGTGTAACATGTTGTTTGGATATGGGTTTTTGAACAAGTTATTTGGTTATTTAGGTGTATTTTTTTAACAGATTAAAGATAGAGTTATTATTATTAATTATAGGTTTAGTTAGGTGTTTTTAATATTTCATAAGAACTTAGATGTGTACCGATTTAGCAGAGTGAATGGTGTAGAGAGATCTTGAAGTTAACTGTGGTTACTAAAAAACACTTATCTATGTTAACAACAATTAGAAAAACACACATATCACCTGATACAAAGTAAAACTCACATAATACCACATGGATAGGTAACATTTGTTTTTTAGATTTCGTGCAAGTAAATATGCTCAAAAAATAAAAAGTTTGTACATTTGGTGTGACTTATAAAAATGGGTGAGGATCCCCTATAAAAATATTTTGTACATCCCTTGGGGCCGAACATATTGGTGGACTTGAGAGCGGAAACGAGTATTTTCATTGTAATAGGGTTTATTGGCATAATACTTATATGTAATCTAAATTATATATGACAAAATTGTTCGGACAAAACCACAAAATATAATTTAGGAGAAGGAGCTATCAAGTACCATATGAAAGAACAAGAGAATGGTCATCTACCATTGGTCTGCACATCGTTCAACATAAAACATTAAAGCTTAGTTTATTTCTGTCACATCCAGTTTTTACACATCAACAATTATATGTCGCCATTTCAAAGATCAAAAGGAAATGAGGTTTCAAGGTTACATTTGTGATCAAGATGGTAATAAATCAAAAAGTAGTACAAAGGTCGTCTACAAATAAATATTTCAACATATATGATCAAATGTCAACATTTATATACAACTATATAAGTGACATGTTGTTGCGAAATATAGACCAAGCTAATGGTTTCTGTAATAGGACAAGACTGTAAGTTCTTAAATTGACAACAACCAACCTCTATTCATGCGCAAATCGTTAACGGAACCAACTTTGGAAAA
The DNA here is from genome assembly GCA_030686995.1 of Artemisia argyi. Taxonomy (NCBI): domain Eukaryota; kingdom Viridiplantae; phylum Streptophyta; class Magnoliopsida; order Asterales; family Asteraceae; genus Artemisia; species Artemisia argyi. Next base: position 196,793,699 of record CM060687.1, on the reverse strand, counting down.
AGAGTGATTATAATATATTATCAGTAACAACATGCATTTACTTACGTCATCTATGGACTCTTAGGTGCACACGGCATTAGAGCTGGCAAATTGGGTACCTGTTAGGACCTGTTAAGACCTGTTAATGGAAAAAATGTACTATGCAATTTTTTTATTTTTTAAAATAATTGTTTTTAGTATTCTAGGGTTCAATATTTAACTTTTTTGATACATAAAACGTATATCTGTCATACTCAAACCACCAAAACCAAGTGTTAAACGTGTTGTTTTCATGTTTGAAACTTATGTTATTCGCGCGCTCAAAACCTGTTAAGACCTGTTAAGACACGATTTGCCAGCTCTACACGGCATAGACATAGGGTTTTGAACCGATAGGCGCTCACACACATCATTTATAGTTAGAGACAATCAATTTTAGATTCGCCAACGCTTGGACATTTTTTAGTATAATTGTAACAAACTTACACACACCATTTATAGTTCGAGACAATCAATTTTAGATTTGCCAACGCTTGGACGTTTTTTAGTATAATTGTAACAAACTCAATTGCTTATCGGATAATTGACGCACTGTCTCATTTTTTCTTTCATATATTAAAAGGAACATGTTTACGCTATCAATTTTCTTATCATCTCATTTCCTTATTTCTTTAAAAAATACCCGGTGTTAACGGGTCAATAAGCTAGTTTCCAAATAAAAGAGAGGAATTATAAAATTGCCACTTTATATTTTCGTTGCTTTTTTGTTTTTAATAGCTTAGATTTGGTGACTTTTTTTTTTTTTTTTTTTTTTTAGAGCATCAAGATTTAGGTGCTGTGAAGAGGTTTTGCTCCTTATTTGGGTCTCGCTAGGTGCCACATCATTTTAATACTCACACTTTAAAATATCACCTCATTCATAACCAAGGTTGCAAAAAACACGTTAGACGCTAGTCGGGCAGTTGACCATCACCTGGTGTCTAGGCGGATTGACTTTTTCTATATAAAAAAATTAAAATCAAATTTATATTAATAAATTTAAATATATTTTAACATAAAACACTAAGCTTCACATAATTGATGTTATAGTAATGCATTGTTTATTGTTGTTAACATCTCATGTTCACATTTATTTCACTAAAAATAAAACACACATGTTGACAACAACTCAATCAAACGAACACATAATGACATAATGCCAAACCCACAAGCAAAATCAAACACAAAAAGGGAATTTAATACTCGTTTTGCATATTAATTATGTGTGTAACTGACTTATGTGACAAAATCCACACACAAAGAAAAACCCAAAACCTCAAAACATATAGTCCTACACATGAACAAAACACCAAAAACAATAATTTAAACATAAACTACGAAATCTAAACCTCCACATATTAAGTTCGGATGTATGTGATTTTGGAAAACAAAGAGGGTTTCAATTAAAATAATAGCATGCATTCAAATCTTTAATAATAATATGTGTGTTAAATTTTTAATTGTGATTGTTATGTTTTTATCATCATGAATAGTTCCAATTGTATATTCAAATATGTATTTGGACAGAGTGTATGAAAAGAGGGGTTAATTGGGATCAAAAGACCCCTAATTTGAAGTTTTTTTAAGTGTTGACCGCCTAGTCCGATTTGACCCGCCTAGGCAGGATGTTGACCGCCTTTTGACCAAAACGCCTAATTCGTCCACATAGTTTCAAATCGCCACAGTAAGTGACCGCCTAGCGCCTAGGCCGTTTTTTTCAACACTGTTCATAACACAAAACAACTAAGTCATTTGGGCCCCACTCACCCAATATAAAGCACACACACTCACATACCCAACGGATAGTTTCAAAGTTTTAGTGAGTATTTGTCATAAATTTTGTAGTGATGTATGTATGCTATTATCTTATTAGTCTACTATTGTACAAATCTATGTATGAGAGTTTCACATGAAGTTTGTCACTCACTATCTGACTTGTTGGTATTTGTGTCTCGTGCAATTACCAGGTCTTATTATAGGATTAGGATTCATCCGAACCTCATAACTTGGAAAACAAAGCAAATAATATGTCTCCCTTCTCCTCTCCCGAAAACCGGTAGAACAAACACCCCTCTCTAGTGTTTCGGTTTGGTTTTTCTAAGTTTGACAAAGGGTTGTGCTAGACAAGATCGTGACGTATAAATAACTAGCATTCAGGTGATACACATTGACGTGTAGTGTGGATATATATAAAGGAATCTCCTTTGCTTGCTCTAAGAGGTTTGTGGGTTTCAAGGGTGAAATCAAGAGTTCTTTTTAAGCTCAATTAAATCTAAAGATCACACATTACGAGGTAATAATAATTGCTCTAAGGGTTTCGTTGGTTTCATTGGTGACATTTTCCGCTGCTCTTAAATGTTTTTTATATGATCTAGATATACAATCACCAACAGTTTGGCCAAGCAAAATGTTTATATTTGATGGGTCACAACATTGGAATTACGACACCCCAAACAACATTTTCACGACATTCTCAGGACTACTTTGATAGAAAGTACATTTTTGCCAATCATATGTCCATGTCAGCAATACAAAATATCTATGTCATTAGAAAATAGACGTGCCATCATAGAAGGCTACAAAAATTTTAAAATTACAGAAAAATAAAACACTTGTGAAACTTGAGTGGTTAAACCTTACTAAAAAAAATTATGAGTGACCAAATTGGAACACTAATAAACTTTATTACTATTTTTTACATTTTCTCTAAAATTAATACCATAAAAATTAGAATGTTACAAATTTATTTTATTCTTATTGAATAAATGTATTATTTAAATTGACAAATAACTTTCTTTCATATTTTTCAAATTAAACTCAAATTTAAATCTTATTTCAACTCCACCTATTAACTATGTAAACTACTCTCTATTTGCAATGTAACTTTAGTAAAAATGAATAGTACAGTTTTTTCTAAAACGTAATTAAGGGCCCGTTTGGTTTGTAGTTGGGTTTAGGATTAGGATTTGAATTTGGGTTTGGATTTGGATTTGAATTAAGTTAGAGCATCTACAATGGGCAAAATTGTTAAAAGCTTTTTACTATTCAAAAAAGTCATTAAAGGGAGTTTTTTGCATTGCATCAAAAGGTTTTTAAAAAGCTTTTCAAGGAAGACTTGGTAAGTATCAAGTCTTTGCTCAAAGCTTTTGTTATTAAATAGCTTGTGCATTTAAAGCATTAAATGCAAAAAGTCATTTGGGTTTTTACCATTGGGCATGCTCTTAAAAGTTATTTGTTTTGTAAGTTAGAATATTAGATAGGGTTGAGATTTACATTTATTATAATATTAAAATAATAAATGTAGGCCACCACTAAGTCTCAATTTCAAATCCTATCTTTTCCAACTAAACATATAATTTTACCATCAACCCAAAATTCAAATCCAAAACCCACTAACCAAACGGGCCATAATAAAGACCAATCATTTTTCACTATTTCAAAAAAAAAAAAAAACCCCAAATATTTCCCTCTAGAAAAACCCCCACAATTTCACCAAATCCCCCAAAACCAATTCAAATTCCCTCCACTTTTTCCCCAAAATCAAAACCCTAACCCTAACTTTTCAACCCCACAAAATTCAACATTCAATTCACAAAAATTTCACATTTTTATGTAATAACTCCAATCTTTTCACATAACCCATCTTTTAATTTCATCAATTTCATCAATTTATTAAAAAAAATAATTGATTTTTATTGATTTTTGGGTGCAGGTGAGATTGATAATTATGGGTAGTGAGGATGAATGAGATAGTCATACTATTTGGGATTCTTGTGTATTCTGTTACTTACTGATTGTATGCTACAGTCAATTGCGCCATCAGGAGACCAAATGATGGGACGTTATATGGTTGCAATACAGACTATGTAGGCTTCAACCCGTTATAACCATTTGACCCGTTTGAGGTTTACTTATAACACAAATGGGTACCTCTGTTTACAGGTTCAGGCATTCAAAATGGTACAACAGGATCACCCTTGGTTGGTAGACTATTTGTGGTTATTGGTGCTGAAAAGCTCTTGCTTATGGAGCAAATGCGAAGGTTGCAAGGATTGTGATACACAATGGGACCTACGGTTAGATTCTACTAGCGTTCATGTTACCATTCCTAGTACTCGTACTTGATTATCTGCTTATTGTGTTTTTTGAGCAGATGCATAAATTTGACTGTACTTATCTACTTAGTTTAGGGGTGAAATAAGGTCTTTTTAGTAAGGAGTTTCAGATTGTTTAGTTTGAAGTGGTTATTGTTGGCGTATTCAGAATCATAAGTATGGGTGAAATTGAGCTATTTTGGATAAGTTGATCTTCTAGCTATGAGCATAAGCTGTTTAACTTAGTAATGCCAAACACCCCTTGTTGCGTTTGATACAGTAGATCAGTAGTAATAAGTGTTTGGATATGATTATAGGCTCATTTGATGGGGAACTAAGCAGCAGCTATAAGTAACAGTTTTGGAGTTGCCTATTCAAACAGCATACGCGATTCTGATTATTATACGTTTTAAATCCCTAATTAGCTGATTGCCGAAAACTTAAACAAATGCGATATCTGATTATCTGGTTTCGTTACTGTAGAAGCCTATCTACACATTTTTTGCAGCATTGCCTTCTGTTATAGCAATTGCTTATTTCATGAAAGCATAAGCACTTTTAATAAGCATTACCAAACATCCCCTGAAGTCAATTTAATCATAGAAGTATTGATGTTGTATATTATGAATCCTTCTTACATAAAGGGACATTTATGTTTTTCTTTAGGACAACCAGGGCTATTGGAGAAAAAACCCCTTAAAAGCACCCCGTCAAAAAAAAAAAAAAAAAAAAAAAAAAAGAAAAAAGGGAGCTTATAATCATGTTTAGCTTTTTGTAAATGCACCGGGTCATTTGTAGTTCTGATTCCATGGTACCGTCCCAAGGATATCTGCTCGGCTTATGAGCAAATTGAACTTTAAACGTAAGAACCTTAATGGTCAATAAGCTTATTTGACTCTCCTTATTTTTTGTAAGTCTAGTTTTCCACGCTTATTTTTTAGACTAATGAGCTTATTATGGCTTAAAGATGAAAAATAAGCCCATAAGTTGGAAAATAAGCCTGAAAAATGAACTTAGGAAATATAAGCATAGTTAAATAGGCTCAAAAAGCCCAAAAATAAGCTTAAACAACCCCCCCCCCCCCTTAGGGCTTATGCGCTTGCCAACTTGAGCTTATGGCTTATTCAAGTTCATAAGCTCATAAGCCCTTAAAGTTAAGCTTATTAGCTTTTTAAGAGGTCAATAAGGCCATTAAGCCGGACAACTAAGGTTAAAGAAACACCCCCTAATCTCAAGATTATGTGCTTATTTAGAAGGTTTTAATAATTTTATTTTATGTGGCTTATGGGCTTATACAAGCTTGTAAGCTCTTTTTATCATAAGCTAATCAACACTCGACAAGAGCTTATGAGTTTATTATCTTAAGCCATAATATGCTGATTGGAGATAAGCTCATAAGCTTAAGCCTACACAGTAAGCTTAGACAAACACCGCATATTTATAAGCTTAGTTATCTACTTACCTGCTTGGCTGTTTATTACAATACTCCGTATAAGTTTATTGGTGTGAAACATTATTAGTAGCCTTCAAGTGACCAAAAGCTTCAACCGGTTTTAGTAACTTAAATAAACTTTATGGCAACACCAATGGATTACAAGACCCAATGAAGAATTATAAAGGGATTAGTATGGACCTCTACTTATTTTGTGGTTAATATTTATGGTTTATATTATATAATTGTAGCCAGGTCCCGTATATTCACATATATATTCACATATAATAGATATCAACACTGTTTGTTGCAGACATGGCAAGTGTAGCTCGTGCAGGTTACCGTCATGGTTTCTGTGGTGGCAATATAGTCTATGAAGGTAAAGGCACCATGGACAGAAGAGGAAGATAAAATGCTAGTTGATACACTCTTGGAACTACATGTATCAGGAAAGTTTGTTCATGCTCATATTGAATCCGACTATGTGAATGCAGTGCACTAGTTGATAGATCCTGATAAGCAATATCCAGATAATTTATTTTCTATGAATTCTTTAAGGCACAGGATGGCGACTATCAAAGATGACTTCTAGAAGTACCATTTAGTATGTTCTCAACAACTTTGTATTACTTTAGTATGTTCTCAACAACTTTGTATTACTCTTTCTATTGTTCTTGATATTAGAACACGATGCTATCATAGTGATTTAAAAAGAAAAAATGCTTCAAAGATGACTTCTAGGAAACAATCAGTATGTGTTTAGCTAAGTTTTTAATTTTCGCAACTTGACCAGTTACACATTCACAATGATCAACCTGATTATAACATCGGTGATTGTTAATAGTTGATGAAAATATGACATGACATAATGCTTCTTGTTACAATATTAGTCTCTATATTAAGCTTACGAATAAGTCTAGGGGTCTTAGTGTTTAACTTTATTAGCTATGTATGTGTCGGTTTGTTTGGCTTGTGTCCCAAGCCCAAGACCACCGTTTCTTTCCTTTTCATTGTATCAGCCGACTAGATTCCTAGGCGGTTTAGGAGTTGATTTCTTACCCCCTCATTCTCTATAAATAGAGATGAGGGGGTGAGGGTTTATGTACGCATTCTTTCAATACTTAATCAAAGGTTCGATTAAGGGTAATTACCTTGTGCATATCTCTTTACTTTTCTGTCGATGTTAGAGTAAGCTGCAGGTGTGGTTGTCTTCAACGATCGAAGTCATTCCGCTCTAGTAATCAGGGGTTGTAGGTTATCGATTCCTACAAGTGGTATCAGAGCCAGGTTCGCGGGGTTCTCTGGTTTACTAGGATCGATCGTTTGAAGGGTTTTTTCTGTTTTGGTGTTCGTTTTTCCTGGAAGGAGCAGAAGCTATCTGTTTAGGCTACCAGGTTATCGACAAAAATAGAAAAGGAGTTCTTGTTGTTCGGATTTCGATTGACAACGTTGCAGCAGTGGGTTACGACAGTTAAAGGTTCTTGAAGCTCGGTTGTTGTTGTCCAGGTATTGCGACGAGAGGAGGTTCAAGGGTTTTTTCCGTTGATTTTGTTTGGATCTGGTTTTCTTTTATTTTGTCGGCGTATAGTAAAGGAAGAAGAAGACTTGGATAGGTTTTTTAAGTCAACAGGAAGAGATAAGTTGTTTACTTCAAATTATTCAAATAATAAAAGATATTATACTCTTCGTGGGACACTTCATACAAGTTTAGTATAATACTATTATTATTGTATAATAATAGTAAGGACTACTACTATTAGTTAATAAAGGGATTAGATAATTTGAAGGGGATTGCACAAGGGACTTTATTAGTTTGTGATTGTGGGTTTTTCACAAGGTTTAACAAATTAATAAAGGGATTAAAGAATGACGGGAGCCAAGTTTGAGATCGAGAAATTCGATGGAACTGGTGATTTCAGGTTATGGAGAGTCAAGATGCGTGCTTTATTAATTCAACATGGATGTGAAGTAGCTCTGGAGGTTTTACCCGAGAATATGGATGCTACAGCAAAAGCTGAGCTAAACAAGAAAGCTCATAGTGCCATGATTTTGTGTTTAGGTAACAAGGTTCTGAGAGAGGTTACCGGGGAGACGACTGCAGCAGGGGTTTGGTCCAAGCTTGAGACTTTGTACATGACAAAGTCCTTGGCCAATAAGTTGTACCTGAAGAAGAAGTTGTATACATTCTACATGCCGGCTGGACGTACGATTTCCGAGCATATAGATGAGTTCAACAAAATCATTCTTGATTTAGCAAATATTGAGGTAAAATTCGAGGATGAAGATCTTGCTTTATTATTACTCACTTCTTTACCAACATCATACGAACACTTTGTGGATACCTTGCTCTATGGATGGGAAGCTTTGACTTTGGAGGATGTGATGGCCACACTGAATTCAAAGGAAATCAAAGAAAGGTCTAAGGCGAAGGGGGATGATGGTGAAGGGTTATATGTGAGGGGAAGAACTGATCGCAGGAATTCGCATCAGTCTAGGGGAAAGTCAAGATCTAAGTCTCGAGGTGGAAGACTCAAGTGCTGTATTTGCCAGTCTGAGGAGCACTTGAAGAGAAACTGTCCGAAGAATAATCGCAAGAAGTCAAATGGTTTCGTCAAGAAAGAAGATCAGCCAAGCTCCAGTGGTTCGATTTATGACGGTTCTGAGGTGATAATGGTGATGAGTGCAGAGGCTCTGCTAGATTGGATCATGGATTCAGGAGGTTCATACCACATGACACCCAGGTCAGACATATTTTTTGATTTTCTGGAATGCGATGGGGGCAGGGTACTGTTGGGTGACAACAGGGAGTGCAAGATCAGAGGTATTGGCAAGGTTAGGCTACAACTGAAAGATGGGTCAAGTTTTGTGTTACACAATGTCAGGAATATTTCTGAATTGAAAAGAAACTTGATATCGCTGGGAACTCTTGAAAAAGAGGGATATACCGTAAAATTGCAGTCGGGCAAAATCAAGGTGATTAATGGTTCTAGGGTTATTTTATCTAGAACCCGGAGGGATAATTGCGTATACTCTTTGGATGGCCATGCAGTGGCAGGTGAGCTTAATGCTAGTGTTGAAGAAAAAGACAGTCTTGTGCAGGTTTGGCACAAAAGACTGGGACATATCAGTGAGGCGGGACTACAGGTGCTGGAAAAGCAGAAGCTGTTTGGCAAGAAAAGTCTAGGTAAGCTCGATTTTTGTGAGAATTGTGTTCTGGGAAAGTCACATCGAGTCAGTTTCGGTGTAGGAAGGCACACTACTCAGGGAGTGATAAACTATGTTCATTCAGACTTATGGGGTCCGTCTCAGGTGGAATCATTAGGGGGTAAGAGGTATTTCTTATCTATTGTTGATGATTATTCCAGGAGGGTATGGGTTTATATTCTCAGGTTCAAACATGAAGAATTTGGAAAGTTTAAAGAGTGGAAGCAGTTAGTAGAGAATCAGACTGGGAGGACGGTTAAGAAGCTGAGGAAAGATAATGGTCTTGAGTTCTGTAACCGAGAGTTTGAGCAGCTATGTACTGAGAGTGGGATTGCTAGACATTTGACAGTTGTCGGGACGCTGCAGCAGAATGGATTAGCAGAACGGATGAATAGAACTCTCATGGATAAGGTAAGTTGTTTATTAATTCAGTCTGGATTGCCCAAGACCTTCTGGGCGGAAGCGACATGTACGGCCGCATATCTTATAAATAGGTCACCATCGACAGCAATTGAGAAAAAGACACCTATGGAGATGTGGTCGGGACATCCAAGTGATTATGGGATGTTGAGGATTTTCGGCTGTGTCGCATATTCACACGTTAAACAAGGTAAGCTTGAGCCGAGAGCGGTAAAATGCGTTCTTTTGGGGTATCCTGAAGGTGTGAAGGGGTACAGGCTATATAGGCTTAATAATGAATCACCTAAAATAGTCACTAGCAGGAACGTGGTCTTCAATAAAAGTGTCATGTATAAAGACATGTTGAAGGATTCTGGTGCAGGTACTGATAAGTCTGTTGAGGAATTACAAGTTGAGGTGGAACTGCAGAGGTTAAATAATCATTCGCTTGAGGAAGATCTCATTGATGGTCACGAAGATGGCGATGATGAAGATGCAGGGGATCAGGATCATGATCAAACACCGGATCTCACAGATTATCAGTTGGTTCGGGATAGAGAGCCAAGGACAAGAATGAAACCTTTGAGGTTTCGGGATGAGAGTAATATGGCTGCTTACGCGTTTGCTGCAGCAGAGAAAGAAGATACTCATGAACCATTGACATACCAGGAGGCAGTTACTTGTAAAGATAGATCTAAGTGGAAAGATGCTATGGATGAAGAGGTGGATTCTCTGGAGAAGAATGAGACCTATGAGTTAGTGGATCATCCAGCTGGGCAAAAGCTGGTGAGCTGCAAATGGCTGTTCAAAATAAAGGAATGGATTGAAGGTGTTCAAAAGCCTAGGCACAAGGCGAGGTTGGTGGCTCGTGGATTCACTCAAAGGGCAGGTATTGACTATAATGAAGTATTTTCGCCGGTAGTTCAACACACATCTATTCGGGTTATACTTGCATTGACTGCGTGTAGAGATTATGAGCTAGAGCAGCTTGATGTAAAGACGGCATTTTTACATGGGAATCTTGAAGAAGTGATCTACATGAGGCAGCCACCGGGTTATGAACAAGGTAACAAGGTATGTTTGTTAAAGAAATCCCTTTATGGTTTGAAGCAGTCACCTAGGCAATGGTATAAGAGGTTTGATGAGTACATGCTGAGCAACGGGTTCAAGCGTAGCAGTTACGACAGCTACGTATATTACAGGAGTTATGCACCAGGTGAGTATATCTATCTACTGTTATATGTAGACGATATGCTGATTGCTTGTAAAAGCAAGGCTGAGATTGGGTCTATCAAGTCTTTGCTTAAAAAGGAGTTTGACATGAAAGAGCTCGGGGAAGCAAAGAAGATTCTTGGTATGGAGATCATCAGGGATCAGAGTCGCAAGATTATGAGGTTGTCACAATCCGGGTACGTTTCTAAGATTTTAAATAATTATAGAATAGACAATGGGAAATCGGTTAAGATGCCATTGGGTGGGCACTTCAAGCTGTCGTTGAAGGATTGTCCGATTAGGGATTGTGATGTTGAAAGGATGAGTAGGGTGCCATATGCAAATGCGGTTGGGAGCTTAATGTACTTGATGGTATGCACGAGGCCAGACATAGCGTATGCGGTAAGTGTTGTTAGCAGATATTTGGCGAATCCAGGTAAAAAGCATTGGGAAGCAGTGAAGTGGATTTTGAAATATTTGCGGGGTACTGCAAACGTGGGTTTGGTGTATGGGACAGATCGTAGCAACCATGTGGACGTAACAGGTTTTGTTGATTCAGACTACGCTAAGGATCCGGATAAAGGTAGGTCAATCACGGGTTACGCATTTTTAGTACAGGGATGTGTTGTAAGCTGGAAGGCAACGCTACAACACGTGGTGGCTCTTTCAACTACAGAGGCGGAGTATATGGCCCTTACGGAGGCTGTAAAGGAAGCTATTTAGCTAAGGGGACTCTTGGAAGAGTTGGGTGTGGAGCTTAACACTGTGGCAGTTAATTGTGATAATCAGGGCGCGATTCACTTATCGCGGAATCATGTTTTTCATGAAAGGACTAAGCACATCAATGTGCATTATCACTTTATTAGAGAGGTCTTGGAAGCAAAGATGGTTGAAGTTCTGAAGGTAGGTACTGAACACAATGCTGCGGATGCCTTGACGAAGGTGGTACCTGGACTTAAGTTTAAGCACTGCTTGGAGTTGCTGAGTGTCAGTGTAGGCTAATATAAAGCCTAAGGTGGAAATTGTTACAATATTAGTCTCTATATTAAGCTTACGAATAAGTCTAGGGGTCTTAGTGTTTAACTCTATTAGCTATGTATGTGTCGGTTTGTTTGGCTTGTGTCCCAAGCCCAAGACCACCGTTTCTTTCCTTTTCATTGTATCAGCCGACTAGATTCCTAGGCGGTTTAGGAGTCGGTTTCTTACCCCCTCATTCTCTATAAATAGAGATGAGGGGGTGAGGGTTTATGTACGCATTCTTTCAATACTTAATCAAAGGTTCGATTAAGGGTAATTACCTTGTGCATATCTCTTTACTTTTCTGTCGATGTTAGAGTAAGCTGCAGGTGTGGTTGTCTTCAACGATCGAAGTCATTCCGCTCTAGTAATGAGGGGTTGTAGGTTATCGATTCCTACACTTCTTCGCATGCTTTCCTTGTAGCATCGTTCATAAGATCCAACCAAACGATTTCCCCATTACGACATGCTTGGTACTATCTTTGTTAAGGACACAACTAAGGGTTCTAAAGCTGACGGTCTTGGAGTCAAAGCTAAAGACATGGTAAAAGAAAACCAAACTATTCCGTGTTTGGAAGATAAGGAGTTACATGTTAGTGGGAATCTTTCTTCATTCTATGCAGTTCAAGAGAGTGAAAGCAGTAAACGCAAAAGAAATGAGGGCGACGAGGTAGGTGATAATTGTGTGGAATTAAAAGTGGCTAACCAAGGAAGCAATGCAATGAATGACACTATGGACAAAATAGCAAGTCAGATAAAAGATTTACCTCATCTCAAACTTGATGAGCGTCTTTTGGCTATGTCTGTGATTGGTAGGAGTGAGCCACTCTCTGTGATGTTTGATCAGTTGGATGAGGATGGAAAAGTTCGTATGGCACAAATGGTTGAAGTCGGTGTCATTAAATAGTCAAAGTAGCATGTTTAGTTTTGTGGCATTTGGTGAAACTTGTTTAACGGTCAATATTCTCACATGTGTCTTCCCATTTGGTTTTGTCATTTGATATCGTGTTGTTAGGCGTGTGAATCATTAACCCATATTATTATGGTCTGCAGCCTTAGGTAGCTAGTTTAAAGTCTTATGATTCGGATTTAGTATGAGGTTGGTTTTTGTGAATTGTGAGATCCATCATAGTGTTTTTCAGCAACATCAAAGTCCCGTATTTCTTTCAGCTATTTATTCTGGTGTAACTAATTACAAATCTATGTATTGGAGTTGCATTTAATATGCTGCACCTGGACAGCAACTTCTTAGATGAGCTTTAAACTAAAATCGTTGTTAAAATTTTGTCTTTTAATTTTTTTTCCCAATAGAAGATGAGCTTTTCAAAAAGATGCTAGGCATTACTCCATTTTCAAAATGAGCTTGTTAACATTCATATCAGGAATCTACACTCATTTTTCCGATCCCATTATATTTGAAAATGATTTGCAAACTTTTTTTCTTTATTTACCGCACATCAGTGTAAAAACATAGAAAGCAGGGTATAATAGATATAGCACAACCTTTTAATTCATAAGTTGGTGTGAATCAATCAGAAAGTTACGTGTGCAAAACTGCAAATCATCTTCCGTTATATTTGTCATGAAACATAAATAGATAAAAGAAATAACTTATCAATATAAATCACCACACGCATAAAGAACATGAACCTTCACAGTTACATGATTTATAACTATTCAGGTTTCACAGAGCATCTTTCTGATACTCATAGTAAAAAGCGAATGTTAATGAGAACATGAAAAATTCTTTTACACTGGTCGAAACTCGAGGCCACATACAATTAGGCCAGACATAGTTCCGTCATGACTTGTAAATTTCATATCTATAGAAAGAGAGCCATCCTTGAATTCATGAGTTGAGTTAAATTTCCACACTTGAATCTCCATCCATCCATCTTCTCTATGTTTTGGAACCCGAGTGTTACCATTTATGTTCAATGCACTTGGGGTTGTAAAATAAACAAATTCAGCCTCATTGTTTTCTTTGTGGAGTACGTCTCGTACTTTTATTGGACAATGCAGCCCCTGGCAATTTTCTGAAAGCTTGAACACAAGGTAACACACGTATTCTGTATCTTGTGACAACATTTGACTTCTGATCGTGCAATTAAGATGAAATATTTTTTGTGGTAAAAACTCAATCACCTCTTGAAATCTGCGTGTAGGATAGATTAAGAATGAAGTTATTTATAAAGATAGAAAACTACATCCAAGAAGTGAAACTTTTGTCAACCATTTAATCAAAATTTTTGATTGTTAACTAACAAATCTAAAAACATTGGGTTAGAAAATCTACTTTTTCGTGTGACATCTACATATTTGGATGTACCATCAAAATAGTTTAGTGGTTAAAGGTAGTGCTGGCAATTCGTGTGGGATTCAAACTTGTCAACCCCAACTTGTTTAAACATAACTTGATACACAGGTTAACTATGTTAATTGGTTTGGCAGGTTTCCCCTTTTAACCCATTTTAACCCATTTAGCAGTATAAAATTAGTATTTTCTTCCAAAGAAAAACTTAAACAGGTTGTTTGGTCGACCTATTTAACCCAAACTAACCCAAACAGAATCCAAAATCAGTTTACACCCAACCATAACCCGTTTATTTCTGTATCAGTCTCAGGTTGTGTTTCATGTAGTGTCAGGAATTGCCGCCTCTAGTTAAAGGAAACTGTAATAAAAATAGCTATAATGAAGCAAACCTGGAATCAGCTAATGGTTTTGAAGTAAAAAGATAAAACTGCCTTTGCCGAAAGTACAAGAAGTTTCTTTTTGTTGACCTCGCCCAACCAGAAAAACTCGTCGTAGTTTCTGCATGTCTTAAATATTTCTTCAAAGTTAGTTGGCAATTGTTTTACCTGATCCACATTGAAGTTTGATTTCAAGACTTGTTGGACTTCCTTCACTTTTCCGATTTCTTCATGTTTCACCTGTATACAAACCATGTTAAATATGCAATACAGAACATGGTTTTTAGTTTAATTTTTTGCCTCCTGAGATTTACATGGGAGTAAGAATGTTTAGACTAAAAATTTTGGCTGATGCTTATTGTCTAACTAATTTGCAAGAAGCTACACTTAATGTAGTGAAAAAGAAGACTAAGTTGTTATTCAGTACTGGAAGTGGCAATAATTCGAGGTTTAACACTGCAAATGTCATTAAATAACACAAATTATCACTTAGTCCTTAACACTACTCCCTATGAAATTCTTATGACCAAACACCGCCTATTCACATTCCGGATGTTGCTGGTGAAAATAGAGTTGATACAGTAGATAAAACTTTGACTGCAAGAGAGGAAGTTATCAGAACACTCAAGTTCCATCTTAAGAGAGCTCAAGATAGGATGAAAGACCAAGCATACAAGCAATGCAATGAATGACACTATGGACAAAATAGCAAGTCAGATAAAAGATTTACCTCGTCTCAAACTTGATGAGCGTCTTTTGGCTATGTCTGTGATTGGTAGGAGTGAGCCACTCTCTGTGATGTTTGATCAGTTGGATGAGGATGGAAAAGTTCGTATGGCACAAATGGTTGAAGTCGGTGTCATTAAATAGTCAAAGTAGCATGTTTAGTTTTGTGGCATTTGGTGAAACTTGTTTAACGGTCAATATTCTCGCATGTGTCTTCCCATTTGGTTTTGTCATTTGATATCGTGTTGTTAGGCGTGTGAATCATTAACCCATATTATTATGGTCTGCAGCCTTAGGTAGCTAGTTTAAAGTCTTATGATTCGGATTTAGTATGAGGTTGTTTTTTGTGAATTGTGAGATCCATCATAGTGTTTTTCAGCAACATCAAAGTCCCTTATTTCTTTCAGCTATTTATTCTGGTGTAACTAATTACAAATCTATGTATTGGAGTTGCATTTAATATGCTGCACCTGGACAGCAACTTCTTAGATGAGCTTTAAACTAAAATCGTTGTTAAAATTTTGTCTTTTAATTTTTTTTCCCAATAGAAGATGAGCTTTTCAAAAAGATGCTAGGCATTACTCCATTTTCAAAATGAGCTTGTTAACATTCATATCAGGAATCTACACTCATTTTTCCGATCCCATTATATTTGAAAATGATTTGCAAACTTTTTTTCTTTATTTACCGCACATCAGTGTAAAAACATAGAAAGCAGGGTATAATAGATATAGCACAACCTTTTAATTCATAAGTTGGTGTGAATCAATCAGAAAGTTACGTGTGCAAAACTGCAAATCATCTTCCGTTATATTTGTCATGAAACATAAATAGATAAAAGAAATAACTTATCAATATAAATCACCACACGCATAAAGAACATGAACCTTCACAGTTACATGATTTATAACTATTCAGGTTTCACAGAGCATCTTTCTGATACTCATAGTAAAAAACGAATGTTAATGAGAACATGAAAAATTCTTTTACACTGGTCGAAACTCGAGGCCACATACAATTAGGCCAGACATAGTTCCGTCATGACTTGTAAATTTCATATCTATAGAAAGAGAGCCATCCTTGAATTCATGAGTTGAGTTAAATTTCCACACTTGAATCTCCATCCATCCATCTTCTCTATGTTTTGGAACCCGAGTGTTACCATTTATGTTCAATGCACTTGGGGTTGTAAAATAAACAAATTCAGCCTCATTGTTTTCTTTGTGGAGTACGTCTCGTACTTTTATTGGACAATGCAGCCCCTGGCAATTTTCTGAAAGCTTGAACACAAGGTAACACACGTATTCTGTATCTTGTGACAACATTTGACTTCTGATCGTGCAATTAAGATGAAATATTTTTTGTGGTAAAAGCTCAATCACCTCTTGAAATCTGCGTGTAGGATAGATTAAGAATGAAGTTATTTATAAAGATAGAAAACTACATCCAAGAAGTGAAACTTTTGTCAACCATTTAATCAAAATTTTTGATTGTTAACTAACAAATCTAAAAACATTGGGTTAGAAAATCTACTTTTTCGTGTGACATCTACATATTTGGATGTACCATCAAAATAGTTTAGTGGTTAAAGGTAGTGCTGGCAATTCGTGTGGGATTCAAACTTGTCAACCCCAACTTGTTTAAACATAACTTGATACACAGGTTAACTATGTTAATTGGTTTGGCAGGTTTCCCCTTTTAACCCATTTTAACCCATTTAGCAGTATAAAATTAGTATTTTCTTCCAAAGAAAAACTTAAACAGGTTGTTTGGTCGACCTATTTAACCCAAACTAACCCAAACAGAATCCAAAATCAGTTTACACCCAACCATAACCCGTTTATTTCTGTATCAGTCTCAGGTTGTGTTTCATGTAGTGTCAGGAATTGCCGCCTCTAGTTAAAGGAAACTGTAATAAAAATAGCTATAATGAAGCAAACCTGGAATCAGCTAATGGTTTTGAAGTAAAAAGATAAAACTGCCTTTGCCGAAAGTACAAGAAGTTTCTTTTTGTTGACCTCGCCCAACCAGAAAAACTCGTCGTAGTTTCTGCATGTCTTAAATATTTCTTCAAAGTTAGTTGGCAATTGTTTTACCTGATCCACATTGAAGTTTGATTTCAAGACTTGTTGGACTTCCTTCACTTTTCCGATTTCTTCATGTTTCACCTGTATACAAACCATGTTAAATATGCAATACAGAACATGGTTTTTAGTTTAATTTTTTGCCTCCTGAGATTTACATGGGAGTAAGAATGTTTAGACCAAAAATTTTGGCTGATGCTTATTGTCTAACTAATTTGCAAGAAGCTACACTTAATGTAGTGAAAAAGAAGACTAAGTTGTTATACCGTACTGGAAGTGGCAATAATTCGAGGTTTAACACTGCAAATGTCATTAAATAACACAAATTATCACTTAGTCCTTAACACTACTCCCTATGAAATTCTTATGACCAAACACCGCCTATTCACATTCCGGATGTTGCTGGTGAAAATAGAGTTGATACAGTAGATAAAACTTTGACTGCAAGAGAGGAAGTTATCAGAACACTCAAGTTCCATCTTAAGAGAGCTCAAGATAGGATGAAAGACCAAGCATACAAGCACATGTCTGAAATATAATTTGTTGTTGGTGATTGGGTTTACCTCAAACTTCAACTACACAGACAGGTTTCAGTAAGAATGGGCAAACATAGTAAGCTTTCACCCAAGTACTTTGGTCCTTTTCAAGTTCTTGACAAAGTTAGAACAATGACATACAGATTGGAACCACCAGCTCAAGCACAGATTCACAATGTATTTCATGTTTCACAAGTCAAGAAGTGCAAGGGTGATAAGAGGATGGTAGGAGTGCTACCTCAGTGTGACAGTAATGGACTTATTCAAGTGGAACCAATAGCTATTTTGGAAAGAAGGTTGGTCAAGGTAGGCAATTCAGCTGGAGTGTTTGTTCTAGTCTAGTGGTCTAATGGTGCACCTAAAGATGCTACTTTGGAGTCAATTGAAGACATTCAAAGGAGGTTTCCAGATTCTAATGTTTTGGTGTAATTTAGGGACAAGATTTCTTTAAGGGAGGTGGATTGATAAGTGTAAGAATAGCCAGGCACGCGGAAAGTCTATAACAGACTTTCCCGCCCAAACACAAATACAAATACCATTCTTTACATTTCATTTCATTCATTTCAATCTGTAATCTTCCAATTTATCTTGTAACAACTTCTGAATAATTCAATAAACCATAACACTAGGATCTGAGTTTATGTGTTCATTGTTTATTTAGTTCCTCAAGGTGATTCATTGAAAAAATTCGTCATCCGAATATCAACAAGATTTGAGAAGTAAATGGGTAGGAAGTAAGGAGGTTAGAAAACTGATTGAGGTATGTGATGGCATACTTTTTAAATCGATAGAAGATCTGGACGATGTCATGCAAGCGTTGTAGTGTGAGGTTTCAGTAACTTGAATAGTATTATATTACCTATAAGTCACATTCTTTTGTGTTTGTTGTGCCCAAGGAGGGCTTTGGATCAAAAGCAACAAACAAATTTCAACCAAAATAACTTTAAATTCAACATCTTCACTTGTAAACAAATAATTCTAACCATATTCTGCTCCAAACCATCCAATATATCATAACAAGAAATCTAAAAAATAAACCAAGACTCACATGGTAATAAATAAACCTCAGCCAAACACTCCCCCACAATAACCATTTTATGCATATTGAGCCGTATATACCAATGATCCTTGCACTTTCTAACATGATCACAGTTCAACAAACATGATCCAAAATACTTCTCCAATTGGCTAAAAATTATGTAGAAAAACCATAGCAAAAATCCAACGGATCAAATAGCTTCACTTCATAATTCGTATTTCTAATCCAAGCATAACTGAGAATCTGAACATAACACCGAACCAGCAAAACCAAAGGCTTTAACACAAACAAATTCATCCATCCAACAAACCAAATAAAGCTAAACCCGTTCCTCTTAATCCACTCTGAGACTATATCATCCTTCTAATACTAATCACCAGAAATATCATACATAGCTCTCAATAAAACTATTCCATCATTGATCATTACTATCCAATAACCATTTGTGCTAGGCACACAACATTGAATAATAAACCAAAACGTAAATCTCATTCGTATGGCTTACACAATAGGGAACGCGTACAAATGGCAAAGTCTAATGGTTCTACAAGAATAATATATATAAGTCACTACAAATAAACCATGACACACTAATAAAGTCTTCCAACCAGAAAAGAAGCCAGCAATCCTTAACCCAATCACAGTCATGCCCCTCAAACCAAAAAACCATAAACTTGCAATACGAAATTAAATGAACCAAAAATCAATATGCATATAATAATCTATTAAAAATGTTACATATCACAAAAGTATGTGACACTCAACCCTTAAACATGAAAACCTTATTTAAAATGTTAATAAGTACTTATAGTCACGAAAAGGAAGGGATTTACCTGGCTGTGGCCCGGTGGATTCAAACCTCGTGGATTAGTTGACCAAAAAGTCGGAAATTATGGTTAACCCCCCCCCCACCACCAAAAAAAAAAAAAGAAAAAACTCTCTTTGTATAAATCAAGAGCTTCATATTATAAAATAGGTATCCTAGAATTGGTACAAGTCAAATAACAATTAATATTGAATGCAAATGCTTGAAATGAACGGGATCTGCAATTCATGGATGTCTAAACTCTTACAATACCTTTGCCATCCTCAGTTTTAGTTGTCACATAAACATTAATAAAACGAATGAGGTTTGTTACCTGGGTGGGTGAGCCTTTTTTTGACTCCGACCCGGGACCGTTTCCAACCCCTTCCCTGGCCACCCCCAATACTCACCTAGCGAGGTTTGAAACCTTGACCTCTTGTGAGGAAATGAAGGACCTTACATCTAGGCCATTTGGTGGTGGTTTGAACCCCAAATGTACATAGATCAAGTAATTTTAAACATAGATAAGATAAACCTTCAAACATAGTTTTAATAATTATCCGTTGCAACAAATAAGCTAAATATGGCAAATAGTTCTTTTACATTGGCCGAAACTCTAGGCCACATACAATGAGGCCAGACATAGTTCCTTCAAGACATGTAAATTTCATATTCATAGAAAGAGAGTCATCCTTAAATTCAGAATATGAGTAAAATTTCCACAGTTGAATTTCCATCCATCCATCTTTCCTTTGTTTTGGAACCCGAGTAGTATCATGTATATTCAACGGGCTTGGGGTTATAAAATAAAGAAATTCAACCTTGTTGTTTTCAGGGTGGAGTACATCATGTACTTTCACTGGACAATGCAGCCCCTCATATTTATCTGACAGCTTGAACACAAGGTAACATTCATATTCTGTATAAGGTGACAACATTTGACTTTTTATCGTGCATTTGATACGAAAGACATGTTGTGGTAAAACCTCAATCATCTCTTGAAATCTGCATGAATGTTACAATATATTTTATGATTACATACTTTCCAAAAACAAGTCATATTTAAAAGAAGAGTAAATCCTTAAATGATCAGATCTAGCTTCTCATGAAAAGTTTTAGTGGTTAAAGGATATGTGACTAAGTTAGTTCAAAAAAGCAAACCTGGAATCGGATGATGATTTTGAAGTAAAGAAGCGCTCATTAGAAACATTTTGTAAAGCTGCCTTTGCCGAAACTATAAGAAGTTTCTTTTTGCCTATGTTGCCCAACCAGAATAACTCTTCGTTAAAGTCAGTTGGCAGTTGATGCACCCTATCCACATCGAAGTTTGATTTCAATACTTGTTGGACTTCCGTCAATTTTCCGATTCCTTCGTGTTTCACCTGATACAGTTATGTAAAATATGCAACTCAGAACATGATTTTTTGTGTTACCATGCATTCATATCCCCTTTATACAATTTAAAACAAAAGAACATAGAATTAAAACAAGGAATAATTTCAAAATTACTTTGTCAATTGCTCGAAATTCAATGCCTTCAACATAAACCGCAACATCTCCACAATAGTGCGATAAGTTCTCAAGTAGAAACTCAAAAATGATATCTTCATTTTGATTCAAGAAACGGTCCAATTCAATCATCATCCAGTGCTCATCTCTCCATGTCGCGAAATATGCATGCAGACTTTCTTGTCCCTTTCTATACTTTAGGTTAACATACATAGGTTTAGTTGAAAATTTTCTTGAATCACAAAATTTGAAGACTAAATAGACCCCATAGAGAACATCCGGAGATAAAAATTGAGCTCTTGTCGTGAATTCTATGTTCATGTCGGAAATATCTAATATCTCCACTACTTTCTCAAACCTGCACATATTAGAAATATCCAAGTCTCAATGACTCAATCAGTCATAGCCTTTATTCTCATACTGTGACAACCGGCAGTTTAGGGAGCTATTTTAAAAACCCGCATTACAATTTAAGTTCGTTTATAATTTTTATTTGAAATTTTCATTTCACAACGAACTTGTAAGACCTATTTTATGGATATTTTTAATTAATGACGTTATGGAATTCGTGAATTATGTTCATAATTCATTTTTGATTATATGATCGGTGATGTATATTTGAATTCTCACTTGGTACTACGTTGACTTTGGCACTAGGATTACCTGACGGCAATTTTATGATTCGTCTTAACGAGTCCGATATATTTTTAATTATTTACGAGAGGTTCTCGAGTGATATTGAAGTTTTAAAATGAGTTCGGGTTCGGGCCATATGTTTTTACAATTACCCGCGTCACCCGCTCCACCGTAATAATGTTATTATTATTACTATTATTATTATTATTATTATTATTATTATTATTATTATTATTATTATTATTATCATTTATAAAAGAAAAAGAAAAAAAAAATAATAAAAGTTAAAATAGGTGTGTGTTGGTCCGGTCACCACCGCCGCGTCTCCGATCCCCTAACAAAACTAACACCACCATTTTGTTCCTCTCTTTCCCCTCTTTCTTTTGGTATAAGAAACTCACCCTAGAACCATCATTAACACCACCAAATCTATATTTATCCATCCGAATTTGTGATACTTTCCTAGATCCGAGCGTTTGGAGGATTTAGAAGGTGAGAAGAAGCTTTTCAAGGGTTTTGGGAGCCACGAATTGGCTTTATTTCGTGGCTACACGGATAATTTTTGGAGAATCGAATTGGTTTTCGAATAGAAATGATGTTTTTGTGATTAAAAACTAGTTTGGTATCCGGGTTTCATGGTTTGGTCATGGTCGACTCGGAACCGAGAGCAAGCTCTCGGCTTATTTCTTTTTTTTTTGGTTTGAAGCCCTCGTATGGCTTTGGTTCTTGGTGATGCTTTATTGATGGATTGTTGTCGAGGAAGTTGTGTCCTCGATCCGAGCTATCCGAGGCCCTTGTGGTCTCGGGGTTTCATTCTTGTGCTCGTATGCCATGCCGAGACCCTCATGGGGTTCTCGACTAGTTGTGGTTCGAGCCTCGGCTCGTATGGTTTTGTGGTTCGACCCTTGTGGGTCGCGGCCTTGAGCCGTGTAGTATTTTTCTTGTTGCCGAATTGACCATTGGGTCGAGTGGAGTATATGATTTCTTGGTTAAGCTCAAGTGAGCTATATGATACTTGTGTGTTTGGTTCGAGTCCTAATGACTCGCGGTTCGGAGCCAAGACCCAAGTGAGTCGAGGGCTCGGGTCGGCTTGGTAAACCGACCCACACATTAACTTTGTTAATGTTATTATTTGAATAATTGTGAACTTGTTTATTTTGTTGTTGTGGTATTTAATTATCGGCCGAATACATTGGTTGAGTCGAGACCATTGTGGTCTCGACATGGGATATAATATTTGGTAATTGAAGATGTGTTAACGAATTGTGGTATTGGGGACCGATTGTGAGACGGTCGTTAGATTGACGGAGATAGGTTAGTCGGGTGCCGTAGTCGGACCTTATTGTTGTAGCCCGTGGTTTGAGATTGTGATTGGACGGAGATTTGTTATTTATGACTTTTGCTTATTATTGGACTTGGACAGTGAGCCGAGAGTCATGACTCGGACATATGACCATTTCGTATAACTCAATAACTATTAAAATGGAAACGGAAATAATAAAACTCGTAATAATAATTATTGATAATATGAACGTTTATATGAAAGTATATACGTGAATAATGTATATATAACTATATAAACGCGTATATTAATAATAATAATAATCACGAGTCGTATTACAAATAATACGATTAGATATATATTAGGCTACGAAAGTGGCGTAATATTATTAAACGTATTACTATTATAAAAATTGTGTTATAAAACGGGAAACTCCCGACAATTATGAAACGTTTAATAAACTGTCACTTTGGATATATAACGGATAAACTTATTGAGTTAGGCGAAGTTGTCGTCATTCGGGTCCAGGTAAGTTACTATTTGTGACGTTCGTGTTGTCACGGATATATGACGACTAATATAGACGTTTTCTATAATTAAATAACCACTTAACCGTAAGGTTGAGCCGGGTTGTTTGGTTATACGAAATAAATATATTAGTGGGCATCGTATCCTACGACGCCCATAGGTTGTAGTATATGTAAAGTGTAATAGATTGCGAGTGTATATATCGGGAAATCTGGCCAATTTGACGATATATATGAGGAATTTATTAAACTATGATATATACTATATAGTAATTATGTGCTATGTGCTTTATATGCGCTTTAGGTTGGGTGTAATCTTGGAACGGTATATTACGTAAATAAATATGAGGATTATCAAATCGACGGATTTGGTAAACTTTGGCGATTTATTTAAATGATATATTGGGCTAATATTAGATCTATAGTTTATTTTATCTTTCTATGTGTGATCTTGTTGGTTTGTTTTGAGTCGACCCACCACCCGTATGGATACCAAACGCAAATACACCAAACTAATACGAAATGGATTTTCGGAAATAAAACGGATTCTCGTCCGGGTTTGGGAATATTATATATTTGAGGAAATGATTTCTGAAAGAGTTAATATTGTTAGGTCGTGCCAAGTCCGTAGTTGCTGTTTCGTGAGTTATCATACATCTTACTTCTATCTACCTCGTCTTGCTATTTTCTGGATTTGAGGTGAGTCATAGCCCCACTTTTTACTCTTGAACTATGTTTTCAATGATTGGGGTGAGAAACGTGCAAATCATTTTACGTGGACTATTATCGCTTTTATATTATTTCTAAACTTGCTATGCGTATGGACTAGGATATATTGTCAGCTTTAGTCACACATGTCGTGTGTACTATTCAAGGTTGGCTTATTTGGTTATTGGTGAATTGTCAGCTTTAGTCACATATAGGTTGTGTGTACTATTCAAGGTTGACTTATTTGGTTAATTGGAATTGTCAGCTTTAGTCACATATATGTTGTGTGTACTATTCAAGGTTGACTTATTTAGATACTGTAGTGTGCACCTATAGGTTATTAATATTTCGGAGGTTATCCGAGTTATTATTGGTATTGCGGGGGCTACCCGAATATCTATGTTAGTACGGAAGGGTATCCGTGTGTTTTGTTGGAGCGGAGGGTATCCGCAGGCTTTTAGCGAATCCTTAGTCTAGCTAGCAAGCGTTTTGCGTATATGTCCACTATATTATTAGTTGAATTTAAACCTATGATCTCACCAGCGAAAGCTGACTTTTAGCACGTTTTCTCTGGTAATTAAGTGATGAGATGCATGCTTGGAATGGAAGGCTCGGCCCAGGGCTCACGGTTTATGGATCTATTTTTCTAAACTCTGATAACTAAATTTGGACCTATTGTTATTTTATTTTGGGCCTGACTCTGAATGATGTTGGGATAAATGTAAACCTTAAAACCCCGTTTTGGTTGTGTTTTTATTATGTTTACTTTATCTCGTTCTATATTGTCTTGTGTTGGATACCAATCCCCGTAGCACCCCGAAAGCTTGTTGAGTCTTCCGCTGTATCAAATTTTGGGGGTGTTACAGATTGGTATCAGAGCCAAGGTTATAGAGAACTAGGTAAATAAACGCCTAAACTATAACCGTATTTTTATAGAAAATGATCCTTGACTACCGCCCGCCAGCCCGCCAAGCCGAAGCATCTTCTATTATTTGAGGTATTATGAGATATTTGAGATAATTTGAGATTTATGGATTTTAGTAATAAGATGGCGTTCTCGAGGATTTATATGGTCTATATGTTTTATAAACATTTTAGTAATGCGGTGTTTGAAATTCTTTTATTAAGATTATATATGGAATTATTTGATGAGTATGTTTGGTATGGTATTATGAGTTGCGATTTAAGTTGTTTTGAAGCACTTACACCTACCCTACGCCGTTGTCACAGACTATGGCCTCCCATATGCCCGATGTCGTCGAGGATATTCTTACTGCACCGGTTTTACCTGCATAGTTCATTATGGCATCTGATGACCCTTACCAGATGGCCATGTCTTCTGCTACTGTATCACAGGCAGCTTCTACTTCAGCACTACCTACTGCATCTACGCAGGGACCCTCATCTTCTTTAGGGCTCCCTGGTACATCGAGGCAGCTTACTCTTCATCAGGCTTTGGCTCGTGTGGCACCACGCTTTGCCCACCGAGCTACGGCACGCATGTCGGTACGCCCTACTCCATCACCTTTACAGATTGATGCTCATTCTCTTCTGTCTGAGGCGCCGCCCACATCACTGCGTCGTCGTCCTAGATCACCTACTACATCTTCACATGGTTCACCTAGTAGGAGACGACGAGTGATGAGGTACTCTTCCGATGAGGAGGAGGAGGAGTACGAGGGTGAGGATGAGGCTGATGACCCTGAGCGGGAGGATGACCCTCAGGAGGCTGAGCATGGTGATGATGATGACCCTGAGGAGGAGGATGACCCTCAGGAGGATGAGATGCCTGATGATGATGAGTTAGCACCACCAGCTCAGGCTGAGGAGCCTGATTCACCTGTACACCCGATTGAGCCCGATTCACCTGATCATCCGTTCTTGTTTGAGTTGCCACCTGGTAGTCCCGTTGAGTCGAATGCATCTTCGGAGGATTCTGCTGAGCATGCAGAGTTGGGTGAGGTTGGCAGGTTGTGGGCTCGGATTACTGAGCTTAGTGACAGAGTTGCACGTGTATCGGATCGACTTGAGAGAGTCATTGGAGAGTTCTTAGCAGATTTGAGAGTTGACTTGACTGTCGTTGTGGGCAGGACTACTGAGCTGAGGAGAGTTATGATGGATGTCCACGAGCATATCGATAGTTTGCAGCGAGGATTTGTTACTGCTCGTGAGGCCGACCGCAAGCTTTGGCAAAGGAATGCCGAGCTAGAGAAGGAGGTGGCTGACCTCAAGAGAGACCGAGACACCCATAGCGTGGAGTTAGGATCGTTATGGAGGGATCTTGATGGCTTGAGGCAGGAGTTGAGGATTCTCCGTCAGCCACGTGGCTAGTTGTTTGAGTTATATTATCTTGTTGCTTTCTTAGCCGAGGAGTGTTCGGTTAGAAAAGCTAGTTATCATATTTTGATGTATTTTGTTCGGTATTCGTCTCTTTTGGAACGATTAGTATGTTTTGTGTTATCCGTTAGTTGGAACGATGTTAGATCGCTATTATATGGTTGATGGTTATTAGTATATGGTATTATGTGATTTTGGGTGTTATGGAAATTGAGTCCTTATTCGCTTATTTGTTGTTACGTGGTGTGTTGTTGCTATTCTTTCCATGACTTGATTCGTTGAGATGTTTTATTGAGCATGTCGATAAGTTCTATTGGAGACTCATGAGCTTGTGTGATGTTACAGATCAATGGCACCACGTCGAAACCCTGTTAGGTCTACCAGAACTGGTCCTGCTGTGACTACTCCTGGTCGCCGAGGTTGTCGACCTACTCGAAATGTTGAAACCCCTACTCCTGACAACCTGGACACCACAAACCGCAACAACAGGAATCAAAATGTTGATGTTCAGGGAGACAATGATCATGTTCTACTTAATGCACCTACTGTGGATCAAGCAATGATCAACCAACTCGTGGAGCAAAGAGTTGCTGAACTACTAGCTGAGTCAAATCATTCCAACAATTCTGTTGGAACTTTTCCACCTGTTCGTGCTAATGGATGTCAATACAAGGAATTCAAGATTTGTGGACCCATTGAGTTTGGTGGAACTGAAGGAGTGGTTTACTTAGTCAGATGGATTGAGAAGACTGAGTCAGTGTTTAATGTTAGTGGTTGTGCGGAGAATGCAAAGGTAAAGTTTGCTTCTTTTACTTTCAAGGATGAAGCTTTGACTTGGTGGAACAACTATCGAAGTGCAGTTGGGAGTGATGTAGCTTATGCTATGACCTGGGAGCAATTTAAGTCCTTGCTGATTCAGACTTATTGCCCAAGGAATGAGGTCAAGAAGCTAGAGATTGAGTTTTGGAACCACGAGGTGAAAGGTACTGATATGGCGACTTACAATCGTCGTTACCAGGAATTAGCCCTGTTGTGCCCAGATATGGTGAAAACCGAGACTCAAAAGATTGAGAGGTATACTGATGGATTGCCTGTAGCTACGAGGAATGATGTAATTTCTGCTAGGCCTGCAAACATCCATGAGGCAATCACAATTGCTCAACAACTTATGGATTCATTGGAGTTAGAAGAAGCTGATAAGGAGAAGAATGGAAAGAGAAAGAGAGACCGTCACTCTAAGAGTAATGATCACCAAAGCAAGAGACAAGCTAAGGCTTATGCTATTGGGAATGGAGACAAGAAGAACCAGAACGGTGATGCACCCAAGTGTGATCGTTGCCACCAGCATCACACTGGATGGTGTAGTGTTAAATGCCAGAATTGCTCAAAGAAAGGACACACAGCTAGGGACTGTAGAGCTCGACCTCTTGCTATGGTTCAAGCTGCTCCTGAAATGAGAAACAAGGCAGATGTCACCTGTTATGGGTGTGGAAAGAAGGGACACTATAGGAATGAGTGTAGAGAATCGCGGAACCGTGGAAATCAAGGCTCGGGTGGTAATGGGTACAATTATGGAAACCGTGGAACTGGAGGAAATCGTAGACGACAAGATAATGGGGACCAACGTGTGGAAGCTGGAGCTGCTCAGGGAAGAGTGTATGCACTCGGGAACGAGAGAGGAGAAGATCCGAACGTCGTTACTGGTACGTTCCTTCTCAATAATCGTTATGCTTCCATACTGTTTGATACTGGTGCCAATAGGAGTTTTGTGTCCACTACATTTGCACCCTTACTAGAGAAACCCCCGATGGCCTTAGGAATTGGATATGATATTGAGTTAGCTAATGGGAACATAGAAAGGATTAATACTATCATTCGCGGTTGTACGTTAAATTTCTTGAACCATCCTTTCAACATAGATCTTCTACCCGTCACGTTAGGAAGTTTTGATGTAATCATCGGTATGGATTGGTTGTCGAAGTATCGTGCTCACATACTTTGCGACGAGAAGATCGTGCGTGTACCATACGGAAAGGAAGTCTTAAATATATTAGGAGACCGAAAGGATTCTAGGAGCCCATCCCGCTTAGCAGTCATATCTTGCACAAAGTTACCGAAGCTAATGGAGAAGGGATGTTACCTTTTCTTAGCCCAAATTTCTGAGAAGGGCGAGACGAAGAAAAAGGAAAGGTGCATTGGAGATGTGCCTATAGTTCGTGATTTTCCTGATGTGTTTCCTGATGATTTGCCGGGAATCCCGCCGACTAGACAAGTGGAGTTTCAGATTGAGTTGATACCTGGAGCTGCACCTGTAGCACGAGCACCTTATCGTCTTGCACCTACCGAACTGGAAGAGTTGTCGAAACAATTGGCGGAGTTAGCCGAAAAAGGATTCATAAGACCAAGTTCTTCCCCTTGGGGAGCCCCAGTCTTATTCGTGAAGAAGAAGGATGGATCGTTTCGTATGTGTATTGATTATAGGGAGTTGAATAAGTTAACGGTGAAGAATCGATACCCGTTACCTAGGATCGATGACTTGTTCGATCAACTTCAAGGATCGAGTATGTATTCGAAGATCGATTTGAGATCGGGATATCATCAACTTCGAGTTCGTGAGGAAGATATTCCGAAAACGGCCTTCAGAACCCGTTACGGGCATTACGAGTTTCAGGTGATGCCGTTTGGATTGACTAACGCACCAGCAATATTCATGGATCTCATGAATCATGTGTGTAAGCCTTACTTGGATAAGTTCGTGATTGTATTCATCGATGACATTCTGATTTATTCAAAGAGTGAGAAAGAGCATGAGGAGCATTTAAGACTCGTTTTGGAATTGCTCAGGAAGGAGAAACTTTATGCCAAGTTTTCGAAATGCGAATTTTGGATTCCGACGGTACAATTTTTGGGTCATGTGATTGATAGACAAGGAGTCCATGTGGATCCTGCTAAGATTGAGGCGATAAAAGATTGGGCTGCACCTATAACCCCGACCGAAGTTCGTCAATTTTTGGGTTTAGCTGGTTATTACCGAAGATTCATCGAGGGATTTTCGAAGATAGCTAAACCATTGACCAAATTGACTCAAAAGAGTGTTACGTATGAATGGGGAGATAAAGAAGAGGAAGCGTTTCAATTGCTTAAGAAAATGTTGTGTAGTGCTCCTATCTTAGTGTTACCAGAAGGTAACGAGGATTTCGTCGTATATTGTGACGCCTCACATAAAGGTTTAGGAGCCGTGTTAATGCAACGAGAGAAAGTGATAGCTTATGCTTCCCGACAGCTCAAAAAGCATGAGAAAAACTACACTACCCATGATTTGGAGCTCGGTGCTGTGGTTTTTGCTTTAAGAATATGGAGACATTATTTGTACGGAACCAAGTGTGTTGTGTTTACTGACCACAAAAGTCTACAACACATCTTGAATCAAAAAGAGCTCAACATGAGACAGCGACGTTGGATTGAGTTGCTAAGCGATTATGATTGTGAAATTCGCTACCACCCTGGTAAAGCAAACGTTGTTGCTGATGCTCTTAGTCGAAAGGAAAGAGTACCACCATTACGAGTTAGGTCATTGGGAATGACTATCGTTTCGCCAGTACCGTCTCAAATACTTGAAGCTCAAACGGAAGCGTTGAAAGCAGAAAATAGATCTGCCAAGAATATATTTGGGATGGCTGATAATGAGAAAGGATTGGTTAAGCGTTCTGATGGATTATTATGTTTTGGAGATCGGATTTGGGTACCTTTATATGGAGAAATTCGAGAATTGATTATGCATGAGTCGCATAAGTCAAAGTACTCCATTCATCCTGGTTCCGATAAAATGTACCAGGAACTTAAGAAGTTCTATTGGTGGCCAAATATGAAGGCAGGTATAGCATCGTACGTTAGTAAGTGCTTGACATGCGCCAAGGTTAAGGCTGAACACCAGAGACCGTTAGGACTACTAACGCAACCAGAACTTCCAGTCTGGAAATGGGAGCGGATTACTATGGACTTCATTACCAAATTACCGAGGACAGCTAGTGGTTGTGACGCTATCTGGGTAATTGTGGATCGTCTGACAAAGTCTGCTCATTTCTTAGCTATTAGTGAAGATGATAGTGTGGATAAGCTTGCGAGGTTATATGTGAAGGAAATTATTTCGCGTCATGGAGTCCCGATATCTATTATTTCGGATCGTGATAGTCGTTTTACGTCAGCTTTGTGGCGATCACTTCAAACGGCTTTGGGGACGAGGCTTGATATGAGTACTGCATATCATCCCCAAACCGATGGTCAAAGTGAGAGGACCATTCAGACGTTAGAGGATATGCTTCGTGCATGCATCATAGACTTTGGTAAAGGCTGGGAGAAGTACTTACCCCTTGCGGAATTCTCCTATAATAACAGCTACCACACAAGTCTTAAGGCTGCACCATTCGAAGCTTTGTATGGCAGAAAGTGTCGTTCGCCTATTGGTTGGGCAGAAGTTGGAGATAGTCAACTTACAGGCCCTGAGCTTATTTTGGAAACTACCGAGAAAGTAACTCAGATTCGTGATCGGTTGCAAGCGGCTAGAGATAGGCAGAAGAGCTATGCCGATCAGAGACGTAAACCTTTAGAGTTCCAGGTTGGAGACAAAGTAATGCTGAAAGTCTCGCCTTGGAAAGGTGTAATACGTTTCGGGAAACGTGGTAAACTCAACCCACGCTACATTGGACCATTCTTGATCTTAGAAAGAATTGGGCCCGTGGCTTATAGGTTGGAATTACCGACCGAACTGAGCAAAGTTCACGACGTGTTTCACGTGTGTAATTTGAAGAAATGTCTTTCTGATGAAATGCCCGTCATTCCAATGAGGGACATTCGTGTTGATGAGAAACTGAATTTCGTGGAGGAACCGATTGAGATTTTAGATCGTGAAGTTAAACGACTCAAGAGGAGTCGCATTCCGCTCGTCAAGGTTCGTTGGAATTCCCGACATGGACCAGAGTTTACGTGGGAACGTGAGGACGAGTTCAGGAAGAGATATCCGAAGCTTTTCACTTCGTAGATAAAATTTTTCCGAGTGAAACCCGGGACGGGTTTCCTTCTGAGACGGGGAGGATGTGACAACCGGCAGTTTAGGGAGCTATTTTAAAAACCCGCATTACAATTTAAGTTCGTTTATAATTTTTATTTGAAATTTTCATTTCACAACGAACTTGTAAGACCTATTTTATGGATATTTTTAATTAATGACGTTATGGAATTCGTGAATTATGTTCATAATTCATTTTTGATTATATGATCGGTGATGTATATTTGAATTCTCACTTGGTACTACGTTGACTTTGGCACTAGGATTACCTGACGGCAATTTTATGATTCGTCTTAACGAGTCCGATATATTTTTAATTATTTACGAGAGGTTCTCGAGTGATATTGAAGTTTTAAAATGAGTTCGGGTTCGGGCCATATGTTTTTACAATTACCCGCGTCACCCGCTCCACCGTAATAATGTTATTATTATTACTATTATTATTATTATTATTATTATTATTATTATTATTATTATTATTATTATTATTATTATTATTATTATTATTATTATTATTATTATTATTATTATCATTTATAAAAGAAAAAGAAAAAAAAATAATAAAAGTTAAAATAGGTGTGTGTTGGTCCGGTTCTACACACACACAAACCCTCACTTTTATTATTCTCTCTCTCTCAAACTCTCATCTTCCCCATCCATTTAACCCTAGCCGCCGACCTCAAAATCCGGCCACCACCGCCGCGTCTCCGATCCCCTAACAAAACTAACACCACCATTTTGTTCCTCTCTTTCCCCTCTTTCTTTTGGTATAAGAAACTCACCCTAGAACCATCATTAACACCACCAAATCTATATTTATCCATCCGAATTTGTGATACTTTCCTAGATCCGAGCGTTTGGAGGATTTAGAAGGTGAGAAGAAGCTTTTCAAGGGTTTTGGGAGCCACGAATTGGCTTTATTTCGTGGCTACACGGATAATTTTTGGAGAATCGAATTGGTTTTCGAATAGAAATGATGTTTTTGTGATTAAAAACTAGTTTGGTATCCGGGTTTCATGGTTTGGTCATGGTCGACTCGGAACCGAGAGCAAGCTCTCGGCTTATTTCTTTTTTTTTGGTTCGAAGCCCTCGTATGGCTTTGGTTCTTGGTGATGCTTGATTGATGGATTGTTGTCGAGGAAGTTGTGTCCTCGATCCGAGCTATCCGAGGCCCTTGTGGTCTCGGGGTTTCATTCTTGTGCTCGTATGCCATGCCGAGACCCTCATGGGGTTCTCGACTAGTTGTGGTTCGAGCCTCGGCTCGTATGGTTTTGTGGTTCGACCCTTGTGGGTCGCGGCCTTGAGCCGTGTAGTATTTTTCTTGTTACCGAATTGACCATTGGGTCGAGTGGAGTATATGATTTCTTGGTTAAGCTCAAGTGAGCTATATGATACTTGTGTGTTTGGTTCGAGTCCTAATGACTCGCGGTTCGGAGCCGAGACCCAAGTGAGTCGAGGGCTCGGGTCGGCTTGGTAAACCGACCCACACATTAACTTTGTTAATGTTATTATTTGAATAATTGTGAACTTGTTTATTTTGTTGTTGTGGTATTTAATTATCGGCCGAATACATTGGTTGAGTCGAGACCATTGTGGTCTCGACATGGGATATAATATTTGGTAATTGAAGATGTGTTGACGAATTGTGGTATTGGGGACCGATTGTGAGACGGTCGTTAGATTGACGGAGATAGGTTAGTCGGGTGCCGTAGTCGGACCTTATTGTTGTAGCCCGTGGTTTGAGATTGTGATTGGACGGAGATTTGTTATTTATGACTTTTGCTTATTATTGGACTTGGACAGTGAGCCGAGAGTCATGACTCGGACATATGACCATTTCGTATAACTCAATAACTATTAAAATGGAAACGGAAATAATAAAACTCGTAATAATAATTATTGATAATATGAACATTTATATGAAAGTATATACGTGAATAACGTATATATAACTATATAAACGCGTATATTAATAATAATAATAATCACGAGTCGTATTACAAATAATACGATTAGATATATATTAGGCTACGAAAGTGGCGTAATATTATTAAACGTATTAATATTATAAAAATTGTGTTATAAAACGGGAAACTCCCGATAATTATGAAACGTTTAATAAAATGTCACTTTGGATATATAACGGATAAACTTATTGAGTTAGGCGAAGTTGTCGTCATTCGGGTCCAGGTAAGTTACTATTTGTGACGTTCGTGTTGTCACGGATATATGACGACTAATATAGACGTTTTCTATAATTAAATAACCACTTAACCGTAAGGTTGAGCCGGGTTGTTTGGTTATACGAAATAAATATATTAGTGGGCATCGTATCCTACGACGCCCATAGGTTGTAGTATATGTAAAGTGTAATAGATTGCGAGTGTATATATCGGGAAATCTGGCCAATTTGACGATATATATGAGGAATTTATTAAACTATGATATATACTATATAGTAATTATGTGCTATGTGCTTTATATGCGCTTTAGGTTGGGTGTAATCTTGGAACGGTATATTACGTAAATAAATATGAGGATTATCAAATCGACGGATTTGGTAAACTTTGGCGATTTATTTAAATGATATATTGGGCTAATATTAGATCTATAGTTTATTTTATCTTTCTATGTGTGATCTTGTTGGTTTGTTTTGAGTCGACCCACCACCCGTATGGATACCAAACGCAAATACACCAAACTAATACGAAATGGATTTTCGGAAATAAAACGGATTCTCGTCCGGGTTTGGGAATATTATATATTTGAGGAAATGATTTCTGAAAGAGTTAATATTGTTAGGTCGTGCCAAGTCCGTAGTTGCTGTTTCGTGAGTTATCATACATCTTACTTCTATCTACCTCGTCTTGCTATTTTCTGGACTTGAGGTGAGTCATAGCCCCACTTTTTACTCTTGAACTATGTTTTCAATGATTGGGGTGAGAAACGTGCAAATCATTTTACGTGGACTATTCTCGCTTTTATATTATTTCTAAACTTGCTATGCGTTGGACTAGGATATATTGTCAGCTTTAGTCACACATGTCGTGTGTACTATTCAAGGTTGGCTTATTTGGTTATTGTTGAATTGTCAGCTTTAGTCACATATAGGTTGTGTGTACTATTCAAGGTTGACTTATTTGGTTAATTGGAATTGTCAGCTTTAGTCACATATATGTTGTGTGTACTATTCAAGGTTGACTTATTTAGATACTGTAGTGTGCACCTATAGGTTATTAATATTTCGAAGGTTATCCGAGTTATTATTGGTATTGCGGGGGCTACCCGAATATCTATGTTAGTACGGAAGGGTATCCGTGTGTTTTGTTGGAGCGGAGGGTATCCGCAGGCTTTTAGCGAATACTTAGTCTAGCTAGCAAGCGTTTTGCGTATATGTCCACTATATTATTAGTTGAATTTAAACCTATGATCTCACCAGCGAAAGCTGACTTTTAGCACGTTTTCTCAGGTAATTAAGTGATGAGATGCATGCTTGGAATGGAAGGCTCGGCCCAGGGCTCACGGTTTATGGATCTATTTTTCTAAACTCTGATAACTAAATTTGGACCTATTGTTATTTTATTTTGGGCCTGACTCTGAATGATGTTGGGATAAATGTAAACCTTAAAACCCCGTTTTGGTTGTGTTTTTATTATGTTTACTTTATCTCGTTCTATATTGTCTTGTGTTGGATACCAATCCCCGTAGCACCCCGAAAGCTTGTTGAGTCTTCCGCTGTATCAAATTTTGGGGGTGTTACACATACACCTTTACTTTTGAATTTCGTAATTCTTTACCCAAATAACTGACATAAACATTTTTATTGGAACAAGAGTATAAATTCTATTGAAATTTTTTGTATAAATATATTCTTTATTTAAGAAAAGGTAAGAATACTATAAAAAAGATTATCAAGATGCTAGCAAATTTTATAATTCACGGTCCTGAAAACAGGGCAGAGGATTAACAGTTCCAACAGAACACAGTCAAAGGGATTCAAATATGTTTTGTGTAAGTTGATCCTATTGGATCATAATTATGACTATATGTTTAAAATTATTATATTATGCTACCGTAAACAACTTGTTATGCATTAAACAGTAACTAAACTAAATTTAACATTTAAAAAGTATACTTTCATGAAAATATGCTTCTAACAGCAATGCATATGTACACTTATCACTTAGTACCAAAAAAATGCAGAGAGGTAGAGAGAATAACCTTGATTCTGGAAGAGATTTCCGCTCATGTGGAAACCTGTTTATGTGGGAAAATATTGTTGCTGATACCATTTCATTTCTTTCTCCGTTACCATCGAATGACAACAACTGTTATATAACAAAAATAAACTAGACTCAATTTCTATGATGTGTACATGCATGCATGTTTTTTTACTATTCCTCAAAATATGAAAGATGCACAGAACACACGAAACATGAAGCAACTGAGATACATTGAGAATGAACCGATTACCACTTTGTCCTCTTGAAGAAGGATTCCTTTTGAGAATGTGTTGTAAAGTTTCTCTTTCATTTTGGTAGAATAGATTTCAGGGCACTTTGACATCTGGATTATTTCTTTATAGTCTTTTGGTAATTTGAGCTCCCATAGTTCATGATCCTCCTGTGAAATAACGAAAAATAAACGTTACGATGTTTATTTAGTTAAAGAAATATGTTTTACGCATATAATACATCGCTTATTTTCTTACACTTTTTTTTGTGTACCTGTATAAAAACTTATATGCATATTTTCAAGAAGTTTAGTGGACATTAACATGGGCAGGTTCAATTTTTTCGGTTTCGGTTTTCATACAAACCAAAAATCGATTTAAAACTTTTAGTTTTTAAAAATCAAAACAAAACTATCGGTTTTTGAAGTTGTCTTACGCATATAATATATCGCTTATTTTCTTACACTTTTTTTTTGTGTACCTGCATAAAAACTTATATGCATATTTTCAAGAAGTTTAGTGGATATTAACATGGGCAGGTTCAATTTTTTCGGTTTCAGTTTTCATACAAAACCAAAAATCAATTTAAAACTTTTAGTTTTTAAAAATCAAAAGTAAACCATCGGTTTTTGAAGTGGTTCGGTTTTTTTGGGCTGTTTTTCCGGTATATGGGTTTTGGTTCCGTTTTTTGCTCACCCTTAAGGAAAATCACTGAATAATATTTTTGAAAAATAATTATTTTCACAGTTTACATGAAATGTCAAGATACATTAAACTGTGAATTTAATCCAAAATAATTGAAAAAGTTTAACAAGAAACTAAAGGTAAAAAGAATTAATCACTAAATTAGTTTATTTGAAATAACATAATCTTCACATTAAAATTAGATTCACAATTTTCATAATCAATTAAAGCTTGCGAAAAGAATCTAAGGAACTCGATGTAATAAGAAGTAAAGTCGCTAAAATTATTTTTGAAGAAAAAACATTTGTCTTCGCGCTAAAAACGAAGTGTGAAATTTTCGTCAAATGGGAATTTAGCAAAACAAATTAATAATATGAAAAACTTAAACAAGAAACTAGAGGTACACAAATACAGTTAGTAAAATCGCTAAAACAATGATTTCTTTTGTAGTAAAACTTAAAAGTAAGTTTGGATTCACCATCGCTTATCCCTACTTAGAGGTTTCGAAGTCTTATGAAAGTTTTGAAGTTTACTATTCAAAAGGTTTCGAAGTTTTATGAAAGTTTAATTTTAATTTTATTTTAAATATAAGCATTTGTCAAACGTTTACTATTCACCAAATAGTAAACGTCAAACAAAAATGGCAAATGGTTCTTGTGGGACTTACAATTACAACCATAGTCCCTGCAAAATTGCAAAAAAAAAAAAAAAAAAAAAAAAAAAAAAAAAAAAAAAAAAACCTCTACCGTTTATTCTAGATTTCAGAAACATTTGTGTAACAAAAATTACAAAAATGTCCCTCCGGTTATGTGTGTTGCAAAAAAGTCCCTAAATTTGCAAAAAAGACATGCCCATTACTTACAACTGAAACAGTCCCTAGGTTAAATCTGGGGGACAGTTTGTTTAACGAAAAATTACATAAATAGATTATGTAGTTACTTACCGATTTTTGAAACAATGCATGAGTTAAATCTAGGAAAGTTTGTGTAATGAAATAAAATCTCACGTAAAACCTCGCGCCCTGTTGTGGAGTGTTGGTAAAAAGTTCCTATTTATAAAAACTTACTTGGATTTCTAATGCTTTCTTTAGTTGTATCACCACTTCATGTGCTGTTGGCCGTCTTTCTCTCTTGTGATGTAAGCACTGATACGCAATCTTTCCAAATTCATCAAATGATTGTGGATAAATTTGTTCCTTTATACCCTCAAACACTAACTCGTCAAGTTTTCCTACTTGATAGCGATTTTTAGCCAAAAAGGGTAAAAATAGATACTCGTCATTTAGTTTTATAGACGATAGTTTCCCACACAATATGTCAAATAAAACCGCACCCAATGAGAATATATCATATTCTTTTGTTAATAAGCGTGTTGTTGAATATAGTGGGTCACTATAGCCAATTGTGCCTGCAGCATCGTCGGTGATATAGTCTATATCCTGATTTATTGGACATACCAAGGAAAGCCCAAAACCAGTAATTTTTGCTTTCCAGTCATCAAATAGTAGAATGTTGCTACTTTTGATGTCCCTATGTATCACCACTTCTTGATATACATTAGTTGTATGTAGAAAATTCAACCCGCTTGCAATATCGATACATATTTTGAGCCTTATTACCCAGGTAAGACTAGCATCGCTCAAGTACCCATCTAGACTTCCTCTAAATGCAAACTCATGCACAATGATTTTTTCATCCTCTTCATCACAATAGCCTACAAGACCAATGACATTCTCATGTTTATACTTCATAGGAATATCTAGCTCTCTAAAAAATCCAGTTTCTCCATGACCAAATAAGCTCCTATCCAACCGCTTTGCAGCAATGACCGAATGTCCATTAGCATGAGAAGCTTCTCCTAGGTATACATTACCAAAATCTCCTCTTCCAACGATATTGTCATCACTGAAGTTTTGCATGGCTGATTTAATGTCTTTAAGTGACATTTTAAAGTTTTCCTTCTGGCTTTTTTCCTGTACATCATTGGATGAGTCGATCAATTTGATAAGTAAAAAAGAAATTGAAATGTATTGCTATCTAAAATTCCCCTATATTGTTATTTTCAATTTTTAGTTTCACTGTCTCTTAGGTTTTAAACTTGCTACTACCCTTATAGAAGTAGATTCTGCTTAATATTACAAAAAACTGAGAAAGGCAAAAGGGTGTAGTTATATAACAAAATATCAATATATTAGTGGGTAAACTAATCTATGTGAGTGTAACTAAACCTCATATTTACTGTATATTTTTACACTTTCTAAGTCAACATATGCATTCTCCTCTCCAATATAACTTGAAAGCAGCTTTATGAATTCTAAGGTATTTAAAAGTTTATTCTGGATTAGGCCTTAAATCTCAGACATTTAGCTTATTATGTTTTGTTGAAGTTGATTGGGCAAAATGTCTTATTTTTAGCAAATGAGTAGATAAGTTAGTGCATACTTCTTTATAGTTTGATAATAAGCCTGCAATACAATCTGCATCTCGCCCAATATTTCATGATGCAAATAAACATTTTTGTAAGAAATAATAATCAAGATCCCAAACAGTAACAATAGTCAATATGAATTAACTACTGCACAAACAAGATGATCCAAGCAATTCCTTTATTGATTGTCTCATTGGTTAGCTAATTGTGTAATCAATCACTCTGTGATGATGCGAGAAATAAAGCTAAACAGCATAAAATTTAAACTAATTAGTTAATCACTAACAAACTATTCTCACTTGCAGTCACACAAGTAGTAAAAGTTTAACTAATAACCCCTGAACTTGTAAAGTAGCAGATTTTCATAATTTTATCCATTTAACAGCATAAAGTTTTAGGGGCAATTTCATATCTCCCCTCATTTTCATTGGAAATTTCATATATACCCAAACATGCATTAAAAACATTGTATATTATGCATTTAATACTTGCACTTTGGGTATATATGAAATTAATCATTAAAGTAGGGTGATATATGAAATTAATCCAAAGTTTTAAGATATAATATTGAGGGGATGTTAAAACTATATTCATATTTCAATTGTATATCGAACATGTTTATGTTTGTTAGAATTGTCTTAATTACTGCGTTGGAATCGTGTATGGGTTTATGTTGTTGCAGACTATAGATTGGCGTTCCAGTTGTAAGGATCAAAAGCTCGAAGACTAATTCTTCCACTAAGATGAAAGACTTCGGAGGGCTTGTGATAGATGATTTTATGTGATTGTTTTTGAGTGAGGATCCATCAGCTTTAAATTAAATCGATGTTTTATGTGATGTTTCAGAGTAAGAATCATTCAGCAATCAAAAAGCGTTTATATTCTATTTATACAATTTCACATAGACAAAAAGGCTAACTTATGAGAAAGTGAATGCATGAAGTATCACATATTACCATGGGATAAGAATATGACTTACCTGTGCTTGTAACGCTCTTTTTAGTTCATGGATGACGTCTTCTATATTTGGACGTTGGTCTTGAGTTTCTATCAGACATCGATATGCGATTTCTGAAAATATGTCCAAAGAATCTTTGTTGGGCCCTTTGCTTAGAGAAAAGACATGTCCATCAGCTTCTTCTTTTATCTTGTGATCAACAATTTTGATTAGTGTTCCATTTTCAAAATGATGTCGTGCAATGGGTACAATCCCCTCCTTATTGACATTGGTGTAAATAGGATCATAGGCCAACCTCCCGGTTAAGATCTCAAACAACACTACTCCAAAAGAGTAGATGTCTGATTTCTTATTTAATCTACCATACTTCTTATATTCTGGATCCAAGTACATAGGTGTACCTGCAATCGTACTGGCATTTAGAGTGCTGGCCTCTTGATCTGCTGGGTGGATTTTGGAGAGCCCAAAATCTGCAATTTTCGCTTCCCAGTTTTCGCCCAACAAGATATTCGCACTCTTGATGTCACGGTGTATTATCTTTTGTTTGTCCTGATCTGTGTTGGTGTGAATGTACTTCAAGCCATGTGCTATATTAAGACATATTTTTATACGTTGCACCCATGTAAGATTAGCCGTTTTATCATCGCTTTCAATATAACTTTCCAGACTTCCTCTAGAAGCAAACTCGTATATAAGGATCATGTGATCAGGACCTTCATCACAAAAGCCAAGAAGGGAGATTATATTGTCATGTTTACAGCTGCACAAAGTTTCAATCTCTGTAATGAACCCTTGCTTTCCTTCTGGATTGAAAATGTGTTTTATGGCTACCGTGCTTCGTCTCTTGGGAAGATCACACTTATTCACCCCTTCTATCGAAGACCAATTACTGCTATCAAAATGTTCGAGTTGTGCCTTGTATACGTTACCATATCCGCCTGACCCGATGCAATATTTTTCGGCAAAATTCTCAGTAGCCAACTTTATATCTGTAAGTCCAATCTTCAAGTGTTCCAAGCTCTTCCCCTGCAACATAGTGGAGTTATATGAATCACCCAATAAAGGCTAGTAAGGATGGGAGTGAAATTACAAAGAATTTGTTTTTATAACCGAATGACTTGTTTCAAGTTAATTAGTACCAAGGATCTTTTAGCCCGCACATACTAAAAGCTTGAATTTTATTCATGCGGGAATGAAATTATACAAAGTTTATAAATATGTAATTAATAATCTTATTTAATATGACCATATTTATTTAAAAATAAATAAATAAATCTAACATAAATGCATTTAATTTATTAGCAAGTAATCACAAAAATCAATCAAAGCACATTAGCACAATTCAATTAAATAAATTAAATAAGATTTTGCTAACAAGAGTCTTATTGGTTTTGTTTAAGCATCACTTAATTAACAATAATGTTTCCAAAATAAAATTCATCACTTCTATAAATATATGATTTTAACACAAATAATTTAGATAAGTGAGTTTTAATAACGTATATATAATATCAAAGAGTGCATATTTGAAAATGCTTTTTAATTATGATAAGCTTAAACAACACGCGTGGAGTTGTTAGCAAATCCGTAAATGAATAAGAAATTATAAAACTAATCATAAAAATTGCAAGTATTAAAGTTCTTGCATTTTTTCTTCCAAAAATAAGAATTATTCCGATATTGGGTTGATTTTACTCGTATTTCAAAATTGTAGATTAAATAAAGGCAATAATATTTCATGATTTTTCAGGCGCATCAACACCATTTAGGGCTGAGCATTGGGCCGCTCCTGACCCGTCCCGACCCGATCCTGAATATCCCGAATCCCGACAAGCCGGTAAACACAAACCGAGTCCCGACCCGATTAAGCTCGGTTCGGTTTCGGAACAGTCGGGACGGGACGGGATTGGTCGGTTTTCTCGGTTTTGTTTGTTGTTTTTCGGTTTTTGGCCCGTCCCGACCCGATCCCGTCTATCCCGAATCCCGACAAGCCGGAAACACAAACCGAGTCCCGACCCGTTTGACATCGGTTCGGTTTCGGGACAGGAATCGGGACTCGGGAACGGGACGGGATTCGGGATCGGGTCGGTTTTGCTCACCCCTAACACCATTTGATTGAAGGAAGGGAACTAACGAGAAGAAAAAATAAAATGGAAATAATAAAAGGAATTTAAGTCACACATTTTAAATAAGAGAAAAAATTTTAAAGTGAGATGCATCCTTTTTTGTAGTTATATTTGAAATGCGTTATTGTGATTTCTCTAACATTTCTCATTTTAATTGTTCTCATTTCGAAATATATCACTTTTTACTATATCATGCATCAATTTTTTATCCTAAAAAATTACGGATTTTTGCTATTTGTAGCCTTAAGTGCTAGTTTAATACTTAAAAACATGTAATGATAAGTGATACATTCAGTTGGTTGGGAGAAATTAAATTCATAGGTGAACG
This sequence comes from Artemisia argyi, assembly GCA_030686995.1. NCBI lineage: Eukaryota > Viridiplantae > Streptophyta > Magnoliopsida > Asterales > Asteraceae > Artemisia > Artemisia argyi. The sequence goes on along the minus strand of CM060687.1, from coordinate 196,751,402 downwards.
ATACATGTCATAGTTTACTAATGACTTGATAATAGCCGAATGATAGTGGACCCATTATATAAAATACAAATAAAAAATTCATTCTATTTTATTTGTTATTTTATTAACGAGAATTTATCCACACATCAATTAGGGGTGGAAATGAATCGAGTCGAGCAGCTTGTTCATATTTTAGGAAACTCGAGCTCGAGTACTGCTCGGTTCGAGCATTAAGATTTGAGCTCGAGCTCGAGCTCAGCTCGTGGTGTTATATATGAAGCTCGAGCTTGGCTTGGCTCTATTCGTTTATGTTATGCCTATAAAAAAACTACTTTGCTTCTTGAGCTTACCTGTTCGAGCTCGTTTATATAGAGATCGTTTATTTTTTTAAGCTCGTCAATGAGCTCGTTAGTATACATATGCAAAATGTAATAAATCTCGTTTAGGCTCGCGAGCCTAATTGAGCTTTATAAAAGCTCGGGCTCGGGCTCGTTTATCAAATGAGCTCTAATTTAGGGCCGAGCTCGATTAGGCTCAACTCGTTCGAGTTTTTTGCCGATCCAATGGACCATTACCCCAAACAAGGTAATGGAGCATTACCCTACAAATTTGAGGTTATAGAATTTATTACTCATTGCATTCCTTAACATTCACTTTACCTTTACCTTTCCTATTCCTCTATTTGAACCAAGCGCCCCCTAAAAATATACGAGACTCGAAATTACAAAGTTTATAAGCCAGTCACATACCGCTAAACCATAATGCCTTTGTTTTTTTTTTTTTTTTTTTTTTTTTTTTTTTTTTTTTGACTTTTTATTCTATTTCCCACCTTATACTAAAAATTAAATCAAACAAACCTAATCTCAATTTTTAGCATAGAAACAACCAATGTATCATTCGACTTATTATAACGTCTCAAGTCTCAACCATTCAATTCAAGACTAAAGATCAATATAGATATCATATTTGTCATATATCCAATGAACAAATCTTAGCCATTCATTTTTCATCAAAATTAATAAAAAACTATTTAAAAAAAACATATCTTGCAAACAGTAAATCTTAAAGCTACGAAAAATACACCATCGCGGTGAGAATTAAATTACAAAGTATCTTTCTACAGATATGCACTTCTATATACTTTCGACGAACTTTTTTTTATCAAAATTTCTCACGAGAAAATAACATGTGATTTGTAAAAATCGCATTTGATTCTTTTTAAAAATCACATGTGATTTTTCCGAATCACATATGTTTTTTTAGGCGGAAATTTTGAAAAAAAATAGTCGAAACTATATAACTGCATATCTATAAAAATATAATTTAATTATCGTCGCGATTATATGACTTTTTTTGCGTAACCATTAACAGTTTGTAAGATATTTAATTTTTTTTAAAAGAGTGAAAGTTTACTTACGTAGTATTTATTTATTTATTTTGCTTTGATAAAAAAATTGTATAGACATGATTGGTTTATTAAATCTATGACAAATATGGGATCTATATTCATCTCATCTCATTAATTCAATTACTCCAGTCACAATAGGAACGTTTACTCATTCAAACATAGATAAGTATACTAGTTATAATTCCCGCGCACGCGCGATTTTTTTTTAAATTTTTTTAAAATAACTATTTAAAAATTTTAATCCTATTGTTAATTGTATCTTATCTATATTTTTTGTATTTATGTTCTACTTGTGTTATGGATAAATATAAAATATTACCTAATAAGAAAATAATTTTTTTAATAAAATTATTACTAAATCAGGTATGAATTGATTTTTTTGAAATGCAAAATTTCAATAGGGGGTTTTATTTTATTATATAAAAGATTTGAATGTTAGGTTAGAAAGATAGGCCATACTAATATACTATGATAACATGGTAACTTATGCATAGAAAAAAAAATAATATCAGGGCTAATCACTTCAAAATATATTCGACTTGTCCACTTTTAATTATCGAACAAAAAAATTTTGTTACCCTAAACTTTTGAATTTTGTCATTTGGTTTATTTTGCTCATGTCAAATGACAATTTTATCATTCGCTATCAATAGAATGGTTGCAAAATATCAGGGTAAAATAGTTATTTTACATGAGCAAAATACACGAAAGTGGCTAAATTCAAAGGTTTAGGGTAACAATTGAAAACTTAATTGTTAAGTGATTAAAAGTAAAAAAGTGTACAAGTTGAATATATTTGGAAGTAGGGCTGAGCATCGCAGACTAAAATATATCTACTTATAAAAAACAATGTAGTCTATTAAAAATACTTGATTACAATTTCAATCAAAAACTTTCTTTACTATGGCTTACAGCTTACACCACACCCACATGCATATACATAAAAAGGTTACACACTTTAATTAATACAACTATACACCGTCGCCGCTATGCATGAATAAATATCTACTTTAACCATATAAACGAATTATAAACACATTTTTCCAACCCTACACATATTAACAACCAAATATCATATTTATTTAAACAGACTAAACTGTATTCGCTCGAAAGTGTTCGATATATCGATGATTATTCGTCTACACGAAAGAATAATTATTAATAGAGTTTTGCTATTTGAAGCTTTAAAACTATGTTTCAAAGTTCAAAATATACAATAAAGGTGATACATTTATTTAATTATGAACAGTTAAATTCAAAGGTGACTGATTGTTCTTAATTTACAAACCATTTAATGATGTCAGGATTTTTTTGAAATGTTTATGCTATTTCCTCTTAAAAACATTTATATTTAACTTCCAAAAAGTATGTGACATATTTTTATTTGTTTATAAAAAATGACCCGCTTAGTGACAGTATAGACTAGAACATATATGTGGCATTAGAAAAAAAATTTAAAAACCTTTTTAAGGGGTTAAAATCATTTCCTTACTATCTACATTATATATAAAGTGTAAATAACTTTTTCTAATTACATTTTGATTATTTTACGTTTTATACATAAATGTTACACGAAACACTTAATATCTTAACTATAGTTATTTGCCGCTAGAAAGTGTTGCAGGAATACACGAATAGTCCACTAGTTATATACTGTATAATATTTGGACCTACACAAGCGTCGAAGGTGAGGGTGCTATGCTTTTCTACCGAAATGCCTTTTTGTCATATTTTCACAAAAACGTTGTTAGTGTTATTTTAATTTGACTATGTTGTATTAACAATATTATGATCTAATTAATAACTCTTCTAATGTACTTTTATACCACATACCTCATACACTAGATTGAAAATGACGACTGATTGTTATCACTTTTTTATTACTAATATTATCCTAGTTATAAACTTATAATCAAATAATTATTCATCGTTCTTAAAATACAGGTGTGTTTGTTTTCACGTAACTGATGAATGAAAAAGCAACTATTTAAAAAAAATCAAGCGGTTAAATATCATGATTAAATAAGGTGATGTTTGTGTTTACTTTACGATGAGCCTATATAGCTGGGTTATATTTCTTATTCTAAGGCTATTATTTAAGTTGATAAGCTTATAAGCCGTAAAATAGTAAATAATAAACTTTTAACTATAAACAAGGTCTTACCGCACTTTCCAATTGAAGTTTCAAGGCTTTCTCAAGTCTTAGGACAATCTCATCAATACTTGGACGTCGCGATCGTTCTTCATTCAAGCAATCATGTGCTGTTTCCACGAAAAGTTTTAATGATTGCGGATCCATTTGCTTCCACATATTCGGATCAACTATATCTTTTAGTATTTTCTTTTTATAATGGAAAATGGCCACCGGACCCAAATACTTATTATCTTGATCATCATTTACTGCTTCCCTACCACACACTAGTTCAAATAATACAATCCCAAAAGAGTAGATATCTACCTTGTGGTGTGCACTTTTAGTCGCAATATATGTTGGGTCTCCATACCCAATCACATACTTAACTTTATTAGTATGAAATGAATGGTGCCTTTGAGAAGCTTTAATCTTCATGGAACATTCAAAATCACATAACTTGGGTTCCCAGTCATCATTTAAATGAACTGTGTAACTGCTGATTTCGCGGTGTATTACGCTGAAATCGCGTGGCTCGTCATAATGAATATAACTCAACGCTTGCGCAATACCGACAGATATCTCCAATCTCCGCAACCATGTCAACCGCATCGAGTCACTTAGATAGTTGTAGAGACTTCCCCTGGTCCCACGTCTCAGAATGATGACCTTCTCGTCATTTTCGTCACAAAACCCAACAAGAGAAACCACATTTTTATGTTTGAGACCGGAAAGCATGGTAATCTCCATCCAAAACAGCTGTTCTCGATCACTCCTTTCTTTATTAAACCTCCGAGTACTGATATCAATCAACTCACCGGACCACAAGAGCTGACCCTTGTATCTCTTATCAAACGTACCTTCTCCCCATAAATTTTCATCAGCGAAGTTGTTGGTGGCAGATAGGACATTTTCAAGGGGGACTCTGAGGTGAGCAAATTCTTTGCTGGGCGAAGACATTATCTGTAAAATAGTCAAGTAAAAATGTGAGTTAGAAAAAGTGAGTTTAATGAAGTGCATAATAATGCCTACAACGTGTTCGATGAAATTCCTGAACCTTTTTCTAAGACGTGTTGAGCCATACATTTTGCCCTCAATGTTATATTGAGTCTAAAACAGTCTACATCATGTACTTTACAGTTATTATGTTTGTAGATAATAATTAAAATAAGATACTTTTATAGTTTAGGAAGTGCATGGTCTTATAAACTTGAAATGTTTTGGTTCTTCATGTTGTCTTACTTATTCACTAGGTTTCGAAATTACCCGAGAAGTTTAGGAACTGACGTTTGTTAGTGATTTTATGTTGTGATATAGTCTTGAATAATGCAGTTAATATTTGCCCCTAACCCGCGTTAAGGCAGTGTTAACATTGTGAGGGTGTAAGTTAAAGCTGTGTTAACACGGCGTGTTAACCCCTTAACTTAGTGTTAAGGTGGTGTTTGTTAAAAAAAAAAAAAAAAAAAAAAAAATGTTTTTGTAAATTGTTGTTGAGTTATGATTGAGGGTATTTTTTTGTGAGTTAAGGTGAAAAGGTTAAAGCTGATATGGCAATGACGTGTCAATGTGTTAAAAGTTAACTTGTGTTATGAATGGGAGTGATATAAGGGTACATGGGTGATGCCTTGCAGAGTGGTGAGTGGAGTTCCTCCATTTGGGGTAGTTACATTCTTTGTCTACATAAGACCATTAGCCTACTTGTCTTGTAAGCCCATTACAGTATATTGTAAGAGCTTAACTCAAATATGTGTCCTTGCACAAGATTTACACGTATGCCTATACGTGAGAATTCAATGGGAAAACCACTTAGTGGTACTTCATTCTCTATTGTAAACATACAATTTTGTGGTTTGAATGGTCCCAAAAGCCAAATTCAAGCTAAAATGGAAAATGTTAATTTTACAAGTTGAGACAATCCTATAACTTCTATAATGACTTTAATGTTCTATCAAGTAGCCATTTTCTACATCTCCTCCTGTCCTGGTATAAAAATATTAGCTACTTTACAAATTTTATTATTGTTTTCTTGAAAGGAAAATATATGGCAACATATCATACACTTATAATTTTAATACAATTTTGTCACATGTGAGAGTACTTGAAAGTTGAAACTACTATATTTTTGTTATTCGGCCTTTTTTATTTTGGTTGGCCAAATGCCAGCTACAATTTTCTAAATTTTATTGATACTATGATTGTAGTACATTTTGATGATAAATACATCAAAATGTACTACAATTTTCTAAATTTCATACATTTGATCGAACATTTGATCGAAAGAATTACATACATTTGATCGAACATGTGAACAAATTATGTTAACAGTTCTTAGTACTCTTTAGTCTTTATATTTTTTTATTTACCTAAATGTCCTATTTTTTTAATGCTCATTTATCAATTCTAAAACTAATTTGAAGTGTTACATGAACCCAAGTATAACAGATTAATTGAGTAACACAAATTAAAAATCAAATGTAATATATAGTTATTACTTTCGTTTAGTTACATCATCATTTTACCAAAATGATTCAGAATGATAAAACTAAATTTACACTACTAGTTTTTCTATTCCTATAATTTAAATATGTTAAATTTAGGTTGGTTTTGCCGCCTTATAATAATCCGACTAAATTTGGTTGAAATTGATGTAAATAAAAGAAAATTATGAAAATCTTTTAATACACTTGATATACGAACTCCCTTTTAAAAATTACTGAAGAAAGAGATCTACGACTTTGGGTCTTTGAAATAGGTCTACGTGAAATTTTATTGATATGGATTTCAAATTCCTTCTCCGGTATACAAATTCCGCTTTGATAAATAGAATTTCTTAGTTGTTAGGGTTTATTATTATTATATGTTGTTAGTTTTAGTTGAATTTGATTGATACGAATTTCAAATACCTTCTCATTTCTACATGGTATGAGAGCTAATAACCATGACTAAGAATTAAATGGTGAATTAGCTTTTCAAAATTAATAAAAAAAAAGTAAATGGTGAATTAACAACTGGAAAAAATATATATATTTTGTTTAATAAGACATGTGGGTCCGTACTACCAGTAGCTTAGTGTTTTTTTTTTTTTTTTTTTTTTTTTTTTTTTTTTTTTTTTTTTCCTAAATAAACTATTGCGAGTTGTTATTTATAGTTGAGTATGATAAATACATTTTTTTTTTCTGTTTTTAACTTATATGCTAGTTGTAGGTGACTTTGGTTCACATTAAGACTCTCGTTAATCTTTTTTTCTTCACTTACCCAACGGGAATGCTAGAATGAAAACTAACCAGAAACAATTTGTTAAGCCAGTTATTTATGTAAAATAGTTGATTAGCAAATAAGCTTTGGTGCGGGTGGCAGGTCAAAAATATAGGTTTGGATTACGTTAACCATCCACATTAATATTCTGATCCTTATTCTTCATATATACGGAGTACTTGTTTTAAAACTCCATGCATGCACACAGTTGTGACATAAGTCACACTAAAGTGGTTTTAACTTTATATTTGTGTATTTTTATTTTATAAACATAATTATAAATAATTCATAATGGTCATCTTCGTCAATAACTATTTTTATTCATACAATATAAAATGATAATTACAAAAAAAAAATAAAAAATAAAAAATAAATAAATAAAAAATCAAATAATAATTCGGCAATAGAATATGACTAATTATTATTATTTTAAATTCATATGAAAAACTTGTTACTAGAGACGGAGACAGTGGGAGAGTCAAAGGGTGCTCTGCCACCTTCAACATGCCCAATCGCTTTGCTATTTATCTTATAAAATTTAAGCATATGACCCAACTATAAGCAAATGACCCTCTTAGCCTTTAAATGTCAAAAGAATTAAGAGAAGCTTGACACCATTTCATGCACAATGTTTTCATCTAACATTTTTTTATTAGTTATCAATGTGTTTTCTTATCAAAATTTTAAGTTTGTAACCTAACGTATGTGATCATTAGAACATATTGTTTGAAGTTTTAGTTAAATCGCTTTGTTAGCTTGAGAAAAAAATTTCAGCCCCTCTTATTTTTAATTCCCGGCTCCGTCCCTATTAGGTTACATAATATAACTGTTACGCATAGATATCTGATTACAAGAAAAAGAAATTTACAAAAACTAAAGTGGTAAATAAAAGAAATTTATAAAACTTGTTACTAACTTACATAGTATAACATACTTATTTAGCCGATTTGCAATAAAATATTTTTCCCATGGCTTATTGTCTTTGACAAAAGGTAACGGGTACTTTCAAAATAAAATTTTAGTCAACTAATAACGCCATAAATTTGATCGTTTGATATATGCTAAACTAACTAACTAACTAGCATTGGTAAAATCACCGGTTAAGGAGAGTGCCTCGATTACTTTAACGTTAACTTGAGTTGTGTTAGCATTGCATATATATGGGGAAGTCATATGAAGCGAGGCCCAGCAATGATATCAAAGGGCCACTAATTATGTATAATCAGTTTTATAGGGTCTAGCAAAAGTGTAACCTGATAGAGTGAATGTGTGTACACTCAAACAGATAGATAGTAGTACTTATTATGGTTGAAAGATGGAAGTGAAAAAACCGCCTTACCCCTTTTTGATGTTCGAGTTGAAGTTCCAACGCTCTCTCAAGTCTCGTGACAATCTCATCAATATTTGGGCGCTGCGATCGTTCTTCGTTCAAGCAGTCATATGCTGTTTCCGCGAAAATGTTAAATGATTGAGAGTGCATTTGATTCCATAGATTCCAATCAATTATTTCATCGAGTCTTTTCTCTCTATAATGGGTAATAGCCACCGAAGCCAAGTACTTATTATCTTGGTTGTTGTTGATTACTGCTTTCCTACCACACAGCAGTTCAAACATTACTATCCCAAAGGAGTAAATATCTAACTTGTGGCTCACACCGTTAGTCTTTATATATGTTGGGTCTGTATACCCCTCCCTATCCCAAACTTTATCAACATGGAATGAATCATGCCTCTGAGATGCTTCGATCTTCAAGGAAAGTCTAAATTCAGATAACTTGGGTTCCCAATTATCATTTAATAGAATTATCTCACTGTCTATGTTTCGATGTATAACGCTAAAATCACGATGCTTGTCATAATGAATGTAGCTCAATGAATGCGCAAGGCCAACACCTATCTCCAATCTTCGCACCCATGTCAACCTCATCGTGTCACTTAAATGGTTTTCAAGACTTCCCCTCATCTCACGCTTGATAATGATGATTTTTTCATCATTATCATCACAAAACCCAACAAGAGAAACAACATTTTTATGCTTGAGACTAGAAAGCATTGAAATCTCCATCCAAAACTCTTCTTCTCCATCAGACCTTTCTTTATTTAACCACCGAGCAGAGATATTAATCAAGTCACCGGACCACAAGAGCTGTCCCTCGTAATATTTTCCAAATTCAGTTCCTCCGATGAGATTTTCGTCATCAAAGTTGTTGGTGGCGGATAGTATATCTTCAAGGGGGATTCTTAGGTGGGCAAAGTCATTGAGCGAAGACATTATGTATATTTTTCTGTTTTATTAAGAGGCGTTTTGGGTTACAAAAAGGATGCAAAGATATTTGGAAGAACAAATAAAAGAATAGTAGGAAGAAGATGCGGTGGTGCAATGGAGTTAATTTGTAATGACTGTATTCAGTGTTTATGGCATTACCACAATATTATATGGCCCTCTAATGAAGCCTTATTACAAAAGTAATTAAACGTGGATCTCTAAACCACACTTGACCAATCAAGAAGGAGTCTTTTGTGATTATTAAATTCCAAAAAATCAGACTTTTGGCCGACAAAGTTGACGGAAAATGAATAATTACAAAAAGTGCTGTGCATCCCTTTACCAAATGAATAAACAAATTGTATCACACCGGCCATCATGTGACACTCCACGTATTTCAATGAATAAACATGTTTATGAACAATGCCTTTTATTTTTATATTCCGTTTTCTATAAGTTTGTACAATATATCCACATTTATCCGTAATTAGTATAAGATATGGTTGTCGTATACTTGTATATATGAGAGTAGTTGCATGACTACAGACGAGCTACTTTCATTTTATTATTTGTAACCAAAGGAATAAACAAATTGCAACATACCGGCCATCACGCGAAAATCTACCTATTCCAATAAATAAACATCTTTATAAACAATGCCTACTATTTTATATTCCATTTATTTATGTGTATGGACAATATATTTATATCTCTACCTAATTATTATAAGAGATTTTCATTTAGTTTTTAAGGTTTGCCACAGTGGCCGTGAATTTTCGGTCGAGCAAGTCGTTTAACCGATATGCAAATTGGTTGCCTCCACTGTATGGCGTGTTTGTCAAATCGGTTGCCGGCGAAATATTTGCAATATGGGTTGGAATAACAACCGATCTTGAACACACGAAAAGCTTAACATTTGCAATATTCAATGCAATATTCCAACTTTAAAAAATAATGGGTCACCACTGTGAAGAGAGAGGTGAATATGAGTTGAGGAGAGAGAAATCTAAGGTGGCAACCAAAAAGATGATACAATATGGGTCACCACTATACTCAGCTTAAGATATTGTTGTTGTATATATAGGACTAGTTGTATGGCCGGTTCGATTGGCGGGCTACTTTTATTTTATTATTTATAAATATTAATCTTTTCGTTCTAATTTATTTGTCCAATTTTAACTTTTTAACTTTTGTAGTATTTTCTTTTTAACTTTGACTTTAATTTTTTTGTTTTTGTTATATTATAATTGATGAAAAGTATATCAAACAAAAATATATTTAAAACCCAATCCATTAATTTATTTTGCGTCAAGTATTACATAACACAAAAGAAAATATTTCAAGTCAGAGTTGTAAAATAAAGACTTCAAAAGTCAAAAGGTGGACAAACAAATTGAGACGGAGGGAGTAGTAGACAAAAATTCTTGTGTAGTAAGAGCACAAGGTTCAACAACAAGGCTTGGCTCGTCATTTTGGGTTCACGAGTGCCACATCACCTTACATCCTCTTCACAACTAACACTCTCATCAACAACTAACATCAACTTACTCATTTGGGACCACTACTTACAACTTTATTTTTTTTATTCAAATTTCCAAACAAACTAAATTAATTTCATTAAAAATAAAAATACATTACATTCAAATTAATACCAATAATATTTTCATATAATTTTTTTTTTTTTTTTTTTTTTTTTTTTTTTTTTTTTTTTTTTAATTGCAAAACAATACAAATTTAACCGAATATCTACTTGGGCCAACTAAACCCACAATGTTGACCATAGCCGACATTCACTATTCTCACGCATATCCACTATACACATACATCACACACACTTAAACTCAAATTTAATACCGTTTGAAAATCAAATGCGTTCCACTTTATACCTTTTGTTAGACACGTTAGCTCGTCGTGCAGACGAGTAACTTGGTTTTGGCGAGCTACAACGAGGGGGGCGGTGCAACAACAAGCTTGGCGAGTTGCAACAAGGTGACAGCGTGGAACGGCAAGATGAGATAACGAGTTGCACCTTATGCTTTAATTAATAAACAAATAATCGGATGTTCTTGGATATGACATGTCCGCTTGTTTTTGTAAAGTTGTATATAGAACGTTGATACTCTAGCTTTTTAAGACTTAATTTGAGCCATTCAATCGTTAATTGATTTCCTACTTATATCAAAGTGCTATTGAAGTATTTACGAACTCGAATCATCAGTCTGATAACATAAAAGAATACAGGTAGTTACACTGTTAAAATTATGTATTCTTGACAGTAAAATTACACTAAAAATACTAAAGTACCGTTAAAAATCTAATCACAAGAATTAGGCTACAAAAACAAATACACAAACACCCTAGAAAAGTGATTGACATACTCCTCATTTTTATTGAGACACTCTATAATACAAGCAGTTAAAACAATTAATATTTAAAGTACAACTGTCTTATGCATACTATAGAGTGTTTTAATAAAAATTGAGAGTGTGTGAATCATATTCTTTAAAGAAAACATTGATGAGTGGGTGTAGATAGAATGCTCACTTATGTTATTCCTTACATTTGTTTCTCCATTTCATCAACTTCATAGGATTATCCAAAGTTACAGTAAAGAAATAAAGTAAAGAACTTATCATCAAGAATATTGAGATACATAATAAACCTCATGCAAGTGATATTAAAAAAGAGTCTCAAAGTAGTTATAATCATTGATTAAGAAAGGTTAAACAAAAAATTTCCTGAAAAGAAAAATAAATACTTAAAGTTTTGATGGCTTTGATAATTCTATTTAAGGTCAAATGGGATACTTCCATGATTTAACCGATACATGTGAAATTGTGAGGTAATACGAAGTTAAAGATCACATAGATTGTTTTATTGAGTAGAACATTAACGATATAATTCATGATAAACATTGAAATAATTTTTTTGTTATCATTATTAGAATTGTCAAGATTGTGTATGTTAAACACGCAACATTATATCAGTCTTATTATTTCACCCTATTCTCTCTAAAAATATTTTTGTTTTCATAAACTATATACCAAGAATCACTTAATAAAATAATGGGGTTGATGGTGATACTTTAATCAAGATGTGGATTTTGCTACATCTATACTACATATAATGTAAAAAAGGTCAAAGTGAAATGTTGAGTTTTCAATAATAGTCAAATGAGAGAGAAAGTGGATTGTAATTAATACTCTTATTAAAATACCCCAATACTTAAAAGTACAATTATTTATTCATATTGTACAACCAAATTAAAACATATTTACCAAATTAAATACAACCAATTCAAACACAAATCGGGTTGACCCGGGATGCTTCAAACCCGGTGGGTTGACCCAGCTTAATTTGACCCGTTTTTGACCAAACCTAGCAAGTTGACCCGGTTTAAATACAACCAATTCAAAGACAAATCGGGTTGACCCGGGACGCTTCAAACCCGGCGGGTTGACCCAGTTTAATTTGACCCGTTTTCGACCCAACCTAGCAAGTTGACCCGGTTTAAATCGACCTACATTTCGACCGGAACGGTTCAACCGGTTGAACCACCCGGGTCGAACCGGGTTTCAAAATATTATCCATTACTTAAAAGTACAATGATTTATTCACATTGTACAACCAATTAAAAACATATCTACCAAATTAAATACTGCCAATTAAAACACAAACCGGGTTGACCCGGGACGCTTCAAACCCATTTTCCGACCGGAACGGTTCAATCAGTTGAACCACCCGGGTCGAACCGGGTTTCAAAACATTATGTTTAATTACCAAATCTTCAAACTTTTTTTATTTTTCGTATAACCTATAAACTTTTTTTTATCAATAAACTATATGTCGCTATAAAATCTCGTTGTTTGCGGGTTGCCCCCTCAATGCTTGCGTTTGAAAATAGGATGTCCGATTATTCTTTTAAGGAATCTTGATCCGGAAAATGGATTATGTAATGACACGAGGTTGATATGTAAACGTTTTGACCCTAATGTCATCAACGCCGAGATTGCTGTCGGGCAACACGCTGGAGTTAGAGTGCTCTTGCCAAGAATTCCTCTTGCTCCATCTGAAGAAGACATGTTCCCTTTCAAATTAAAGAGAACACAATTCCCTATTCGCCTTAGCTTTGCGATGACTATTAATAAAGCTCAAGGCCAAACAATTTCAAATGTGGGTGTCTATTTGCCTGACTCTGTTTTCTCCCATGGCCAGCTTTATGTGGCATTGTCTAGAGGTATTTCCCGTAGAACAACAAAGGTATTGGTTAATCCAGTCAAAAAGTTCCGTCAAGCAGGAATCTACACCTCGAATATCGTTTATCAAGAAGTTTTACCCGAAGAGTAACGTGTGTTGTTAGTTTTTATTTCATAACTGATGTAATGTTTTACTTTCAATTTCATTAAATGTTTTTATATGTTGTTTGATAGATGTTAAGAATTTTTTCTATACCCTTTAGTTATCGTGTAGTACAACTGTTTGTAATTACATTCTGATCGGTTCACGTTCTATTTTGAACTCTACACAAAATACTCACCACAATATCACAAATCGTTAATTATCTGCCGCTAGGAATTCCGTTGCTATGCACGGGTACTCGCCTAGTCTTGTCTAATTGCAAAATGAGCTGGAGATTATGACACTAATAACTACAACATAATCAACCATGATGTATATATGCTAATCAATTTCTACGATTACATTTAAAAAATAAAAAGACTATAAGACACGATCAATATTCAACACTAATAAATTATAAGATGCAAGCTGGCATCGAATGAAAAGTATTGCATGTTAGCTTATTCTATTAATCTTTATAATACTTGCTATCTTTACTGTCTAAACGTTGACAATAAATTTGGGATATCGATGTACTAATTATGCTAGTTAATAGCCAATGAGAATATGCCTCAAAGCTCGATTCATACCTATTTCTTATCATTTAATAATTTTTTGAAAGAGTTTCTAAGAGTAAATTGCGAATATGGTCCCTGTGGTTTGATGAGATTGCACCACAAGTCCCTGGTATATGGAAATTGCAGGCGGCCTCCCTGTGAGCAAGTTTGGGTTTCACTTTAGTCCCTGGCTTCTAACGAGGTTAGTCTCATCCCGTTATGTTGGGACTTACATGATAACACAAAGGGTATTATTGTCTTTTTGCTAGTGGTCCCAATCTCAGAAGTTTGGGTGCTCTAAAAAAGGGGTTTAAAGCTAGTGGTAGGGAGTTGTTAGGTTTGGATGGAGCATTCATGAGGGGTCAATATCAGGGACAACTACTTACAGCTGTTGGAGTGGATGCAAATAATGGGATATACCTTGTTGCTTATGGTATTGTGAAATCTGAATCACAACACTCTTGGACTTGGTTCTTAAATTGCCTAGGTGATGATTTAGACTTATACAACAACTCACATTTACTTTCATCACAGACAGGCAAAAGGTACAATTCACATTTCACATTTCATAGTTAACATTGATGTATTTTCTATACTGCTAGTGTTGAAATGTTGTGAACTATTTTGGGCACATTTTAATTGCTTTTGTTCCCAAGTTAACTACTTTTTGGCAAATGGCAATGTTAATGTTTTTTTGGCAAATGTGATTGATTTTGGTTCCTGTGAGAATGCTTTTGGCAAATGCCAATGTGGTGAATGTGTTTTGGCAAACATCAACTGCTAAACAAATGCCTTTTGAGACAATAATATATAACCATAAAAGGATTTCATTACTTAACTGACTTTCAATACAAAACACAAAATCAATTGACCATTACATTTATCTTGGTCAATTCATAAGTTCAGTTATATTGCAACCCTAAAAAACATTACATCAAATAGAAAATCATAAAAAAGACCCAACTGCAAATGAGCCATATCTTTAGCCTACGATTTGCAACAGCCATTGCATTCAAAGATTGCTCAAGTGCATTTCTTGAAGCTAGTAAACCAGGGATAATTGCCACAGCACGAGCACACATAGGTGGATCCACCCAAGAAAAGAAAGGAAAATGGGTACCCTACAATGAATAACTTACAATAATTAGTAAAGTAATTTTCACAAGGATAATCACCAAAAGCATACAACTTACAATTTGGGGACAACATCAAAATCGACGTCCAGGGTTTATATTAGTCCATAAAGTACGTACAATTGTTGGGTTACCACAAAGACAATTCATTGGTTTAGGGGCAAAATAATCTAGGGTTTATGTGTGTGTGTGAAGTTGTGTTGGATTATTTGGGGGAAATGACGTTGGGGGTGGTCTAATAAACTTCTGAGATTGGGACCACTAGCAAAAAGACAATAATACCCTTTGTGTTATCATGTAAGTCCCAACATAACGGGATGAGACTAACCTCGTTAGAAGCTAGGGACTAAAGTGAAACCCAAACTTGCTCACAGGGAGGCCGCCTGCAATTTCCATATACTAGGGACTTGTGGTGCAATCTCATCAAACCACAGGGACCATATTTGCAATTTACTCAGTTTCTAATTATATTTTTTCTAATAATTAGAAAAATTCTAGCGGATAGCAAACTCGGGGCTTTAAAAAACCCAACAACTCTATCGAACTAAACCACTAGCACTACGGTATTATAGATTGTTTTGCTTCATATGGTAGCCTAGAAGGTTAACATTGTCATGATTGGAACCCAAAACCCCTTTTGGTGAATTATAGCACTTAACCACCTATTTTCCAAGTGTAATAAGTGTTCACACACATTTAAAAAAAAAATTGAACCTTTTCGCTTTATCCAATAAAATTTCACATTTACTTCTTAGAAGTTTATGGATTGGTTGAGATTTAGTATTAGACGCTTATTATGAGACACACCAAAATACTAAGGTAAACATTTATTATGAGATCGAGAGATTATTACATTTAAAAAACTTGAGAAATGATTCAATGATTTCTTTTTGAGCAAATGACTAAAATTTTCTTGGATTGAGGTATCAACATAAATTAGATACCACAACGTACAAGCTCTGAAGTGAGATTTTGTCGTAGATCTTTCATTTTCAAAAACTTACAAGAACTGCACTCACTTACAACAGCACATTGGCTGAAAAGGCTTTGTTACATTTAGTCAAAGACTAGGATGGGTTACGTATGAATGTGAGAATGGGAAAGAGTCAGAGGCAATACAAAGACATGTGAACAGATTTTCCTAATCTGTTATTAATTACTTAATTAATATTTTAAAAAATGGTCAGCTAGCAATGGAATATTATTAATTAGTCATCTCACGGGTGTCATTAGTTAGTTAGATGCTAATTTGTTTTATAAATCAATGTTAAGATCTACCACTTTTTTATGATTCATGATAGAATAAGAAATGAGTATCGAGACACTTGATATCTTATAAAGTCATTTATTTGAAAGTTTCAATTGTGTCTACCTGTATAATATTCCCTATTCCCTAGAGATGTTAAAGTCTCAATGTTGTATTTAATTGATCGTAGACCTGGTTTACTTGATTATAAAAGTATAAATGTTTATCATGAAATTCATTAAAAAGTACATCAAAACTCGTCAGGGGGTGGCATCCTTGTGGTGAAATAGCATTGGCAAAGGTCACCGATCGACAAGCATGGCTGCCACTGCAGCGGCAAGCCCAATTCGGTGCCTCAAGAGGCAAATCTTGCCGATTCGGTGAGATGATTTCCAAGGCATATTACAATGAATGCATATGGATGTTGGGTATGATGTTGATGATGTTGAAGATTGCCACTAAAAATTCATAGTGAGGTATGGTTAGGCATAAATTGTGTTGGCACAATATTATTGGTGGTTTTTACAAAATCTTGAGGCAACTTGAGGTAAGGTTGCCACCCCCTCAGCACACAAGTCATCAATCAATTTTTTGATTATTAAAATTCATAGATGCTTGTCATGCTAAAACATGGTATTTAAAAGTTTTTGGTTCCATTATGTTGAGTCCATCATGATTTAATTTTTCTTCCCAAAGTCTGTAGATTCAGTAGCATTTATTTCGGGTCATTTTGTATAATAGTCGTTGAGTTTACTAAACCCTCCTTGCGTACTCAACAAAAGATCTATCGCAACATGGAGCTCGTCTCTTTACACTAACTTTGACCCAAAACATTATAGGCTTGATCACATTTAGATTATTATGATTACATAATTTATTGAAGGAAATATATTAGCTACAATTTTGTGCTATAAATGTGTGTCCCTGATTTTTTTGTGGCTCCTGATTCTTTTCTGTGGGTCTCTGATTCATTGCTTGTGTGTTTTTTGTGAATGGATTGTAGCCAAGCTATCCCTTTATCTTAACTACTTATAATGCATCTATAGTCAAAGTGAAATGTTGAGTTTTCAACAATCGTCAAGTGTGAGAGAAAAGAAATATTGAAAATTAAATAAGGAAACATTGAAATTAAAGTTAATTGTCTAATTTACCCCCTTTAATACCCCTTATACTTTCAAATGAAAACTATAAAAACTAAGTAAGCCGGTAGAAAATTCCTTTGCTGCACAGGTACAACTGTTTGAAATTATATTTTGATCTTTTCACGTTTTATTTTGAACGTTATACGAAATACTTACCACAATATCGCATATCGTTAATTGTTTGCCGTTAGGAACCTCCGTTGCTATGCACGGGTAGTCATCTAGTTGAATCAAATGTTAAAATGGTAACATGCAAATGATTGTAAGATTTGCAACCAATTTTAAGACGTTAGCGTTATACATAAGGGGTTTAATAATATCTACCACAAATAAATTTCAACACTACTAGTAGTAATGACAGGTGTCTAATAAAGTTCCTTTTTAACTCTATGTCAAGGCAAATGTACACGCTCGAATGTGATAATCTCTTAAGCCATATGTCAAGGCAATCATCTCAGCACACCTCGATTCAGGATGAATATCCCAGTAAGTGTAGTGAAGAACATATCGTACTTACAAGTTACAATTCTTATTGTCAATATCGAAATACAAGCAATTTATATTTTTTTTTCTTGTGGTTGTGGTATGTGAGTGAGCCCATCAATCAACCAAGAGGCCGTGGGTTTATTTTTCGTTAAAAACATTTGCGATATAGCGCAACATATGTGATTTAGGTGTGTGAAAAACTGCTTATCTGAAGAAAATGATAATGGATTAGTTGCAAGAAGGATCGAGATAGAAAATCAATGAAGAAAACTTATCATCTTTTATATGTATAATAAAGCCAACCTCCATGTTTTAATTCCTCTCTTTTCCCTGGTTCTACTTCTAATCACATAAACGAGCAACTTTGCTATCATGCATGAAAAATGGTGATTTTTAGATCTTTTACACGGAAGCAAACTCTTTCTAAGGTTTTACATTCGAAATTTTAAACTATCATTATTACCATCATTAGAATTGTCAAGATTGTATTAAACACGCAACATTATATCAATCTTATTATTACACCCTATTTACTCTAAAAATATTTGTGTTTTCATATAAACTATATACAATCACTTAATAAAAAAATCACGGGTGGATGGTGGTACTTAAATAAAAAAATAATAATAAAATAAAAAAAAAAAAAAAATCAAGATGTGGATTTTGTAACTTCTTGTCTGATTGCAAAATGAGCTGGAGACTATGACATTAACTACAACATGATCAACCATGATGTATATATGATAATCATGTTCTACGATTACATTAAAATAGAAACACTATAAGACACGATCAACATTCAAGGCTTATAAATTATAAGATGCAAGCTGGCATCCAATGAATCTATTGCACGTTTGCTTATTCTATTTTAGTCTTTATAATACCTGCTATATTTACTACAACATGATCAACCATGATGTATATATGATAATCATGTTCTACGATTACATTAAAATAGAAACACTATAAGACACGATCAACATTCAAGGCTTATAAATTATAAGATGCAAGCTGGCATCCAATGAATCTATTGCACGTTTGCTTATTCTATTTTAGTCTTTATAATACCTGCTATATTTACCGTTTTACTTGTTTTTGCATTAGTCTTTTCTAAAGTAAATTTTGTTTGAATACAAGACAACCCATGTCAAAAAGTAGAAGATTAAGGATATGCCCCCATATCTTTGCATTGAGGCTTCGTAGTTTCTTTTTATATTATCAAAATACATCGTTGTGGTTATTGATGTTGTGCAACTAGGGTGCAAGAATTAATCGTCCTACATAACATGAATAAGCAACACAGTAAAACATGCATAGTTAGACTAGTTATAATACACGTGCATGTACGGGATTTTTTCAGAAAAATTTAATTATATAGTATTATCGTTTAAAAACAGAAAATCTTATGTATATTTTAAAAAGTTATAGCATCAAAATGTGCGAAAGTAAAAAAAAATAGTTAGCAGAAATTGTAAATATAACCGTGGCATCGACCTTGTATTTAATTCTTAAGCGTGTATCATTATAATGTTATTGGGTCAAAGGTTCTTTGATCACATAGGTTTACACATAAATCAAATTTATTTTAAAAATTTTGTTACTATATGGACATATAAGAATTTAACCGTGAAAATTGTGATATAAATAAGACTAATAAGTTTGCAGGAGTTTTTCATTATGTATTAATATTTTGTAAAAAGTTTATTGGATGAAAGATTTAACTTTGTTTAGCTGACATAAATGTTAATGTTGATGTTGATGTTGTTATTTAACTTTAACTATTGATATCATGTTGTACAAAATGTGCAAGTTCAGTAGCACATAATGAGCGTTGATGAAATTAAAATATACTCCATAAAGTTTTTTAAGAATGTTTTTCCGGATATCCGTATATAAACTTTAAATAATAATTACATGAATCGTTATAAGTATAATCGCGTATATTTATTTTCATACCACAGTAACTCGTTCTTACCATTTGATATTTATATTACCGTTAATAATAATTTAACTGTATTTAATATTCAAACCCATGTACGTATAGATTAAACTTTTAAACAAGATAACATGAGTTCTTATTTATATTTAACGTACATAGTAAAAAGATATTTTAATAGATGAAAGTTTAAAACTAATATTTATTTTAAAAGTATCTAACGTATATTAAAACTAATTCGTAAATTTATAAAATTTTGTAAGTTTAATTGATAAAAGTCTCAAACTAATACTAATACTCATGTAATTGTAAACAAAGTTCATATTATAAAGTGTAGGGGTATAAAGTGTAAGGGGTTATTTGTTTATTATCTAAAGTTATCAAAAAAATATGGAAAATTATAATTTTACACTTAACTCTATACTAGACGAGTACCCGTGCATAGCAACGGGATTTTATAGCGACAGATAGTTTATTGATAAAAAAAATTTCTAGGTTGTAAATGAAAAATAATAAAAGTTTGAAGATTTGGGAATTAAACATAATGTTTTGAAACCCGGTTCCACCCGGGTGGTTCAACCGGTTAAACCGTTCCGGTCGAAAAATTGGTCGATTTAAACAGGGTCAACTTGCTAGGTTGGGTCGAAAATGGGTCAAATTAAACCGGTTCAACCCGGCGAGTTTGAAGCGTCCCGGGTCAACCTGGTTTGTGATTTGTATTAATTGGTTATAAATGAAAAGTAATAAAAGTTTGAAGATTTGAGAATTAAAAATAATGTTTTGAAACCCGGTTCGACCCGGGTGGTTCAACCGGTTGAACCGTTCCGGTCGAAAATTTGGTCGATTTAAACCGGGTCAACATGCTAGATTAGGTCGAAAACGGGTCAAATTAAACCGGTTCAACCCGTCGGGTTTGAAGCGTCCCGGGTCAACCCGGTTTGTGATTTGTATTAATTGTTTTAATTGGTTATAAATAAAAAATAATAAAAGTTTGAAGATTTGGGAATTAAAAATAATGTTTTGAAACCCGGTTCGACCCGGGTGGTTCAACCGGTTGAACCGTTCCGGTCGAAAATTTGGTCGAGTTAAACCGGGTCAACATGCTAGGTTAGGTCGAAAACGGGTCAAATTAAACCAGTTCAACCCGTCGGGTTTGAAGCGTCCGGGGTCAACCCGGTTTGTTATTTGTATTAATTGTTTTAATTGGTTGTACAATATGAATAAATCATTGTACTTTTAAGTAATGAGGTATTTTAATAAGAGTATTAAATGCATTTCAATATTTCCTTATATACGTTTTTCAACATTTCACTTTTCACTTTCTTGACTTTTCACATTCACCTTTTGACCATTTTTGCTTTATAGGTACTATAGATAATATATTTAAAATTCAACCACTAATGTTTTATTAATTACATCCTCTTTTTTTAAGTTTTTATTTTCATAAATTTAACACACATATTTTTATGTGTTTTTTTCCTAATCAAATTCTCCACCAAATTTATTAAATTTTGATCAAAATCAATTCAATTTTGATTTTTTATTGACCAATAATATTGCTCGATTTCGCCTATGTATCAAAATCGAGCTTTCCTATTGGTCTAATTTTTTTTCCACTGAAATTGTTTTGTCAAAAAAACTCTAAAATGATGTAATTATTTTATTATATAAAATAAAAGATAAAAGATACATTAATGAGGCGGATGATGCTCAAGCCATCATTGATTAAAGTCTAATATACAGAAAATAAAATTAATCATTAAGATATCTTTAAGTTATTAAGACACGTTATCTCAGGTTGACCGGTTACTTTTAATACTCCTTTCATCCCATCCTATGTCCATGTTCTCGATAAGGTTAACCCAAGTTAATAGAAAAAAATATACTCTAGTCGGAAGAAGAAGTCATTATTGAAGTTATTAATTAATTAATGATGGATAAAACTATTATTAAATCGTGATAATCATTTTTTTTTAACAATTTGACTTTTGTTAGCAGACAATTACAGATGGCGAGAAAATTATTTATTTAGATGTAAGTCATGAAAATTGTATTTTGGCAAGAGATCCGGTGCGAAGAAAAACTAAAATGAGAAAAATAAAAAGGAAATCTAGTCACACATTTCAAATAAAGAATAGAATTTTAATTTTTATTCTCATTTAATCATAACACTGTCGGCACATTATTATAAAAAAAATAAAAAATAAAATAACCATATACAAACTCTAAGTTCACACACAATTATAGTAGAAAGGTCTTAGGTTCGAGTTTCACCATGGACCTTTAGGGGCCCGAAAAAATAGAAGCAGGAATGGGGTTTATCCCCTAAGGAGAAAAGTTTGATGCTTGCATACTGCCCAATTGGATGTCACTGTGGGCTCGAATCTTTAAAATATGTATATATATATATATATATATATATATATATATATATATATATATATATATATATATATATATATATATATAGGCAAAGGATCACGTGCGGATGGTTCTTTTTAGTGCGGATGTGCGGATGGATCTGGACCGCCCATTCCAGAATCTGATCTTGACTTTTTATAAAAAAGTCAAGATCTGACGCTAATATCACGGTACCAATTGATCATGAAAACGATTTTTTTGATTTTTTTTCCTTCTCAGCGATCCTTACTCTAGTTGTGTTCTTTTATTTTTTTATTTTTTCAGATTTTTCTGAGCACTTTTTTCTTTTTTGATTATGAGTGCTAATGTGATATTAACGATATTATGAGTGCTACCGTCATATTAAGCTTTTTAACATGTAAAAATGAACCGTGATATTAAAAACCCGTGATAGTTACCGTGATATTATAAAACCAACGTGATATTAAGCTTTTTTACATGTAAAAATGAACCGTGATATTACGATATTAAGAAAAAGTTAAAGTGATATTAAAAAAAATTAACTTTGATATTAAGAAAGTATGATAGTTACGGCGATATTAACAATTTTTATTAAGAAAAAGTTTTTACGATATTAAAAAAGTTATTGTGATATTAAATTTTTTATTAAAAAAAAAGTTTTCAGAATCTGATTTTGACTTTTTTACAAAAGTCAAGATCTGATCTTGACTTTTGTAAAAAAGTCAAAATCAGATTCTGATATCACAATACCTTTAACGATGAAAACGATTTTTTTTTGAAAATTTTTTCAGCGATTCTTAATTATTTGTTATCCTCTTTATTTTTTTAATTTTTTCAGATTTTTTTGAATTTTTTTCAAAAAAAAGCTAATACGATAGTAACAATCTTAAAAAAAGACGGGATATTTACGATATTGCCACTCCGCTTTTTTCAGATGGTTGACTAGATGGAGGGCTGAGATTCGTCCGTACCATCCGCACTAAAAGACAAAAATGTACCTGATCCTCACCCTATATATATATATATATATATATATATATATATATATATATATATATATATATATATATATATATATATATATATATATAGTATACTTTGTTTTTTATTTGGTAATCATAGCGTTTGTCTATACTAGTTAATAGCCATTGAGAATATGCCTCAAAGCTCGATTCATACATATTTCTTATCATTTAATAATTTTTTTGAAAGAGTTTCTAATTATTATTTTTCTAATCAGAAAAATTCTAGCGGAAAGCAAACCTAGGGCTTTAGGAAACCCAACAACTCTATCGAACTAAACCACTAGTACTACGGTATTATAGTTTGTTTTGCTTCATATGGTAGCCTCAGAAGGTTGACGTTGTCATGATTGGAACCCAAAACCCCTTTTGGTGAATTATAGCACTTAACGACCTACTTTCCAAGTGTAATAAGTGTTCACACACATTTAGAAAAAAATTGAACCTTTTCGCTTTTATCAAATAAAATTTCACATTTACTTCTTATAGAAGTTTCAGGATTGGTTGAAATTTAGTATTAGACGCTTATTATGGGACACACCAAAATACTAAGGTGAATACTTACTATGAGACCGAGAGAGTATTACATTTACCAAAAACTTGAGAAATGATCAATGATTTCTTTTTGAGCAAATGACTAAAATTTTCTTGGATTGAGGTATCAACATAAATTAGATACCACAACGTACAAGCTTTGAAGTGACATTTTGTCGTAGATCTTTCATTTTCAAAAACTTACAAGAACTGCACTCAATTACAACAACACATTGGCTAAAAAAGCTCTGTTAGATTTAGTCAAAGACTAGGATGGGTTGTGTATGAATGTGAGAAAGGGAAAAAGTCAGAGGCAATAGAAAGGCATGGGTTATAATAACCCCCCTATAATTTTATAATGACCCCCCCCCCCCCCCCCCCTATTTATTTTTATTTATTTTTTTTTTGATTTTTTTTTTTTATAATTTTGTTTATATCAAAAAGCTATAAACCTGAAAGTGCGAAACAGAAAATATAAAGTTTAATATGTCAAACGCTTAAAACTGTCAAAAATACGGAATAGAAACTGACAAAAACTGAGCTGCGCTGAAAAAAATTAGGGGACAAACAGGGAGACAAGGGGCCTGACACCCTTGTCCCCCGTCAATATAGTACAACCCAATAGAAAACATGTGAACAGATTTACCAAATCTGTTGTTAATAACTAAATTAATATTAAAATATTAGCTAGCTAGCAATCGAATATTATCCATTTGTTTTTAATATCAATTGTTACGACCTACCACTTCTTTTGTGATTCGTGAAAGAATACGAAATGAGTATCTAGACACTTGATATTTATAAAGTCTCGATCTGTAGAAATTATGAAGCCCCATTATTTATTTAAAAGTTTCAATTATGGATACATGTATAATATTCACAAGAGAACCAAGTTATTCCCTAGACATGTTGAAAGTTTCAATGTTGTATTTAATTGATCTAGACCTTGATTATAAAATTATAAGCGTTTATTATGACTTAATTAAAAAGTATATCCAAACTCGTCAGCACACATGTCATCCATCAATTTTTTTCATTATTCAAATCCATAGATGCTTGTCATGATAAATCATGGCATTCAAAAATTTTTGGTTCAATTATGTTGAGTCCTTCATGATTTATTTTTTCTCCCCAAAGTCTATAGATTCAATAACATTTATTTCAGGTCGTTTTGTATGATAGTCGTTGAGTTTACTAAACCTTCCTTACGTACTCAACAAAAGATCTATCGCAACAATGAGCTAGTCTCTTTACACTCACTTTGGCCAGAAACATTATAGGCTTGATCACAGTTAGATTATTATGATCACATAATTTATTGAATCAAATGTGAAAATGGCAACATGCAATTGATTGTAAAACTTGCAACCAATTTAGGACGTTAGCGTTATACATAAGGGGTTTAATAATATCTACCACAAATAAATTTCGAAAGTGCTAGTAGTAATGAAAGGTTTCTAATAAAGTTCCCTTTTAACTCTACTGATACCAAATGTAATTGCTTACCAAAAATGCGCTGTAAAAAAGAACATCTACAGCCAAAGAAAATATGACCAGAAGCATGTGCACTTTTGGTAATCTACCCTTTGATTCAACAATCCATAAAATTCATTGATCTAGAAAAAAGTTGAGATTAGCGACGTAAAACAGGGTAAACAATGCATATGATATAGAATGTGAACGAGTGGGCGGGTTGTGTAACAGCTTAACACGGGTTATGGCTGAAACAGGTTTCGTATGAAAAGTTTTTTTTTTTTAAACCTTTTGATTGATAATTAGTACATCGATAATCCCAGTTTTATTGATAAAATATTTATTAAGTTTGACGCAATATATATAGTTTGGAAGACTATCAACCAATTGCAGCCCATTTTGTTTTACGCAACTTTTTTAATTTCCCAATTTGGCCCATTAAAGATAAAACATAACACGGATAATATAAATTTATATTTGTCATGAGATTACCTAAGGCTTAACTGACAACTCAAAGAACACGAGGTGGTTGGCCAGCAGTAACATCTTGGCAACGACTGCAAAGTGTGGGGGTGATCAAACAAATTGTCAACTTGTGTTGAGAAGTTCCAATATCTTTCACATGTTGAACCTTCTACACGTGAAATACCAATTCATATTTTCTTCTCTCTTTGAATCAAATAATCTCCAGAATATGGTATACTTTCGCTTGGTGCATCCTCCACAGTAGAAAGAATCTCGACCTACAGTATGAATGCTGGATTTATTATACAAATATCGTCAACAAAATGCGTGCAATGATGTGAAATTCAGCACCATATACTAGTGTGGCAATTTGAATTATTTACTTATATATTGGGTCTTCAGTTTATGTTTTATTTCTAATAGGTAGAATTAAAAGATCATCTTAACAGGAAAGAGATCAAACAGGTCGAAGGTCACCCAAAATGTACTTTTAATGCATAAAATGATATATATTTTTGGTAATAATATTAGAGACACAGACACTAACTATTTACTAAATAATTGGACTAAAAATGTTTTGGGTCAGCCATTAGCTTCTTTTACCAGAACCCGCCCATTTTGATACATCGACAGTTTTGCTCATAAATCTTTTAGAGTCTTCATACATGCTCGTATACATCTTGCTACATCTACAGAATAATTATCGGGAATACCTAAGATGGTACTAATATGCGATTTAGTGAGTCAGCAACAACTTTAGGTTCACACATATTACTTGCATCAAGGTTATCCTGAAAGGAATGGAGATGCACCTAATCTCCAAACTGGAACCAAAAAGTTTGCCCGTGCGAGCAGTCTCTAAAGATTTATTGACAACCGTTCCCAAGTGGCAAATTTATACAAATTAGATGCAGGTGTAATGTCATAAAATTGTCCAACCATAAATACTCGATGTAAAGATTAATATATCAAAGGTTGTGGCAGCAAGACATTATTATGGTTACCTATAATGTTTATTACAAAAATCAATCTCTTTCTCATAACAGGCAAGCCATCTTTCATTACTGCAGGCCATGTTGATTCCAAAACCAATTTGGCCATGTCACCATTGTTAATATTATATTCAAACGGGAGATTTTGCCACACATCTTCAGCTAGATGAGGTAGTATTGGAGCAACGACTCTCACTATGGATAGTAGATGCTATGCATGAATGAACTGTTTGACAACTCCAGCTTGTAAAACTCAAACCACCGCTGAAAAGGAATCACCATAATATAGTCTACTTAATACTTATGTCAATATAAAGCGAATAAACCTTCATTGAAATATAAAAGAAAATGTCTTACCCAACATAAAGGCGATCATTGGCAACATCGAAGTAGAAAATCTATTACCCAATTCTGATTCAACTTGTCTTACTCTACCAATCTATCCCCCAATTCTAGTTAGTACATTCTATTTTATCTCCCCGTACAAGTAATTTTCCGCAAAATAACAACCCAACCATCTACCCCCCAATTCTTATTCAACTAATCTTAATCTAAGTACTAAAGCTAAACCACCCCACTAATGGTGACGGATTCTTCACAAGATCAAATAACAAGACTAGAAATTCACTATTATCAATGACAGGTCCAAAACACAATCACATTTAAAAGTGTCATAATCTTACCACCAGCTCAAGTTAAAATAAACACACTCAAAATACCACAAAATAACCATAGAGTTTGCATGTCTATGAGCATCCAAAAATTCATCTCCTTGATTATTACTAATGTTAATTAAATTATAACAAGTATGAAAGGAAGTCTGCATATCACAACTCCCTTTTATAACAAATAGGTTTCAGGGGCGCTACTAGTTTATCCAATTTTGCTGAATAAAAACCAAGACTCCACTAAAAAAAGGCCATTCTCTTAATTGCCATTTAAGTCCATATAATATTTCTATCCAACAACAAGTCTAAAAGATCTCAATGATATGACCAATTTACACCACTATTGAAGGATACGTCTTTATAAAACAGTTAGTTTGCAACTCAGTTAAAGATCTCAAGTTTCGAAGATCAAAACAATAATATTATGCCAGGTATACATACTGAATACTTGTACCTGAGATTGAGTCCATTCTACTTGATTGATCGCACTCATAGCAGTCTCTCTGAATACTTCAATAGACACAAACCATTGTTCGCCAATCATATGGAAACTTGTGCTCTACAAAGATAAAGAATAATGGAATTTAGTTATACTATTTACATGGCATCAAAGGAAAAAAAACAACAGTAGTTTATTAATACTTCCGGGTGAATGATATGACTTACCGTAAGGTTATAGCATGACAATGAATGAAAGTCCATCTAAGTAATCTATTCCAGGAGGATTGTCGTCACCAATTACATCACGTCCACTAAAGATCCCAGCTTCTTCAGTGAGCTTTTCTTCATCATCGAAACTCAATGATGCTAAAAGAAGACGATTCTGTAGATGATGAACAGCTTATCAGTGACAGAATCTGAACACTTTTGTAGGATAAGACTAGTGAATAATATGAACATAAGTACTAACAAGAAAATAAAAATATAATACTTTTACTAACTATAAAATTCGATCCAATATTAGATAAAAAAATCTCATCAGTTTCATGATTAGGATATCAAACATGCATACGAAGATATCAAGAGGACAAGATAATGGTGTACGAGTTCTTCTCAAGAGCAGATAACAAGGTCAAGAAAGAAATGTCAAAACACCATTACATTTATGAGTATCAGAATCCTACTACGCCGTATCACAGGCTTGTTCAAGTACAAATACAATCAAACAATCATGATAAAAGTATAAACCCCATCTCTCATAAGTCAATAAACACTTATGAACTTTAAGTGTCTTAAACCATAAATAGAGCAACAAAAAGGGTTCCGGTTATAATGACATTTGTAGCTACAATTCATCCTATTTCGCTTCATAAAAACCACATCCTCCACTAAAAACAAACTAAATAGAATCCACAAAACAATGTTTATCAACAACAAGTCACATGGGCATAATTAACATGACCAACTTGTATCTCTATTCAAGTAGACATTTCATCAAGTAGTTGCTATACCATCATCTTGATTACTACAAATGTTGATTAAACTATAAAAACTATCAAAAACAAAACTCTGTATTATCACAACATGTGATGCTCACTTTGATAACAGATACGTTTCAGGGTGCCAGTGTGCTACTAGTTTATCCGGTGCTCAATACAAACCGAATCTCCACTAAATAAAAGGCCATTTTCTTAAAGGCGATTTAAGTCGACAAAACAATTCTAACAAGCAAAAAGTCTCGAAGGGTCTCACTAACATGACCAATTTACAACACTATTAAAATAAGTTTTTATACATCAGTTCAAATTAGCATTTGTTGACTTTCACCCTTAGTACTTTGACTTTTTTTTTTTCACACAAACAAATAAACAATCACTAACTTTGAAACTCTTAACACCCGCAGTCCTTTGACAAAACTAACGTTAAGTTTGACCGTTAAAGCCCCTCATGTGCATGTCACATGAGGGTAAAATACTCTTTTTAATAGTCTTTTGATCCAAGTAACACCCACCCACCAGATTTCTTCGTCTTTTTTCTCATTTTCATCCGCCTACCTCTCCATTCACCATATCCACAACAATCATCGCCTAAAAAATTATTACATAATCAAAATACATACATAAAAAGGCCAAACCTAAAAGTATGTAAGTACTTTGCTAATTATTATTGTTATTAGTCCATAAAATACATTTTTTCGTACATACATTATAATCCCAAGATACATTCTTTATAAACATATGCCAAGATTCATCACTCCTACCTCTTGAACAACTAGATATTTATATTAATTCAAAATTTGTTTTCGTGATAGTTTGACTCGTATATAAGTTTTGAGAGTTATGGGATTTTGTGTGTTGCGTTTGGAGATAAAGAAAACACAAAAATGTGTTGTTCATGTTTTTAAACGAGAGAAAGATTAGTGATGTTTATGTGGGAATGAATAATGATAAATAAAAAAGGTTGAGCACTCATAATTAAGTGGGCCAGAAAGGAAAGAAAGAGACCAATTTACCCTCATGTGACTTGCACATGAGGAGCTTTAATGGTCAAACTTAGCGTCAGGTTGGTCAAGGGATTGCAGGTGTTAAGAGTTTCAGAATTAGTGACTGTTTGTGCAAAATAAAAAGTCAATAGATCAAAGGTAAAAGTCAACGCAAACTACAAAGACCATATGTATGATTTACTCTTAAAATTATATTGTATGTGTAGCAAAAATTTTGGATGTATGAAATATTATAATCCTTTTAGATACTTCAATTTCAAGTTTCATGTCATTAATTGTAATTAAGAACTTCTAATGCTTGTTTAATATATATTCATATTTTAAATAGCCCTTTCAACTTATGTTGGATAAAATTTGATCACGGTATTTGGCATATGCATGGATAATAATGATTGTGTTTCCTTAATTTTTGATTAAATGTTGGTTAGATACTCTAAGGCTACTCAAAGTAAGTAGTAAACGATCGATCAACTTTTTTGTCCCAATCGGTCGGCTTATTGTGGCTAGTTGGTCACATGTAGGCCGATCAACTTTTTTTGATGATGAAGGTCGTATATACGATCGACACAAATACACAAACAAAAACAAAACTCTCACTTTCTAATTAATATTATTAAAGGTCGCCTTTACTGAGACACCCAATCGCATGTAGGTCGCTAGAGAGAGAAAGCGGACGTGGTAGAAAAAATGAGAGGGATTGACCCTCGTAGCTGTGTCTGGCCTAAGAGAACACATAGGGGTGGTGGGGCCACACATATAATATTTTTTTCTGTTAAATGGTCTATATGAGGAGAGGAAGCAAATGGTGCTCCTCCCCATTAATACTCATTAATAGAACGGTACGCCCACTTAATCTAGAAAAGAAAAGAAAAAAAACTGACCGAGATTTTATGCCTCAATTTCCCTCTAAAAAAACCCGAAATTTCACCAAATCCCCAAACCAATTTAATTTCCCTCCCCTTTTCACCCAAATCAAAACCCAAACCCTAACTTTATAATCCCACAAAAATTAACCTTCAATTCACAAAAAGTTCACATTTTTATGTAATATCTCCAATCTTTCCACCAAACCCATCTTTTATTTCCATCAATTTCATCAATTTATTAAAAAAAATATGGTTTTTTTTGGCGCAGGTGAGATCGATAATAATGGGGGATGATGAATTTGATAGTAGTACTACTTGGCATTTTGGTGGTGAACAAACCCACATCAGTTGCTATAGTAAGCTTAATAACTATCAAACCATATTTTTATTCTGATATGTGACACCTGCTGCTGCTGTTGTGAAGATGGGTGGTGAAAATGAAAATGGAGTAAGAAGGAATAATAGCACATTGATATGTGCACCAATAATGGCTGATGATATTGACCAGATGTTGGTTCTTATGAATTTGGCTAAGTCTTATGGTGCTGATCTTGTTGAGATTAGATTGGATAGGTTGAAACCTTTTTTAGAAGGGTTTAATGTCAGAGAAAGTATTCAGACCCTTGTTAAATTAAGCCCTTTGCCTACCCTTTTTACTTACAGGTGAGTAGATTCTTTTTTTCCGATATCCGAAAACCGTTTTTTTATATGTTTTTTTAGGATACTGAATTGTTTGATATTTAATGCTAGAGAACATATTCAGACCATTGTTAAATTAAGGGGGTTTTGTTTCTACTTATATTGCTGGCTTATGGCTTATTTGGTTTTCGGCTTATGTTTCATAAGCTCACTTTTTTTGGCTTATTTTGAAACTTGCCGGCTTATATAAGTTCATTATGTCATAATAAGTTATATAAGCTGGAAAGTGTCAAAATAAGCCACAAAAATTGAGCTTATGAAACATAAGCCCAAAACCAAATAAGCCATAAGCCGAAACAAACACCCCCTAAGCCTCTTTGCCTACTCTTTTTACTTACAGGTGCGGTTTTTTCAGATTTTTTTTCGATGTTGGAAACTGTTTCTATGATATGAATGTTGGGTTTATTAGTATTGTGAGTTGCTTGATGTGGGATTTGGGATTGTTGACAGATAAGCAGTTTTGAGTTGAAAATGTTATGATGTGTTAGCATACTGAATTGTTTGATATTTCGTTTCTGAGTGTTTCGGCACTTTGAGATTGCTTATTTTGAGCTGATTAGTATTGGTGAATTTGATATTACAAATTTGATCTTAGGGAGAAATAAGCTGTTTCTTTGGGTGAAATAAGCTGATCATCTGCTTATAAGCTGTTTGAAATAGTAATCCCAGACACCCCCTTATCGCGTTTTGATATTGTGGATAGGGTTTGAGTGTCTGGACATGATTATATGCTTATTTGAGGGTGAAATAAGCTGCTGACCTAATCGAGATTAGATAGATAGTTCGAAACAAGAAAGTTTACTGATAAATATGATATCAAATCCTTTATAATCTAAGTCCTTTGCCTACTCTTTTTACTTGCAGGTGCGGTTTTTTTGGACCATTTTTCAATATTCGAAACTGTTTCTATGATATGAATGTTGGATTCATTAGTATTGTGAATTGACTTTCGATTTGAAACTGTTATGATGTGTTAGTATACTGTTTCTATGATATGAATGTTGGATTCATTATGATGTGTGGTATTTATTTGAGGGTGAAATAAGCAGTTTGGGAGTTGCTTATTCAGACAGTGTATTTGCTTCTGTATTTTAAAGTACTCATATATTTTCGTATCTGATTGTATTTCAAGTGTCTAGATGAAAAATGTACTTATGCTAATAATCTTCTTGATACTGTTATGATGCGAATGCAGTTTTTTATGCTAGTATACTGAATTGTCACATATGATGGGGGTGTTTAGGAATCTAAGCAGATTATCTGCTTATTGTGCTTTTTTGAGCGGATGAAGAAATGTGACTATGCTTATCTTCTTAGTTTAGGGGTGAAATAAGCTCTTTTTGATAAGGAGTTTGAGAATGTTTAGTTTGAACTGGTTAGTGTTACTTGATTCAGTATAGTAAGTTTAACCTTAGGGGTGAGATAAGCTGTTTTGGGGAAGTTGATCTTTCTGGTTATGAGCATAAGCTGTTTAACTTAGTAATGCCGAACACCCCTGTTTTGTTTTGATACAGTAGATCAGCAGTAATAAGTGTTTGGATATGATTATAGGCTCATTTGATGGTGAACTAAGCAGCAGCTATAAGTAACAGTTTTGGAGTTGTCTATTTAAACAGCATATCCGATTCTGATTATTTTACGTCTTAAATTCCTAATTAGCTGATTGCCAAAAACTTTAACAAATGCGATATCTGATTATCTGGTTTCGTTACTGTAGAAGCCTATCTACACACTTTTTGCAGCATTGCCTTCTGTTATAGGCTTACAGGACTTGCTTATTTCATGAAAGCATTAGCAGTTTTAATAAGCATTACCACACATCCCCTGAAGTCAATGTAATCATAGAAGTATTGATGTTGTATGCTGAATTGACATCAGACAACTCCATCGATATTAGTATTATGAATCCTTCTTA
Source organism: Artemisia argyi (assembly GCA_030686995.1). NCBI lineage: Eukaryota > Viridiplantae > Streptophyta > Magnoliopsida > Asterales > Asteraceae > Artemisia > Artemisia argyi. Next base: position 196,718,066 of record CM060687.1, on the reverse strand, counting down.
CAGAAAGGGACATTTATATTTTTCTTTAGAACAACCAGGGCTATTGGTTTCTTGATTAATCTAGTCCATATTACATGATATCGTAACACTTTATCTTTCCCGAAAAGGTTTCTGATTCTATGTTATTTTCTAGACCAACATGGGAAGGTGGTCAGTACAACGGAGATGAACAGAGTCGATTGGCTGCTTTTCGATTAGCAATGGAATTGGGAGCTGATCACATCAATGTTGAGCTTAAGGTTCCTTACTTCTTGACATTAAATGAGTCTATTCGTGCTCATAGGCTCGTCTAAAGTACTATACTGTTATTCGTAACTCAAATACAGGCCGTTGATGATTTCAACAATTTAATTCATGGAGACAAGCCTACCAAGTGTAAACTAATAGTTTCTTCCCACAATTATCAAAATACTCCTTCGATAGAAGAGCTTTGGAACCTTGTAGGCAAAATACAATCAACAGGAGCTGACATTGTCAAGTTTGCAAACAAGTTTTTCTCATTACTCCTAATTCTCAAGTAAGCGCCGTAAGTCATGCATCATAGATTCGAGAGATATATTTTCGTTTGCATATAACAAAATCTAAGTACATAAATTTATCATTTAGGTTCCAATAATAGCAATTGGGATGGGTGAGAAAGGTCTGATGTCTCGAGTACTCTGCCCCAAATTCGGTGGATATCTGACATTTGGCACCCTTGACTCCTGGAGCATGGAAAGGTATCGGCACCTTGGCAGCCCACAATTAGGGATCTTTTGGACTTGTTTAATTTCAGACAATTAGGACCTGACACAAAAGTATTCGGTATTATTGGGAAGCCAGTTAGACATGGCAAATCACCTTTGTTATACAATAAAGCTTTCCGATCAGTTGGTTTTAATGGAGTTTATGTACATTTGTTGGTGGATAAGATAAATAATTTTCTTGATACTTACTCATCCACATATTTCGCTGGGTTCAGGTTGAGTTTTATTTATATTATCAGGGCTAGGATTTCAGTTTCTAGGGTCTTTTCTCCCGTAAAATATCTACATCCTCTCATATATGTGCCTTCGTACTTATTTAACTTTCTCTGTGCTTACAAGTCATTGAAAGGTGGCTTTCTTGTACCGGTTGGGTCTTTTAACAACTGGTATATATAAATTTGAAATCTATACTCCGTATAAATAAAGTTGACATTTTTGATTTAAAGTAATCATATTGACCATCGGGTAACCTGGTACCGAATGCCCAAACGGCATACAAAGCCATCTTTTATTGAATCAAAGGTTATATAACCATACAATGACTATAAGGTCACACATGTGAAAGTACGTTGATATTTTATGGAGAAAACCCCGTATTTGAATTTATTCAGATTAGAAAAATGTATCATTTTTTGTTGCAGTTGTACCATTCCTCAAAAAGAATCTTTACTTCAATTTTGTGATGAGGTTGATCGAGTTGCAAAGGTAAGTTTCATTTTTATAGAAACCTTAAGCGTTGAGGCTGATGTAGATGATTATTAAATTACAGCTTTTTATGTATTCTGTTATTCATTGTATGCTACAGTCAATAGGAGCAGTCAACTGCGCTATCAAGAGACCAAAAGATGGGACGTTATATGGGTGTAATACAGACTATGTAGGCGCTATTTCAGGGGATAGTCTACGAGGTTTCTTTCTGTGCTTTCTATTAGAAGTGGTAATTTAGGCTGTTGGGTCAAAACCGTGCCTTTTGTCCACTTATAAAAGTGTCATATTATATTTCACGTGTGACTTTCAACCCGTTTAACCCATTTGACCCGTTTGAGGTTTACTTAATCCTAAATTGTTGCAACTGAATAAAGGTTCAGGCGTTCAAAATGACGCAACAGGATCACCCTTGGCTGGTAGACTATTTGTGGTTATTGGTGCTGGCGGTACTGGAAAAGCTCTTGCATATTTTTATGTAATATTTCTACTTCTTTCATTCAACCCATCTTTTATTTCCATTAATTTCATCAATTTGTTAAAAAAAAATTGCATTTTTATTGTTTTTTGGGTGCAGGTGAGATTGATAATTATGGGTAGTGAGGATGAATCGGATAGTATTACTACTTGGGATTTTTATGTATGCTACAGTCAATTGTGCCATCAGGAGATCAAATGATGGGACGTTGGGTCAAAACCGTGCCTTTTGAGGATAGTCTACGAGGTTTCTTTCTGTACTTTCTTTTAGAAGTGATAATTTGGGCTGTTGGGTCAAAACCGTGCCTTTTGTCCACTTATAAAAGTTTCATATCATATTTCACGTGTGACTTTCTACCCGTTTGACCCATTTGACCCATTTGAGATTGGTACAACTGTTTACAGGTTCAGGTGTTCAAAATTGTGCCACAGTTTGGCTGGTAGACTATTTGTGGTTATTGGTGCTGGCGGTGCTGGAAAAGCTCTTGCATATGGAGCAAAAGCAAAGGTTGCAAGGATTGTGATACACAATGGGACCTACGGTTAGATTCTACCAGCGTTCATGTTACCATTCCTAGTACTCGTACTTGATTATCTGCTTATTGTGTTTTTTAAGCAGATGCATAAATTTGACTATGCTTATCTACTTAGTTTAGGGGTGAAATAAGGTGTTTTCAGTAAGGAGTTTCAGATTGTTTAGTTTGAACTGGTTATTGTTGGCATATTCAGAATCATAAGTACTGGTGAAATGAGCTATTTTGGATAAGTTGATCTTCTGCCTATGAGCATAAGCTGTTTAACTTAGTAATGCCAAACACCCTTTGTTGCGTTTTGATACAGTAGATCAGGAGTAATAAGTGTTTCGATATGATTATAGGCTCATTTGATGGTGAACTAAGCAGCAGCTAAAAGTAATAGTTTCTGAGTTTCCTATTCATACGACATATCCGATTCTGATTATTTTACGCCTTAAATCCCTAATTAGCTGATTGCCTAAAACTTAAACAAATGCAATATCTGATTATCTGTTTTCGTTACTGTAGAATCCTATCTATACACTTTTCGCACCGGGTCATTTGTAGTTCTGGTTCCATGGTACCGTCCCAAGGATATCTGCTCGGCTTATGAACAAATTGAACTTTAAACATAAGAACCTTAATGGTCAATGAGCTTATTTAACTCTCCTTATTTTGTAAGTCTATTTTTCCACGTTTATTTTTTTGACTAATGAGCTTATTATGGCTTAAAGATGAAAAATAAGCCCATAAGTTGGAAAATAAGCCTGAAAAATGAACTTAGGAAATATAAGCATAGTTAAATAGGCTCAAAAAGCCCAAAAATAAGCTTAAACAAACACCCCCTTAGGGCTTATGCGCTTGTCAACTTGAGCTTATGGCTTATTCAAGTTCATAAGCTCGTTAGCCCTAATAGTTAAGCTTACTAGCTTTTTAAGAGGTCAATAAGGCCATTAAGCCGGACAACTAAGGTTAAAGAAACACCCCCTAAGCTCAAGATTATGTGCTTATTTAGAAGGTTTTAATTATTTTATTTTATGTGGCTTATGGGCTTATACAAGCCTGTAAGCTCTTTTAATCATAAGCTAATCAACACTCGACAAGAGCTTATGAGTTTATTATCTTAAGCCATAATATGCTGATTGGAGATAAGCTCATAAGCTTAAGCCTACACAGTAAGCTTAGACAAACACCGCATATTTATAAGCTTAGTTATCTACTTACCTGCTTATTACAATACTCCGTATAAGTTTATTGGCGTGAAACATTATTAGTAGCCTTCAAGTGGCCAAAAGCTTCAACCCGTTTTAGTAACTTAAATAAACTTGATGGCAACACCAATGGATTACAAGACCAACGAAGAATTATAAAGGGATTAGTATGGACCTCTACTTATTTTGGCATTCTTTTTGTGGTTAATATTTATGGTTTATATTATATAATTGTAGCCAGGTCCTGTATATTCACATATGATAGATATCAACACTGTTTGTTGCAGACATGGCAAGTGTAGCTCGTGCAGGTTACCGTTATGGTTTCTGTGGTGGCAATATAGTTTATGAAGGTAAAGGCACCATGGATAGAAGAGGAAGATAAAATGCTAGTTGATGCACTCTTGGAACTACATGTATCAGGAAAGTTTGTTCATGCTCATATTGAATCCGACTATGTGAATGCAGTGCACCAGTTGATAGATCCTGATAAGCAATATCCAGATAATTTCTTTTCGATCAATTCTTTAAGGTACAGGATGGCGACTATCAAAGATGACTTCTAGGAGTACCACTTAGTATGTTCTCAACAACTTTGTATTACTTTTTCTATTGTTCTTGACTTCTTGATATTAGAACACGATGCTATCATAGTGATTTAAAAAGAAAAAATGCTTCAAAGATGACTTCTAGGAAACACTCAGTATGTGTTTAGCTAAGTTTTTAATTTTCGCAACTTGACCAGTTACACATTCACAATGATCAACCTGATTATAACATCGGTGATTGTTAATAGTTGATGAGAATATGACATGACATAATGCTTCTTCGCATGCTTTCCTTGTAGCATTGTTCATAAGATCCAACCAAATGATTTCCCCATTACGACATGCTTGGTACTATCTTTGTTAAGGACACAACTAAGGGTTCTAAAGCTGACGGTCTTGGAGTCAAAGCTAAAGACATGGTAAAAGAAAACCAAACTATTCCGTGTTTTGGAAGATAAGGAGTTACACGATAGTGGGTATCTTTCTTCATTCTATGCAGTTCAAGAGAGTGAAAGCAGTAAACGCAAAAGAAATGAGGGCGACGAGGTAGGTGATAATTGTGTGGAATCAAAAGTGGCTAATCAAGGAAGCAATGCAGTGAATGTCACTATGGGCAAAGTAGCAAGTCAGATACAAGATTTACCTCGTCTCAAACTTGATGAGCTTCTTTTGGCTATGTCTGTGATTGGTAGGAGTGAGCCACTCTCTATGATGTTTGATCAGTTGGATGAGGATGGAAAAGTTCGTATGGCACAAATGGTTGCAGTCGGTGTCATTAAATAGTCAAAGTAGCATGTTTAGTTTTGTGGCATTTTGTGATTCTTGTTTAACGGCCAATATTCTCACATATATCTTCGCATTTGGTTTCGTCATTTGATATCGTGTTGTTAGGCATGTGAATCATTAACCCATATTATTATGGGAGTAAACTGCAAAAATGGTCCCTGTGGTTTCCTGAGATTGCAAAAATAGTCACTGTGGTTGGCTAATTGCAGGCGGCCTCCCTGTGGGGGTAAACTTCACATCATTTTGGTCCCTCGCTTCTAACGTGAGTTAAGTTGTGGTCCCAAATTGAATATATGAAAGGAACAAGGACAAATATGTCATTTTACTCGTGGACCCAATTTTGTATATAATTAAGTGGTCCAACCCGACACAATCAAACACACACCCGACATTAACATAAAAAAAACCCCAACTTTAAACCCTAATTGCAGTTAACCAATTCAATCCAATTATACTATTAGTTTCATCAAATTCGTCCTTATGCTTTACAACAACTAATGATGACATCTTCTACAAGTTTGTGGTACATTAGACCAGATGGAGAGAAGGTTGATACCAAAGAGCTTTATGGTAAAAGTCCTAACTTGTTATTTACATGTTTTGTTGTCATATTGAACTATTGTATTGGTAACTGATTTGTTTCTATATTTTTTTGAAACAGAACAATATCCACACTTGTTTTCACTAAGGGTTTGTAACACCCCCAATTCATGGATGCAGCGGAATTCAAACTGGGTGTTACTCGACGGCACAATAGTACCAATGATAGAAAACGAACTCTAATTGAGTCGTTTTAAAAGATTTATCATTCAAATTATATAAATATCAGAGATTACAAAACGAGGTCCTAGATGGTTCCATGTTTACAATTTACTTTAAATGAGTTTTTGAATGATAATAAAATTTTATAGCCCTCTTGAATATCCGTGCCCTTCCGTGCCATCCTTGATCATCATGGACCTGAAATACATGCTTAAAAGGTCAACACAAAGGTTGAGTGATATTCATAGAGTTTGTTTAATGGTTGAACACAATATATTGGTAGTATGAGTTAATTAGACTCATACTCATGGTTGGAAAACAAAACAGGTAGGCTACGTTATTATACGCCCATAAAATGTATTATACACTAAGCTTATGACACCAAAACGTTAACGGGTACCAATATCAATCGGCGGAGTTATCCCGGTAGGTACTTTGCTAACATACCTAAATCTCAAATATTAGTGCATTTGTTTGAACTTAGTCAATACAAATGGGATTCGTCAATCCCAATAGGCCTATTCACAATATTCACGCTCACTATTACTAGTGATTAAATGGTTTATAATAAGGGATATTGGTTTTAGCAAGGATAGTACTTAGTGATAATAAAACAATCAGGCAAGCATACAATTGAAAAGCATTGTGTTCGGTTTAAAATAGCATGTATTCCCCCCAAGGGTTTGTAAAACAATTAAGTAATGGAAAGTGGGGCTATGAACTCACTGTGAGTTGGATGATGTATAATGAGAATGATGGATATGCCGTGAGAACTTCTACGAGCAACCTAGAATAATTGTTGCAACTTAGGTTTGGAATAAAGAATATGAAGAATTGCCTATATATGTATGTCTTGCATTTAGTCCATGATGTGGTATGATGTATAGTGTAAGTCTTTAAAAGAAATGATTCATGAAACATGTATAGTTTATATATCGTTTACTACCGTTCGGGCCGACATAATTCAGAAGTCATGTTAGTAAACGTTCGAGGAGCCAGGACACTTTAATTCGTAAATCCACAACTCATCTCGACGGCTTACATAATGAACTCCTCACATGAGGCTCCCTACTATTGTAGTAGTTGATAAAGTATATATATATAAGTTTTGATCCGAAAAGTTACATGTCCAATACTTGAATAAACTTAGGAAAGTCTATTTTCACATGAAGATTGTTATTAGGATGAGTTTCTTAAATCTTGTATGACAATTACTTGTAAGATCTCATGGTTCTTTAGATGAAGTAGATCCAAGTTGTATGTTTAAGTTATCGCCAACTCTTTAGTTCATGTATTTGTCATGGTAAGTTTATATGGTCGTTAGCTCATGTTTTCGCCTTGGTATGTTTATATGGTCTTTTGCCATGGTTTTGCCATGACCTTTGGTCATTGTTCCATGGTCTTGAGACTCAACCTTGGCTCTAGCCATGGTTGTGGTCTTGATTCTAGGTCATAAGACCTCTTTGGTCTTTATAAACCATAACCTTTATATAGTGACTTATATATGTAAATAGCTGTTAAGAAACTGAGAAAAATCTCATTCGTTATTAGTTGTCTAGAGACGTGCTCCTGAGTTTTTGAAGAAAACGTGATTCCGGACAACTTTCGTGCTTTAACTTTTTCATGAAACGGACCAGAAAGGCCTCTTTTTGCGTGTTTTAGGTTCTGTCACAGAAACTATTTTGGCAGTTTTGCCGCAAAGTTTTGGTAACTTCAAATCGTCATAACTTTTGACTCGTATACTCGTTTTAGGTGGTTCAAATTGCTATGGTTTCCTTGTTAAGTCCTCTACTACAATATGTAATGATCCAATATCATAATTTTTCCATTTTGATCAGATTACACCAATAAAGTCACTATTTTACTTGTTTCAATAACTTTTCTTAACAATCATATACAATAACTTGTTTTATTCATTTTTATACATCATGGACATGAATACAAGACATAATATAGCATAAATGATATGTAAATAACATGATTATGATATTTAACAAGAAGCATGTTAGGGTTTGGCTACAACTTTTGGCTTTCAAATAAGAAAGGAAGTCAAGTATGAAACTAGGACACTAAACCTATGCTTGCAAACTCTTCACCACAACTCTTGCAAACCCTTGCTAAACTTTACATAACCCTTGTGAAAACCATTTAACCTCAGCCCCTAACACCTTGTGTAGCTCCTAATTCAACCATGGAATCACCAAATAAACACTAGTTTCATGTAGAGAATAACTAAGCCTTGAACTTTGATATGTAGCTTCAATATTGAAATCAAAAGATGGATAATGTAGGATGATGATGATGGATTTGTGATGAAGAGAGAAAAAGGAAGAGTTTCTTGGTGAATAAATGAGGAGGTGAATGTGTTTGAGAGAGTTGTGATCAAATTGGCTTAGTTATACGATAAAAAACTTAAGGATTAAGTTACTTAGCTAGTGTATCTAACACATGTAAGCTTCCTAATGTTTCAAGACTTATCACCAAGACAAATGGCATGGTGAATCACCCCTATACACGTTCATATGATGGTATGGTGTGACTAGATGATTAACTTGGTATTATCTAGCTTACAGAGTGAGTTTTGGTCCCGGTAATCGCTAACGGTAAGTCGTTAAGTCATGAAACTTAAAATCGGGTATCCTAAAAATATGAAACTTATAAATATGTTAGAACTTATTAATATACTCCACTTTAGCATATTAAATGAGTGATAAGTTCTATTGGATGCTTAAAGTCATGAAAACCTAGAAACGTAGGTTTAAAACGCGTAATACGCAAAACGTACGAATTCTACGTGTAATTAAGAAAAGTAAAATGTAACTTTTCTAGTATGATTATTATGTACTTAAAAGGTTCATAATGTCTAGGCGAGGCCTTATCTAGTGTCGGTTGGTATTTAATGTCTTTTAAACATAAAACCGTAAGCCTAAGAATCAAGGAATGATTTATAAAATCAAGGAATGATTTTTGGTCAAAGGATGAGGGAAAAATATGTTGACTTTTTCCAAAAATGTGAAAACTCAAATTGTCTTAGAAACGCGGTGCAGGTATAGGCTAAGGTTACGGCTGAGTAAAAACGCTTAGTAATGAAAATTCCTGTTTTTCACGGCCGAGGTTTATTTGGTCATATTTTTCTCAGTCATGATTAATTCTCTAATAAATCATGAGTGTATCAAACATTTTTCTGATACGGGGAAAATTAACGCGGTCGAGTTTCGTTGTGCGTAGAATTTTTGAATGACGTTTTACCCTAAAACGTGTAGTTCCTTAATAACTTTCGCGAAAATGATCTGATGAGTGTCAAACTTTTAATTTGCTATGGAAATGATTTATCATACGAGAATATGAAATAAAAATCAAATTTCGGAAAAATGAATAGTAAAAAGTGAATAGTAAAAATGAATAGTGAAAGTTTCGGGAATAGTAGTTAACCTGAAAATGAGAATTGTTACAGTCTCTACCCCTTACGGTGAACTTCGTCCCGAAGTTCTATGTGTGTTATATGTTGGAGTGGTGTCGATGAAAAGGTGTGGTTACTTATGAGGACTGGAGTCTGTGATTACTAGTGATGTAGTTTGATTTGTCTCAGAATACGGTGTGTCAATAGAGATTGATAACATAGTTGAATATCAGTAGAGATCCATATAATAGTCGAATATCAAAGGAAATTGATATAGCATTCGAATATTAATAGAAATTTATATGTAGTTGCAATCATAGTCTAGCAGGTAATCTGTTGTTGTACCTAGTGTTTATTGACTTCATACTTATGTTATTTTGGATACAAATAAGCCCACTTGTTTATAATTCTTTATTTACATAGATAGGCATCCCAAACAATGTAAATAGGGAAATATAAACTTATGGTTCGGTGATTTACAATTTCTTTATTTAAACGAAAAGGAATCCCAATCCATTCAAATAATTATAAATCATCCTACTTAAGAATTCCCAACACAACATTCATACTTAGCCGGTGAGTTACAAAGTAGTGTATTACGAGATGATACTGGTGTTCCAAAAGTACAAGATGAATATTCAATCTTGTAAAGCTGATGAGGGTACTTGTGGTGTAACTAAGGATGATTTGAGCTTTAAAAGTGCATCAAGATCTGTTAATGAGCTTGTGGTTGCAACGGTTGTGAAGATAATGATCTGATATGTTGATGAACAAAAGTGTGTAGTGTATGCTTAACATTAATATTCTTAGGTATAGATGTTGAGTTTGCTTTGAAAATCTTAAGAGATTTTAAAAGTTTATGACGGAATGGTATCCTTAGGAACTAAATAGGATAGTACTTCTACGGGATGAAGAGAAGAATTGATAACTATCCCAAGATAGTAGTTCGGATTATCTCTTAATTGAAAACTTTCAAGAATGAAATTAGGTAGTACAAATAAGGTGTTAAGATTTCGCTGAGTGGTAAGACACTATCGTGTCTCTAGATTGTTTTAAAGAATTCTGGTGGTTTATCGAGTTCAAGTAGGAAATCAATCTAAACATAACCCTAATACAACTATTCTCAGTATTTGAAAATTTTAAGTCGAACATAGTTAGTCAGACTATGTTCCACTGTCCCTAGGTTAAATATAGGTGACTAGTCTATATTTAGCCGAGGTTCAATAAAATTTTCCAATACCTAAATTAGGTGTGATATGTCCGTTGCTTTTGAGAAACTGTCCACTAAACAAAGGCGATGTCAAACCATTCAGTTACAAGTCCCGCCCATACAAGACTTGTAACCTATGTTTTCACATTCCATTGCATAGAAGATAGTACGGGTAGATATGTGTGGAAAGGAAGTTTTAAGTAGTTCTAAAATAGAACATACTTGGCCAGGATCACGAACTTTTAACAATGAAGGTTTCAGAAGAAAACTTTGATGAATGTAGAGAAACTTCAGCTTTTGTAGATGATGGATTAGTTTGTCATTTAGAAATCTCATAATTCTATTTTGAAATTGATATATTGTGATGGGTTTTTGATATCATATAAAATGATATTGATGAGGTGGTGGAATAATTCCAGAGACCATTGCACAAATCACAATGTCTCGGAAGTAGATTAGACCATTGTGCAATTCACAATGTCTGGGAAGTAGGTTAGACCATTGTGTGACTCAAAACATTTGAGAAATGATTAAGACCATTGTATAATACAATGTCTTGGAAAATAGACGAGACCATTGTATCATACAATGTCTTGGAAATAGGAAAGACCATTGCAATTAGTTACAATATCTTGGACATAAAATGTTGGAGTAGGAACATGATTGGGAGGATGTGGTTGTGTCGAAATGCCCTAGAATAGGCATACGCAGATATGTTTAGTCCATTGTTTAAATAAAATGATTGAAAATAACTCGAGTGTATATATCAATATACTAATATGTTCATGTAGTATAAAATGCTTACGGGGAAATGCTCAATTATGCTAAGGGTACATATATCCATATGCTAACATGTTTGTGTAATATACAATGCTTAATAAGTCCATAATCGTTTGGAGGATGGAAGGCACGAAGAGCGGAAGGCTATAAAATGTTTTTGCTTGTACGTGTGGTTATAGTTTAGGTCTCAATTAGACCCGTTTCTCTATAACCATGGCTCTGGTACCAATCTGTAACACCCCCAATTCATGGATGCAGCGGAATTCAAACTGGGTGTTACTCGACGGCACAATAGTCACAATGATAGAAAACGAACTCTAATTGAGTCGTTTTAAAAGATTTATCATTCAAATTATATAAATATCAGAGATTACGAAATGAGGTCCCAGATGCTTCCATGTTTACAATTTACTTTAAATGAGTTTTTGAATGATAATAAAATTTTATAGCCCTCTTGAATATCCGTGCCCTTCCGTGCCATCCTTGATCATCATGGACCTGAAATACATGCTTAAAAGGTCAACACAAAGGTTGAGTGATATTCATAGAGTTTGTTTAATGGTTGAACACAATATATTGGTAGTATGAGTTAATTAGACTCATACTCATGGTTGGAAAACAAAACAGGTAGGCTACATTATTATACGCCCATAAAATGTATTATACACTAAGCTTATGACACCAAAACGTTAACGGGTACCAATATCAATCGGCGGAGTTATCCCGGTAGGTACTTTGCTAACATACCTAAATCTCAAATATTAGTGCATTTGTTTGAACTTAGTCAATACAAATGGGATTCGTTAATCCCAATAGGCCTATTCACAATATTCACGCTCACTATTACTAGTGATTAAATGGTTCATAATAAGGGATATTGGTTTTAGCAAGGATAGTACTTAGTGATAATAAAACAATCAGGCAAGCATACAATTGAAAAGCATTGTGTTCGGTTTAAAATAGCATGTATTCCCCCCAAGGGTTTGTAAAACAATTAAGTAATGGAAAGTGGGGCTATGAACTCACTGTGAGTTGGATGATGTATAATGAGAATGATGGATATGCCGTGAGAACTTCTACGAGCAACCTAGAATAATTGTTGCAACTTAGGTTTGGAATAAAGAATATGAAGAATTGCCTATATATGTATGTCTTGCATTTAGTCCATGATGTGGTATGATGTATAGTGTAAGTCTTTGAAAGAAATGATTCATGAAACATGTATAGTTTATATATTGTTTACTACCGTTCGGGCCGACATAATTCAGAAGTCATGTTAGTAAACGTTCGAGGAGCCAGGACACTTTAATTCGTAAATCCACAACTCATCTCGACGGCTTACATAATGAACTCCTAACATGAGGCTCCCTACTATTGTAGTAGTTGATAAAGTATATATATATAAGTTTTGATCCGAAAAGTTACATGTCCAATACTTGAATAAACTTAGGAAAGTCTATTTTCACATGAAGATTGTTATTAGGATGAGTTTCTTAAATCTTGTATGACAATTACTTGTAAGATCTCATGGTTCTTTAGATGAAATAGATCCAAGTTGTATGTTTAAGTTATCGCCAACTCTTTAGTTCCTGTATTTGTCACGGTAAGTTTATATGGTCGTTAGCTCATGTTTTCGCCTTGGTATGTTTATATGGTCTTTTGCCATGGCTTTGCCATGACCTTTGGTCATTGTTCCATGGTCTTGAGACTCAACCTTGGCTCTAGCCATGGTTGTGGTCTTGATTCTAGGTCATAAGACCTCTTTGGTCTTTATAAACCATAACCTTTATATAGTGACTTATATATGTAAATAGCTGTTAAGAAACTGAGAAAAATCTCATTCGTTATTAGTTGTCTGGAGACGTGCTCCTGAGTTTTTGAAGAAAACGTGATTCCGGACAACTTTCGTGCTTTAACTTTTTCATGAAACGGACCAGAAAGGCCTCTTTTTGCGTGTTTTAGGTTCTGTCACAGAAACTATTTTGGCAGTTTTGCCGCAAAGTTTTGGTAACTTCAAATCGTCATAACTTTTGACTCGTATACTCGTTTTAGGTGGTTCAAATTGCTATGGTTTCCTTGTTAAGTCCTCTACTACAATATGTAATGATCCAATATCATAATTTTTCCATTTTGATCAGATTACACCAATAAAGTCACTATTTTACTTGTTTCAATAACTTTTCTTAACAATCATATACAATAACTTGTTTTATTCATTTTTATACATCATGGACATGAATACAAGACATAATATAGCATAAATGATATGTAAATAACATGATTATGATATTTAACAAGAAGCATGTTAGGGTTTGGCTACAACTTTTGGCTTTCAAATAAGAAAGGAAGTCAAGTATGAAACTAGAACACTAAACCTATGCTTGCAAACTCTTCACCACAACTCTTGCAAACCCTTGCTAACCTTTACATAACCCTTGTGAAAACCATTTAACCTCAGCCCCTAACACCTTGTGTAGCTCCTAATTCAACCATGGAATCACCAAATAAACACTAGTTTCATGTAGAGAATAACTAAGCCTTGAACTTTGATATGTAGCTTCAATATTGAAATCAAAAGATGGATAATGTAGGATGATGATGATGGATTGGTGATGAAGAGAGAAAAAGGAAGAGTTTCTTGGTGAATAAATGAGGAGGTGAATGTGTTTGAGAGAGTTGTGATCAAATTGGCTAGTTATACTATAAAAAACTTAAGGATTAAGTTACTTAGCTAGTGTATCTAACACATGTAAGCTTCCTAATGTTTCAAGACTTATCACCAAGACAAATGGCATGGTGACTCACCCCTATACACGTTCATATGATGGTATGGTGTGACTAGATGATTAACTTGGTATTATCTAGCTTACAGAGTGAGTTTTGGTCCCGGTAATCGCTAACGGTAAGTCGTTAAGTCATGAAACTTAAAATCGGGTATCCTAAAAATATGAAACTTATAAATATGTTAGAACTTATTAATATACTCCACTTTAGCATATTCAATGAGTGATAAGTTCTATTGGATGCTTAAAGTCATGAAAACCTAGAAACGTAGGTTTAAAACGCGTAATACGCAAAACGTACGAATACGTGTAATTAAGAAAAGTAAAATGTAACTTTTCTAGTATGATTATTATGTACTTAAAAGGTTTATAATGTCTAGGCGAGGCCTTATCTAGTGTCGGTTGGTATTTAATGTCTTTTAAACATAAAACCGTAAGCCTAAGAATCAAGGAATGATTTATAAAATCAAGGAATGATTTTTGGTCAAAGGAGGAGGGAAAAATATGTTGACTTTTTCCAAAAATGTGAAAACTCAAATTGTCTTAGAAACGCGGTGCAGGTATAGGCTAAGGTTACGGCTGAGTAAAAACGCTTAGTAATGAAAATTCCTGTTTTTCACGGCCGAGGTTTATTTGGTCATATTTTTCTCAGTCATGATTAATTCTCTAATAAATCATGAGTGTATCAAACATTTTTCTGATACGGGGAAAATTAACGCGGTCGAGTTTCGTTGTGCGTAGAATTTTTGAATGACGTTTTACCCTAAAACATGTAGTTCCTTAATAACTTTCGCGAAAATGATCTGATGAGTGTCAAACTTTTAATTTGCTATGGAAATGATTTATCATACGAGAATATGAAATAAAAATCAAATTTCGGAAAAATGAATAGTAAAATGTGAATAGTAAAAATGAATAGTGAAAGTTTCGGGAATAGTAGTTAACCTGAAAATGAGAATTGTTACAGTGTTCATCATGAAGGTCGATTTTCAGAGTTACCAAAGAGGAAGTATGTTGGGGGTCAGGTAACATTTGTGGACTTGATAGCCATTGATCAGTTTAATATTGATCTATTGAACTCAATAATGTACCAGAGCTTAGGATATGAAGAGAATGTGAAAATATATTATCACTACAAAGTTCCTTTGAAAGGTTTAGATACTGGACTAAGGCCTTTAGGTTGTGAAAATGATTTTCATGAAGTGGTAAAGCATGTTAATAGGCATAGGGTAATTTATGTTTTTGTTGAGCATGGCCATACAAATGTTGATTTAGAAGCAGAAAGAATGCAATCATTGAAGCAAACTGATAAATGCAAGGAATTGGATAGTAATGTGGAGGTAGATGAATTAGAAACAGAAGTTAACATGTCTAGTGAGAGTGAGGATGATGAAAACAATAAGAGTGATGGGAAATCTATTGATGAAAACAATGAGAGTGATGGGAAATTTGTTGATGAAAACATTGAGAATGAGGAAAGTGATAGTGAGTATGAGCAATCTACTGAGGGTGAGGATGATGACTTAGAAGAATTTGTAGATGAGGAACACATAGTAGTGGAAGTACATGTTAACATGTCTACATTTAGTTTTGAAGTTGAACCAGAGACATATGACCTAATGCAACCCAATGTGAACTTAACTGAAGATGATTTGGAGGTTATAGATTATGACTCTTTTGAAAGTGATGTAGGGTCTGACACAGAACAAAAAAGGAGAAAAGGACTTAGAAAGTTAAGAAAGGGTACTTATGGTTCAAGTATTAGAAATGCTTTGGAAGTTGGTTTTGAATTTGCCAACAGGAATGAAGCAAAAGATAGGATAATGGCATATTCAGTTGAAACAAGAAGGAACATTAAGATAGTAAGAAATGATAAACTAAGGGTTAGGTGTCACAACTCACCATTTCAGGTCATTTCCCAAACTTCGACATTTTACTATTCATAAATCACTATTCATCAAAACACTATTCATTGTTTTACTATTCATCATTTTCGAGGTCAATTTGATATTCTGAGAAACATTTGAGAATTTTACTATTCACTGAACACTATTCATTGCCAGAAAAGTTTTCACTATTCACTTGCATTACTCATTTCATCGTAAATTTAGTTTACGGGTATTCAAATTCGCGTAACCGGATTGGTTTAGGTGCGAATTCATTTCATTAGTGCTAAGGACACTGCATACGGACTAGAGACAGTCTGCATATCATCATAACAACATTTTCATGTTATACCACTCTTAAAATTTTCAAATTTATATATTTGATACATTTAACGTTTTTTTTATAATTATTTATAATAAACGTTAACACCCGGTTTATAAACACGACGAATATATCTAAATATTCCCACAATGGTCCTGACATATTTTTATATCCATTTTATCATCATAAAAGTTATAACAATCATTTACCCAGTATTTTGGAAATTTATTTTATTTATAACGTGAGTTTATAAATATTACGACGGTTTTCGTGAAAACTAAACAATAATCACCCGATCACTCAGTAATTGTACCCAACATATTTTTAACATTTTCAAAACTTTATTTTATCCCGAATAACTTTGTTAACATTTATTTCTATCAAACCCGGTACCCGATTTTAACTAATAACACATATCAACACATATCCTACACTAATTTCCTAATTAAATCAAAACTACCCCAACCCCCCCCCCCCCTCATCCACCAAAAGCCGGCCCCTAAAGTCCTCACAAGGCCAAATTCTTGCATTTTCTTAACCTAGGGAATTTATGTATACATATAATACAATATAACATGTTATACTTATTTACATAAACTTCCTAAACATAAACATACATAATTTCAAGAATCAAAAAGCTCATCTCATCTCTTCTTCATCTCAAAACCCACGACCAAGACCAAAATCCAAGATCAAGTGAAGATTTTTGAAAAGTTAAAGCATAGAAGTTGCTCATTTTACCTTCCTAATCAAGAATCATACAACATAAACACAAGTAACTCAAGGTTTCTCACCATCTAATCACCTATTATTTCAGAGTGAGTTATCAAATTTATTTTCATGTTTTCATCTAATTAACACTTGTATCTTATGGTTTTCATGCTTAATTTCATGCACATACTAGTTATACCACTTTATTTTTGTTGTCTTTTTGATCATACAAACCCTAGATTTTGATTTAGGTACTCCTTTGTTAAATTAACTTGTTTAGTGATCATTAGGAACCCATGGCACCCTAAGAAGGTGTATGGTAGGATTAGTATAGCTTTGTGGAGTTTGCAAGAGTTTTGGTTGAGGTAGAAACAAGTTTTTAGCATGAAAAATGCGTTTGTAACAAGTATATAAACATTCTGTCCCATTTTGTTAAATCCAGGAAAATCAGTAAACATAAAGGAAACTTTGGAAAAAATTTTAGAAAATACTTTCAAAAACGAATCCGTAGGCGAAAGAACGGATTAAAAAGAGTTTATAACGAAGAAGTTATGATTTTTGCAAGTTTATTGACGAAAAGTATTTTTCTGAAAATTACATGCTGTTGGACGTTTTTCGTCGGACAAAAAGAGGCTTTAGATATAACCCGGAGGCGCCAAGCTTTCCAAAATATATTACTACATACTAAGACGTAACCGTGGATATATAGAACAAGTAAAACGGACTTATAACGACAAAGATATTCACGTTTCAATATCGGCAAAACTAATATTGTTTTGACAGCTTTTAGAAATAATAACGCTAAAACTACGTAGTAACTCTAGATTTCTAGAAATAATACCAAGTACCCAAATTCATAACTAATGAAGTATTAGTGATTACAAGTATATTTTTATCACTACAAGGCGTTATTTCAAGGATTTCAACCCGAGGATTTCAACACTAACATTGATACATACGATATATATATATATATATATATATATATATATATATATATATATATATATATATATATATATATATATATATATACTTCAACTAGTTTTATTTTTCTAATAGCCATATTTTCCTAAGTCTTGGAAAATATATATTTTTGATAACAACAAGTGTTTTTCCAAAGAGTAGAGTGGTATAGGAACATGTGCATGGACATTCATAACATCATTTGGTGATCTAAATTAGATCGTTCATCATTCATATTAGGTTGAGGCAGCTAACCGTTCATTGTTGTTCATTTCACATCATCACAGTATCATTAGTTAAGGTGAGTTTTCATAGCCCCGTATACATTTTATGATTGTTTTCAAATCCCACGGGGGAGAATACATTGCACCATTTTAGTACGAGCCCAAGTATCAAAACATATGTACATTGCTTAAGTAGCTTGTCTGCCATGTGATAAGTCCCCTATTATCATCATGAACCGTTAATTTGCTTATTAAGCGAGAGTGAGTGGATAGATCTATTGAGGGTGACGCCTCCATCCGTGGTAGTATTTACCAACAGTAAGCGGATGCATTTCATGTCTGTTACATTTGAGTGTTTTGGCAGAACATTCAGGAGGGGCATAAATTTCATCAGTCATAGCTTCGGTGTCATGAGCTTAAGGTCTATTGTACTATTTTACGTGACTTTTGTCATGCACTTATACTTGTGGTGACCGTACAACATTACATTTCATAAACCTATGATTATTCACCAACTTTATGTTGACCGTTTTCGCAATGTATTTTCAGGTAACTAAGGCATTATCATATTACATGCATGGAGTCACATTAGGGTGTGCCTGGGATGACGCACTACATTATGGATTTTTCATGCACTTGTAAATTATCGTTTGACATTTCCTGGACTTGTTCTCTGTAAATGTTTCAACCTTTGGGACCTATGTTTTGTAACACAGGATGTTTTTAATAAATCAAACGATGTATTTTCCAAACGACACTTTAGGTCGTTCAATATATCCTTGTTATGGTGCTATGACAGTTACACCCCCAGGCATTCCATTCCGCTGCAAGTCAGGTAAACTGGGGGTGTGACAGATTGGTACCAGAGCCAAGGTTATAGCGAACTAGGATGCATCATGATAGGGTTTATGATGTATACGATCCCTAGACTATAACCACATTATCATAGCATCTCATCATTTCATCATAAGTGCATATTCATTGTTTTAGGTGATTCCATTATACGAGTTATTTATTTTATTTTACCTTGATTATCACAGAACCATGTCTTCAGACCCAAACGTTGTCATATTGTACTCTATCACAGACTCCGATGTTGAAGGCTCTATGTCTTCCACTGCCTTTTCACCACCACCTATTCCTCTTGTACCTGTGTTGCCACTCTCGGCATCAGGTGAGGAAACCGAGCCTTTTGAGGAGGATGAGACTACTACTCCTCATGTTTCCCTTATTGCACCACCTGAGATTACCCGTGCACCCACTGACACATCATCCTCTGCTACCACTATTCCATCAGAACCTAGACTCATGTTTCCCCATAGGAAGACGACTATAGGTCCTAGTAAGAAAGTTTGCACTGCTACATCTACCTTTAAGGTCCCTGCTATTCCTATGTTACCCACACCACCACCAGCCATACCCGCTACTACATCCATATCTACTTCACTATTGCCGCTTAGGAAGCGTGCGAGGTTTACTACACCAGCTTCACCTACTACAGAGTCAGAATCAGAACCACCACCAGTATACCATGTAGGTGAGTGTTCGAGAGCAGCAGCTGCTAGGGAGTCTACAGATGCTAGGGAGCCTACAGATGTTACTTTAGAGGATCAGCTAGGGGCTCAGCAGGAGCAGGTTGATAGTTTGGGTTATAGGGTTGATGAGGATATCACTACTCGACTTGAGGCGGTTGAGGAGCAGGTCGAGGGATTGATTTTAGGCAGAGTTAGTATCGACGTGTCGTATCATGGACTTGAGGCACGGCAGGAGGGACATCGGGAGCTGATTGACCAGCTTAGGGATGAGCTACCAGAGATACGGGATAGAGCTCAGACTACACAGGAGGCTCAGGGAGAGCAGACACACTAGTTGGCAGTAGCACATGAGAGGTTGGCTATGATGGAGGGTAGAGATGCTGCTCTTCAGCTTCGAGTTCAGCATTTAGAGGAGATTGCAGTTATGATGGACAGGGAGATCCGTCGTCTGAGGAGTGCACCTGGAGCATCTGGAGCTCCTGGACCATCTAGAGCACCTGGAGGAGCCTAGACATAGACTAGTATTGTATTAGCTTTTACTATTTCCTAGTCCCGAGGTGTGAGACATAGTTGAAGAACTTGTAGTCTTTTGGTTGTTGTACAAACAAATATATCAAGTGCGACTCTACTATGTTGGAAATGTTGTGCTATATATATATATCGGTCCATGTAGGCCGAAATTTTCATGTATTATATTCATGTGTTGTGATTATATTTATGATGTTTCGTGGTTGCTCTTTATGGTTAACGTATTTATACTTGTTGTGGTTGTATCTATACGTGTCGTGGTTGTATTATTACAGGTTGTGGTTGTACTCGTACATGTCGTGGTTGTATTTATACTTGTTGTGGTTGTATATATACATGTTGTGGGCGTATATTTTTGTACGATGACTATTTCTATTATAGTTTTCTCCTGGTTGTTGTCGATTATTTATCAGAAGTATGGCGCCAAAGAAAGAAAAGGCTACATCAGAAACACCCGCTATGACACAAGCCGCTATCCGCAAGTTGGTCAGGGATAGTATAACAGAAGCTCTGGAGACTGAGAGAGCTGAGGTTGCTGCTAGGGCTGCTGAGGTTCCACCCAATACTGAAGTGGTTCAACCCACTACTAGACGTGAATGTACTTGGAAGGATTTCAAGATTAGTGATCCCGTCAAGTATAAGGGCACAAAGGGAGCGATTGCTTTGATCCACTGGTTTGAGAAGACTGAGAATGTATTTCTCATGTGCGGTTGCCAGGAGGTTAACAAGGTAAAATTTGCTACTGGTATGCTTCTTGATGAAGCTATGTCTTGGTGGAATTCGTATGCTCAGCCTATTGGTATGGAGAATGCCTACAAACTCACTTGGGATCAATTCAAGAAGCTGATGACTAAGAAGTTTTGCCCTCGTACTGAGGTGCAAAAGTTGGAAACCGAATTCTATGAGCTGGTAACAAAAGGTGATGACATTGAGACTTATATCAGGAAGTTTTAGGAATTGGCTGCAATATGTCCAACTATGGTTCCGGACGATGAGAAAAAGATGGAGAATTTTACTGGAGGACTACCCGAAAGCATCCGAGGGGATGTGATGTCTTTCGACCCACAATCAATGGAAGAGGCCATTCGTATAACTCAGAAACTTATGGTCCAAGTGTTAAAAGGAAAGTCTGCTGCAAACAACAACAATAACCGTTCAAACAACACCAACTACAACAACACTCGAAACAACAACAACTATAACAATAACCGAAACCGCAACTACCCTAATAACCAAAACAACAATAACAACAATAACAACAATAACAACAAGAGGAGGTTTGATAATAACCAAGGTGGAAATGCTATCCAACCAGCACCTAAGAGACAGGAAGTGGCAAAGGCCTATGCTGCAGGACCAACAGAAGGAAAAGGATATACTGGAAAACTACCCAAGTGTAACAAATGTCAAACTCATCACAACCCTGGGAATTGTCCTAGAGCTTGTGAGAACTGTGGAAAAGTCGGTCATTCGACTAGGGAATGCAGAACTCCACGAGGGGTAATTAATCAGAACCAACCAGGAGCATGTTATGGTTGTGGAGAGTTGGGTCATTTCAAGAACAATTGCCCGAAGAGGAAGGATCAAGGAGCTAGAAATCAGGGCATAGTAGCTCGAGGAAGGGCTTATGTTATGGGAGGAGAAGATGCCCGTGAGGACCCGAATGTTGTTGCGGGTACGTTCCTCGTTAATAATCGTTATACATCCATTTTATTTGTTTCAGGAGCGGATAGAAGTTTTGTTTCTAGTGCATTTGCACCTTTACTTAACATAGAACCAACTACCTTAGACATTCCCTATATTGTTGAATTAACCGATGGGTCTTTAGTTAACACCAAAACCGTTATCCGTGGTTGCACCATCAATTTCCTAAATCACCCATTCAATATAGACCTTATGCCCGTAGAACTTGGAAGTTTTGACGTTGTTATCGGTATGGATTGGTTGTCTCGACATCGTGCAAGAATCATTTGTGATGAAAAAGTTGTTCATCTTTCTTATGGAGGTGAAACTTTAGTTGTTCGCGGAGAGCGAAGTGGAACTAGACTCAGTATCATATCATGCATTAAAACTGAGAAGTACATAAAGAAGGGTTGTTATGCATTCTTGGCTCACATCACGGAGAAGAAGTCGGATGAGAAACGACTTGAAGATGTGCCTATTGTTAAGGAATTTCCAGAAATTTTTCCGGAAGAATTGCCAGGACTTCCGCCTACATGTCAGGTTGAGTTTCAAATTGAGTTGGTGCCAGGAGCTGCACCAATTGCACGAGCACCATATAGACTTGCACCTTCTGAGATGCAAGAATTGTCTAACCAATTACAAGAACTTTTAGACAAAGGATTCATTAGACCGAGTTCTTCGCCTTGGGGAGCACCGGTTTTGTTTGTGAAGAAGAAGGATGGATCTTTTAGAATGTGCATAGACTATCGTGAGCTGAACAAGTTAACGGTGAAGAATCGTTATCCTCTCCCTAGGATTGATGACTTGTTCGATCAGTTACAAGGTTCCTGTTTTTATTCCAAGATTGATTTAAGATCAGGCTACCATCAACTCAGAGTTTGGGAACAAGATATCCCGAAGACGGCATTCAGAACACGTTATGGTCATTATGAGTTTCAAGTGATGCCTTTTGGATTAACGAATGCACCTGCCGTATTCATGGATCTCATGAACAGAGTGTGCAAACCATATCTTGATAAGTATGTGATTGTATTCATTGACGATATCCTGATTTAATCCAAGAGTAAGAAAGAGCATGAAGCACACCTCAGAACAATATTGGAACTACTCAAGAAGGAGCAATTGTATGCCAAATTTACAAAGTGTGACTTTTGGATACAAAGAGTTCAATTTCTTGGCCATGTCATTGATAGCCAAGGATTACAAGTCGACCCAGCAAAGATTGAGGCAGTAAAGGATTGCGCTACGCCCAAGTCTCCTACAGAAATTCGTCAATTCTTAGGACTTGCAGGATATTACAGAAGGTTTATTGAAGGGCTTTCTAAGATAGCGAAGTCGCTGGCTAAGCTGACACAAAAGAATCAAAAGTACGAGTGGGGAGAGAAGCAAGAATCTGCATTTCAGTTATTGAAGCAGAAGCTTTGTAGTGCACCGATTTTGTCACTACCAGAAGGTATTGAGAACTTTGTGGTATATTGCGATGCTTCGCATAAAGGGCTTGGAGCTGTGCTAATGCAAAACGAGAAGGTGATAGCTTATGCATCTAGACAGCTTAAGACACACGAGAAGAATTACACTACACACGACTTGGAGTTGGGTGCTGTTGTTTTTGCACTCAAGATTTGGAGACACTACCTTTATGGTACTAAATGTGTAGTTTTTACCGACCACAAGAGCTTACAGCATATACTTGATCAGAAGGAACTTAATATGAGACAACGTCGTTGGCTAGAATTGTTGAGTGATTACGATTGTGAAATCCGATATCACCCAGGAAAAGCAAATGTCGTAGCAGATGCACTTAGCCGAAAAGAACGACTCAAACCTTTGAGGGTTAGGTCGTTGGGAATGACTATTATTTCACCATTACCATCAAAAATTCTAGAAGCTCAGATTGAGGCTCTCAAGAAGGAAAATCAACCACAGGAGAAACTTTATGGTATGCCAGAAAACAAGAATGGTTTCGTTAAGAGAGCAGATGGAGTGTTATGTTTCAAGGACCGAAGTTGGATACCACTCTATGGTGGAGTACGAGAATTGATTTTGCATGAATCACACAAGTCAAAGTATTCTATTCACCCAGGTTCTAAAAAGATGTATCAGGATCTCAAAAAGCTGTATTGGTGGTCGAACATGAAAGCAGAAATAGCTACTTACGTCAGCAAATGCCTTACTTGTGCTAAAGTGAAAGCCGAGTACCAGAAACCGTCAGGACTACTTCAACAACCAGAAATTCCACAATGGAAGTGGGAGCGTATTACAATGGACTTTGTTACTAAACTACCCAAGACGTCAGGAGGTTACGATGCTATTTGGGTAATTGTCGATCGTCTTACCAAATCAGCACATTTCATCCCTATCAGGGAGACTTATTCCATGGAACAGCTTGCCAGACTTTATGTCAAGGAAATAGTCTCGAGACATGGAGCACCAATCTCCATTATTTCTGACAGAGATAGCCGCTTTACATCAAACTTTTGGAAGTCATTACAAGATTCCTTTGGATCTAAGTTAGACATGAGCACTGCTTACCATCCACAGACTGATGGTCAGAGTGAGAGAACTATTCAGACACTGGAGGACATGCTGCGAGCATGTGTGATTGACTTTGGGAATGGTTGGGCTAACCATTTGCCATTAATCGAGTTCTCTTATAACAACAGTTACCATTCAAGTATTAAAGCAGCACCATTTGAGGCACTTTATGGTCGTAAGTGTCGTTCCCCAGTTTGTTGGGCAGAAGTTGGAGAGGTACAATGCACAGGTCCAGAGATGGTTAGGGAAACAACAGAAAAGATAATACAGATTCGAGATAGGCTTGAAACAGCTAGAAGCTGACAGAAGAGTTATGCAGATGTTAGACGCAAACCATTGGAATTCCAGGTTGGAGACAAGGTCATGTTGAAAGTCTCGCCCTGGAAAGGCGTGATACGATTTGGAAAACGTGGGATGTTGAACCCGAGATATATTGGTCCATTTAAGATACTGGAAAGGATTGGTCCAGTAGCTTACAAGCTTGAACTTCCATCAGAACTCAGCAATGTACATAACACATTTCATGTCTCAAACCTCAAGAAATGCCTTTCAGATGAGTCATCCGTTATACCATTAGAAGAGATTCAGCTAGATGACAAGCTTAACTTTGTGGAGGAACCAGTTGAAATCATGGACCGAGAGGTCAAACAGTTGAAGCAGAGTCGAATTCCGATCGTTAAGGTTCGCTGGAATTCTCGAAGAGGACCCGAGTTTACTTGGGAACGAGAAGATCAAATGCAACGCAAGTATCCACACCTTTTCACCAAACCTATTACCGAGACCAACACTAGCTGAATTCAGGGACTGAATTCCTTTTTGGGTGGGCGACTGTCATAACTCACCATTTCAGGTCATTTCCCAAACTTCGACATTTTACTATTCATAAATCACTATTCATCAAAACACTATTCATCATTTTACTATTCATCATTTTCGAGGTCAATTTGATATTCTGAGAAACATTTGAGAATTTTACTATTCACTGAACACTATTTATTGCCGGAAAAGTTTTCACTATTCACTTGCATTACTCATTTCATCGTAAATTTAGTTTACGGGTATTCAAATTCGCGTAACCGGATTGGTTTAGGTGTGAATTCATTTCATTAGTGCTAAGGACACTGCATACGGACTAGAGACAGTCTGCATATCATCATAACAGCATTATCATGTTATACCACTCTTAGGATTTTCAAATTTATATATTTGATACATTTAACATTTTTTTTTATAATTATTTATAATAAACGTTAACACCCGGTTTATAAACACGAAGAATATATCTGAATATTCCCACAATGGTCCCGACATATTTTTATATCCATTTTATCATCATAAAAGTTATAACATTCATTTACCCAGTATTTTGGAAATTTATTTTATTTATAACGTGAGTTTATAAATATTACGACGGTTTTCGTGAAAACTAAACAATAATCACCCGATCACTCAGTAATTGTACCCAACATATTTTTAACATTTTTACAACTTTCTTTTATCCCGAATAACTTTGTTAACATTTATTTCTATCAAACCCGGTACCCGATTTTAACTAATAACACATATCAACACATATCCTCCACTAATTTCCTAATTAAATCAAAACTACCCCAACCCCCCCCCCCCCTCATCCACCAAAAGCCGGCCCCTAAAGTCCTCACAAGGCCAAATTCTTACATTTTCTTAACCTAGGGCATTTATGTATACATATAATACAATATAACATGTTATACTTATTTACATAAACTTCCTAAACATAAACGTATATAATTTCAAGAATCAAAAAGCTCATCTCATCTCTTCTTCATCTCAAAACCCACGACCAAGAACAAAATCCAAGATCAAGTGAAGATTTTTGAAAAGTTAAAGCATAGAAGTTGTTCATTTTACCTTTCTAATCAAGAATCATACAACAAAAACACAAATAACTCAAGGTTTCTCACCATCTAATCACCTATTATTTCAAAGTGAGTTATCAAATTTATTTTCATGTTTTCTTCTAATTAACACTTGTATCTTATGGTTTTCATGCTTAATTTCATGCACATACTAGTTATACCACTTTATTTTTCTAGTCTTTTTGATCATACAAACCCTAGATTTTGATTTAGGTACTCCTTTGTTAAATTAACTTGTTTAGTGATCATTAGGAACCCATGGCACCCTAAGAAGGTGTATGGTAGGATTAGTATAGCTTTGTGGAGTTTGCAAGAGTTTTGGTTGAGGTAGAAACTAGTTTTTAGCATGAAAAATGGGTTTGTAACAAGTATATAAACATTCTGTCCCATTTTGTTAAATCCAGGAAAATCAGTAAACATAAAGGAAACTTTGGCAAAATTTTTAGAAAATACTTTCAAAAACGAATCCGTAGGCGAAAGAACGGATTAAAAAGAGTTTATAACGTAGAAGTTATGATTTTTGCAAGTTTATTGACGAAAAGTATTTTTCTGAAAATTACATGCTGTTGGACGTTTTTCATCGGACAAAAAGAGGCTTTAGACATAACCCGGAGGAGCCAAGCTTTCCAAAATATATTACTACATACTAAGACGTAACCGTGGATATAAAGAACAAGTAAAACGGACTTATAACGACAAAGATATTCACGTTTCAATATCGGCAAAACTAATATTGTTTTGACAGCTTTTATAAATAATAACGCTAAAACTACGTAGTAACTCTAGATTTCTAGAAATAATACCAAGTACCCAAATTCATAACTAATGAAGTATTAGTGATTACAAGTATATTTTTATCACTACAAGGCGTTATTTCAAGGATTTCAACCCGAGGATTTCAACACTAACATTGATACATACGATATATATATATATATATATATATATATATATATATATATATATATATATATATATATATTTCAACTAGTTTTATTTTTCTAATAGCCATATTTTCCTAAGTCTTGGAAAATATATATTTTTGATAACAACAAGTGTTTTTCTAAAGAGTAGAGTGGTATAGGAACATGTGCATGGACATTCATAACATCATTTGGTGATCTAAATTAGATCGTTCATCATTCATATTAGGTTGAGGCAGCTAACCGTTCATTGTTGTTCATTTCACATCATCACAGTATCATCAGTTAAGGTGAGTTTTCATAGCCCCGTATACATTTTATGATTGTTTTCAAATCCCACGGGGGAGAATACATTGCACCATTTTAGTACGAGCCCAAGTATCAAAACATATGTACATTGCTTAAGTAGCTTGTCTGCCATGTGATAAGTTCCCTATTATCATCATGAACCGTTAATTTGCCTATTAAGCTGTAACAATTCGCAATTTCAGGTTAATTACTATTCCCGAAAAATTTACTATTCACTTTTACTATTCATTTTTACTATTCATTTTTCCCGATATTTTCCCGAAAGTTGATTTTTATTTCATATTCTCGAGTGATAAATCATTTCCATGGCAAATTAAATGTTTGACACTCGTCATATCATTTTCGTGAAAGTTATTAAGGAATTACACGTTTTAGGGTAAAACGTCATTCAGAAATTCTACGCACAACAAAATTCGACCCCGTTAAGTGACCCCACATCAGAAAAATGTTTGACATTCACATGATTTATTTGAGAATAAATCATGACTGAGAAAAACATGACCAAAATAAACCTCGGCCGTGAAAAACTGGAATTTTCAGTTTTAAGCATTTTTACTCAGCCGTAACCCTAGCCTATACCTGCACCGCTTTTCTAAGATGATTTGAGTTATCAACTTATTAGAATAAGTCAACATATTTTTCCCTCCTCCTTTGACCAAAAATTATTCCTTGATTTTATAAGTCGTTCCTTGATTTTTAGGCTTACGGTTTGATGTCTAAAAGACATTTAATACCAACCGACACTAGACTGAGTCCAGTTTAGACATTATAAGTCATTTTAAGTCATTTATATCCTATTAGAAAAGTAACATTTTACTTTTCTCAATTTTACGCAATATTCGTACATTTTACGTATTACGTGTTTTAGACCCGTGTTTCCAGTTTTAGCATGGTTTTACCACCCCAAATGGAACCTACCACTCATTTTATATTTTATTATGGAACATATGGACATGTTTAACAATACTTTCAAGTTCCATAATTTTACGACACCCGGTTTTACGTTTTGAGGCCTAATCATTTACGGTTGGCATTTCCCGGAGTCAAAACTCATCGTAATACTTAGGATAATACCAAGCCAAGCCAACTCATCCCCCCTAGCCTTGTGAACCGCCATTAGGGGGGGGAGTCACCCTTGGTGTGGCTTGATCCTAAGCTAAGTGATCATGGATGTGTTACATGTGTTAAACTTGTCATGAAAGCCTTTGACTAGTTCTCTTTTGTAACCTCCTCATAAGCATATAAATACCCCCCCCCCTCCCCTTGTTGCCGTGCACATCCAACACCAAAACACTCCATCCTTAGCTTTATTTCCTTCTAATTTCTAGCAAGATTCAAGAGCAAGTTCAAGGTAGAAACCCTAGTTTGATCTTAGGTTACCAAAACACTTCCATAACCTCATATACTTTGGTGATTTCTCTTGAGTTTGAATCCACTCAAGTCACCTCAACCTTCATCATCCATCTTTCAAGATTAGAAGAGTAGAAAGATTGCATGAAGTGAAGTGGGTTGAAGCAAGTCTATCAAAGTCCTATCCTTACTAGTTACTTCCTTTCTTTATTTGAAAGCCAAAAGTTGTAAGCCAAACCCTAACATGCTTCTTGTTAAATAATCATGTTCATGTTATTTACATATTATTCTTGCTATATTATGTCTTGTATGCATGTCCATGATGTATAAAAGTGAGTAAAACAAGTTATTGTTATTGATTGTTAAGACAAGTTATTAAAACAAGTAAACTAGTGACTTTCTTGGTAAGACCTGATCAAAATGGTAAAAATATGATATTAGAGCATTACATATTACAGTAGAGGACTTAACAAGGAAACCGTAGCAACTTGAACCACCTAAAACGAGTATACGAGTCAAAAATTATGACGATTTGAAGTTACCAAAACTTTCCGGCAAAACTGCCAAAATAGTTTCTGTGACAGAACCTAAAACACGCAAAAAGAGGCCTTTCTGGTCCGTTTCATGAAAAAGTTAAAGCACGAAAGTTGTCCGGAATCACGTTTTCTTCAAAAACTCAGGAGCACGTCTCCAGAAAATCAATAACGAATGAGATATTTCTCAGTTTCTTAACAGCTATTTACATATATATATAAGTCACTATATTATGGTTATACTTTAAAAGGAACAAGAGGTCTTATGACCTATAATCAAGACCACAACCATGGCTAGAGCCAAGGTTGAGTCTCATGACCATGGAACAAGGACCAAAGGTCATGGCAAGGCCATGACGAAATGACCATGTAAGCTTACTTAGGCGAAAACATGAAACAAGGAATTGGCGATAACTTGAACAAGCAATTTGGATCTACTTCACTTATAAGGAACCATGAGATAATACAAAGAAAAATGGTCATACAAGACTTACGAAACTTTCCCTAATAACAATCTTCATGTAATAATAAACTTTCCTAAGTTTATTCAAATATCGGACATGTAACTTTTCGGATCAAAACTTATATCTATATATTTTATCAACTACTACAATAGTAGGGAGCCTCATGTGAGGAGTTCATTATGTAAGCCGTCGAGTTAAGTTGTGGATTTACGAATTAAAGTGTCCTGGCTCCTCGAACGCTTACTAACATGACTTCTGAATTATGTCGGCCCGAACGGTAGTAAATGATATATAAAACATACATGTTTCATGAATCTTTTCTTTCAAAGACTTACAATATACATCATACCACATCATGGACTAGATGCAAGATATATATATAGGCACTTATTCATATTCTTTACTCCGATCCTAAGTCGCAACATTCTATTATAGGTTGCTCGTAGAAACCTTCACGATCCAACCATTACCTTCATTACTTGCTATCTTACTTAAGGTGAGTTCATAGCCCCACTTTACATTACTTCAATGTTTTACAAACCCTTGGGGGGAATACATGCTACTTTTAAACCAAACACAATGCTTTGAAACTGTATGCTGCCTGATTGTTTTATTATTACTAAGTACCTACCTTGCCAATCCTAGGCCCCTGTCATGAACCATTTAATCACTAGTATTAGTGAGCGCGAGTATTGTGAATAGGCCTATTGGGATTGACGAATCCCATTTGTTTGAGCAGATTAGTTCAAACAAATGCACTATATTTGAACATTAAGTATGACGGCAAAGTACTTACCGGGGCAACAAAACCGCCGATTGATATTGGTACCCGTTAACGTATTGGTTGCATGAGCTTAGTATGTAATAATAACTGTTTTGTTTTCTAACATAAGTATGAGTCTAATTAACTCATACTACCAACATATTGTGTTCAACCGTTAAACAAACTCTATGAATTTCACTCAACCTTTGTGTTGACCTCTTAAGCATGTATTTCAGGTCCATGATAATCAAGAATGGAGCGGAAGGGCACGTACTAAAGGAAGAAGGCTATAAACTACTATGTCATTCGATAAAAACATCAAGGACTTTATATTAATGTATTTTGAAACATGGAACCTTTTTGGGACCTTACTATGTAAACTCTGATATATTTGAATAAATATGAATGACAACTCTTTTAATACGACTCGGTTAGAGATTGTTTTCTATTATTATGACTGTTGTGCCGTCGAGTAACACCCAAGTTGAATTCCGCTGCATCATGAATTGGGGGTGTTATAGATTGGTATCAGAGCCATGGTTATAGAGAAACGGGTCTAAGTGAGACCTAAACTATAACTACAATTACAAGCAAAAACATTTTTATAGCCTTCCGCTCTTCGTGCCTTCCATCCTCCAGAAGATTATGGACTTATTACACATGTTATGCTACATGAACATATTTGTATATTGTTATATGCACATTGCCATAGTTTAAGCATTTTCCATAAACATTTGATTTATTTTGACATCGAAATACTAATTGTAGACATCATGTCCGCACCTCCATCTCCCGATCATCTTCCTGCTATGCCTGAGTATTTACCAATTCTTCCCGGACCTAATGATCCTTACTTTGAAGCAATTGACTACGACGATGAGGAAGAACCTTACAAGGATCTAGACAATGAAGTAGATTCGGACGAAGATCCTGAAATGGATATGGATATAAACATCGATGATTACGAAGAAGATCCTGAAATGGATATTGACATCGAAGGCATCGATGAAATTGAGGAAGCAGAGGAACAAATAGTGGTGCCACATCTATCACCATTAACATCCCCACCTCCTGTTTCACCAATTTCATCCGAATCTAATCGTACCACTCCAGCTCAAGTTCCGAAGTCTACTTACTAAGTCGGCAGAACATCTACATCTACACATATGTTCGTGAACTCTGCTCAATACGAAATTTACTCTTTGAAACAAGCCCTAAACCTAACCCAACTCAAAGTTCAAAGTATGGCAAGTCAAATGAACGACTATATATCCAAGGTAAATTCTGCCAAAATGGATGCCATGAATGCTCGAGACGACCTATATTGGTTTAATCTTGACATGAGCTACGTGAAGAGTGACTCGACTCATGTTGGGGAAATAGTCTTAAATCCTTTGACTGGCTTGGATAACGTCAAGGATAGACTCACATTGGTTGAGAGGGCCCAAGAACAAGATGCGGTACAAATTCACAAACTACTCAACCGCCTAAATACCGCAGAAATCCGGTTAGATGTTGCAAACTTTGACAGGTATCAACTTAAGAATGATTTGTGTGGAATGCAAACTCAAATGAGTGCCATACAACAAAGGCTATACCAAAAGGATGTCAAAGAATACCGTCCCAATGAAAGTGTGGATGTGTTAGCAACACACGGAAATAATAATCCATCTGGACTACAAGAACCTCCCAACCAATGTTAGACTAGTGTTATAGTACTAGTTATCTTTTGTACAACGTTGTAATTACTAATCTGAAAGTATCAGTTAGTAAATTTTGAAGAAGATTGTAATAGGTTTCGATTTTGTAAATCAATCAACGTTATATGAATAAAACTCTTGTTTTATATACTCTATAATTTCAACATTATTATCCTATCATTCTTATCAAATTGTGCTCATTCCACAACTCTATAATTTCAACGTATCTTTTGAACAATAGAATCATGGCGCCAAAGAAGAAGACACCACCAGCAATGACTCAAGCTGCCATTCGCAAACTAGTAAAGGACAGTGTCAACGCAGCACTCACCACGGAACGAGCAGTCGTAGCTGCAGCAGCTGCAGCAGCTGCCGAAGCCGCCACAGCTGCTGGTGCTGCAGATGCTACAGCTGCTGATGCTGCAGCAGCCGCTGATGCTGCAGCAACTGCTGATGCTGCAGCAGCCGCTGAAGCCGCCACTGCTGCGGAAGCTGCTATAGCTGCAGAAGCTGCCCGAATTGCCAGCCTTAACCTTAGAGGACCAAACCCAACTATCCCTCCGGTGACAAATGTTGCTACAGTACCAAAGGGTTGCTCATTCATTTCCTACTTGAAATGTGAACCCATCAAATTTAAGGGTACTGAAGGAGCTGTAGGTTTGACCCGCTGGTTTGAAAAAGCGGAGTCGGTATTCTTGGTCAGTAAATGTACTGAGGGTGATAAAGTTCAGTATGCCACGAGTACTCTGTTGAATGAGGCATTATCATGGTGGAATTCAATAGCTCAACCAATGGGCATTGAAAATGCTTATAAGATTACTTGGGCTAATTTGAAGCAAATGATGATCAAAGAGTACTGCCCTCGCAGTGAAATGCAGAAGTTGGAGGTAGAATTCTGGGATCATACGGTTAAGGGAAATGACATCATAACCTACAACCGTCGATTCCAAGAATTGAGGATACTTTGTCCAACAATGGTTTCCACAAAGGAAAAATTGTTGGAAAGGTATATCTGGGGACTTCCATCAAGTATACAAGGGAATGTAACTTCAGCAAATCCTAAGGAACTTGATGAAGCTATGCGGATGCCTCGCAGCCTCATGGATCAAGTGGTACGTTTGACAGAAACCCGAAAGCAAAACAACCCCAACAACACCAACAACACCAACAATACCAATAACACCAACAACTCCAATTACCGTAACAACAACAACAATAAGAACAACAACAACAAGCGACCATGGGATGGTAACCGTGGAAGTAACAACAACAACAACCAAACCCGAAACAACAACCATCAAAATCAACAGAACAAAAGACAAGAAGCCGCGACGGCTTATGTTGCTGCACCAGCCGGAGGTAAATACGTTGGTACTCTACCACAATGTACCAAGTGCAACTACCACCATGAAGGTCCCTGCCCGGCCAAGTGCAAAAAGTGTCAAAAGCCCGGAAATCTTGCCAAGGATTGTAGAGGCAAGGGTGTAGCTACTGGGGCTAACACACAGCCCATAGTTACATGTTTTGGGTGTGGTGAAAAGGGACACTTCAAGAACAACTGTCCTCAAAACCAAGGACCCCAAGGCGGAGGTGCTCGCGGTAGAGCCTATGTCATGGGAAATGGAGAACCACACCAAAGTCCTATCATCCATCTTTCAAGATTAGAAGAGTAGAAAGATTGCATGAAGTGAAGTGGGTTGAAGCAAGTCTATCAAAGTCCTATCCTTACTAGTTACTTCCTTTCTTTATTTGAAAGCCAAAAGTTGTAAGCCAAACCCTAACATGCTTCTTGTTAAATAATCATGTTCATGTTATTTACATATTATTCTTGCTATATTATGTCTTGTATGCATGTCCATGATGTATAAAAGTGAGTAAAACAAGTTATTGTTATTGATTGTTAAGACAAGTTATTAAAACAAGTAAACTAGTGACTTTCTTGGTAATACCTGATCAAAATGGTAAAAATATGATATTGGATCATTACATATTACAGTAGAGGACTTAACAAGGAAACCGTAGCAACTTGAACCACCTAAAATGAGTATACGAGTCAAAAGTTATGACGATTTGAAGTTACCAAAACTTTCTGGCAAAACTGCCAAAATAGTTTCTGTGACAGAACATCATCCGAACGTGGTTACCGGTACGTTCTTACTCAATAACATTCCTGTTAAAGTCGTAGCTGCAGCAGCTGCCGAAGCCGCCACAGCTGCTGGTGCTGCAGATGCTACAGCTGCTGATGCTGTAGCAGCCGCTGATGCTGCAGCAACTGCTGATGCTACAGCAGCCGCTGAAGCCGCCACTGCTGCGGAAGCTGCTATAGCTGCAGAAGCTGCCCGAATTGCCAGCCTTAACCTTAGAGGACCAAACCCAACTATCCCTCCGGTGACAAATGTTGCTACAGTACCAAAGGGTTGCTCATTCATTTCCTACTTGAAATGTGAACCCATCAAATTTAAGGGTACTGAAGGAGCTGTAGGTTTGACCCGCTGGTTTGAAAAAGCTGAGAAGTACATAAAGAAGGGTTGTTATGCATTCTTGGCTCACATCACGGAGAAGAAGTCGGATGAGAAACGACTTGAAGATGTGCCTATTGTTAAGGAATTTCCAGAAATTTTTCCGGAAGAATTGCCAGGACTTCCGCCTACACGTCAGGTTGAGTTTCAAATTGAGTTGGTGCCAGGAGCTGCACCAATTGCACGAGCACCATATAGACTTGCACCTTATGAGATGCAAGAATTGTCTAACCAATTACAAGAACTTTTAGACAAAGGATTCATTAGACCGAGTTCTTCGCCTTGGGGAGCACCGGTTTTGTTTGTGAAGAAGAAGGATGGATCTTTTAGAATGTGCATAGACTATCGTGAGCTGAACAAGTTAACGGTGAAGAATCGTTATCCTCTCCCTAGGATTGATGACTTGTTCGATCAGTTACAAGGTTCCTGTTTTTATTCCAAGATTGATTTAAGATCAGGCTACCATCAACTCAGAGTTTGGGAACAAGATATCCCGAAGACGGCATTCAGAACACGTTATGGTCATTATGAGTTTCAAGTGATGCCTTTTGGATTAACGAATGCACCTGCCGTATTCATGGATCTCATGAACAGAGTGTGCAAACCATATCTTGATAAGTATGTGATTGTATTCATTGACGATATCCTGATTTAATCCAAGAGTAAGAAAGAGCATGAAGCACACCTCAGAACAATATTGGAACTACTCAAGAAGGAGCAATTGTATGCCAAATTTACAAAGTGTGACTTTTGGATACAAAGAGTTCAATTTCTTGGCCATGTCATTGATAGCCAAGGATTACAAGTCGACCCAGCAAAGATTGAGGCAGTAAAGGATTGGGCTACGCCCAAGTCTCCTACAGAAATTCGTCAATTCTTAAGACTTGCAGGATATTACAGAAGGTTTATTGAAGGGCTTTCTAAGATAGCGAAGTCGCTGGCTAAGCTGACACAAAAGAATCAAAAGTACGAGTGGGGAGAGAAGCAAGAATCTGCATTTCAGTTATTGAAGCAGAAGCTTTGTAGTGCACCGATTTTGTCACTACCAGAAGGTATTGAGAACTTTGTGGTATATTGCGATGCTTCGCATAAAGGGCTTGGAGCTGTGCTAATGCAAAACGAGAAGGTGATAGCTTATGCATCTAGACAGCTTAAGACACACGAGAAGAATTACACTACACACGACTTGGAGTTGGGTGCTGTTGTTTTTGCACTCAAGATTTGGAGACACTACCTTTATGGTACTAAATGTGTAGTTTTTACCGACCACAAGAGCTTACAGCATATACTTGATCAGAAGGAACTTAATATGAGACAACGTCGTTGGCTAGAATTGTTGAGTGATTACGATTGTGAAATCCGATATCACCCAGGAAAAGCAAATGTCGTAGCAGATGCACTTAGCCGAAAAGAACGACTCAAACCTTTGAGGGTTAGGTCGTTGGGAATGACTATTATTTCACCATTACCATCAAAAATTCTAGAAGCTCAGATTGAGGCTCTCAAGAAGGAAAATCAACCACAGGAGAAACTTTATGGTATGCCAGAAAACAAGAATGGTTTCGTTAAGAGAGCAGATGGAGTGTTATGTTTCAAGGACCGAAGTTGGATACCACTCTATGGTGGAGTACGAGAATTGATTTTGCATGAATCACACAAGTCAAAGTATTCTATTCACCCAGGTTCTAAAAAGATGTATCAGGATCTCAAAAAGCTGTATTGGTGGTCGAACATGAAAGCAGAAATAGCTACTTACGTCAGCAAATGCCTTACTTGTGCTAAAGTGAAAGCCGAGTACCAGAAACCGTCAGGACTACTTCAACAACCAGAAATTCCACAATGGAAGTGGGAGCGTATTACAATGGACTTTGTTACTAAACTACCCAAGACGTCAGGAGGTTACGATGCTATTTGGGTAATTGTCGATCGTCTTACCAAATCAGCACATTTCATCCCTCTCAGAGAGACTTATTCCATGGAACAGCTTGCCAGACTTTATGTCAAGGAAATAGTCTCGAGACATGGAGCACCAATCTCCATTATTTCTGACAGAGATAGCCGCTTTACATCAAACTTTTGGAAGTCATTACAAGATTCCTTTGGATCTAAGTTAGACATGAGCACTGCTTACCATCCACAGACTGATGGTCAGAGTGAGAGAACTATTCAGACACTGGAGGACATGCTGCGAGCATGTGTGATTGACTTTGGGAATGGTTGGGCTAACCATTTGCCATTAATCGAGTTCTCTTATAACAACAGTTACCATTCAAGTATTAAAGCAGCACCATTTGAGGCACTTTATGGTCGTAAGTGTCGTTCCCCAGTTTGTTGGGCAGAAGTTGGAGAGGTACAATGCACAGGTCCAGAGATGGTTAGGGAAACAACAGAAAAGATAATACAGATTCGAGATAGGCTTGAAACAGCTAGAAGCTGACAGAAGAGTTATGCAGATGTTAGACGCAAACCATTGGAATTCCAGGTTGGAGACAAGGTCATGTTGAAAGTCTCGCCCTGGAAAGGCGTGATACTGGAAAACGTGGGATGTTGAACCCGAGATATATTGGTCCATTTAAGATACTGGAAAGGATTGGTCCAGTAGCTTACAAGCTTGAACTTCCATCAGAACTCTGCAATGTACATAACACATTTCATGTCTCAAACCTCAAGAAATGCCTTTCAGATGAGTCATCCGTTATACCATTAGAAGAGATTCAGCTAGATGACAAGCTTAACTTTGTGGAGGAACCAGTTGAAATCATGGACCGAGAGGTCAAACAGTTGAAGCAGAGTCGAATTCCGATCGTTAAGGTTCGCTGGAATTCTCGAAGAGGACCCGAGTTTACTTGGGAACGAGAAGATCAAATGCAACGCAAGTATCCACACCTTTTCACCAAACCTATTACCGAGACCAACACTAGCTGAATTCAGGGACTGAATTCCTTTTTGGGTGGGCGACTGTCATAACTCACCATTTCAGGTCATTTCCCAAACTTCGACATTTTACTATTCATAAATCACTATTCATCAAAACACTATTCATCATTTTACTATTCATCATTTTCGAGGTCAATTTGATATTCTGAGAAACATTTGAGAATTTTACTATTCACTGAACACTATTTATTGCCGGAAAAGTTTTCACTATTCACTTGCATTACTCATTTCATCGTAAATTTAGTTTACGGGTATTCAAATTCGCGTAACCGGATTGGTTTAGGTGTGAATTCATTTCATTAGTGCTAAGGACACTGCATACGGACTAGAGACAGTCTGCATATCATCATAACAGCATTATCATGTTATACCACTCTTAGGATTTTCAAATTTATATATTTGATACATTTAACATTTTTTTTTATAATTATTTATAATAAACGTTAACACCCGGTTTATAAACACGAAGAATATATCTGAATATTCCCACAATGGTCCCAACATATTTTTATATCCATTTTATCATCATAAAAGTTATAACATTCATTTACCCAGTATTTTGGAAATTTATTTTATTTATAACGTGAGTTTATAAATATTACGACGGTTTTCGTGAAAACTAAACAATAATCACCCGATCACTCAGTAATTGTACCCAACATATTTTTAACATTTTTACAACTTTCTTTTATCCCGAATAACTTTGTTAACATTTATTTCTATCAAACCCGGTACCCGATTTTAACTAATAACACATATCAACACATATCCTACACTAATTTCCTAATTAAATCAAAACTACCCCAACCCCCCCCCCCCCCCTCATCCACCAAAAGCCGGCCCCTAAAGTCCTCACAAGGCCAAATTCTTACATTTTCTTAACCTAGGGCATTTATGTATACATATAATACAATATAACATGTTATACTTATTTACATAAACTTCCTAAACATAAACGTATATAATTTCAAGAATCAAAAAGCTCATCTCATCTCTTCTTCATCTCAAAACCCACGACCAAGAACAAAATCCAAGATCAAGTGAAGATTTTTGAAAAGTTAAAGCATAGAAGTTGTTCATTTTACCTTCCTAATCAAGAATCATACAACAAAAACACAAATAACTCAAGGTTTCTCACCATCTAATCACCTATTATTTCAAAGTGAGTTATCAAATTTATTTTCATGTTTTCTTCTAATTAACACTTGTATCTTATGGTTTTCATGCTTAATTTCATGCACATACTAGTTATACCACTTTATTTTTCTAGTCTTTTTGATCATACAAACCCTAGATTTTGATTTAGGTACTCCTTTGTTAAATTAACTTGTTTAGTGATCATTAGGAACCCATGGCACCCTAAGAAGGTGTATGGTAGGATTAGTATAGCTTTGTGGAGTTTGCAAGAGTTTTGGTTGAGGTAGAAACTAGTTTTTAGCATGAAAAATGGGTTTGTAACAAGTATATAAACATTCTGTCCCATTTTATTAAATCCAGGAAAATCAGTAAACATAAAGGAAACTTTGGCAAAATTTTTAGAAAATACTTTCAAAAACGAATCCGTAGGCGAAAGAACGGATTAAAAAGAGTTTATAACGTAGAAGTTATGATTTTTGCAAGTTTATTGACGAAAAGTATTTTTCTGAAAATTACATGCTGTTGGACGTTTTTCATCGGACAAAAAGAGGCTTTAGACATAACCCGGAGGAGCCAAGCTTTCCAAAATATATTACTACATACTAAGACGTAACCGTGGATATAAAGAACAAGTAAAACGGACTTATAACGACAAAGATATTCACGTTTCAATATCGGCAAAACTAATATTGTTTTGACAGCTTTTAGAAATAATAACGCTAAAACTACGTAGTAACTCTAGATTTCTAGAAATAATACCAAGTACCCAAATTCATAACTAATGAAGTATTAGTGATTACAAGTATATTTTTATCACTACAAGGCGTTATTTCAAGGATTTCAACCCGAGGATTTCAACACTAACATTGATACATACGATATATATATATATATATATATATATATATATATATATATATATATATATATATATATATATATATTTCAACTAGTTTTATTTTTCTAATAGCCATATTTTCCTAAGTCTTGGAAAATATATATTTTTGATAACAACAAGTGTTTTTCTAAAGAGTAGAGTGGTATAGGAACATGTGCATGGACATTCATAACATCATTTGGTGATCTAAATTAGATCGTTCATCATTCATATTAGGTTGAGGCAGCTAACCGTTCATTGTTGTTCATTTCACATCATCACAGTATCATCAGTTAAGGTGAGTTTTCATAGCCCCGTATACATTTTATGATTGTTTTCAAATCCCACGGGGGAGAATACATTGCACCATTTTAGTACGAGCCCAAGTATCAAAACATATGTACATTGCTTAAGTAGCTTGTCTGCCATGTGATAAGTCCCCTATTATCATCATGAACCGTTAATTTGCCTATTAAGCTGTAACAATTCGCAATTTCAGGTTAATTACTATTCCCGAAAAATTTACTATTCACTTTTACTATTCATTTTTACTATTCATTTTTCCCGATATTTTCCCGAAAGTTGATTTTTATTTCATATTCTCGAGTGATAAATCATTTCCATGGCAAATTAAATGTTTGTCACTCGTCATATCATTTTCGTGAAAGTTATTAAGGAATTACACGTTTTAGGGTAAAACGTCATTCAGAAATTCTACGCACAACAAAATTCGACCCCGTTAAGTGACCCCACATCAGAAAAATGTTTGACATTCACATGATTTATTTGAGAATAAATCATGACTGAGAAAAACATGACCAAAATAAACCTCGGCCGTGAAAAACTGGAATTTTCAGTTTTAAGCATTTTTACTCAGCCGTAACCCTAGCCTATACCTGCACCGCTTTTCTAAGATGATTTGAGTTATCAACTTATTAGAATAAGTCAACATATTTTTCCCTCCTCCTTTGACCAAAAATTATTCCTTGATTTTATAAGTCGTTCCTTGATTTTTAGGCTTACGGTTTGATGTCTAAAAGACATTTAATACCAACCGACACTAGACTGAGTCCAGTTTAGACATTATAAGTCATTTTAAGTCATTTATATCCTATTAGAAAAGTAACATTTTACTTTTCTCAATTTTACGCAATATTCGTACATTTTACGTATTACGTGTTTTAGACCCGTGTTTCCAGTTTTAGCATGGTTTTACCACCCCAAATGGAACCTACCACTCATTTTATATTTTATTATGGAACATATGGACATGTTTAACAATACTTTCAAGTTCCATAATTTTACGACACCCGGTTTTACGTTTTGAGGCCTAATCATTAACGGTTGGCATTTCCCGGAGTCAAAACTCATCGTAATACTTAGGATAATACCAAGCCAAGCCAACTCATCCCCCCTAGCCTTGTGAACCGCCATTAGGGGGGGGAGTCACCCTTGGTGTGGCTTGATCCTAAGCTAAGTGATCATGGATGTGTTACATGTGTTAAACTTGTCATGAAAGCCTTTGACTAGTTCTCTTTTGTAACCTCCTCATAAGCATATAAATACCCCCCCCCCCCCTCCCCTTGTTGCCGTGCACATCCAACACCAAAACACTCCATCCTTAGCTTTATTTCCTTCTAATTTCTAGCAAGATTCAAGAGCAAGTTCAAGGTAGAAACCCTAGTTTGATCTTAGGTTACCAAAACACTTCCATAACCTCATATACTTTGGTGATTTCTCTTGAGTTTGAATCCACTCAAGTCACCTCAACCTTCATCATCCATCTTTCAAGATTAGAAGAGTAGAAAGATTGCATGAAGTGAAGTGGGTTGAAGCAAGTCTATCAAAGTCCTATCCTTACTAGTTACTTCCTTTCTTTATTTGAAAGCCAAAAGTTGTAAGCCAAACCCTAACATGCTTCTTGTTAAATAATCATGTTCATGTTATTTACATATTATTCTTGCTATATTATGTCTTGTATGCATGTCCATGATGTATAAAAGTGAGTAAAACAAGTTATTGTTATTGATTGTTAAGACAAGTTATTAAAACAAGTAAACTAGTGACTTTCTTGGTAAGACCTGATCAAAATGGTAAAAATATGATATTAGAGCATTACATATTACAGTAGAGGACTTAACAAGGAAACCGTAGCAACTTGAACCACCTAAAACGAGTATACGAGTCAAAAATTATGACGATTTGAAGTTACCAAAACTTTCCGG
The DNA here is from genome assembly GCA_030686995.1 of Artemisia argyi. NCBI lineage: Eukaryota > Viridiplantae > Streptophyta > Magnoliopsida > Asterales > Asteraceae > Artemisia > Artemisia argyi. Next base: position 196,676,118 of record CM060687.1, on the reverse strand, counting down.
CAAAACTGCCAAAATAGTTTCTGTGACAGAACCTAAAACACGCAAAAAGAGGTCTTTCTGCTCCGTTTCATGAAAAAGTTAAAGCACGAAAGTTGTCCGGAATCACGTTTTCTTCAAAAACTCAGGAGCACGTCTCCAGAAAATCAATAACGAATGAGATATTTCTCAGTTTCTTAACAGCTATTTACATATATATATAAGTCACTATATTATGGTTATACTTTAAAAGGAACAAGAGGTCTTATGACCTATAATCAAGACCACAACCATGGCTAGAGCCAAGGTTGAGTCTCATGACCATGGAACAAGGACCAAAGGTCATGGCAAGGCCATGACGAAATGACCATGTAAGCTTACTTAGGCGAAAACATGAAACAAGGAATTGGCGATAACTTGAACAAGCAATTTGGATCTACTTCACTTATAAGGAACCATGAGATAATACAAAGAAAAATGGTCATACAAGACTTATGAAACTTTCCCTAATAACAATCTTCATGTAATAATAAACTTTCCTAAGTTTATTCAAATATCGGACATGTAACTTTTCGGATCAAAACTTATATCTATATATTTTATCAACTACTACAATAGTAGGGAGCCTCATGTGAGGAGTTCATTATGTAAGCCGTCGAGTTAAGTTGTGGATTTACGAATTAAAGTGTCCTGGCTCCTCGAACGCTTACTAACATGACTTCTGAATTATGTCGGCCCGAACGGTAGTAAATGATATATAAAACATACATGTTTCATGAATCTTTTCTTTCAAAGACTTACAATATACATCATACCACATCATGGACTAGATGCAAGATATATATATAGGCACTTATTCATATTCTTTACTCCGATCCTAAGTCGCAACATTCTATTATAGGTTGCTCGTAGAAACCTTCACGATCCAACCATTACCTTCATTACTTGCTATCTTACTTAAGGTGAGTTCATAGCCCCACTTTACATTACTTCAATGTTTTACAAACCCTTGGGGGGAATACATGCTACTTTTAAACCAAACACAATGCTTTGAAACTGTATGCTGCCTGATTGTTTTATTATTACTAAGTACCTACCTTGCCAATCCTAGGCCCCTGTCATGAACCATTTAATCACTAGTATTAGTGAGCGCGAGTATTGTGAATAGGCCTATTGGGATTGACGAATCCCATTTGTTTGAGCAGATTAGTTCAAACAAATGCACTATATTTGAACATTAAGTATGACGGCAAAGTACTTACCGGGGCAACAAAACCGCCGATTGATATTGGTACCCGTTAACGTATTGGTTGCATGAGCTTAGTATGTAATAATAACTGTTTTGTTTTCTAACATAAGTATGAGTCTAATTAACTCATACTACCAACATATTGTGTTCAACCGTTAAACAAACTCTATGAATTTCACTCAACCTTTGTGTTGACCTCTTAAGCATGTATTTCAGGTCCATGATAATCAAGAATGGAGCGGAAGGGCACGTACTAAAGGAAGAAGGCTATAAACTACTATGTCATTCGATAAAAACATCAAGGACTTTATATTAATGTATTTTGAAACATGGAACCTTTTTGGGACCTTACTATGTAAACTCTGATATATTTGAATAAATATGAATGACAACTCTTTTAATACGACTCGGTTAGAGATTGTTTTCTATTATTATGACTGTTGTGCCGTCGAGTAACACCCAAGTTGAATTCCGCTGCATCATGAATTGGGGGTGTTATAGATTGGTATCAGAGCCATGGTTATAGAGAAACGGGTCTAAGTGAGACCTAAACTATAACTACAATTACAAGCAAAAACATTTTTATAGCCTTCCGCTCTTCGTGCCTTCCATCCTCCAGAAGATTATGGACTTATTACACATGTTATGCTACATGAACATATTTGTATATTGTTATATGCACATTGCCATAGTTTAAGCATTTTCCATAAACATTTGATTTATTTTGACATCGAAATACTAATTGTAGACATCATGTCCGCACCTCCATCTCCCGATCATCTTCCTGCTATGCCTGAGTATTTACCAATTCTTCCCGGACCTAATGATCCTTACTTTGAAGCAATTGACTACGACGATGAGGAAGAACCTTACAAGGATCTAGACAATGAAGTAGATTCGGACGAAGATCCTGAAATGGATATGGATATAAACATCGATGATTACGAAGAAGATCCTGAAATGGATATTGACATCGAAGGCATCGATGAAATTGAGGAAGCAGAGGAACAAATAGTGGTGCCACATCTATCACCATTAACATCCCCACCTCCTGTTTCACCAATTTCATCCGAATCTAATCGTACCACTCCAGCTCAAGTTCCGAAGTCTACTTACTAAGTCGGCGGAACATCTACATCTACACATATGTTCGTGAACTCTGCTCAATACGAAATTTACTCTTTGAAACAAGCCCTAAACCTAACCCAACTCAAAGTTCAAAGTATGGCAAGTCAAATGAACGACTATATATCCAAGGTAAATTCTGCCAAAATGGATGCCATGAATGCTCGAGACGACCTATATTGGTTTAATCTTGACATGAGCTACGTGAAGAGTGACTCGACTCATGTTGGGGAAATAGTCTTAAATCCTTTGACTGGCTTGGATAACGTCAAGGATAGACTCACATTGGTTGAGAGGGCCCAAGAACAAGATGCGGTACAAATTCACAAACTACTCAACCGCCTAAATACCGCAGAAATCCGGTTAGATGTTGCAAACTTTGACAGGTATCAACTTAAGAATGATTTGTGTGGAATGCAAACTCAAATGAGTGCCATACAACAAAGGCTATACCAAAAGGATGTCAAAGAATACCGTCCCAATGAAAGTGTGGATGTGTTAGCAACACACGGAAATAATAATCCATCTGGACTACAAGAACCTCCCAACCAATGTTAGACTAGTGTTATAGTACTAGTTATCTTTTGTACAACGTTGTAATTACTAATCTGAAAGTATCAGTTAGTAAATTTTGAAGAAGATTGTAATAGGTTTCGATTTTGTAAATCAATCAACGTTATATGAATAAAACTCTTGTTTTATATACTCTATAATTTCAACATTATTATCCTATCATTCTTATCAAATTGTGCTCATTCCACAACTCTATAATTTCAACGTATCTTTTGAACAATAGAATCATGGCGCCAAAGAAGAAGACACCACCAGCAATGACTCAAGCTGCCATTCGCAAACTAGTAAAGGACAGTGTCAACGCAGCACTCACCACGGAACGAGCAGTCGTAGCTGCAGCAGCTGCAGCAGCTGCCGAAACCGCCACAGCTGCTGGTGCTGCAGATGCTACAGCTGCTGATGCTGCAGCAGCCGCTGATGCTGCAGCAACTGCTGATGCTGCAGCAGCCGCTGAAGCCGCCACTGCTGCGGAAGCTGCTATAGCTGCAGAAGCTGCCCGAATTGCCAGCCTTAACCTTAGAGGACCAAACCCAACTATCCCTCCGGTGACAAATGTTGCTACAGTACCAAAGGGTTGCTCATTCATTTCCTACTTGAAATGTGAACCCATCAAATTTAAGGGTACTGAAGGAGCTGTAGGTTTGACCCGCTGGTTTGAAAAAGCGGAGTCGGTATTCTTGGTCAGTAAATGTACTGAGGGTGATAAAGTTCAGTATGCCACGAGTACTCTGTTGAATGAGGCATTATCATGGTGGAATTCAATAGCTCAACCAATGGGCATTGAAAATGCTTATAAGATTACTTGGGCTAATTTGAAGCAAATGATGATCAAAGAGTACTGCCCTCGCAGTGAAATGCAGAAGTTGGAGGTAGAATTCTGGGATCATACGGTTAAGGGAAATGACATCATAACCTACAACCGTCGATTCCAAGAATTGAGGATACTTTGTCCAACAATGGTTTCCACAAAGGAAAAATTGTTGGAAAGGTATATCTGGGGACTTCCATCAAGTATACAAGGGAATGTAACTTCAGCAAATCCTAAGGAACTTGATGAAGCTATGCGGATGCCTCGCAGCCTCATGGATCAAGTGGTACGTTTGACAGAAACCCGAAAGCAAAACAACCCCAACAACACCAACAACACCAACAATACCAATAACACCAACAACTCCAATTACCGTAACAACAACAACAATAAGAACAACAACAACAAGCGACCATGGGATGGTAACCGTGGAAGTAACAACAACAACAACCAAACCCGAAACAACAACCATCAAAATCAACAGAACAAAAGACAAGAAGCCGCGACGGCTTATGTTGCTGCACCAGCCGGAGGTAAATACGTTGGTACTCTACCACAATGTACCAAGTGCAACTACCACCATGAAGGTCCCTGCCCGGCCAAGTGCAAAAAGTGTCAAAAGCCCGGACATCTTGCCAAGGATTGTAGAGGCAAGGGTGTAGCTACTGGGGCTAACACACAGCCCATAGTTACATGTTTTGGGTGTGGTGAAAAGGGACACTTCAAGAACAACTGTCCTCAAAACCAAGGACCCCAAGGCGGAGGTGCTCGCGGTAGAGCCTATGTCATGGGAAATGGAGAACCACACCAAAGTCCTATCATCCATCTTTCAAGATTAGAAGAGTAGAAAGATTGCATGAAGTGAAGTGGGTTGAAGCAAGTCTATCAAAGTCCTATCCTTACTAGTTACTTCCTTTCTTTATTTGAAAGCCAAAAGTTGTAAGCCAAACCCTAACATGCTTCTTGTTAAATAATCATGTTCATGTTATTTACATATTATTCTTGCTATATTATGTCTTGTATGCATGTCCATGATGTATAAAAGTGAGTAAAACAAGTTATTGTTATTGATTGTTAAGACAAGTTATTAAAACAAGTAAACTAGTGACTTTCTTGGTAATACCTGATCAAAATGGTAAAAATATGATATTGGATCATTACATATTACAGTAGAGGACTTAACAAGGAAACCGTAGCAACTTGAACCACCTAAAATGAGTATACGAGTCAAAAGTTATGACGATTTGAAGTTACCAAAACTTTCTGGCAAAACTGCCAAAATAGTTTCTGTGACAGAACATCATCCGAACGTGGTTACCGGTACGTTCTTACTCAATAACATTCCTGTTAAAGTCTTATTCGATTCTGGTGCTGATATGAGCTTTATATCTACTAGAATTGCGTCTTTACTTGATATTCCATCAATTACTTTAACCACTAGTTATAGTATTGAACTAGCTACCGGTGACTTAGTAAATACCGATACCGTAATCCCAAACTGTACCCTTAATCTCTTAGACCACCCCTTTAACATCAATCTTATGCCAATCGAACTCGGAAGTTTTGATGTTGTTATTGGCATGGATTGGTTGTCTAAACATCAAGCTAATATCATTTGTGGTGAAAGAGTTGTGCACATTCCATGTGACAATGAAACTTTGATCATTCATGGTGATCAAAGTGGAACTCGAATAAACATCATCTCATGTATCAAAACCATGAAGTACATTGAGAAAGGATGTTATGCTTTCCTAGCCCACGTAACCGAAAAGAAATCCGATGAAAAACGTCTCGAAGATGTTCCTATTGCCCGTGAGTTTCCTGAAGTCTTTCCAGAAGATTTACCCGGACTACCACCAAATCGTCAAATAGAATTCAGAATTGATTTAATACCAGGAGTGGCGCCAGTTGCCCGTGCACCATACCGGCTAGCACCTTCAGAGATGCAAGAGCTATCAAATCAATTACAAGAACTTTCGGACAAGGGATTTATTCGACCCAGTTCCTCACCTTGGGGAGCTCCAGTTTTATTCGTGAAAAAGAAAGATGGGTCATTACGAATGTATATTGACTATCGTGAGCTAAACAAATTAACCATAAAGAACCGATACCCACTACCAAGAATTGATGATTTATTCGATCAATTACAAGGTTCAACCTATTACTCAAAAATTGACCTACGATCAGGTTACCATCAAGTTAGAGTTCGTGATGAAGACATTCCAAAAACAGCCTTTAGGACACGATATGGTCACCATGAATTCCAAGTGATGCCATTTGGGTTAACTAATGCACCGGCAGTATTCATGGATCTCATGAATCGGGTGTGTAAGCCATATTTGGACAAATTCGTGATCGTATTCATAGACGACATTCTCATATATTCCAAAAACGAAGATGAACACAAAGAACACCTCAGAACAATTTTAGGACTACTCAAGGAAGAGAAATTGTATGCAAAGTTTTCCAAATGTGAATTTTGGATTCAATCAGTACAATTCCTTGGGCATGTGATTGACAAGACCGGTTTACATGTCGATCGCGCTAAGATTGAAGCTATCAAAGATTGGCCAACACCTACGACACCTACAGAAATTCGTCAATTTCTGGGTCTAGCCGGGTATTACCGAAGGTTTATTGAAGGATTTTCCTCAATAGCAAAATCTTTAACTAAGCTAACTCACAAAGACAAGAAATACGTGTGGGATGAAAATGAAGAAAAAGCTTTCCAAACCCTCAAACAGAAACTTTGTAGTGCTCCTATCCTAGCATTGCCAGATGGGATAGAAGATTTTGTAGTCTATTGTGATGCATCGCACCATGGTTTAGGCGCCGTGTTGATGCAATGTGATAAGGTCATGGCTTATGCATCAAGACAACTCAAAGTTCATCAGGAAAATTACACCACTCATGACTTAGAGTTAGGAGCTGTGGTCTTTGCACTAAAAATCTGGAGACACTATCTATACGATACTAGATGTACTGTGTACACCGATCATAAAAGTCTACAACACATTTTGAACCAAAAAGAACTAAACATGAGACAACGTCGTTGGTTGGAATTACTAAGTGATTATGACTGCGACATTCGTTACCACCCAGGAAAGGCAAACGTAGTAGCCGACGCCCTGAGCCGAAAGGAACGGGTTAAACCACTACGAGTCCGAGCCTTAGTTTTAACCATAAATTCAAACTTTCCTACTCAAATCCTTCACGCTCAAGCTGAGGCGGTGAAACAAGAAGACATCCAAAAGGAAAAGTTGGATGGCATGATACAAAAGAAATTCGAAACCCGTTCAGATGGAACTCTATGCTTCCAAGGTCGAAGTTGGTTACCACTTTATGGTGGCCTACGAGACTTGATCATGCATGAATCTCACAAGTCTAAATACTCCATACGTCCAGGATCTGATAAGATGTATCATGATCTTAAACTACTCTATTGGTGGCCGAACATGAAGGCCGATATTGCAACATACGTTGGCAAATGTCTTACATGTTCCAAAGTAAAAGGCGAACATCAAAAACCATCCGGTCCATTGCAACAACCAGAGATTCCTATGTGGAAATGGGAAAGAATTACTATGGACTTCATTACCAAGCTCCCAAAGACATCAAGCGGTTATGACTCCATCTGGGTCATAGTTGATCGTCTCACAAAATCCACACACTTTATACCAATCAAAGAGACTTACAAAATGGAACAACTAACCCGACTGTACGTCAAAGAAATAGTCTCAAGACATGGTGCACCAATATCCATCATATCCGACAGAGATGGTAGATTTACTTCCAATTTCTGGCAGTCACTCCAAGACGCCTTTGGAACAAATCTAGACATGAGTACAACGTATTATCCTCAGACCGATGGTCAGAGTGAACGAACCATTCAAACACTTGAAGACATGCTTCGAGCTTGTATAATAGATTTTGGAAAAGGATGGGATACTCATTTACCATTAGTCGAATTTTCCTACAATAACAGCTATCATACAAGTATTAAAGCAGCTCCATTTGAAGCACTTTACGGTCGAAAGTGTCGTTCACCTGCTTGTTGGGCTGAAGTGGGAGAAGTTCAACTCACTGGTCCAGAACTCATTCGAGAAACAACAGATAAAATTGTACAAATCAGAAGTCGACTACAAACCGCAAGAGATCGACAGAAAAGTTATGCCGACACACGACGCAGACCCCTAGAATTCCAAGTCGGAGATAAGGTTATGCTAAAGGTATCGCCTTGGAAAGGCTTGATACGATTCGGTAAACGAGGAAAACTAAACCCAAGATACATCGGACCATTCAAAATCCTAGCCAGGGTTGGCCCTATGGCGTACAGACTTGAGCTTCCATCAGAACTCAGTAGTGTACACCCCACTTTCCATGTATCTAACCTAAAGAAATGCTTGTCGGATGAATCACTCGTGATTCCACTCGATGAAATTCAACTCAATGACGATCTTCAATTTATTGAGGAACCCATAGAAATCATGGACCGAGAGGTCAAACAACTCAAGCAAAGCCGTATTCCAATTGTCAAAGTTCGTTGGAACTCACGACGTGGTCCTGAATACACATGGGAACGAGAGGACCAGATACGTAAGAAATACCCACATCTTTTTACCAACGAAGCTTCTACTCCCAACGCAAATTGATCTCCGGGACGGAGCTCTCATATGGGGTGGAGACTGTAACAATTCGCAATTTCAGGTTAATTACTATTCCCGGAAAATTAACTATTCACTTTTACTATTCATTTTTACTATTCATTTTTTCCGAAATTTTCCCGAAAGTTGATTTTTATTTCATATTCTCGAGTGATAAATCATTTCCATGGCAAATTAAATGTTTGACACTCGTCATATCATTTTCGTGAAAGTTATTAAGGAATTACACGTTTTAGGGTAAAACGTCATTCAGAAATTCTACGCACAACGAAATTCGACCCCGTTAAGTGACCCCACATCAGAAAAATGTTTGACATTCTCATGATTTAATTGAGAATAAATCATGACTGAGAAAAACATGACCAAAATAAACCTCGGCTGTGAAAAACTAGAATTTTCAGTTTTAAGCGTTTTTACTCAGCCGTAACCCTAGCCTATACCTGCACCGCGTTTCTAAGATGATTTGAGTTTTCAACTTATTAGAATAAGTCAACATATTTTTCCCTCCTCCTTTGACCAAAAATCATTCCTTGATTTTATAAGTCATTCCTTGATTTTTAGGCTTACGGTTTGATGTCTAAAAGACATTTAATACCAACCGACACTAGACTGAGCCCAGTTTAGACATTATAAGTCATTTTAAGTCATTTATATCCTATTAGAAAAGTAACATTTTACTTTTCTCAATTTTACGCAATATTCGTACATTTTACGTATTACGCGTTTTAGACCCGTGTTTCCAGTTTTAGCAGGGTTTTACCACCCAAATGGAACCTACCACTCATTTTATATTTTATTATGGAACATATGGACATGTTTAACAATACTTTCAAGTTCCATAATTTTACGACACCCGGTTTTACGTTTTGAGGCCTAATCATTTACGGTTGGCATTTCCCGGAGTCAAAACTCATCCTAATACTTAGGATAACACCAAGCCAAGCCAACTCATCCCCCCTAGCCTTGTGAACCGCCATTAGGGGGGGGAGTCACCCTTGGTGTGGCTTGATCCTAAGCTAAGTGATCATGGATGTGTTACATGTGTTAAACTTGTCATGAAAGCCTTTGACTAGTTCTCTTTTGTAACCTCCTCATAAGCATATAAATACCCCCCCCCCTCCCCTTGTTGCCGTGCATATCCAACACCAAAACACTCCATCCTTAGCTTTATTTCCTTCTAATTTCTAGCAAGATTCAAGAGCAAGTTCAAGGTAGAAACCCTAGTTTGATCTTAGGTTACCAAAACACTTCCATAACCTCATATACTTTGGTGATTTCTCTTGAGTTTGAATCCACTCAAGTCACCTCAACCTTCATCATCCATCTTTCAAGATTAGAAGAGTAGAAAGATTGCATGAAGTGAAGTGGGTTGAAGCAAGTCTATCAAAGTCCTATCCTTACTAGTTACTTCCTTTCTTTATTTGAAAGCCAAAAGTTGTAAGCCAAACCCTAACATGCTTCTTGTTAAATAATCATGTTCATGTTATTTACATATTATTCTTGCTATATTATGTCTTGTATGCATGTCCATGATGTATAAAAGTGAGTAAAACAAGTTATTGTTATTGATTGTTAAGACAAGTTATTAAAACAAGTAAACTAGTGACTTTCTTGGTAAGACCTGATCAAAATGGTAAAAATATGATATTGGATCATTACATATTACAGTAGAGGACTTAACAAGGAAACTGTAGCAACTTGAACCACCTAAAACGAGTATACGAGTCAAAAGTTATGACGATTTGAAGTTACCAAAACTTTCCGGCAAAACTGCCAAAATAGTTTCTGTGACAGAACCTAAAACACGCAAAAAGAGGCCTTTCTGGTCCGTTTCATGAAAAAGTTAAAGCACGAAAGTTGTCCGGAATCACGTTTTCTTCAAAAACTCAGGAGCACGTCTCCAGAAAATCAATAACGAATGAGATATTTCTCAGTTTCTTAACAGCTATTTACATATATATAAGTCACTATATTATGGTTATACTTTAAAAGGAACAAGAGGGCTTATGACCTATAATAAAGACCACAACCATGGCTAGAGCCAAGGTTGAGTGTCATGACCATGGAACAAGGACCAAAGGTCATGGTAAGGCCATGACGAAATGACCATGTAAGCTTACTTAGGCGAAAACATGAAACAAGGAATTGGCGATAACTTGAACAAGCAATTTGGATCTACTTCACTTATAAGGAACCATGAGATAATACAAAGAAAAATGGTCATACAAGACTTATGAAACTTTCCCTAATAACAATCTTCATGTAATAATAAACTTTCCTAAGTTTATTCAAATATCGGACATGTAACTTTTCGGATCAAAACTTATATCTATATATTTTATCAACTACTACAATAGTAGGGAGCCTCATGTGATGAGTTCATTATGTAAGCCGTCGAGTTAAGTTGTAGATTTACGAATTAAAGAGTCCTGGCTCCTCGAACGCTTACTAATATGACTTCTGAATTATGTCGGCCCGAACGGTAGTAAACGATATATAAAACATACATGTTTCATGAATCTTTTCTTTCAAAGACTTACAATATACATCATACCACATCATGGACTAGATGCAAGATATATATATATATATATATATATATATATATATATATATATATATATATATATATATATATATATATATATATATATATATATATATATATATATAGGCACTTATTCATATTCTTTACTCCGATCCTAAGTCCATGATATATATATATATATATATATATATATATATATATATATATATATATATATATATATAGGCACTTATTCATATTCTTTACTCCGATCCTAAGTCGCAACATTCTATTATAGGTTGCTCGTAAAAACCTTCACGATCCAACCATTACCTTCATTACTTGCTATCTTACTTAAGGTGAGTTCATAGCCCCACTTTACATTACTTCAATGTTTTACAAACCCTTGGGGGGAATACATGCTACTTTTAAACCAAACACAATGCTTTGAAACTGTATGCTGCCTGATTGTTTTATTATTACTAAGTACCTACCTTGCCAATCCTAGGCCCCTGTCATGAACCATTTAATCACTAGTATTAGTGAGCGCGAGTATTGTGAATAGGCCTATTGGGATTGACGAATCCCATTTGTTTGAGCAGATTAGTTCAAACAAATGCACTATATTTGAACATTAAGTATGACGGCAAAGTACTTACCGGGGCAACAAAACCGCCGATTGATATTGGTACCCGTTAACGTATTGGTTGCATGAGCTTAGTATGTAATAATAACTGTTTTGTTTTCTAACATAAGTATGAGTCTAATTAACTCATACTACCAACATATTGTGTTCAACCGTTAAACAAACTCTATGAATTTCACTCAACCTTTGTGTTGACCTCTTAAGCATGTATTTCAGGTCCATGATAATCAAGAATGGAGCGGAAGGGCACGTACTAAAGGAAGAAGGCTATAAACTACTATGTCATTCGATAAAAACATCAAGGACTTTATATTGATGTATTTTGAAACATGGAACCTTTTTGGGACCTTACTATGTAAACTCTGATATATTTGAATAAATATGAATGACAACTCTTTTAATACGACTCAGTTAGAGATCGTTTTCTATTATTATGACTGTTGTGCCGTCGAGTAACACCCAAGTTGAATTCCGCTGCATCATGAATTGGGGGTGTTATATAAGCGAGAGTGAGTGGATAGATCTATTGAGGGTGACGCCTCCATCCGTGGTAGTATTTACCAGCAGTAAGCGGATGCATTTCATGTTTGTTACATTTGAGTGTTTTGGCAGAACATTCAGGAGGGGCATAAATTTCATCAGTCATAGCTTCGGTGTCATGAGCTTAAGGTCTATTGTACTATTTTACGTGACTTTTTTCATGCACTTATACTTGTGGTGGCCGTACAACATTACATTTCATAAACCTATGATTATTCACCAACTTTATGTTGACCGTTTTCGCAATGTATTTTCAGGTAACTAAGGCATTATCATATTACATGCATGGAGTCACATTAGGGTGTGCCTGGGATGACACACTACATTATGGATTTTTCATGCACTTGTAAATTATCGTTTGACATTTCGTGGACTTGTTCTCTGTAAATGTAACAATTCGCATTTTCAGGTTAATTACTATTCTCGGAAAATTTCACTATTCACTTTTACTATTCATTTTTCCCGAAAATTTTCCCGAAATTTGATTTTTATTTCTTGGGCTCGAGTGATAAATCATTTCCATGGCAAATTAAAAGTTTGACATTCATAAGCTCATTTTCGTGAAAGTTATTAAGGAATTACACGGAATTACACGTTTTAGAGTAAAACGTCGTTCAGAAATTCTACGCACAACGAAATTCGGTCGCGTTAATTTTCCCCGTATCAGAAAAATGTTTGACACACTCATGATTTATTTGAGAATAAATCATGACTGAGAAAAACATGACCAAAATAAACCTCGGCCGTGAAAAACTGGAATTTTCAGTTTTAAGCGTTTTTACTCAGCCGTAACCTTAGCCTATACCTGCACCGCATTTCTAAGACGATTTAAGTTTTCAACTTATTAGAAAAAGTCAACATATTTTTCCCTCCCCCATTGACCAAAAATCATCCCTTGATTTTATAAGTCATTCCTTGATTTTTAGGCTTACGGTTTGATGTCTAAAAGACATTTAATTCGAACCGATACTAGACTGAGCCCAGTCTAGACATTATAAGTCATTTTAAATCAATATTATCCTATTAGAAAAGTAACATTTTACTTTTCTCAATTTTACGCAATATTCGTACGTTTTACGTATTACGCGTTTTAGACCCGTGTTTCCAGTTTTAGCAGGGTTTTACCACCCAAATGGAACCTACCACTCATTTTATATTTTATTATGGAACATATGGACATGTTTAACAATACTTTCAAGTTCCATAATTTTACGACACCCGGTTTTACGTTTTGAGGCTTAATCATTTACGATTGGCATTTCCCGGAGTCAAAACTAACTAGATATCTTGGATAATATCATCAAAAGTCCACACTTCCTCCCCAAGTCTTCCCAAACCGCCTCTAGGGGGGGGGGGGGGGGTTCACACTTGTGGCATGATCTCATGCATTGAACCCTTAGATTTCTTCCATGTGTTAACCTTGGCCTCCAAGGGTTGACAAGTCAACATTTCTAACCTCCTCCAAGCCATATAAATACCCCCCTCCCTCTCCTTGGCCGTCCCTCATCACACACACAACACACCCTCTCATTTGCTAGTTTACTTCAAGTTTTGAGCAAGATTCAAGTACCATATCAATATCTAAAACCTAGTTAGGTTTTCATTCATCAAAACACTTCCAAACTACATAAACTTTGGTGATTTCTCTTGAGTTTGAATCCACTCAAGTCACCTCAACCTTCATCATCCATCTTTCAAGATTACAAGAGTAGAAAGATTGCATGAAGTGAAGTGGGTTGAAGCAAGTCTATCAAAGTCCTATCCTTACATGTTAACTTCCTTTCATCTTTGAAAGCCAAAAGTTGTAAGCCAAACCCTAACATGATTCTTGTTAATTAATCATGTTCATATCATTTACATGTTATTCTTGCTATATTATGTCTTGTATGCATGTCCATGATGTATAAAAATGAGTAAAACATGTTGTTGTAATTGATTGTTAAGATAAGTTACTAAAACAAGTAAACTAGTGACTTTCTTGGTAAGACCTGATCAAAATGGTAAAAATATGATGTTGGATCATTACATATTACAGTAGAGGACCTAACAAGGAAACCATAGCAATTTGAACCACCTAAAACGAGTATACGAGTCAAAAGTTACGCTCATTTGAAGTTACCAAAACTTTGCGGCAAAACTGCCTAAAATGTTTCTGTTACAGAAACTTTAAACACGCAAAAAGAGGCCTTTCTGGTCCGTTTCATGAAAAAGTTAAAACACGAAAGTTGTCCGGAATCACGTTTTCGTTCAGGAATAAAGAAGCTCGAGCCTTGAAAATGCTTTCCGAGTGAGATATTTCTCAGTTTCTTAACAGCTATTTACATATATATAAGTCACTATATATTGGTTATACTTTAAAAGGAACAAGAGGTCTTGTGACCTATAATCAAGACCACCACCATGGCTAGAGCCAAGGTTGTGTCTCATGACCTTGGAACAAGGACCAAAGGTCATGGCTAGGCCATGACGAAATGACCATACCAACTTACTTAGGCGAAAACATGAGTAAAGACCATATAAACATACCAAGGCGAAAACATGAGTTAAGACCATATATACATACCAAGGCGAAAACATGAGTTAAGACCATATATACATACCAAGGCGAAAACATGAGCTAACGACCATATAAACTTACCAAGACAAATACATGAACAAGAGTTGGCGATAACTTGAACATACAATTTGGATCTACTTCATCTAAAGAACCATGAAATATTACGAGTATTTGTCATACAAGTTATAAGAACTTACCCTAATAACAATCTTCATGTAAAGATAAACTTTCCTAAGTTTATTCAAGTACTTGGACATGTAACTTTTCGGATCAAAACTTATATACATATATATTTTATCAACTACTACAATAGTAGGGAGCCTCATGTGAGGAGTTCATTATGTAAGCCGTCGAGATGAGTTGTGGATTTACGAATTAAAGTGTCCTGGCTCCTCGAACGTTTACTACATGACTTCTGAATTATGTCGGCCCGAACGGTAGTAAACGATATATAAACATACATGTTTCATGAATCATTTCTTTCAAAGACTTACACTATACATCATACCACATCATGGACTAAGTGCAAGACACATATATTGGCATGTTTATGTTTCCTTAGACATTATTCCAAACCTAAGTTGCAACAATTATTCTAGGTTGCTCGTAGAAGTTCTTACCGCATATCCATCATTCTCATTATACATCATCCAACTCAAGGTGAGTTCATAGCCCCACTTTACATTACTTCAATGTTTTACAAACCCTTGGGGGGAATACATGCTATTATTTTTCTACTCGAACACAATGCTTTCTACTGTATGCTATTCGACTATGTTTTATTATCACTAAGTAACATCCTTGCCAAACCAAGATCCCTTATTATGAACCATTTAATCACTTGCGAGGGTTACTTGCAAGTGAGCACGAATATTGTGAATAGGCCTATTGGGATTGACGAATCCCATTTGTTTTGACTAAGTTCAAACAAATGCATTAATATTTGAGACATTAGGTATGACGGCAAAGTACCTACCGGGATAAATCTGCCGATCGATATTGGTACACGTTAACGTTTTGGTGTCATAAGCTTAGTGAATTAATAACCTTTCCGGGCATATAACAACGTAGCCCATCTTTGTTTTCTAACTATGAGTGTGAGTCTATAGCTCACACTACAATTATTGTGTTCAAATGATTTAACTACAAACACTACGATTATTGTGTTCAAACGATTTAACTACAAACACTACGATTATTGTGTTCAAACGATTTAACTACAAACACTACGATTATTGTGTTCAACGATTTAACTACCAACACATTGTGTTCAAACATTAAACAAACTCTATGAATATTACTCAACCTTTGTGTTGACCTCTCAAGCATGTATTTCAGGTTCATGACGATCAAGGATGGCACGGAAGGACACGGATACTCAAGAGGGCTATAAATTTTCTTATCATTCAAAAACTCACTTAATGTGATTTGTAAACATGGAACCAATTGGGACCTCACTTTGTAACCTCTGATATTTATATAATTTGAATGATAAATCTTTTTAATACGACTCGGTTAGAGATCGTTTTCTATTATTGTGACTATTGTGCCGTCAAGTAACACCCAGTTCGAATTCCGCTGCATCCATGAATTGGGGGTGTTACAGTACACATTTCAATCTTTGGGACCTATGTTTTGTAACACAGGATGTTTTTAATAAATCAAACGATGTATTTTCCAAACGACACTTTAGGTCGTTCAATATATCCTTGTTATGGTGCTATGACAGTTACACCCCCACGCATTCCATTCCGCTGCAAGTCAGGTAAATTGGGGGTGTGACATTAGGGCAAAGTGCTTAGGTGTTGTTCCTGAGAATATTGGAGAGGCAGCTTTATGTGATAAAGGCAAGGGCAAGAATGTAAATGTGAAAGAAATTAAGGGCAAGGATGTAAAAGTAGAAGATGACAAAACTGCATGTGTCCTTGGGTTGTGCATGTGTTAAATAATGAGCATACATGTTTACAATCTAGAAAAATAAAAGCTTGTACTTCCACTTTCCTTTCAAAACACATCCAAGATCTATTAACTATGAACCCTGATATGCCTGTCAAGGCTATCCAAGAACAAATGCAAAGAAAATTCAATGTTGGTGTAACCAATACCAAGGCATTCAGGGCAAAAGCAAAGGCACAAGTTAATTTAAGAGGTGATGCTAGCCTACAGTATTCACTGTTGAAAGATTATGTGAATGAGTTGTTGAGATGTAACCCAAATAGTACTGTTAAGATTGATGTGTATCCAGCTTATAATCCAGATTCACCAACAAGAATGTTTAGGAGGATATATGTGTGTTTGGGTCTTTTGAAAGAAGGTTTCAGAGCTGCTGGTAGTGATTTAATAGGTTTAGATGGAGCATTTATGAAAGGTCAGTATCCAGGACAGTTACTCACAGCAGTTGGTGTGGATGCTAACAATAGGATATACCCAGTTGCATATGGGATTGTGGAATCATAATCTAAGCAATCTTGGACACGGTTCTTGACCTGTCTTGGTGATGATTTGGGTTTACAAAGAAATTCCCACTTCACATTCATCACAGACAGACAAAAGGTTAGTTTTTACTTACTAATTAACTGCTAATCTTATTCATTTTGTTTGTTTTTTACTTAACTGCTATGATTTGGATTTATAGGGTTATTACCAGCTATTGAAAGTCTCTTTCCATCAGCAGAACACAGATACTGTGTAAGACATATTTACCAAAACATGAATCTACAGTGGAAAGGTGGAGAGTTCAAGCTTTTTTTGTGGAAGTGTGCAAATTCTCTAACTGTAGTTGAATTCAACAAGCACATGGGTGAGTTGAAAACCTACAACAAGAAGGCTTATGAGTGGTTAAAAAAAATTCCACCACAACACTGGAGCAGGTCCCACTTTTCAGGTATTTACTTTACAATTTTCTGCTTATGAATATGTAATTGCATATGTTTGGCAATTACCTTTTGCACTTTGCTTTTTTTTTTTGCTTGTGCACAATCTCTTTTGGGATAAGCTGGATATGCTTGAAACATCGGTCATCAACATAGTGTTTGTGCACAATACTTGGTAGAACAAAATAAGCCTTTCATTAACTTGAACTTCATTACATATACCAAAACTTGTTGACCATTACATATTACATTGGCCAACTATGAGTTCAGTTAAAAAGAACAACAACCAACTACTTTTCATTAACCTTAGAAAGGCAGATTACATCAAGATCATAAAAGCAACCACCAACCAAGTAAATATCAAACAAAACTTCATCCTACGATATCCAACTGCCATAGCATCCAAAGTTTCTTGTATTTCATTTCTTGACCTTAGAAGACCTGGTATAATCTGCCTTGAACGAGCACACATTGGTGGATCAAACCATGAAAAGAAATCACAATGGGAATCCTATAATCAAGTATTAACATCATTAACTATATAACCTTTAAAAAAAATGCATTACAAGAACCAAAATAAAAAACTTACAATTTGGGGGCAAGACAAAAACCTTCGACCAGGGTTATTGTTTGTCCAAGAAGTGCGAATAGCAGCTTGATTACCACAAAAGCAATTCACATTTGCCATCAATTTGTTTGATTTGGTATTGTTAAGAAATTAGGGTTTATGGGGATGGGATAATTTTATTTTTGGGGATTTGCTGAGATTAAAAAATGAGGGAGGATGGATTTATAAGGTGGGGAAATGTTTTTATCCAAGTAAAATGACATATTTATCCTCGTGTGCAAGGCACGTGCCAGGACTTAACTCACCCTCACTAACGTCGTTAGAAGCGAGGGACCAAAATGATGTGAAGTTTACCCCCACAGGGAGGCCGCCTGCAATTAGCCAACCACAGTGACTATTTTTGCAATCTCAGGAATCCACATGGACCATTTTTGCAGTTTACTCTTATTATGGTCTGCAGCCTTAGGTAGCTGGTTTAAAATCTTACGATTCGGATTTAGTATGAGGCTTGTTTGTGAATTGTTAGATCCATCATAGTGTTTTTCAGCAACATCAAAGTTCTGTATTTCTGTAAGCTATTTATTCTAGTGTAACTAATGACAAATCTATGTATTGGAGTCGCATTTAATATGTTGCACCTGGACAGCAACTTCTTAGAAATCACAATCGTTGTTAAAATTTTATGTCTTTTTAAAATTTTTCCCAATAGAAGATGAGCTTTCCAAAAAGATGCTAGACATTAATTCATTGTCAAAATGAGTTTGTTAGCATTCATATCAGGAATCTACACTCATTTTGCCGATCCCATTATATTTGAAAATGATTTACACACGTTTTTTTTTTGTTTACAACACAACAGTGTACAAACATAGAAAGTAGGGTATAGATATAGCACAACCTTTTAATGCATAAGTTGGTGTAAATCAATCACAAAGTTACTTGTGCAAATTAGGGGTGGAAACGAGCTGAGCCGAGCCGAGCCAAGCTCGAGCCTGCCAGAGCTCGAGCTCGGCTAGTTTAAGTTTTAAAAGGCTCGAGCTCGAGCTCGGCTTGTTTCGAGCTTAAAATTTTAAGCTCGAGCTCTGGTCGTTGCATATTATATAGGTTTGGGCTCGGCTCGAGCTCGGCTCGTTTATACGATTTGACCATGAAAATTTAAAGCTTGGCTAGAGCTCGAGCTCGGCTCGTAATATATCTTTATTGAACTCCTTAATAAGCTCGAGCTTGGCTCGTATATATATATATATATATATATATATATATATATATATATATATATATATATATATATATATATATATATATATATATATATATATATATATATATATATATATTTAATACTTAAAATATCATAATGTCATTTAGGCTCGTGAGCCCAAACGAGCTTTGTATGTAAAGCTCAGGCTCGAGCTCGATTAATAAACAAGCTGTAACTTAGGCTCGGCTCGTTTGAGCTTTTAACCGATCTGATCCTGAGCTTTTCACGAGCGGCTCACCTCATTTCCACCCCTAGTGCAAATCATCTTCCATTATTTTTGTCACGAAACATAAATAGATAAAAGAAATAACTTATTAATATAAATCACCTAATGTACACACGGATAAAGAACATGCAATTGAACCTTCGCTCTTACATGATTTTATGACTATCCAGGTTTCATAGAGCATTTTTCCGATACTCATAGTAAAAAATGAATGTTAATGAGAACAGGGAAAATTCTTTTACACTGGTCGAAACTCGAGGCCACATACAATTAGGCCAGACATAATTCCTTCATGACTTGTAAATTTCATTTCTATAGAAAGAGAGTCATCTTCGACTTCATGAGTCGAGTTAAATTTCCACAGTTGAATCTCCATCCATCCATCTTCCCTTTGTTTTGGAATCCGAGTGATACCATGTATATTCAATGGGCTTGGGGTTATAAAATAAACAAATTCAGCCTCGTTGTTTTCTTGGTGGAGTACATCTCGTACTTTCACCGGACAATGCAACCCCTGGACTTTTTCTGAAAGTTTGAACACAAGGTAACACGCATATTCTGTATCGGATGATAGCATTTGACTTTTAATCGTGCAATTGATATGAAATACTTGTTGTGGTAAAAGCTCAATCACCTCTGGAAATCTGCATGTATGATATATTATATAATTACATACTTTTTAAGAACAACGTAAAATTTGAGCTAGAACAGAAAAACAAATCCAAAGAATGAAACTTTTGAGGAATTCTCAAATATTTAGATAAGCATAGATTAGCATAGAGTGAATGAAACTAAATTTAGTGGTTAAAGGTAAATGTAACTTTGTTTGTCTGAAAAAGCAAACCTGGTCTGCAGTGATGGTTCTGAAGTAAAAAGGTTCACATTAGAAGCTTCGTACAAAACCGCCTTTGCTGAAAGCATAAGAAGCTTCTTTTGGTTTACTTTGCCCAACCAGAACAACTTGTCGTAGTTTCTTTTTATCTTAAATATTTCTTCAAAGTTTGTTGGCAATTGTTGCGCACTATCCACATTGAAGTTTGATTTTAAGACTTCTTGGAGTTCCTTCAGATTTCCAATTTCTTCATACAACTATAAAAAGATCACGTTAAAAACATGCAAGTTAGACCATGATGTTCTTTTTTCATGCATCCATCCCCATATGAACAAAAGAATAGAGAATGGAACAAAGAATAGCATTTCAAACTTACCTTATCAGTGGCTCGAAATTCAATGCCTTGAACATAAATCCCACCATCTCCACAATAACATGGTGAAAAGCTCTTTAGTAGAAACTCAATTACGACATCTTTGTTCTGATTCAAGATTTGGCACAACTCGATCATTAACCATTCCATGTCTCTCCTTGTTGCAAAATATGCATGATGAATTTCAGTCCCCTTTGTATAATTTAGGTTAACATACATAGGTTTGTTTGATACGTTTCTTGAATCACAAAATTTGAAGACTAAATAGACCCCATAAACCACATTTGGAGATAAGAATTGAGCGTTTGTCTTGATTTTGATGTTCAATCTAGAAATATCAAACATCTTTACTACTGTCTCAAATCTGCACATATTATAAACATACAAGTGTCAATCAATCTTAGCCTTATTCCCATAACCTTCTGCTTTTAGATTTCTTAATTCTTTAGATCCAAAATAAATGACATAAATGATATTTTTTTAAAATTGTTTATAATCACTATTAAAATTTGTTTTATCAATAACCTTAGAGTAAACTGCAAAAGTTATCCCTGTGGCCGGTTTGACCAAGTTGCATGTTTCGTCCCTATTTTTTCGAAAGTGCAGGCACCGTCCCTATGAGAAAGTTACGAGTGCAATTTTGGTCCCTATCCAAAGTGAAATGACTAAATTACCTCTGTCTTCTCACTATTTAACAAAAATAGAAAGAGATGTGCATTTTAGTCATTTTATTTTGGCCAATGATGAAAATTGTACTCGTAAGTTTCCCACATGGACGATGCCTGCACTTTCAAAAAGGTAGGGATTGAACATGCAATTTGATCAAACCACAAGGACAATTTATGTAATTTACTCATAACCTTATAAGTATATAATAAAATCTCTATTTAAATAAAGGTAAAAATATTACCAAAATGACCGTAAAGATGCTAGCAAAATTTATAATTCATGGTCATGAGAACAGAGGACCGGAAAGAGGAGCATATCTAAAGTAAAGTAAAGTAAAGTAACTCCCAATACCGTCTTTCACGGGTTATGGGTCCCAATACCATCTTCCACGGTGTATGGAGGAGGTTGAGACGTAGACAACCATACCCCTACCTAAGGTAGAGAGGCTGCTTCCGGTTCTACCTAAGGTAGAAAAGGACCTCTGGCCTTTTGTAGGGAGTGAGGATCGAACCCTTGACCTCTAGGTCAAGAGGCAAGGGGTTTTCAAACTGATCCAACTGATCCAACCCTTGACCTCTAGGTCAAGAGGGGCATATCTCAATCACCTTATTTTTATAATGTGTATAAAAATTAGCTCTTAATCTTATAGCAAGTATAATACTTAGATCATAGGACTAATCTTGTCATTAACCTCATAAGATGAGGTCTGGAGTTTAGTGATATAGAAAGTTTGGGTCTCAAGTGTAAAATACTACAAATGAAGGATTGTTGTTCTCTAAGTGTAATACAGAGGCAAAATGTGAACTTAGTCGAAGGGATTCTTAAGTTGATCCAGTTGGAGCATAATATACTTAATGAGTTGTAATTTTTATTGACATGTGAGATCGGGGCGTTTGCTGAAGATCTATTTGGGACTTGTATTTGTTCTTGTTCAAAACCTATACTGAAGGCGTTTGATTAAGGTTTATGGTCACAATGTGTATGATTAGAATTTTTTACTGGAAAAATAAAATAAAATTGGTTCTACGAACTTCAGGTAAATATAAAACATAAGACCAAATATTAGACTATAAAAATCACTCGTGAAAACCTTGAAACCTTCTAATCTGAAGTTGGTTTACTTGGCAATTTACTTTTCAACTACTATCCACAAAAAACACATAGTGCCAACCTTATCAATGCGGGGGTATCATCTACTTTCTTGCTTAAAAGATAATTTTTTGTCAAAAATACATAATTTGTCAAATAGCTTCCGGTCTCTTTGATGCGCGAAAAAATTACATGTATTGGCAATGTTCCCGATTATATAATACATTACACTGTAAGAAACAAAAACCACAATGCAAGTTCCAAATACATACGTAAGTTGTAAACCACTTGTCATGCATAAAACGTAAAGTAACTTAATTTATTTTTTTTAGATAAAGTCTAATTAAATAAACTTCTAAACAATGCATATGTACGCTTATCACTTGATGCTAATAAATATAGAGAGGTAGAGAGAATAACCTTGATTCCGGAAGAGATTTCCATTCATGTCGACAACTGTTTTTGTAGGAAAACATTGTCGCTGAAACCATTTCGTTTCTTTCTCCATTACCAACGAATGACAACAACTGTTATACAACAAAAAAAAATCAAATTTAATTTCTGTGACGTGTAAATTCATGTGTGATTTTGAACTTTACCTCAAAAAGTAAAAGATACATAAAACATACCAAGCACAAAATAACGTAACTGAGATATGATATAATAAACTAAGGCAGAATTACATGTATATCCTTGAAAATTTCAAAAATTACATATATATCCTTTTTACAAGTTTTTTATGCATAAAGTAGAATGCTTTTAATGTATCAAAAGGATATATGTGTAATTTTTAAAATTTCCAAGGAAGGATATATATGTAAATGCCCCATAAACTAATTACCACTTTGCCCTCTTGAAGGAGGATTCCCTCTAAAAAGATGTTGTACAGATCCTCTTTCTTGATGGTAGAATAATCTTCAGGGCACTTTGACATCTGGATTATTTCTTTATAGTCTTTAGGCAATTTCGGCTCCCATATCTCATAATCCTCCTGTACATTAATTAAACAGTTAATAAGCTCATATTTCATACAATCACATTTCTACCGTTAAAGAAAGTACTAAAGACCTTCTACTAAACATGGACAACACATTTTTTTTCTGGATTATGTAAACTTGTTGTCTTTTTCATTTTGACATTTGATTTATTTTTTGTTTTGAGTGATACAAAAAGACTATCTTATTAAGAAATATGTTTATTTATCATATGTTTTATGGGTCAACAGCAACTGTGTGAACAATAGAAGTGTAAAACTTAGAATATAGTTTTAGATTTTTATATGAAACAAATGGTAGCATAATTTGAAATAATTATAGAAACTTACTTGGAATTCCAACGCTTTCTTAAGTTGTATGACCACTTCACCAGCCGTTGGCCTTCTTTCTCTCCTGTGATGTAAGCACTGGAGGGCAATCCTTGTAAATGTAATATAGGACTGTGGCACAATTTGTTCTTTGATACCCTCGAACACTAACTCATCAAGTTTTTCTAAATAATAGTAATGTTTAGCCAAAAAGGGTAAATAAAGATACTCATTATCTAGCTTTTTGGATGATAGTTTCCCACACAATATGTCAAATAAGACCGCACCCAACGAGAATATATCAGACTCTTTGGTTAAGAAACCTGTTTTCGAGTATAGTGGGTCACGATAGCCAATTGTGCCGGTAACATTGTCGATGACATAGTCTACATCCTGATTTGTTGGACATACTAAGGAAAGCCCAAAATCACTAATTTTTGCTTTCCAATCATCAAGCAGTAGAATGTTGCTGCTGCTGATGTCCCTATGTATTATCATTTCTGGACTTGAAACAGTTCCATGAAGAAACTCCAACCCGATTGCAATATCGATGCATATTTTAAGCCGCATCACCCACGTAAGACTATCATCACTCAAGTACTTATCAAGACTTCCCCTTGGTGCATACTCATAGACAATAATTTTCTCATCCTCTTCATCACAATAGCCTACAAGACCAATTACATTTTCATGTTTATACTGCATAAGAATTTCAAGTTCTGTCATAAATTCAGCTTCTCCTTCAGCAGATTTCCTACCCAACCGCTTTGCAGCAATGAAGTTATGTCCATGAGTGTGACCCTTGTACACATTCCCAAAATCTCCATGTCCAATGAGATTTTCTTGATTGAAAGCATTTGTGGCCAACTTTATGTCTTGAAGTGACAGTTTGAGGCTGTCCTTGTGGTTCTCCTGTGAATCATCGGACAATCAGTCGATTTGATAAATAAAAAATACTGTAACTGAATAATTTGACATCAAAAACTCCTTTAAAGTCTCTAAGTTCAGGGTTACGGTTGTAAATCAAGCTTGGTAAAGTTTAATATTAAAACAATATGTCACAAAAGTTAAGGACCAAAAAAGTTAAATGGTAAGATCGTTAATTCAGTAAAAGTTTGAGGATTAAAATATTAGTTGCACAAAGTAAAATGTATGAAATGTCACATACTACTACGAAGAATATATGAAGAGATTATAATGTTATTCAAAAAAATGATGCACCTGACAGTTTAACGCTTTTTTAAGTTCGTTGATGACAACATCTATTGATGGGCGTTCGACTTGAGTCATTGCTAGACATCGAAATGCGATTTTTGTAAATATTTCCAAAGAATCGTCATTGGGTCCTTTGCTCAGAGAAAAGACATGTTCATCTGTTTCTTCCTTTATCTTGTGATCAACAATTTTCATTAGTGTTCCCTGCTCAAAATGATGTCGTGCAATGGGTGCAATCCCCCTCTCATCAATGTCGGTGAAAGTACGATCATAGGCCACCTTCCCAGTCAAGATCTCAAATAACACAACTCCAAAAGAGTAAATGTCTGATTTCTTGTTTAACTTGCCACACTTCGAGTTCTCATAATCCGGATCTAAGTACATAGGTGTACCTGCAATCGTACTGGCATTGAAAGTACTGGCATCTTGATCTGCTGGGTGGAATTTGGAGAGCCCGAAGTCGGCAATCTTCGCCACCCAATTATCGCCCAATAGAATGTTCGCGCTCTTGATGTCGCGGTGTATAATCTTTTGTTTTTCCTGATCTGTGTTGGTGTGAATGTAATTCAAGCCATATGCAACATCAAGACATATTTTCAAACGTTGCATCCAAGTAAGATTAGTCAACTTATCACTGCTTCCCAAATAATCTTCAAGACTTCCTTTAGAAGCAAGCTCATAGACAAGGATCATGTGATCAGGACCTTCATCACAAAATCCAAGAAGAGAGATTATATTTTTATGTTTACATCTCGTCAACGTTTCAATTTCTACATTGAATCCTTGTTCTCCTTGTGGACTGTTGATTCGTTTTATGGCTACAACGCTTTGTTTCTTGGGAAAACCACATTTATTTTCCTGGTCAATCGACAATGAATTACTGCTATCAAAGTGTTCTAGTCGTGCCTTGTATACCATACCAAATGCGCCTGACCCAATGCGATATTTGTCGGAAAAATTCTCAGTTGCCAACTTGATATCATTAAGTCCAATCTTCAAGTGTTCCAAATTCTTCCACTGCAACATAGTGGACATTCAAAATACAACAACATACTTAAATAAATTATTGAATGAAAAAAGAATCACAATCTGTACTAATTGTGATGCTAATAGAATTAAGTTATACAACACTTTATTATCAGCCAATGGACTCCGTTAGCTTTGATATCAGTTACTGTTTTACTCTTTAGAATAATTTGTGATTTGTGACTAGTGTGTAGGTCCATGATAGTTGATTGTGTGATGTGGAGGTCGTCATCAATCTTTAAAATAACTTTAAAGGGTTTTTTTTTTTTTTTTTTTTTTTTTTTTTTTTAATTTTCTGTCCCCATGTCAATAAATTTATTAACGGTCATTAATCATTTTAGAGTGCCAGGGTTATGAATATGAGATATCATAAATGTCTGGTCTAATTTCTTCGTAACATGGATCAAATGTAAAAAGCCCCTAACCACTAGACGATTCGTATAATTTACTTTTTTGTTTATTAATTAACTATATATAAAGATGTAAATTACCCTCAGGTGATTGGATGATGTACTGTCAACTGCATTCCTTGGAAGTTCCTAAAATAATATTTGCAAAAGAATAGGAGATTAGTAGGTAAATATAAGAGTTATTATCACATAAAGTTGATAAGCATGGTTCTCATTATAATGCAGCTTTATCTCTGTGGTGAATGATACTGTATGACAAAAGATGTGTCCTGATGCTGCATTATGGTCTGCTGTTAAAGCTTTGGGACAGTAATTGGATAGGATAACTAGTATTGTCTGTTCTTTGTATGTCACTGGATGAGGATGTTCATTCCAGGTGTGACAACGATGTGTAAACTGTTATTGTTGATATTAATATAATGATTCGCACTTTGCACTAAAAAAAAAAAAAAAAAGTTGATAAGCAAGTTTATTTTCTTACCGGATTTTCATACATTAATTGAAGTTCCAATGCCTTCTCAAGTCTTTTAACAACCTGATCCATGTATGGACGATCTGCTCTTTCCTCTTTTATGCAGCAATATGCTGTTTCTGAGAAGATTTTTAATGCTTCTTGGTCCATCTGCTTTCGTAAATGTGGATCGATCATATCCTCCAAATGAGATTTAGCCGGTTGACTTAATAAACTCTCTCCCAACTCTTCATCCGGAAGAACTGCACTCCTTCCGCACAAGACTTCAAATAATAATACACCGAATGAATACACATCTGACTTGTGGGTCACCCCACCAGTCTTTTCGTATTTTGGGTCCATGTATTCATTTTTAATAATATCACGAGTAAGAAGAAGACGGTGCCTCCGAGCTACTGTATTTTTCAACGAAAGTTCAAAACAAGATAACTTGGGTTCCCATTTGTCATCTAGCAAAATATTCGAGCACCTGATGTTGCAATGTATGACACTAAAATCCCGTCCAGGATAATAATGGATGTAACTCAATGCCTTCGCAACACCAATGCATATCTTCAACCTTTGCATCCATGTGAGGGTCTGGTCACTCAGATATTTTTCCAGACTTTCGTTGGCCTCCTTTTTGTATATGATAAACTTATTGTTCTCTTCCTCATAAAACCCAATAAAAGACACCAGATTCTTATGTTTGAGATTGGAAAGCATCAAAATCTCCGTCCAAAACTTTTTACTGTTGTCTTTTACATGTTTAGTATAGAACCACTTTGCAGTAATATCAATGAACTGTTCAGAATGCAAGAGACGGCCTTTGTAAAGTCTTCCACTGCTATATTCTCTGATGATATTCTCTTTAGCATACGAGTTGGTTGCTGATGCTATATCTTCTAAGCTGATTCTAAAGTGAGAAGAATATTTGAGGGAAGACATTGTCTTTTTGCTGACATGGGATTCAACACGTGTAGATATGGAGGTCACTGATCCCTATATGTACCAAACAAGACAACATTACAAAGTGTGCAGATTCACAGGGTGAAACACTTCAGTGAGGTTAATTAATTACACAATAATAACAGTTACCAAAGAGAACAATGGTGACACCTAATGTATTTGAAAGGTTAGATGTTGGCATTTATTTATTTTTTATTTTTTTTACATTTTTTAATTTATTATTATTATTATTATTATTATTATTATTATTATCATTATTATTTTTTTTTTTTTTTTTTATTTATTTATTTTTTTTTTTTTTATAAAACCATCACTTCATTAGGAATCAAAGGATTTACAAGAAATTAGTGGGGAGCCGAGAAACAAGTTGGGCCCCCACTCCTCTAGCTATGGCAAAGCTAATTCTACTAAAAATATGATCGGCGTCACGTGCTCCAATGTCCTGAGTCAACGAGAATCTACGGATGCGTATTAGTAATGTCACCGCATCCTTCTCAAGCTCTCCCAAGGAAGAAAATGAGAAGGGGAGAAAACCATATCCTTTGTCCGCACATTTAGTCTCATACTTGGCCCGTTTGCGTTGTGCAGCTTCAACAACCGCACGTCCAGGAACAAAATCAGCCATGTTGGTTTGTGTCAAAGGAGAAGCCCCTGTCAAATCAACACATGTGTCTCGCCCATCATCCCAAGAATAGAGTAACACATCAGCAGGGCGTAAGTTTTTGTCCCTGTCTCCGCACAGCCCAATGTCAACTTCTTTACGAGCCGAGATCCCCGACCGAGAACATATATTGACAAGGGTATCACGTACTATATTATGTCGATGTTTAATTCCAATGATACCAGCACATGAGACCGCGTGATCTCCATAAGTGTCACCCGTAAAAACCCTGGAACAAGCTGAGCATGGCATTTGAGTAGAAAATAGGGGGATCCCCATCCGATAGCATAGCACACATCGGTAAGTTCTAGCGTTCATGGTCTGTCCCAACCCAGAAATCGGGACCACCCTAAGCCAGTCTGAAGTGTGGTCCTCATTTTGCGATCTCCACAAAGCCATTTGTCTAGTAGATAAGCAAAAGGTGGATTCGGCCATTTTGGCAACACGTGTGAAATATACATCTGCCAATTTCTTCATGAGTTTGGGCCAGCGATCTCACATGAGCTGCCTAAAAGGTCAGTTTCCATTTTTGCATTAAAAGCGTGCAAGGCCTCATCGAAGGAGGAACCAGAAGTTACGATGCCAGAATGTCGGAGGAGCCTAGCCTGTAAGCTAGTAGATTGGAGTCTAGATGCAAGGAAAGCATAGTTCAATACATCACCCGCAGCATATACACCAAGCCCCCCGAATTCAAAAGGTAGTGTGGCAAGTCTCCATTGCCAATCACCGAAACCAGGCCCAGAAGCAGTGATAATACGCTCTAGAGAAGAGCGAAGCGCCGCATCAAAGGAAATCTGAGCCCTCTCGAAGACCTGAGGGGGACACGTGCGCATAGAAAAATATAACTTGGAGATTCCAGCACATGCCCGAAGGAGTAGCAACTCACATTGGGGGTCATTAAGCTTAGCAACAGCATCCATAAGCTCAATGGTTTTAGCAACCCTCTTCATAACAAGCTCACTGCAAAACACAAGGTCCACACTGGCAGGTCCCCCCCAACAATTTAACACCATGTAAAGGCCGGGCAATATTTGGCGGGAAAACGCCTGCAAGCCTGCTTCTAGGGTCCTCCCTTGGCCAAAAGACGTCGGTTTTATCGACGTTGAGATGCAAACCATAATGGGGTCCATCCATCATAATAAGCTCCAAAACTTTTCCAACTGTTAGAGTATCGCCAATGATCATGCCATCGTCCAAATACCACGCTTGAAAGAGGAGACTAAATGAATCTCTTATCTTGCAAACCAATGGGTGTAGCACTAGTGCAAAGAGAAGAGGTCCAAGTGGATCACCTTGTTGTACTCCTTGGTGTGACCATAAAGTGTGTTCACCATAATATAATCTAGCTGGGCTGGAGTAGCAAAATTCAACCCAACGAGAAATGGCAGGGCAATGCAGGCGAACCTCTTGTAACATGACCTCCCGGTCAACCAAGTTGAAAGCGTTTTTTAAATCAACAAGTAGCATCGAAAGGCCTTCCTCACCACCGCGATCTTCAATAAACCTATTCACTGCATGGAGAATAGCCTCTCCTCCACCAGGTACCCCGACACCAAATTGGAGATCATTCAAATAGCTGTCTAAGGAGTGGCCAATCATAGAAGCACCAACTTTGGAGACTAAACGTCGCCAAACAGTCCCCACTGCAATGGGGCGGACACCCCCTCCGGGCTTGATCAGCGGTGTGAGGGGAGCACTAGCAGTGAACTCACCCAACCCCCTGGGACATTTACCACCAAGAAAAAGATTAACCACCTGGGTGATAGAATCGATTAACTCATCTGAAATGGCCACAGCCGCACCACTAAGGCAATCCGAGAGGTGTTGGGCGCGCAATCCGTCTCGACCACAAGAGGTACCACGGGGGAAGCTCTTGATCATATCAAGGACCATAGTAGTAGGTGCAATGAGGCTATGATGATCAATCGGTATATCCGGCAAAGAAGGAGCAGACTTGAAGGGGTGCTTAGCCTTAAGGTCCTCAAGGGTGGTATCATTATAAGGGGCAACACCTGAAGAAGAAAGAACCCTGACAGCAGCAGTATAATGGCCATCACAAACCTTCCTCTTGCATTGTTTGACATTACGCTCCCCCACGTCCAAGTTGTCATCATCAATATTAGACCATGCAGGGGAGGGCTCCGCTAAAACCTCTTTAACAAGCTGTAACGCACCACCAGGCATACCCCAAGAGCTAATGGCATTAGCGATATATTCTTGCTGGCGTTGGCGTTTAAGGGCCGACCTACACTCCATGTTACTCCTTGGGCGAAAGGTTTTCAGGAGACAAAGAGGCATGACTAATAGACTGACCCAACAAGAAATATCCTCAGGCGTGCAGATCACCTTATCCAGGGCTCCTTTCAGAACGCGAGCGAATCCCAAACGACACTTTGGAGGGATGGATTTGACAGTAGACAACCCCCTGGAAAGCAAGGTGTCAAGCAAGTGTAAATCAAAACCAAACTGCTTCTCCGAAGTCGAGTCCTTATCAAGAGCAAGCTGAACAGAAGAAGGAACTGGTGGCTTGGCGAGATCAAACAGCACGAACTTAACAACACCATTGCCACAATCGGGGGGTAACACACAATCAGATCCATGTCGACATTTAGAACGAAGGGAATGTGTCTTAAAGCACACCCCGCACAACCAAATACCCATACGCTTCAAAGTGACCTCAGCCGATTCAAAAATGGCAAGATTAGTAGTCAGGGAATGTTTAGTGGTAGGTAAAGCATCCTTATTGAAATGACGGTCACGAAGGTGAGTGATCAGCGAGGTTTTGGTGAGTCCATTTCCACAACCATCTTGAAAACCGTTAAAACCCGCAAAAGGGCAATGAAATCGCGTGATTGCCATAACAAAAGAAAACACTCTAATAATCCCGTCTACGAAATGGCAAAACACTTAAAAACAATAAAATCACAACAAGGCCCAACCGGCCCAAAGCAAAATACAAAATGCAATGTCCCTTTTTAATAAAACAAGCTTTGCCCAAAGTGGGGTCCACCAACTAAACCACAAGAACCAGCCACCACCAAACCGCTAGACCAATTAAAAAAAACAACAACACGCTATCAAAATGGGGCCCACCAAACAAATTGCAAAGACCTATTGAATCAACACGCTACACAAGCTACAAAAGTGTGGTCCCCTAAACAACCCGCTAGCCTTTCTTCTCCGTAGGAAAAAAAATGGAAATGGTACGCAGGCAACGGTAAAGGTACTTCTTCCCCACAGCCAAGTCACTACCACGACTCCAAACAAGGAGCTAAAATCAGCAGCAACCAACTACCACTAACTGATGCAACCCAACACCGATGCAACGGCTCAACGACGCACGACACCAAACAACGACACAGCAACCCCAAACGAGGAGCAAAAATCAGCAGCAACCAAGAGGATGATATGATCCAACACAGGGTTGAATCAATGGTGGGGAGAGGAACGAAGACGAAGAATAGGATCAAGGGGATCCTCCTGTCGCCATTATCGCCCACACACAAACACCTTATCTTTTAATTTGGAATTGTGACAACTTTGCCCACACACAAACGCCATTATCGCCATTATTATTATTATTATTATTATTATTATTATTATTATGACAACTTTGGACATATCTTTTAATTTGGAATTGTGAACTGATCGTGTCCATGTTGGCTTCATAGAGAATTTCAATCCTTTTTTTGTAAATAGGCTTAAGAGAGAAAGATGCAGAGAGAAACGATTGATAGATAATAGAATTTTTTATTTTGGAAGTCGGTATAAAATAGAAAATAGTATTAGTAAAAAATAATAATAAAGGAAAAGAAAGCGAAAAAGTGGTTGTGAAATGAGATGTGGCCACAGAAAAGGACTTATAGGTGCAAACCCAGTTAATCATTATATCAACCATAAAATTCAACAAAGCTTAATTTTGTTATGTTCTTGTGAAAATGTTTAGAACGGTTGTGGTTGAAGGTTTTTATTTATTTATTTATTTATTGTTGGTAACCATGGTTTCCGACCTTTTGGCTGACTAATCCACAGGGTTTGAACCCTTCGGCATACAGACTCAAACCAGGTAAAGCCCTCCTTTTTTAGGAGGCTGGCGTGGCCAGCCCTCCTTTTTTAGGAGGTTGGCGTGGCCACCTCAAGGTTGTTTGCACCTAGCAGGAATTGAACTTGAGACCTCACACATTTTAAAGTGATAATCACAAGCCCTTTTGCCACTAAGTCACCCCTTGAGTGGTTGTGGTTAAAGTATTCACATATATATTCTCAGGTTGTAAAGGTTGTATTTAATACTGAACATCCACCTCCTGAATATAACTACTTTCAACCAGTTAATGCAATGCAATTTTGAACATAAAAAAAATGTAATTATAACCAAGTTTTATAAGTGTTATGTTCATGTCACTCTGACATAAAAAGTTCACAAGAATGAAACACTATTGTAACTTTGAGTGGTTTTATAATCAAAATAAAGTTAGAAGGACTAAAATGTAACAAATCTCAAACTTGATGAATTTCACCTTTATATAACCCTTATTATTTAGCATGAATCCAATTAGGATTAATTTCATATATCACCCTACTGTCATGATTAATTTCATATATACCCAAAATGCAAGTATTT
The DNA here is from genome assembly GCA_030686995.1 of Artemisia argyi. Lineage (NCBI taxonomy): Eukaryota > Viridiplantae > Streptophyta > Magnoliopsida > Asterales > Asteraceae > Artemisia > Artemisia argyi. The sequence goes on along the minus strand of CM060687.1, from coordinate 196,642,906 downwards.
AATGCATAATGTACAATGCTTTTAATGCATGTTTGGGTATATATGAAATTTTCATGTAAAAGGAGGGGATATATGAAATTGCCCCTTTTTTGTATATTTTTTTCTACCAAACACATTTTTATACCTTGAAACCTAATCCAAAGGTTCACCCCCTCATAATAACGGGACATTAAACAGTTAAACTTTTAGTGACTATAGCAAGACTTAGAAGACATAATTACCTTTTCATGATTGGTTGATGTACCTCCAACTTCTACCGCAACTAATGAGTGTTCCTTTAACATCATAAATTCAATAATATATAAATCATTATAATCATTATCAAAAATAAATGTAGAATACTTATTGTGATAGAAAGATGAAAGAGATCGAAAAAACTATCATACAGTATTTTTATATGCCAACTGAAGTTCCAAAGCCTTTTCAAGTCTTGAGACAATCTCGAAGATATTTGGGCGTTGAGATCTTTCTTCATTCAAACAGTCATATATTGTCTTCGCGAAAACGTTTAATGATTGCTGATCCATTTGTTTCCATATAACCGGATCAATTATTTCATCTAGTATTTTATTTTTATAATGGAAAATGAACACCGGACCCAAATACTTATTATCCTGGTCGTCAATTATTGATCTCCTACCACACAATAGTTGAAACAATACTATCCCAAAGGAGTATATATCTGACTTATGGTTCACACTTTTAGTCTCAATATATGTTGGGTCTCCATACCCTTTCACATTAACAAGTCTATTAGTATGAAATGAATTGTGCCTTTGAGAAGCTTTAATCTTCATGGAACATTGAAAATCAGATAATTTGGGTTCCCAGTCATCATTTAATAGAACTCTGGCACTGGTAATGAGCCGGTGTATTACGCAGAAATCGCGTGGCTCGTCATAATGAATGTAGCTCAACGCATGCGCAATACCGACAGATATCTCCAATCTTCGCACCCATGTCAACATCATCGGGTCACTTAGATAGTGGCTGAGACTTCCCCTGGTCTCATACCTGGTAATGATGATTTTCTCATCATTATCATCACAAAACCCAACAAGAGAAACCACGTTTTTATGCTTGAGACTAGAAAGCATTGAAATCTCCATCCAAAACTCTTGTTCTACTCCAACCCGTTCTTTATTCCACCTCCGAGCACGGATATCAATCAACTCACCGGAACACAAGAGCTGTCCCTTGTATTTCTTATCAAACCTATCTTCTCCGATGACATTTTCTTCAGCGAAGTTGTTGGTGGCAGATAGGATATTTTCAAGGGGGACTCTGAGGTGAGAAAACTCATTCATTATCTGTAAAATAGTCAAGTATAAATGTGAGCTAGGAAAATGGGAGTATCATAATGCCTACAAAGTGTTTGAGAAATTCCTGAACCATGTCTAAGACATTTTAGGTCTAATTCTGCATATTCTTTAGAAGTTTAGCAAGTGATCAAGTGAATGGTCTTATTAAGATGAGTTGTTTTGGTTAGTGACTTCATGTTGAGATATAGTCTTGGTTAATGTAGTCAATATATTTTCTCCTAAGGTATTTTTAAAGCATTTGGTCCAGAATCAGATGGTTAATGTAGTCCATATTAGGCTATTACACGTTCTTTGTCTACCGATTGGATACTACGGATTGGAATTGTCTTGTTTGGTTCCCTCATTGCATTCAAAGACATGTTTTTGTCTTGTGGATAAGTTCATAAAGTGGTATTCAGGAGAAAAAAACTATGGCATTTGCTTTGTAACAGTAAATTGTTTAACGTTGCAATATACTTTTGTTTAGTGTTGATATTTAGTCATTTGATGTTTGAAGTTGCTTCCAGTGACATGTTTTTGTAGTTGTTGCAAGATACTTTATTTTACAATAGTGGCATTGGAGGATTTTTCAGGATATTGAAAGGAATGGAGAGACATTATTGAATGTTGAAACTTTAAAAGCCATGTTGCTGATTTTGAAAGGGAAGGACTCTCCTACTGTGGAAAGAAAATCTAGCAGTAAGATGCTGGTATTTGGTAATCTGAAATTGAGTGGATATGAAACTGGATTGCGGTAAGATTCTGATATTTAGTAATCTGAAATTTAGTGTATATTCAAGGGTTGACCAGTTTAATATCAAGATGAGTGTATATGAAATTGGAGAGCAGTGAGACACATGAATATGTTGGAAGGTATATTGGAGTACAAGGTATTAATGATAAAGACTGCTGGCACAAAAGAATACTGAGTTTGAGAAATTGTTAAAAGATTGCATAAGGTTCAAGGGTAGAATTGAAGGTGATAAAGTAGATTGGATTATTGGAATACTCAAGATAAGTTGATAAAGTGATATCCAGGAAAAACTATGGTATCCAAACTGTGAATGAAATTGCAGAGACCTGAGACACATGAGTATGTTGGAAAGATTTAGTCTAGGATGGTACTACTTCGTCTTGGTTATGACCAAGGAAATTATATATAGAAATTAAAAGTACGAAACATGTTCCTAAGGTATTATAGTCATTTTTATCCCTTTTACTTGGAACAAGCACAAGTAAGTATTCTACGAGTCTGACACGATATTGCATTCATATCTGTTGGAAAATTAGTGCACACGAGGGATTAGTTCACACCTGGTAATAGGTCAGGAGGTACGGAGTGTACACCCATTAGGTCCCTGTCTACCCTGACTCTAATAGTGGTTTGGAGTAACTCATCAGAACGTTCAATCCTTCATAGAGTTACTAATGCTAGCACTAAAGTTTGTACTGCTGGTAATAAGTTTGTACTGCTGGAGTCCTGTTGGGATAAGTATGTAACTGCTTGGACCTATTCAAGTGGCAGTTAAATCTACACTTATGACCACGTTTAATTCGTCATGTAAGCACTGTTTTTTGGATATAATGGGGATAATTATGAGGCGATTAATGGGCCTATTAATGCTCATAATTCCATTTGACTAGCCATGAGTATTTTCCTATATATTGGAAATCAATTATGCATGAGATAGTCACAGAAAACATATAACACTTATACGCGCAGGGTTATTGATTTGTGCCTAAATCAATACTTTGGTCTTATCCAAGTAGATATTCACGATACCCCGACAATAGGGTCGAATAGTTAACTTTGGAAAGTGATAACACGATTCTAAGTGATATCCGGTAACCATTCATTGGTACGTAGTTAGGTCATTGATTATCTTCACCTTGTTTCTAGGCTCACCACAACCAACAATCAAAGTAAACTTTTTGTGATAATCAATGGCTGATGCTGCTATGAAATACATGGCTTCAAACTTTGCCAAGCTTGACAAGTTTGAAGGGGTGGACTTCAGGAGATGGCAGAAGAAGATGCACTTCTTGCTTTCAAGCATAAGTGTGGTGTATGTTCTGAGCACACCAATTCCTGATGATGGTGATGATGCTACTGTGGAACAGATGTACTTCTTGCTTTCAATGGTATGTCTAATTCCCTTTGATATTTATCAAAATTTTAATCTTCAAAAGAACTATGGGATTCCTTGGATGCCAAATATATGGCTGAGGATGCATCAAGTAAGAAGTTTCTTGTAAGTAATTTCACAAATTATAAAATGACTAATTCAAGATCAGTTATGGAACAATACAATGAACTTCTTAGAATACTTGTAATGTTTACACAACACAAAATGAACATGGATGAGGCTATTTCAGTCTCTTGTATCATTGACAAACTCACTCCTTCTTGGAAAGATTTCAAGCATACCTTGAAACACAAGAAGGAAGAACTGACGCTTGTTCAGATGGGTAGTCATCTGCGTATTGAGGAATCCCTCAGGGCGCAGGATAATGACAAGCCAAAGAGTAGCAATGATACTGGTGCATCTGTTGTGAATATGGTGGAAGATAAAAATTCCACTAGGTATAACGACAACAAGGGCAAATGTAAACATCATGATAACACAAGGGCTGATCCTAACAAGAAGGCAACACCTACTTGTCGGAAATGTGGCAAATCTGGTCACATTAAAAGGGATCGCAAAGGTTTTAAGGTTGGTGGTAAAGCCAATGGTTCAGGCACTAGTGGTTCGGGGAGTGGCGGTTCTGCCAACTCACTCAAATGTCAGAATATGTTTAATAAATCTTTTCAGGTTTATTATGTTACATGTGTATCTGAATCTAACTATGTGCAGGAGGATGATGATGCTGCGTGGTTGGTTGACTCGGGACCAACTGTTCATGTATGTAAAGATAGAAGATGGTTCAAGACTTATGAGTCACTGAATGATGGTTTTATTTTTCACATGGGAAATGAGTCAACAACCTTGGTGCATGGTCATGGTTATGTAGATCTTAGTTTTAGTTCTAGAAAGATTGTAACATTGTTTAATGTTATTCATGTTCCTGATGATATAAGGAAAAACTTGGTTTCAAGTAGTGTTTTGAATAATCATGGATATAAACAAGTTATTGAATCTGATAAATTTATATTGTCTAAACATGGTGTGTTTATTGGTTTTGGCTATTTGTGTAATCAAATTTTCAGGCTTAATATTGTCACTGATATTGTTAATTCAGCCTCTATATCAACCTCTAAACTAAATAATTCTACCCTCTGGCATGCTAGACTTAGTCATGTACACTATAAAAGGATGCAAGATATGTCTAAGGATGGGTTAACCCCAACATTTGACATGGATAGTGAAAAGTGTAAAACTTGCATGTTGACCAGAATTACTAAGAAACCTTTTCAATGTGTAAAACATGAAACTGAGCTCTTGGAGCTTATACATAGTGACCTGTGTGATTTGCATGCCACTCCTTCTTTGGAGAATAAGAAGTACTTTGTGACATTTATTGAGGATGCTTCTAGGTTTTGTTATGTCTGTCTATTACATACTAAGGATGAAGCATTAGATAAATTTGATGTATTTAAAACCGAAGTTGAGTTGCAACTTGGGTCCCTAATCAAATATTAAGGACTAATATGAAGGAGATGGTTAATTCCATGTTGTCCTATTCAAGACTGAGTCAAGAGTTCTGGGGTGAAGCTATGTTAACAGCTTGTTATTTATTAAATAGGGTTCCCAACAAAAGTAACAAAGTTACTCCTTATGAACTTTGGACTAAAAAGAAACCCAATCTAAATTATCTCAGGGTATGGGGTTGTAGGGCTGTCGTAAGACTCCTTGATCCAAAGTTGAAAACTTTGGGTGAAAGAGACATTGAATGCATCTTTGTTGGATATGCTGAGCATTCCAAGGCTTTTAGATTCTATGTTATAGAACCAAATGAATCTGTTTCAATTAACTCAATAATTGAATCAAGGGATGCTATCTTTGATGAGAATAGATTCTCATCAGTCCCTAGACCAAGTCAGAGGATTAATAATGAAACTAATGACATTGGTGTATCAGAGGTCCCTGATGAAGTACTATCAAAGGTCCCTGATGAGGTGTTGGTTCAACAACCTCAGCCTGAGCTTAGAAAAGGCAAAAGGGTCAGGACTCCAAAGTCATTTGGACCTGAGTTTCAATTATATTTAATTAAAGGCAAACGGAATGAGGTCTCTAACCAATACTCCTATTGCTTCATTGTTGAGGATGATCCCAAAACATTTGAAGAAGCAATGAAGTCCCAGGATGTTGCTTTCTGGAAAGAAGCAATAAATGATGAGATTGACTCCATCATGGGCAACAACACTTGGTTGTTGGTTGATCTACCACCAGGTTGCAAACCTTTAGGTTACAAATGGATTTTCAAAAGGAAAATGAAGGTAGATGGAACTATTGAAAAGTTCAAGGCTAGACTAGTCATTCAAGGCTTTAAACAAAAGTCAGGAATAGACTACTTTGATACTTATGCCCCAGTGGCATTATAAGATTGTTGATTACTTTGGAATCAATTTACAATCTGATTATTCATCAGATGGATGTGAAGACAGCTTTCTTGAATAGTGAATTGGATGAGGAGGTTTATATGAACCAGTCTCAAGGCTTCATCTTGCCTGGCAATGAAAACAAGGTGTGTAAACTGATTAACTCCTTATATGGACCGAAACAAGCACCTAAGCAATGGCATCAAAAATTTGATGAAGTGGTTTTGTCTAGTGGTTATTTACTTAACCAGTATGACAAATGTGTTTATAGCAAATTTGATAAATCTGGTAAGGGAGTTATCATTTTCCTATATGTTGATGACATGTTGGTCTTTGGCACTAACAAAAATCAGGTTGACCTGACAAATGAATTTTTGTTATCAAGGTTCTCCATGAAGGACATTGGAGAGGCTGATGTTATCCTTGGTATAAGGATTAAACATGAAAGTAAAGGAATTTCTATCTCTCAATCTCATTATATTGAGAAGCTACTAAAGAATTGATTGTACTCCAATGAGTACTCCTATGGATACAACTGAGAAGCTCATGCCCAATACTAGCAAAGTTGTATCTCAACTTGAGTATTATAGGGTGATTGGCTGCCTGATGTATGCCATGACTTGTACTAGACCTGATATTGATATTGCTTTTGTAGTGGGCAAACTGAGCAGGTATACTAGTAATCCTAGTGCTCATCACTGATAAGCAGTTAAGAGGGTATTGAAGTACTTGAAGAGAACTATGGATTATAGTCTCTCATATACTGGTTATCCTTCAGTGTTAGAAGGATACACTGATGCAAGTTGTATCAGTAACACTAAAGACAATTCGTCTACCAATGACTGCTAGGTATTCCTACTTGGTGGAGGTGCAATTTCTTGGGCATCCGAGAAGCAAACTTGCATAACCGGTTCAATAATGGAATCTGAATTTGTGGCTTTAGCAGTTACTGGTAAAGAAGCTGAATGGTTGAAAAACTTGCTTCTTGAGATTCCTTTATCGCCTAAACCTGTAGCACCTATTTCTATCCGTTGTTATAGGGCAGCTACATTGGCAAAGGCTTATAGCCAGATGTAGAATGGGAAGTCTAGACACTTAGGTGTCAGGCATAGCATGATTCATGAGCTTATCATGAATGGGGTGGTATCTAAAGAGTTTGTTAAGTCTCAACAAAATTTAGCTGATCACTTGACGAAGGGTTTGGCTAGAGACTTGGTTTTAAAGTTTGTTAAAGGGATGGGTTTAAAGTCCAACTTAGTCACTGAATGCTAAGACACCCAACTCCCTCCTGAGGAAACTTGGGAGCTAAGTTCAATGTGGAAAGCTGAACATTTAGTGTACTGGAGAACATGTTTTACAATCATCAAAAGGTTGTGCTCGGAACCTGCTTGAAAGGAGGATGAAATCTTTACTTCTCAATGGTTAATTTCTTTGGAATAGTGCTTGGCAGAAGCATGAATAAAGAGGAACCACCTATGTAAATGTTGAAGTTTTCCCGCTTCAGGGAGCTTTGGACTTTTGGATCTTACAACATTTATGAATTGGATATAGACACATGACTTGTATAGTGTCAGGAGCGTTTAAGTGTTTGAAAATGTATGTGTATTTTATATTCAGGTATTCAAATGGGTTGAAGGGTTCAGTTCTTTGGAACACCCTGACTCTCGAATATTTGAACGTGTAATATACTAAGATGGAAATTCAATCCTCAGGATATTTTCATTTATGCATATGTTTTGTTTAACATTTAGTTTTCATGCAAAAGAAGTGAACTAAATTTGGGAAGGATTGTTGGAAAATTTAGTGCACTTGAGGGATTAGTTCACACCTGGTAATGGGTTAGGAGGTACAGAGTGTACACCCATTAGGTCCCTGTCTACCCTGACTCTAATAGTGGTTTGAAGTAACTCATCAGAAGGTTCAATCATTCATAGCGTTACTACTGCTAGTACTAAAGTTTGTACTGCCGGAGTGCTGTTGGGATAAGTATGAAACTACTTTGACCTATTCAAGTGGCAATTAAATCTGCACTTATGACCAAGTTTAATTGGTCATGTAACCACTATTTTTTGGCTATAATGGGATAATTATGAGGTAATTAATGGGCCTATTAATGCTCATACTTCCATTTGACTAGCCATGAGTATTTTCCTATATATTGGAAATCAATTATGCATGAGATAGTCACAGAAAACATATAACACTTATACGCGCAGGGTTATTGATTCGTGCCTAAATCAATACCAAACATTTGGTCTTATCCAAGTAGATATTCCTGATACCGAGTCAATAGGGTCGAATAGTTTACTTTGGAAAGTGATAACACGATTCCAAGTGATATCTGGTAACCATTCATTAGTACGTAGTTAGGTCATTGATTATCTTCACCCTATTTCTGGGCTCACCAAAACCAACACACACTAGGTATTTGAATTGGTATAAACAAACCGCTTATTTGAACTGTTTGATTCTGCTAAGTCTTTTTGAAACTGCTTGAATCTAGATGTATGGAAACGTGATGATTCTGCTTGTTGATTGCTGAATGAATATAGATGATTAGAGTTGTGCTTATTGAGTCAATTAAGTAAAAAAAATGGCTTGATTACGCTGATTGCTGATTGTTGATTAAATTAAGTTAGATTGATTACAGTTGTATTGATTGAATCGATTGGGTCACCAAGTATTAGAGAGGTGAAAGTGGTAGTGCATTAAAGACTAGTAAATCTGATTCGACAGAAACAATAAAGCTGGAACAAACAAACAAACACGCACGACTGGAACAAGCTTTCCAATAATCAGAAAATATTTGCTCAAAAAACTGATATCAAGTACATCATCCAACCATGTGCTCGGCTGGTTTATATAGGGAATAGAACAAGCTTTCCTAATCCTACTACAAGTCTAATTAAATAAGATAATCCTTATCTTAAAGCTAAAAATAAAGAATCCTAATTAGACTATACTTGTAATTGTCCCACTTGCTTGGTGACTCTTCATCTGCTCATTGGCTCGAGACAGAGTATTAGCCCAACATTCACCCCCCTAATTTCTGACTCGAGATAGGGAGATCTTCAACTCCGAGTAGCTCTTGCATCTCCTTGAACTTAATCCTTGCGAGAGCTTTCGTCAGAATATCAGCACGCTGCAAATCACCTCTTACAAATTCAACTTGTACTTGGCCTCTTTCAACACACTCTCGGATAAAATGATAACGTGTGTTTATATGCTTGCTTCTCCCGTGAAAGACTGGATTTTTCATAAGTGCAATAGCCGATTTGTTGTCAACAAATAAGACCACCACTCTTTCTTCCATTCCGGTTATTTCACTCAACAATCCATGTAACCATATCCCTTGACACGCGGCTGAAGTTGCAGCCATGAACTCGGCTTCACAAGACGAAAGAGCCACCGTGTTTTGCTTTTGTGAGCACCAAGTGATAGGTGATTTCCCTAGATAAAATACGTGCCCAGTTGTGCTTCGACCATCATCTTGGTCCATAGCATAACTACTATCACTAAACCCCACTAACTCCTTGGTTTGTTTTCCTACCAAGCAAGATTCACACAACTTGTTCTCTTGATGAATTATTGGAAAATTTTCAACCATGCCCTTCCTTGCCATTAATTCCATTGTCTCGAAATTAGTGTGACCCATCCTAGCATGCCATAACCAAGCATCATCTTCCATCTTTGCTTTTAGACACACCGGACTTCCAACTTGGAGCTTTATTTTGTAAAGTCTATTACTTGTTCTAGGAACCTTCATCAGAAGCTTGCCATCTGAGTCACGCATAGTAAGAAGATTACCTTTCATACGAATGTCACATCCGCCTTCGGTAGCTTGCCCAAGACTAATTATGTTGCTTTTTAGCTCGGGTAGGTAATAGACTCCAGTGATCAACCGTTGCTCACCCGTTTTCCCTTCAATGATTATCGAACCCTTCCCTTTTATCTCGATGTAGGAGTTATCACCAAACTTCACTCTGCCGGAGATATTCTCATTCAACTCCGAAAAATATTCTCGGATCCCCGTCATGTGATTACTTGCTCCATTATCCAAATACCAAGTGTCTTCCTCGTTTGGCTTAGTATTCAATTGGTTTGGGATAATCTTTTCTTCATTCAAGAAAACTACTTGAACGCTTTTCATCATAAAAAGTGTCGGGTCATCATCATCCTCCGTTTTCAAAAGGTTTGCTTCATGCTTTTTCTTTTGTTCACGGCGTTCGGGGCAATTAGAAGCAAAGTGACCATATTCATCACATCTGAAGCATTGAATCTTTGAAAGGTTTCGACTTTTGTTCTTCTTTTGATCCGTATTGCTCCCGGAGTTGTTTTGGTTTCCACGGTTGTGGTTATTAGCTTGACCACTACCACGAGATTTGTTTTGAGAGGAAAAGTTTTGACCTTTTCCGTTGCCACCAGAGAAGTTCCTTCCTCGACCTTTCTCAGCCTTGTTCTTATCATATCTTTCAGCCCTTCCGAACATCAACTTGCCTTGATCTTCAGAAGTGGTGTCAACACCCTTCATTCTTCCTTCAAAAGCTTTCAACCTTCCAATAGCTTCTTGAAAAGACATAGTATTCAAGTCAGCAAATTGTTCTATTGAGGCAACAATTGCAACAAACTTATCCGGAACGGATGCAAGCAGCTTCTTAACAAGTTTCTTGTCTTCATAAACTGTTCCCAAGCTGTTGACTTCAGTTACAATTTTGCCCATCCTAGCCGCGAAGTCATCGACTGATTCGTTGACTTTCATCTTTAGGGATTCGAATTCCGTCTCCAAGGTTTGCAACCTTGCTTCACGAACCCGATCAACACCCACATACCTGGTCTTTAAAGCTTCCCAGATTTCTTTGGCTGTGTTGAATTGTGAAACTTGAAAAACAAGTTCTTCTGGAATCGCCTGGAAAAGTAACGCCACTGCCATGTGATCTTGCTTATCAACGACTTGTGTTCCTTCCTTTGGTTCCAATGCATCGAGTATTCCATGGACTCGGAATACCGCTTTAACTCTTATTGCCCATATGTTATAGTTTGTGCTTGTTAACATTGGACATTGAAGAGCCGTTTTAGAATGTTCGACAGGAGGTGGTTGACTTGATTCGCCTTGCACCATCCTTCTTGTACGCCTTCTGTAAGTTGCAGGTGTCGATTGTCCTTCTTCCAGCCCTAGGTTCTAGGGGTCGAGTGATTTACTTCCTGCCCAAGTAAACCAAGTCGATAGCAATCCTTCCTGCCCTAGTAACCCTTATCGATCAGAACCTTGGTAGCCTTGGTAAGACTAGTCGATCAGAATCCTGATAAGACTAGTCGATCAGAACCTTGGTAACCCTAGTCGATTACCACCTTGATTAACCCTAGTCGATTACCACCTTGATAACCTAGCTCTCGATACCAAATAAAGACTAGTAAATCTGATTCGACAGAAACAATAAAGCTGGAACAAACAAACAAACACGCACGACTGGAACAAGCTTTCCAATAATCAGAAAATATTTGCTCAAAAAACTGATATCAAGTACATCATCCAACCATGTGCTCGGCTGGTTTATATAGGGAATAGAACAAGCTTTCCTAATCCTACTACAAGTCTAATTAAATAAGATAATCCTTATCTTAAAGCTAAAAATAAAGAATCCTAATTAGACTATACTTGTAATTGTCCCACTTGCTTGGTGACTCTTCATCTGCTCATTGGCTCGAGACAGAGTATTAGCCCAACATGCATAATGTAACAGATGATACTAGAGTGTTCAATGACACTATATATATGGTAAACTTACACATAATCTTATGTGATCTCATATGCCGCACTGATATTGTGCACAATGTATGTTGAGACTCTTTTACTTTTATCCCAAAGGATTCAATCTTGGTGACTAAATATGTGACATGGTGACTAATTATGGCTTCGTATATATGAACTTTTTGTCATAGTGCATGATGTAACAGACGATATACTATTGATAATAAGCAATTATAATTCTATTCCAGGTTGATGATTTGTCCATCCCATTTAACTGTATATACTTAAGTTATATTCATCACATAAAGTCATAGGCCAAATTGTCTTATCATAGATTGATGAATTTGAAATTGAGGAACTTGAATATAAAACTGTTGAGGAAGATCAAGAGCTTGTATAAGTTCGATCTCTATGGAACTCATTTATGAATGCTTTTTTCTTTTACCATCTTATCTTGTAGCGAAATATCAAAATGTGTTAGAGTTTGAGTAATCTTTCTATAGACTTTTTGAAATCAAATGATTATGCTATTTGCTGCATTCATTCCAGTTCTTATATAATACTCATTATTGTTTCAGGCACAAGATGATTTTTCCAAAGCGTATGAGAAGGACCAATTGAAGGACTATATACGAAACCCTTAAAAAGTGGCAAGGTAATGTCTCAAAGCAGATCAATAGTCCCAAAAAAAGTCAACTAATAACTGCTTATATAATACAGTGAAAGAATACATGCTGAAATTAGAAGGTTGTTACCCATTTGATCCGTATCATTGTTGTTTCAACTTTCAAAGCAGATCAGCAATCCCAAAAGGTTGTTACCCACTACTTGAATACAATGTTGATAAGGAATTTGGGTGCGTATTGAGTTTAGATTTCATACGTTATTACGCTGAGTATTCTTTTATGAAACTAATACGAGTCTTATGTTTTCAGTTTATGTCTCTGTTAGGCGGAATAAAGAGGCCAAGGGATCATATTAAATAAGTATACTGACAAAACTGAAGGCTAAGATAACCAAGGTCAAAAGGATTGTTATGGGTGATATTGAGAAGGTAGTTGTTTTGTTTTCGTGATGTTTCGTTTATTGGCCATCATTTAGCTACCTTTTTCGTCTTTTTAACATGTCAGTTTTTGGTGTTTCATGGTGCTTATGGGATATTAATGTTGCTTATATTGGCTGAGGTTACTAGGTATGTTGTGTTTAATCTCTAACATTAACTTCAATGTGTGTCAGGCTGGGTTGACTAGAAATAAATTTTTGTCCAAGAAAAACTGATAGTCGAATATGTTTATATTGGCTGAGGTTACTAGGTATGATGTGTTTAATCTCTAATTTCTCTTTTTAGAAAAAGGATTTAGAAAGTTTTATTCACTAAAAATACACTGTGGGTGACTATCTAGTTTTAACCAGTGACTTAATTGACCTTTTTTCTTATCATTTATTCATTTTTTTTTTATCATCACATAGAGACAAACCATAACCTGGACTGACAAATTTACAAGTAAATGGGTCGAACCCGTATAAGGGAAGTTGCTTCTCTTCCAGTCAATTTTTCATAAGTTTGTTAATATTTGTGGTTTTCTTTCGTAGATAATTTTGAAATGGGAAAATACTTAGGAGAATAGAGTCCCTAAAACTTTAAGTTTTGAGGTTAAAGACACAAACAAAAAGGGGATGGACAACTCATATGTATTTTACATGTAATTTTGAAGAAAATTACTTTTGATCTACAACTTGGACAAGCTATGGTGCAAGGCCACCTTGTGTTCATCATAATGAACTTGCTAAACTACAGGTAGATTTTATAACTATACTAATTTTAAATTTTTTTATTTTACTTTGTAAATTAGCAATCCCCTGGTTTCTAATCTTTATTATATACCAGGGACACTCCCTCAGTTTCATATAAAGGTTTGCTGGACGTCCTATCAAAATTTTGGTTGGATGGTCATAGTTCACGAATGTTTGCAGACATCAACAAGTACTTTTACTATACTACTTTTCATTTTTTCAATGTTTTGAAACCCAGTTCAACCCCTCTGGTTCGACCGGCCGAATTGGTTCCGGCTTAGATAACGGGTCAAAAGAAACCGGTTTTTAAGAATTCAAGATTCAGTGTGACCCGCTGTGTTTTACCTGTTTCTATAATTCCGGCTGGGCTTGCATAGTTGCATTAAATCTTTTATATGTGGACAGCAGAAAGATGGGCTGTTTGGACAGGCTTATATGCTGTTTAAACAGCTTTACATGGCTATTTGGAAGCAAGTTTTTGGAGCAATTACATACTCTTTTTTTTAAAAGCAATTACATATTTGTATTTTGTATGTTGTTTTTTAGCGGCAATAATTACAGCTTTTAGATGCTGTTCTGACACAGTGTTTTACAACAACCTTGTTTTTTTTTCCCAGCAATTACATGTTTATATGCTGTTTTTTTTTACAGCGATTGGCAATTAGCTACTTTTAAAGGTTTGTATGCTGTTTGGACATCAGAAAGTTGGATGTGTGGACATGTATATATGCTTTAATCTTAGAATAGTTCCTAAGAGTTAAAACTCTAAATGAGATTATAAGTGTGTTAAACGCAGCATGGGCATGATATTATACTCTTTGATTCAGGATATTCTCCGCAAGTCCAATGGTCTAATTGTGAAAGTGATCAGAGCCTAATAAGGTACTAGAAGTTTTATAGGGTCTAGCTAAACTGTACGCTGATAGAGTCAAGTTGTATGCATTCAAACAAATAGATAGTAGTACTTATTATTATAGTATGATGGAAGAGGAAGAACCATCTTACCTCATTCTGATGCTCGAGTTGAAGTTCCAACGCTTTCTCAAGTCTTGTGACAATCTCATCAATATTTGGGCGCTGAGATTGTTCTTCATTCAAGCAGGAATACGCCGTTTCAGCGAAAACGTTGAGCGACTGTGGATCAATTTGTTTCTGTAGATCCCAATTAATTATCTCATTTAGTTTTTCCTCTCTATAATGGAGAATGGCTGATGGAGCCAAATACTTATTACCCTCGTCGGTGATTATTGATTTCCTACCACACAGTAGTTCAAACATTACTATCCCAAAGGAGTAGATATCTGACTTGTGGCTTACATTGTTAGTCTCTATATATGTTGGGTCTGTATACCCCTCAATATCCCAAACTTTATTAACATGGAATGAATGATGCCTCCCAGATGCTTCAATCTTCATGGAAAGTCTAAATTCAGATAACTTGGGTTCAAAGTTATCATTAATTAGAACTGTCTCACTGTCGATGTTTCTATGTACAACGCTAAAATCGCGGTGCTCGTCATAATGAATGTAGCTCAATGCATGTGCAAGGCCGACACATATCTCCAATCTTCGCACCCATGTCAACATCATCGTATATTCTAAATAGTTATCAAGACTAAACATAGTCTCAAGCTTGATAATGATGATCTTCTCATCATTCTCATCACAAAAACCAACAAGAGAAACCACATTTTTATGCTTGAGACTAGATAGCATGGTAATCTCCATCCAAAACTGTTCTTCTTTTTCATCCCATTCTTTATTCCACCTCTGAGCATGGATTTTAATCAACTCACCGGACCACAAGAGCTGTCCCTCATAATGATTACCAGATCCACCTCCGCCTCTGAAATTTTCTTCATCAAAGTTGTTGGTGGCGGAGAGTATATTTTCAAGGGGGATTTTTAAGTGAGCAAAGTCGTCATGATTGATTGAAGACATTATGTTTCTGTTGTATCAAAGGGAGTTTTGGTTACAAAAGGAAGTGAAGGAGGAAAAGAGGTTATTTAGTTAAAAACAAAGAGTAGTACCAACTAATGCGTGTATGAATTATGTATATAGGCAACCTACACCGACCGTCCTATTTTCGTAAATTCTATTAGAAGATCTAGAAATTTTAGTATGGCTATTGTAATATATTTATATGACTTTTTTATTTTAACAATTCTAGCTCCATTACAACAATTGATAATAATGTTAGACACATATTATTGAACACTTGAATGAGTTATTTATTGAGATTTATAAGTAATCAAGTTGTTATTCAAATTACTTTGTATGTCTTGCATCTCTATGTAAATCGAAAGAATGCCATTAGCCAAATAAAGACTTTTTAATATGTTTTCCAAAAAAAAAAAAAAAAAAAAAAAAAAAAAAAAAAAATCTTATATTTTACCTTATTTGTGTTAGATGATGTGGGAATTGATACCCTGGATTCGACACCAACAAAAGTCGTCTCGGGAATTGATACCCTAGATTCGACACCAACAAAAGTCGTTTCGGGAATTGATACCCTGGATTCGACACCAACAAAAGTCGTCTCGGGAATTTATACCCTGGATTCGACACCAACAAAAGTCGTCTCGGGAATTGATACCCTGGATTCGACACTAAAAAAACAAAAACAAAAACAAACAATTAAATAAACAAAAACATAAAACTACTAAACACAGTGTTGTCTTCCTTCCTAGGTTCGAATCACAACTTGTTCACTTATTAGCCCAATTGAATAAATGTCCTACACCCTTATATACATTTTATTCTCAAAACAATGAGAATAAAATATACTTCTTCGTCTCTGGCTTCTTTTGAACCGACAGGAACCAAGTGAATGTTTTATTTCATTGCTTGCTCAACCTAGCAGCCACCAAAGTGGACCGAATATTGGATATAAAGTTTTGCACTTTTTGTGCTAGCTTCGAGCTAAGCGGCACACAAGGACTTATTTTGTGAAAAAGATGACGTCGGTTAATGTTTAAAGGGAGCCCTCCGAACCTCCGGCGTGTAGCCGGCGGCCGGAGGCGGCGGCGGAAGAGTTTAGATTTAGGGTTAGAGATTTAGGATCGTATGGCTGATACTATGTAAGATAATGGAAAACCCGTAGGCAATACTTTATTAATGACCATTATTTATAATGGTGAAACCCTAATACCCTAAACACACAAATCGGGCTTGGGCTTATACTTATCCTTTAACAGTTATTCGTATTTTAGTTTTACTTTTCTCATATCTGCAACACTTTAATAGTTCCAAATTCAGATTTGCTGGTAAAATGGTCCCAAAAACAAACTTCAAGCTGAAACAAAACAGGTTAAGATATTTAAGTTATTGATGCCACGAGTGTATGACTTTTCGTTTTTTAATATCATAACACAATTAAAACTATTTATTTTTTCTTCATTTTGTTACATTGTCTTTTCACCTAAGGATCATGAAAATGACATATCATACGTGCATTAATTCTTATAGCCAGTGTCGAAATACCACCTATTTATCATGTTTATTAAATTGTTTGTTCTAGGGAAAAATAATCACACAACATAGACCATCAATACAATTTTGTGGAAACTGAGACTTCATTCGAACCTTAATTAATTTTGGTTGTTAGACAATCTTGTTTTTCCTAATATCTTTTTCGTTAGAAAAGTTTAGATGATTTTCTTTGTGCGTATGATGGAAGTACAATTTGGTACTTACTATGGTGTCTCAAGAGTAAAATTGCTAAAACAATCACTTTAGGCGTTTAAATTTGAAAGACCTCTAGTTTTTATATCTCTTGTATATAGTTAGGCCTCCGATTTTCAGAAACTTGCTATTTTCGGAACTCATGTATATATCGTTAAGTTTTGTGGCTATGTAGACCTCACATTTTTGCTTCTCAAAACCTTTATGTTATCAAATAGAAGCCAACTATAAAAGTATATATCTTTAGTTTTCTATAAAATAAAGTATTAAAATAAAAATGTTTTGGGTGAAAATGCCTCATTTCTGATTCGCTTTAGGCCTCCGCGAGGCTTGAGACGCTCATGGGTA
The DNA here is from genome assembly GCA_030686995.1 of Artemisia argyi. Taxonomy (NCBI): domain Eukaryota; kingdom Viridiplantae; phylum Streptophyta; class Magnoliopsida; order Asterales; family Asteraceae; genus Artemisia; species Artemisia argyi. Next base: position 196,625,490 of record CM060687.1, on the reverse strand, counting down.
GTTAATATACCAATTCTACAAAATTGCTTGCTAAATTAGTATACTATGGGAATATATAGTTCAAAAGTATTAATTTCACTTCATGCATAAAAGCTTTGCAGGTTTTACTGCGTATGAAATTAAGTTGGAAGAAATGAACATGTGAACAAATTTGGTAAACGTACATTTGTTCGCAACTTAGTATTCATAAATTTTAATTGTGTTAGGCCACTAATAATAAGTAATAGACCTGTGTTACGATACCCGACTTGTAATAAAATATTATCATCCATTATTATATTTTGTCTTTATGCAGGGCCGTCAAATGAATTTGAAGGCTCCGGACAAAAATTAAAAAGAGGTTCCATCAAAACTAAAAAAATTAATAAATGTAGGCATAAAATGTGTTTATTTATAACAATTTTAATAATAGGCCTCTTAATGACGATTTATTTATTGTGGCAAGATCAGTTGTATTTAACTAATGAGATTTACAAAGAAGAGGTATTTGGATATATAGCATAAGTAAACAAAGTGAGGCCCTTTAGATTGTGGGGACCTGTGTAACCGCACTACTTGCACAACCTCTTCGTCGCCACTGTTTATGGGCACTTCAACGTTGACAAAAGAATACAACGAGGCTTGTGCCCAATGGTATCATATGTTGCGTGAGAAGCTCTTAAACGTTGTGGATAGTTCTGTTTAAGATATGTAAGATAGATTTATGGTGTAAATTTTGTGGATATGTGAGATATATTTGTGGTGCAAATGTTGCGGGATATTTAAAATTGATACATTTGTATGTAAAGTTTTTTTTTTATTTTTTTTTTTATGTAAGTTATGCATGGATATGAAGTATTATAAGCACATATATCAAGTACACATTAATTATAAGCACAATTGAGCGGCCTTCAATATACCAGAAGAATCACTTAATAAAATAAGGATTATGCTAACCAATGCCCACTAGCGGAGGTTAAAGTGTAATTAATGAATACGAACTTTCTTAATTAACCAAAAAATGCATTAAAAACACATTAAATAAACTTGTAAATTACTATATTTGAACATGATTTTCACTTAAATAAATTAAAATATTTCTTTTATAAATAGATCCTTGCCCAGTGGGCAGAGGTTAGCAAAACCTGGGGTTGGTGGTGATAGTTAATCAAGATGTACGTGGATTTTGTTACATCTTGTCTAATTGCAAAATGAGCCGGAGATTATGACATTAACTACAACATGATCAACCATGATATATATATGATAATCATGTTCTACGTTTACAACATGATCAACCTTATAAGTTTTTGCTTCATATGTAGCCTCATAAGGTTGAAGCTGTCATGCATGATTATAAACTAAAACATAAAAACTATCTCCCTCGTGTAATAAGTGTTCCCACACATTTAGAAAAAAATTGAACTTTTTCACTTTTATCCAATAAAATCTCAATTTACTCCTTAGAAGTTTCTAGATTGGTTGAAATTTAGTATTAAACACTTATTATGAGGCACACCAAAATAGCAAGGTGAACACTTATTATGAGACCGGGAGAGTATAACATGCCAAAAACATGAGATATGAGAAATGATTTCTTTTTGGGCAAATAACTAGAATTTTCTTGAATTGAGGTATCAACATAAATTAGATACCACAAAAGTACAAGCTCATGAAGTGAGATTATGTCATAGATCTTTCATTTCAAAATTTTACTAGAATTGCACTCAATTACAGCAGCACATTTGCTAAAAAAAAAAAAGCTCTGTTACATTTAATCAAACACTAGGGTGGGTTGCGTATGAATGTGAGAAAGGGAAAAAGTCAGTGGCAATGCAAAAACATGTGTACAGATCTTCTTAATGTGTTGTTAATTACTTAATTAATGCAAGTTTTAAATATTGTACCCAGCTAGCAATGGAATATTATCAATTTATTTAAAAGTATCAATTGTGGATACCCCTATATAATATTCACAAGAGAACCAAGTTATTCCCTAGACATGTTAAAAGTTTCAATGTTTTATTTAATTGATCATAGACCTTGTTTACTTGATTATAAAATTATAACCGTTTATCACGTTCATTAAAAAATACAATTTTTTCATTATTAAAAATTCATAGATGTTTGGTCATGATAAAACATGGCATTGAAAAGTTTTTGGTTCAGTTATTAAAATTCATAGATGCATGTTTATAAAAGCTCGCAGAGTTTTATTTCAAAATGGTTAGAAGAGCAAGGGTAGAATTTCTCCGTATTCAAAATTCAAGGGTGCAAAGTGGATGAGCCTAAACCTGCTAGGGCTTAATTCCTCTCTTTTCCCTGGTTGTAATCGCATAAATGAGCAAGTTTGCTCTCATGCATGAAAAATGGTGATTTTTAGATCTTTTACACGGAAGCAAACTCTTTCTAAGGTCTTCATTCCAAATTCTATCATTATTATCACCATTAGAATTGTCAAGATTGTATATATATGTTAAACAGGCAACATTATATCAATCTTATTATTACACCCTATTTTCTCTAAAATATTTTTGTTTTCATAAACCATGTACCATAAGAATCACTTGATAAAATCATGGGGTTGATGGTGATACTTAAAAAAATATTCAAGATGTGGGTTTTGTAACATTTTGTCTAACTGCAAAATGAGCTGGAGATTGTGACATTAAGTACAACATGACCAACCATGATGTATATATGATAATCATTTTCTACGATTATATTTAAAAAATAAAAAGACTATAAGACACGATCAATATTCAACACTAATAAATTATAAGATGCAAGCTGGCATCCAATGTAAACTATCGCATGTTAGCTTATTCTATTAATCTTTATAATACTTGCAATCTTTACCGTTTAAACGTTGACAATAAAGCTGGGATTATCGATGTAAAAATTATGCTAGTTAATAGCCAATGAGAATATGCCTCAAAGCTCGATTCATACCTATTTCTTATCGTTTAATAATTTTTTTTAAAAGAGTTTCTAATTATAATTTTTCTAATAATCAGAAAAAGTCTAGCGGATAGCAAACCCAAGGTTTTTCGAAACCCAACAACTCTATAAAACTAAACCACTAGTACTATGTTATTATAGATTGTTTTGCTTTATATTGTAGCCTCACAAGGTTGAAGTTGTCATGATTAGAACCCAAAACCCCTTTTGGTGAATTATACTCGCAACACTTAGCCACCTATTCTCCAAGTGTATAGTCTTTGTAACAACAAATCCAAACGATCTCCGTCGTGTAATAAGTGTTCACACACATTAAACTTTTTCACGTTTATCCAATAAAATCTCACTTTTACTTTTTAGAAGTTTGTGGATCGGTTGAAATTTGGTATTAGACGCTTATCATGAGACACCAAAACAATAAGATGAACGCTTATTATGAAACCGAAGGAGTTTTACATTTACCAAAAACTTGAGAAATGATCACTGATTTCTTTTTGGGAAAATAACAAGAATTTTCTTGAATTGAGGTATCAACATAAACTAGATAGCACAAAAGTATAAGCTCGTGAAGTGAGATTTTGTCTTAGATCTTTCATTTTCAAAAACTTACTAGAATTGTACTCAATTATAACATCACATTGGCTAAAAAGGCTCTGTTACATTTAGCCAAAGACTAGGATGGGTTGCGTATGAATGTGAGAAAGGGAAAGAGTCAGAGGCAATACAAAAACACGTGAATAGATTTTTCTAATCTGTTGTTAATTACTTAATTAATATTAAAATATTGGTCAGCTAACAATGGAATATTATTATTTATATTATTTTTTTTAGAACGGCATCACATTTGAAATCCAACCTTCGAGTTAAACCTTCAAACGGGCAGGCCCCGGGACCCAAACCACTAGTAGAGATCCGCAAAGGGAAACCCCTAGAACTTACGGCTTCGCACTAAGAGGAAAATCCGGATTTTCTTTGTCACTTGCGAGACTCGAACCCGGGTAAAACCCTCCCCAAGCTCCAGAAGAAACTCAGGTGACCACCTGAGCAATGAAATATTATTAATTAGTCATCTCGCGGGTGTCATTAGTTAGATGCTAATTTGTTTTTCAAATTAATTGTTCAGACCTACCTCTTCTTTTGTGATTCTTGAAAGAATATGAAATGTGTATCGAGACACTTGATATCTTATAAAGTCAGTTATTTGAAAGTTTCAATTGTGTCTACCTGAGTAATATTCCCTGGACATGTTAAAGTCTCAGTGTTGTATTTAATTGATCGTAGACCTAGTTTACTTGATTATAAAAGTATAAGCGTTTATCATGAATTCATTAAAAAGTACATCAAAACTCGTCAGCATACATGTCATCCATCAATTTTTTCATTATTAAAATTCATAGATGCTTGTCATGATAAAACATGGCATTTAAAAGTTTTTGGTTCAATTATGTTGATTCCTTCATGATTTATTTTTTCTTCCCAAAGTCTATAGATTCAGTAACATTTTTTTCAAGTCAGTTTGTATGATAGTCGTTGAGTTTACTGAACCCTCCTTGCGTACTCCAACAAAAGATCGATCGCAACATGGAGCTCATCTCTTAACACTCACTTTGACAAGAAACATTATAGGCTTGATCACCGTTAGATTATTATGATTACATAATATATTGAATCAAATGTGAAAATGGCAACATGTAATTGATTGTAAGACTTGCAACCAATTTAGGACGTTAGCCTTATACATAGGGGGGTTTAATAATATCTACCGCAAATAAATTTCAGCAGTGCTAGTAGTAATGAAAGGTGTCTAATAAAGTTCCTTTTAACTATAGTGAGACCAAATGTAATTCTGTAACAAAGAATTCCATCTTCAGCCAAAGAAAATGTGACCAAAAGCATGTGCACTTCTGGTAATCTACCCTTTGATTTAACATTCCATAACCATCATTGCTCTAGAAAAAAGTTGAGATTAGCAACGTAAAACAGGGTTGTGCAACAGCTTAACACGGGTTATGGCTAAAACAGGTTTTGTACAGGTCAACCTGAAAAGAATTTTTTTCTGTCAACATTTAAACCTTTTGATTGAACATTAGTACATCGATAATTTCAATTTTATTCATAAAATATTTATGAAGTTTGATGCAATACAATTTGGAAGACTTTCGACCAATTGCAGCCCAATTTGTTTTCAGCAGCTTTTTTAATTTACCAGTTTGGCCCATTAAAGAGAATGCATAACACAGATAATATAAATTTATATTTGCCAGGAGATTACCTAAACCATAACTGTCACTGAAAGAACATGAGGTGGTTAACCAGCAATAACATCATAGCAACGACTTCAAAGTGTGGGGTGATCAAGAAAATAATCTCCAGAATATGGTATACTTTCGCTTGGTGCATCCTACAAAGTAGAAAGAATCTCAACCTACAGTATGAATGTTGGATTTCTAATACAATATCGTCAACAAAATGCGTGCAATGATGTGAAATTAAGCACCATCTACTAGTGTGGCAATTAGAATTATTTACTTATATATTGGATCTTCAGGTTATGTTTTATATCTAATACGTAAAATTAAAAGATCATCTAAACAGGAAAGAGATCAAACATGTCGAAGGTCACCCAAAATGTACTTTAATGCATAAAATGATATATATTTCGGGTCAGCCATTAGCTTTTTTAACCAGAACCCGCCCATTTTGATACCTCTACAGTTTTACTCCTAAATCTTTTAGAGTCTTCATACATGCTCATATACATCTTGCCACATCTACAGAATAATTATCAGGAATACCTGAGATGTTACTAATATGCGATTCAGTGAGTCAGCAACAACTTTAGGTTCGCACATATTACTTACTCTCGCTGCAAGGTTATCCTAAAAGGAATGGAGATACACCTTCACCTCCGACTGGAACCAATGAATTTGCCGGTGCGAGCACTCTCCAAAACTTTAATTACCTCCGTTCTCAACTAGCAGCAAGACATTATTGTGGTTACCTCGTGTATTTTTTCCCCCAAAATCAGTCTCTTCCTCACGATAGGCAAGCCACCTTTCATAAACTGCAGGCCATGTTGATTCCAAAACAAATTTGGCCACATCATCATTGTTAGTATTGGAGCAAAGACTCTCACTATGAAGAGCATATGCTCTGTTTGAATGAACTGTTTGACAACTCCACCTTGTAAAACTCAAACCACCGCAGAAAAGGAATCACCATATTATAGTCTACTTAATACTTATGTCAATATAAAGCGAATAAACCTTCATTGAAATATAAAAGAAAATGTCTTACCCAACATAAAGACGATCATTGGCAACATCAAAGTAGAAAATCTATCCCCCAATTCTAGTTGGTACATTCTATTTCGTCTCCCTGTAGTAGTAAATCTTCGCAAAATAACACTCCAACCATCTATCCCCCAATTCTTATTCAACTTATCTTAATCTAAGTACTAAAGCTAGACCACTCGACTAATGGTGCACGTATGCTTCACAATTATGGAAGACAAGTCCAAAACACAATCACATTTAAAAGTGTCATAATCTTACCACCAGCTAGTTAAAATAAACACACTCAGAATACCACAATATAATCATAGAGTTGGCATGTCTATGAGCATTCAAAAATTACCATCTCCTTTTTTTTCTTCTCTGAAATGGTGAATATTATTATAACTCAAAACACTTATAATGTTACAATCATTCTTAGACAAGAACATGGACATGTCCCATGTGGAGTCTTATACCTCAGAGATTACATACGGCAGACAAATAGAAAAAACAAGCTGTATTCATTCACCATTCATCTAGTCTAGTTCCCTAGCAGTGTACTAGAGGAACCAGCCCTAGGCAACCATGGAGAAACCTTACATCTTGACTACATTTCCCTCTTACAAACACCCTACCTAAGTGCACCAATAGCCCATACCAGTAACACTTAGAGGCTCTTGTAGAGGGCTTCATCAAAATGTAAGTAACACTCCTGTTCCATTGGGGATCCACAGTCAAAGAGCTACATTTCCAATTAAATGGCATCACTCACATGACTGGACTTACCCAAGGATACATCCCACCTAGACTACATTTCCCATTTGATGGCCTCTTAGTACCAATGCAGCTACCTCCTCACATAAGTATTTCAGAAGCCAACAAACAGGCATCATCTATAAAAGTAACTATGCAGAAGGCCAATCCTATAAAAGTGATATAACATCATCCACTGTTTACAAGAGAGGTCTGACATAGAAAGGTTACAAGGCCCTCTGCACTCCCAAATTACCACCAAAATACCAATACAGGACACCTTGTCATTCAGGACCAAGCTATAACCAGTGTAGTTATTAGCTTGGAAGTAATGCCTAAGCAGTGAATCCAAACACCCCTTCAAGCACAACTATTCATTCATTAATCATTGCACAGCTATATTCATATCTACTTCCCATTCTTTGCAATTTTTGAGAACTTGAGTGGATCTCTTAACTTTTAAACACATCAGTTGGATCCTGATCTTTTCCACAATAAGATTCCATAGCACTTGATTATCCAATTCATCCCCATTGAACATTCTTGTGTTTCTTTTATTCCATATGTAGTAGATAGCAGTGGCAATTACTATTCTTGATAAAACACTATCAATTGTATTATCACATGTGCCATTAGCATATTGTTCAGTTAAATTCTCCTTGATTATTACTAATGTTAATTAAAACATAGCCACTATGAAACGAAGTCTGAATATCACAACTCCCTTTTATAACAAATAGGTTTCAGGGGCGCTACTAGTTTATCCAATTTTGCTGAATAAAAACCAAAACTCCACTAAAAAAAGGCCATTTTCTTAAAGGCCATTTAAGTCCATATAATATTTCTATCCAACAACAAGTCTAAAAGATCTCTATGATATGACCAATTTACACCACTATTGAATGATACGTCTTTATCAAACAGTTAGTTTGCAACTCAGTTAAAGATCTCAAGTTTCGAAGATCAAAACAATAATATTATGCCAGTTATACATACTTAATACTTGTACCTGAGATGGAGCCATTCTACTTGATTGATCACACTCATAGCAGTCTCTCTGAATACTTTGACAGACACAAACCATTGTTCGCCAATCATATGGAAACTTGTGCTCTACAAAGATACAGAATAATGGCATTTAGTTATACTATTTACATGGCATAAAACAAGTAGTTTATTAATACTTCCAGGTGAATGACATGACTTACTGTAAGGTTCTAGCATGCCAATTATGAATGAAAGTCCATATAAGTGATCTATTCCAGGAGGATTGTCGTAACCAATTACATCACGTCCACTAAAGATCCCAGCTTCTTCAGTGAGATTTTCTTCATCGTCGAAACTCAATGATTCTAAAAGAAGACAGATTCTGTAGATGATGAACAGCATATCAGTGACAGAATCTGAACACTTTTGTAGGATGACTAGTGAATAATATGAACATAAGTACTAACAAGAAAATAAAAATTGAATACTTTGACTAACTATAAAATTCAATCCGATATTAGATTAAAAATCTCATCAGTTTCATGATTAGGATATCAAACATGCATACGAAGATATCAAGAGGACAAGATAATGGTGTACGAGTTCTTCTCAAGAGCAGATAACAAGGTCAACAAAGAAATGTCAAAACACCATTACATTTTTGAGTATCAGAATCCTACTACGCCGTATCACAGGATTGTTCAAGTACAAATACAATCAAACAGTCATGATAAAAGTATAAACCCCATCTCTCATAAGTCAAAAAAGACATATGAACTTCAAGCTCTAACGCCTTAAATCATAAACAGAGCAACAAAAAAAGTTCCGATTATAATGACATTTAATAGCTACAATTTATCCAATTTAGCTTCATAAAAACCAAATCATCCACTAAAACAAGGTCAATTAAATCGAAAACACAATGCTTACCAACAAGAAGTCACATGGGCCGAAGTAACATGACCAACTTGTATCACTATTCAAGTAGACATTTCATCAAACACTTGGTATACCATCTTCTTGGTTGTGGATTGCAAATTTTCAGCTTACGCTCTATAAGCACTTCAAAATAAGCACCTGCCAAATGTGATAATTGCATAAGCTCATAGCAATCCAAACACTTCAAGATGTATTTTTCACTTTTAACAACACAATACGCATTCCCAAACAGCCTCGAATCAAATCGAACTTTATATCAACTCTAAAAAGTAAAATTTCTTTAAATTTAAGTATCTTCTTAGTCCTAATATATCAAAACCTCAAAACCAAATTTACATTTTGAAAGGCTACCAACTATTCCAACTTGGGGAATAATTTACAGCACATCCAAACACTCTGTATAGTATTATCCGAAACAATTACTGGTTTTATAGTTGGTAATGATAATTATGTAATTTTACATCTACTCTATAAAGTCATTTTCCTCCGGATTCAACCAACTTAGACCTATAATTCTACGCTCAAATTTTCGTTAATCTGTTTCACTTCAACTACAACAAATGAACATCTAATTTATTTTTACTAAAATTCAACTATTAATAAGCACATACAGAGCTGTAAACAACATAAATATCTAATCAGCAGAAAGTTCAAAATAATATGTAAACAACACATAAATATCTAATCAGCACTATTATACCTAACTTGATAACGGAGACGACGATTGAAGACGGAGTTAGGGTTACGGTGATGATGGTGCCGGAGTTAGGGTTTCGGTGGTGGTGGATAACGACGGTGGAGATGATTAGGTTGATGACGGAGTTAGGGTTTCGATTGGCGAAATTACGGTGGGGGTGGTGGTCGATGATGACGGTGGAGTGATTAGGTGAGAGAGGGACTCGAGTCTTTACTTTTATATTTTGTTTTATTTTTATTTTTTGTTGCTTTTTATTTTTGGCAAGTGATATTTACATGGATAAAATTACTTTGCACACAGAAATTTTAGGTACATGGACAAAAGTATCCCTGAAATATTTTACCTTGTTTAACTATTGACTTTTCAAAACCCAAATCCACAGTAGTACATACATCATAAAGAACTAATTTGTGGTCGTCACTGCCAATGGCACCACCGACATCAGAGTGTATATGGACACCTTCCACCGTCATGGGTGCATTTTCTTTCAATTTCGGGTACAGAAAACGTGAAAAAGGTCGTGTCTGGTTTCTCGAAGTTAGTTTGTTTAAATTTTTGAATGTTGATCGATTTAAGGACTATGAACTTTTTATACCCAAAGTATTATGATTGGTTATCGATTTTTCATTCATTCATATTGTTCACTTGTGTTAAAATGTGACAAATCAGTTGGTTTTGTACTATTGTTAAAATGTTTCATTTTTTTGTTGTTGTTATCGCTTTAAACAAGTTGTGGTTTCAAGATTTTATTATACAGCTTGATATTTTACAGTGACAACCTATTATAATTTTGCATGAAATTACACTTATCAATAACTAATTAAAACTACTCGTTTGTGGATAATCTCACGAACCCTGTTACTCGATGTGTTCATTTAGCTACTGCCAGAAAGTTAGTAGCTGTGAAGGTGGAAGTGACGGTAGTGAGTAGCACATGTGGAATGGTTTCGAATGTCCGACGGCGGCTAGAACCTTGGTTTTGACATTCAAGGACAACTTATAGGGTTTGGTCAAATTTAGCAATGGTAAGATAGTCATTAGACAACATATTTCCGTATGTAAAGTAAAAGTGCCCGTGTATATATCAGCTCCCTTTATTTTTAGGCTTTTGCTACCACAACCATCATGATTTGTGTGAAAATTGCATTTACGGTGTGTTCTCGAGTTTGGTTTGTAAAAGAAAAGAAGAGAAAAGAAAGGGAGGAAAAGAAAAGAAGATAATCAAATTATCTTCTTTTCTTTTCCTTCCTCTTCCTCCCAAAAGTGGGAGGAAGATTTTGAACTAAAAAATGGCCGGATCTTCCTTCCCTTTCTTCTCTCTTCTTTTCTTTTCTTCCTTAAAAAAATTCTTGAGAACGCGTTGTTTTTTCAGTTTCTTTTAATTTCTTTTCCTTTTCCTTGTTTATTAATCTTGAGAACACACCGTTAATAAACTTATTATTTTCATATTTATACATATTTAATGATTATAATTATGAAAATTGTTGTTATACATATAATGATTGTATGAGAGTTTCACGTGAAGTTTGTCACACAGTTACACGGTGTTCTTGAGTTTTGTTATTAAAAGAAAATAAAGAAATGTAAAGTAAATATTTTCCTTTTAAAATTGAGAGGAAATACTTTAGTTTAATAATGAATAAAATCACACTAACTTTCATTCTATTTCCTTTTCTTTTCCTCTTTAAGTGGTACTCGATAACACCACTTCTTATGTTTCTTTTTTCATTTTCTTTTTTTTCTTCCTTAACTCTAACTCGAGAACACAGTGTTAGCATTTCGTAAATGGATGTTAATCTATTTGATCTTAGCAATAAGATCAACTCATTATGTGACTTGTTGGTATTGGTGTCGTGTGTAATTATCAAGTCTTATTATAGGATTAGGATTCATCCTAATCTCATAACTTGGAAAACAAATCAAATAATATCTTTCCCCTCTCCTCTCTCAAAAACCTGTTGAACAAACACCCCTCTCCAGGGTTTCGGTTTGGTTTTTCTAAGCTTGACAAAGGGTTGTGCTAGACAAGATCATTAGGTATAAATCAAACTCAAATTCAAATCTTATTTTAACCATACTTATAAACCAAGTAAGCTACTCTATCTTTGGAATGTAACTTTAGTAAAAATGAAGAGTACAATTTTTCATAAAACATAGTTAATATTCAACAATTAACCTTACTTTCCCAAGAGACCAATCATTAATCACTACCCAAAAAATTGCAAAAACCCAAATCAATTAAATCCCCCAATTTTTCCGTCTACCCCCCCCCCCCCCCCACCCCCCCCCCCCCCCCCCCCACACCAAGAATTTCATTAATTCAATTTCCCTCCACCTTTCCCCCAAATCGAAACCCTAACTTTTCAATCCAACTAAAATTAACCTTCAATTCACAAAAAGTTCATATTTTTATGTAATATCTCCACTTCTTACACTCAACCCATCTTTTAATTTCATCAATTTGTTAATGTAAAGAATTTTCTTACAATCCCAAACACCCCCTTTAGTCTATGACTCCCTTCTAATCCATGGAGATATATTTTTTTTCACGGTTTTATTAACTTACGTGGTTATTTAAGTAGTGGATATTTGACATTTGGCACCCTTTAGCATGGAAAGGTATCAGCACCAGGACAGCCTACAATTAGGGATCTTTTGGACTTGTTTTATTTCAGACAATTAGGGTCTGACACAAAAGTATTCGGTATTATTGAGAAGCCAGTTGGACATAGCAAATCACCTTTGTTATACAATAAAGCCAGTTGGACATAGCAAAAGTATTCGGTAATATTTTCATCCACTTACCTCTCCATTCACTATCTCCACAACAATAATTATTTTTCTCTTTTCTACTTTCATATCCACAACAATCATCATCTAAAATTATTACAAAATGAAAATACATATATAAAAAGACCAAGCCTAGAAGTACGTCAGTACTTTGCTAATTATTGTTGTTATTAGTCATGGAAAACATTTTTTCGTACATACATTATAATCCCATGATACAATCTTTATAAACATATACCAAGATTCATCACTCATCCCTTTTGAACAATTAGATATTTCTACAAATTAAAGACTTGTTTTTGCTAATTCCAAGAACAAAAAGTTAAGGTTTGATGTTTGGTTTTAGTAAGATTTGTTTCCGTGATAGTCTGACTCACAGATAAGTTATGAGAGTTATGGGATTGATCAGAAAGGCTGAAGGAGAACATAAAACAGGGAATGTACCTGACCAAGTCTCAACCGGTGCCTGTCAGAGTAATGGAAGAACAGGTAAAGGGCTGCAAAACCAAGCAGTTTTTTGTGGAATGTCCTGCTGATCACTTTTCTTCTCAACTAGAAGATACATCTACCAGTCGGGATCAGTAACATCAATGGGATTGCTACCTGATACAGAAACAGTTGAAATAGGGAATTTAGATCTAATATATGCAGATAAGCATGTATAACCACATATTTATTTATTAATCGTGAGCAGCTGAATGTTACCATCAACAAGAAGAACAAGTGGTACCAATCTACAGTAATGAAGACCCATAGATTCGCCCTCGATGCAGACAACCTAATCATAACAGATAGGATTGAGCAACTGCATCTCAAGTTCTCAACATATTAAAACGTGATGCATGCAAATAAAACACGATTTTTCAATAGACACAAAAGACCTCTATTATTTACTCTATAAGACGTGAATCAGAAATGGTGGTAAACATGACATGACCTTTCATGTAAATGGTAAGTGTAACACGCACCTCAACCTCATCTGCTTTTGAATCCTTTAACCCCTTGCTATTCACAGATGGCTGGAGTATTTTCCCATCTGAAATCATAGATCAACCAAGATATCAAAATAAAAAGGGTGATAGGAATCAAATTAATGAACCCACGGAGACACTTTACATACTTGATATACTGATTTTCTGTGGAAAACGTTTTGAGGAAGTCATCTTTTGTCTCAGCAAGATTATCTGCAAAAATATTCTGCACCGAAGAAAATGAGATGGTCATCAGCATTGCGCTACTGCACACAAATAACAACCAACATGCAAAAGATGTGTAGGGTGATCAGCTGAATAGAACTTTTAAGATCCGTGACTCGTTTCCCAGCCTTTACCAGTGACATATGATATCAACCATTGAAAAGACATGAAGTTAGATTTATACATATAGAAATCAATCATTAAATAACAGAAACACGATTCAGAAAAATATAGTACACAATCACAATGTGTACTTACATCATATGCTTCAAATGATATGCTGCTGATCCAGACAATGATCAGGATTAAGTTTTTATGCATTAATACTAAAAACCAAAACACGATTTCTTCGCACGATAGAATGATTATGAACAATGATGATCCAGGAGCTTTGACTATGCCCCCCAATAATATATGAGTAGCATATGCCAGAAACCACTTATTAAATAACTTAAAATATCAATAAGTTGGATAATAATGATATATACCTTTAAGCCTTGGTAGCCGTATATTTTTCCATCTTCTTCAAAAAAGATACTTGGGTCAACAGGTTCAATGGGGGAAGCTTTCCGGAGATCCCTCTCCCTCTTCTTTAGAGACTGAAATTTAATATACGAAGACATCATCAGGGCTAAGACAAGCTCAGACAGAGTTACAAAGTACGAAATCCACTTAAAAACAAGATAAACAAAAAGATACAAGGAATAAACACATCTTTAGCCACTAAGCAACTAGCCAAACATACTAATAGTCATTTATACCTCTATACGTATTATTTGAGAACAACAACTCTAACTAAAACCTTGAACATCAAAAAAGTGTATCAACGCGCAACTCCAAATTGACAATTGCCACAAAATTATATTAAAAGAGGTGGTTGTGGATTGCAAATTTTCAGCTCAAGCTCTATAAGCACTTCAAAATAAGCACCTACCAATATGATTATTGCATAAGCTCATAGCAATCCAAACACTTGGAGATGTATTTTTCACTTTTAACAACACAATATGCATTCCCAAACACCCTCTAACCAAATCTAACTTCGTACCAACGCTTTAAATGCAAACTCATTACTATACAATGACAACCCAACTTGCAAAACCCAAGTACCTTTCAAAACAATCCCACTCGACAACTAAAAATCAGCAAAAAACGCAGACGGCCAAATGGAAAGATAAAAAATAAATGGGTTGATATTGCCACCTCTAGTTTACAGCCTATAGAACTGCTTTATTAGAGCAAACTGAGTCGTTAGTTTAGAACTGCTTTATTAGGTGTGTGAGCCCTACCGAACCCAATTCATTTCACTCTTCCTATAAAGTTACCCATTTTAGCCCGTTGTCTGACCCACCCCCTTTGCCAGGGCAATTATGGAATATACCTGACCAACTCTCAACCGGTGGCTGTCAGAGTAATGGAAGTAGCGGTAAAGGGCTGCAAAACCAAGCAGTTTTTTGTGGATTGTCCTGCTGATCACTTTTCTTCTCAACTAGAAGATACATCTACCAGTCGGGATCAGTAACATCAATGGGATTGCTACCTGATACAGAAACAATTGAAATGGATAATTTAGCACTAATTTATGCAGATAAGCATGCAAAACCACATATTTATTTATTAATCAAGAGCAGCTGAATGTTACCATCAACAAGGAGAAGAACAAGTGGTACCAATCCACAGTAAAGAAGACCCATAGATTCGCCCTCGACATAGACAACCTAATCATAACAGATAGGATTGAGCAACTGCATCTCAACATATTAACACGTGATACATGCAAATAAAACACGACTTTCCAATAGACACAAAAGACCTCTATTATTTACTCTGTAAAACATGAATCAGAAATGGTTGTAAACATGACATGACCTTTCATGTAAAAGGTAAGTGTAATACGCACCTCAAGCTCATCTGCTTTCGAATCCTTTAACCCCTTGTTATTCACAGATGGCTGAAGTATTTTCCCATTTGAAATCATACATCTGTTCATTGACAAGCATCAAAAATCAACCAAGATTCAAAATAAAAAGGGTGATAGGAATGAAATTAATGAACCCACGGAGACACTTTACATACTTGATATAATGATTTTCTGAGGAAAACGTTTTGAGGAAGTCATCTTTTGTCTCAGCAAGATTATCTGCAAAAATATTTTGCACAGAAGAAAATGAGATGGTCAACAGCATTGCGCTACTGCACACAAATAACAACCAACATGCAAAAGATGTGTAGGATGATCACCTGAAGATCCCTCTTCCTCTTCATTAGAGACTGAAATTTAATATACAAAGACATCATCAGAGCTAAGACAAGCCCGGACAGAGTTACAAACTACGAAATCTTTAGCCACTAAGCAACTAGCTAAACATACCAATAGTCATTTACACCTCTATATGTATATACATCATGATAAACAAACTTCTATTATTTGAGAACAACAACTCTAATTAAAACCTTGAACATCAAAAAAGTGTATCAACGCGCAACTCCAAATTGACAATTGCCACAAAATTATATCAGAAGGGGTGGTTGTGGATTGCAAATTTTCAGCTTATGCTCTATAAGCACTTCAAAATAAGCACCTACCAATGTGAGTATTGCATAAGCTCATAGTAATCCAAACACTTAAAGAGATGTATTTTTCACTTTTAACAACACAATATGCATTCCCAAACACCCTCTAATCAAATCTAACTTTATACCAACTCTAAAAAATAAAATTTCTTTAAATTTAAGTGTCTTCTTAGCCCGAATATATCAAAACCTCAATACCAAATTTACAAACTATTCCAACTTGGGGAATAATTTACAGCACATCCAAACGCTCTGTATAGTATTATACGAAACAATGACTGGTTTTATAGCTGGTAATGATAATTATGTAATTTTACATCTACTCTATAAAGTCATTTTCCTCCGGATTCAACCAACTTAGACCTATAATTCCACGGTCAAATATTCGTTAATCTGTTTCACTATATTTACGTTAAATTACAACAAATGAACATCTAATTTTCTTACTAAAATTCAAGTATTAATAAGCACATATATAGACAGCTGTAAGCAACATAAGTATCTAATCAGCAGAGAATACAAAATGATATGTAAACAACACATAATTCAACAGTTGTATTATACCTAACTTGATAATGGTGACGAGGATTGAAGACGGATACGGTGACGATGGTGCCGGAGTTAGGGTTTGGGTGGTGGTGGATAACGGCGGTGGATATGATTAGGTTGACGACGGAGTTAGGGTTTCGATTGGCGAAATTACTGTGGTGGTGGTGGTTGATGATGACGGTGGAGAGATCAGGTGAGAGAGGGACAACCGACAAAGTCTTTACTTTTATATTTTATTTTTATTTTTATCTTTTGTTGCTTGTATTTGGTGACTTTTTGTATGTTTTATGGGTAAAAGTTTAACAGTATTTCCACTTCATGTTACTACAAATTTTCTTACATAATTTTAACAAGTGTCAAAACTGACAATTTGAATACAAAGAGAGAGTGAATGGAACACTAATCTGATATTTGTAATTTTGTAGTGATGTTTTTTCCGGAACATCAA
The DNA here is from genome assembly GCA_030686995.1 of Artemisia argyi. NCBI lineage: Eukaryota > Viridiplantae > Streptophyta > Magnoliopsida > Asterales > Asteraceae > Artemisia > Artemisia argyi. The sequence continues at coordinate 196,608,342 of CM060687.1, read as the reverse complement.
AGTCTGTATGCTATTATCTAGTAGTCTACTACCTTACAAATCTATGTGTATGAGAGTTTCACATGAAGTTGTTACACATTTAGCATGTCATAAATGGTTCTGAATTTTGATGTTAATCTGTTTGATCTTAGCAATAAGATCAACTCATTACCTGGCTTGTTAGTATTGGTGTCGCGTGTAATTACCAAGTCTTGTTACAAGATTAGAATTCATCCTAATCTCATAACTTGAAAAATAAATTAAAGAATATCTCTCCCCTCTTCTCTCTCAAAAACCAGCTGAACAAACACCCCTCTTCAGGGTTTCGGTTTGGTTTTTCTAAGTTTGACAAAGGGTTGTGCTAGACAAGATCGTGATGTATAAATAACTAGTATTCAGGTGATACACAATGACATGTAGTGTGGTGTGTGGATATCTATAGAGGCAACCTCCTTTGATTGCTCTAAGAGGTTCATGGATTTCAAGGGTGAAATCAAGAGTTCGTTTTAAGCTCCGTTAAATCTACATACCAAACATCAAAACGTAATAATAATTGCTCTAAAGGTTTCGTGGGTTTTATTGGTGACATTTTCCGTTGCTATTAAATGTTTTTTTAATATGATTTAGATATAAAATCACAACATTTTTCGGCCAAGCAAAATGTTTATATTTGATGGGTCATAACATTGGAAATAGAGTTAACTACATTTTTAGTCCTCGTGGTTTACCGGGTGTAACGATTTTGTCCAATAGTTTAAAAAGTAACGGATCTTGTCCAGAATCCGATGACCCATAACACTTTTGGTCCAAATCTAATATCGTCGTTAGTTTGACCGAGTTTGACTGTTAGATATGAGGGTAATTTTGTCATTGTGTATATTGTTAATAAAAAACTCAAACATACGCCACATATATACACCTCTCCCTCATCACTTTTCTCTCCATATTCCTGTCACTTAAATTCCGGCCATCCTACCGTCGGCCTGTAACCGGTCACCTACCACAGTTACTATAGTTATCCACTATCACCATCTACTAACCTACCACCACGCCACAGTTACTATAGAATCCAAAAAAGCCATTGGATGGGTTTTTCCTAAATGGATCAAGAAAGAAAGTAATTGAAGTTTTTTATGGTGGATAATGAAGGTCACAAGATGGGTTTTAGATCTAATTTCTGTTTTTTCTTTAGTGATGGCGAAATCAAATTGGGATGGGTGTGCTGCCAAAGGAGGTTATGGCGGGTGGTGGTTTGGTGGGTTTCAGTGGTCGAGAAGGTAGAAGATGAATCAACGATGTGGAGATTTGTTTTTGTTTAATGTTTTTTTTTTTCACAATTTTACCAAACTTCTTAGATGATGATTATTAGAAATATGATATAGGTGGGATGGTGATATCAGATGTGGGTTTTAGGAAATGATTGAAGATGATAAGATTTGGTGATGATGATGGTGGAGGTGATTAGGTCGACGACGGAGTTAGGGTTTCAATTGGCAAAATTACGATGGTGGTGGTGGTGGAGTGATTAGGTGAGAGAGAGGGACAAAGTCTTTACTTTTATATTTTGTTTTATTTTTATCTTTTGTAGTTTTTTATTGACTTTTTTATCTTTAGTGGGTAAATGTTGTCACCTTAGTTTGTAAATGGAGTTGAGATTTGGGAGAGATTTAAAAAGAAAAAATGAGAGAAAATATATAATTATATAAAAATATATTGTAATTTTATTTCAATGTTAAATATAAAGAAAAAAAGAGCAAAAAATAAGACTAGAAAAAAAAGTTGGCTGAGTATGTGGACGAGAATGATGCAGAAGTGGACTTTTGTCAGAATGGCTTGAATCCTTTTTCAAAACCTACCATATTAATGAGGAATTACATTTAAAGGTGTGATTGCCATTTTTCGATCCAAACCACAAACCAAACTACATTTTACCATCACATAAATCTAAAACCCAAACCAATGTGTCAAAACAAAGGCCAAGTTAGTGAGTATTTGTCATAAAATTTGTAATGCTGTCTGTTCAGGAACATCAAAGTCTAATAGTCATTTATACCTCTACACGTATATACATCATGATAAACAAACTTCTATTATTTGAGAACAGCTACTCTAATTAAAACCTTAAACATCAAAAACTATCAATGCACAACTCCAAATTGATAATTGCCACAAAATTATATTAGAAGGGGTGGTTGTGGATTGCAAATTTTCAGCTTATGCTCTATAAGCACTTCAAAATAAGCACCTACCGATGTGATCATTGCATAAGCTCATAGTAATCCAAACACTTGGAGATGTATTTTTCACTTTTAACAACACAATATGCATTCCCAAACACCCTCTAATAAAATCTAACTTTATATCAACTCTAGAAATTAAATTATCTTTAAATTTAAGTATCTTCTTAGTCCTAATATATCAAAACCTGAAAACCAAATTTACATTTTGAAAGACTAGTAACTATTCCAACTTGGGGAATAAGTTACAGCACATCCAAACACTCTGTATAGTATTATCCGAAACAATTAGTGGTTTTATAGTTGGTAATGATAATTATGTAATTTTACATCTACTCTATAAAGTCATTTTCGTTAATCTGTTATCACTACATTCACGTTAAATTTGAAGCATCAGCCTAAAAAGTTCACTTCAACTACAACAAATGAATATCTACTTTTTTTTACTAAGATTCAAGTATTAATAAGCACATACAGAGGTGTAAACAATATAAGTATCTAATCAGCAGAAAATTGAAAATAATATGTAAGGAATACATAATCAGTTGTATTATGCCTGACTTGGTAATGGCGACGACGATTGAAGACGGTTACGGTGATGATGGTGCCGGAGTTAGGGTTTGGGTGGTGGTGGATAACGACGGTGGAGATGATCAGGTTGAAGACGGAGTTAGGGTTTCGATGGGCAAAATTACGGTGGTGGTAGATAATGATGGTGGAGAGATTAGATGGAGAGAGGGACACGGTCTTTCACTTTTATATTATGTTTTTATTTTTATCTTTGCTGCTTTTTTATCGACTTTTTTTATCTTTAGTGGGTACAAGTTTTGAGGTCCCTTTAGTATTTACACTAGTTATAATACCCGCGCACGCACGGGTTTTTTAAAATTTTTTTAATTATGTATTTTTATTTATTAAAAAATAAATAATTTAATCTTTATTTTGTTTGATTTATAATGTTTAATTATAGTTTTTTATTATTAAAGATAATTATTTAAAAATTTTAATCCTATTATTAATTGTATATTATCTATATTTTTTGTATTTATCTTCTACTTATGTTAATTGTATCTTATCTATATTTTTTATTTTTCTTCTACTTGTGTTATGGATAAATATAAAATGCTACCTAATAATAAAATAATCTTTTTTTTAAATACGATTATTACTAAATAATGTATGAATGGATTTTTTTGAAATGAAAAATTCTCAATAGGGGTTTTGTTTTATTATATAAAAGATTGAGTTGAAATTTGGGAGAGGTTTAAAATGAAAAAATGAGAAAGAAAATATATAGTTATATAAAAACATATATTAATTTTATTTTAATATTAAATATAAAGAAAAAAGAGCAAAAAAGAATATTAGAAAAAAAAAGTTGGCTAAGTATGTGGACGAGAATAATGCAGAAGTGGACCTTTGTCAGAATGACTTTAATCCTTTTTCAAAACCTATCATATTCATGATGATTCACATTTAAAGGTGTGATTGCCATTTTTCAATCCAAACCACAAACCAAACTATATTTTATCATCACATAAATCTAAAACCCAAACCAATGTGACAAAACAAATGCCACCTTAGTGAGTATCTGTCATAAAATTTGTAATGATGTCTGCTCAGGAACAATCCTACTAGTCTACCACTATACAATCTATGTGCAAGCGAGTTTCACATGAAGTTTGTTACAAACTTGGCTTTCATAAATGGTTTTGATATTAATTTATTTGATCTTAGCAATAAGATCAACTCATTATCTGACTTGTTGGTATTGGTGTCGTGTGTAATTTATCAAGTCTTATTATAGGATTAGGATTCATCCTAATCTCATAACTTGGAAAACAAATCAAAGAATATCTCTCCCCTCTTCTTTCTCAAAATAAGGTCGAACAAACACCCCTCTCTAGGGTTTTGGTTTGGCTTTTCTAAGCTTGAGAAAGGGTTGTGCTAGAAAAGATCGTGAGGTATAAATAACTAGCATTCAGGTGATACACAGCGACATGGTCGTGTAGTGTGGATATCTATTGAGGCAGTCTCCTTTGATAGCTCTAAGAGGTTCGTGGGTTTAAAGGGTGAAATCAAGAGTTTGTTTTAAGCTCCATTATATCTACAGATCACACATCAAGGGGTAACAATAATTGCTCTAATATAATGGTTTCGCGGTTTTCATTCATGACATTTTCCGTTTAGATATAAAATCACCAACAGTTTTTAGCCAAGCAAAATGCTTATTTTTGATGGGTTACGACATTGGAATTAAGACACCCCAACAACATTTTCACGACATTCTCATGACTAGTTTGATAGAAAGTACATTTTTTCCAAATCATATGTCCGTGTCAGCAACACAAAATATATATGTCATAAAAAATAGACGTGTCTTCAAAGAAGGCTACAAAAATTTTAAAATTACAGAAAAATAAAATATTTGTAAAACTTGAGTGGTTAAACCTTAAAAAAAGTATGAATATCGTGAAAATTAAAACACTAATGAAACTTCATTGCAGAAAAATAAAATATTTGTGAAACTTGAGTGGTTAAACCTTAAAAATTGAAACACTAATGAAACTTCATTACTATTTGGTAACTTTCTTTAAATTAATATCGTGAAAATTAGGATATTACAAATTTATTTTATTTTTATTTAATAAATGTATTATTTAAATTGTCTTTTTTTTTTTCAAATTAAACTCAAATTCAAATATTATTTCAACTCACAAGTAAACTACTCTCTATTTGCAATGTAACTTTAGTAAAAATGAATAGTATGTTGTAAACAATAATTGAGGGAATGAAAAATATTCTTATTCATCATAATGTCAGGGATTATAAAGGGTATATATAAGATAAACATTAGGGTAAAACCCTAATAACTAATTGGGTCGTGGCCTCTTATGGGCTATATGTGTACAGTAAAGACATCCACTAAATAATTATTCATAACACTCTCTCTTGGATGTCCATATTGTTAATACGCTTAGGAAATGCTGCCTCATTAAAAACCTTGTCAGGAAAACCCGGTGGGACAAAACCATGACTAAGGGAAAAAGAGTGCAGCGCGTATTGTCTCCCTCTGATGACTATATCACTTGAGCTCTTTGAGTCGACACATCCCAGTGTTGTGACTTAGTTTCCTAAATGTGAGGTAGGAAGCGCCTTGGTAAATATATCAGCCAAATTGTCGCTTGAATGAACTTGTTGAACAATAATATCACCATTCTTCTGTAAGTCATGAGTGAAAAAGAATTTTGGTAAAATATGTTTGATCATGTCGTCCTTGATATAACCTTCTTTAAGCTGCACGATGCATGTTGCATTATCTTCATGCAAAACTAGTGATGCCTCCTTCTCTGAAGAAATACCACATGATCTACGTATGTGTTGTGTCATGCTTCTTAACCAAACACATTCTCAACTTGCTTTATTGATCGCTAGAATTTCTGCATGGTTGGATGAAGTTGCTGAGATTGTCTGCTTTACTGAATGCCATGAAATTGCAGTTCATCCACTTTTAAATACATATCTAGTTTAAGATCGACCATTATGAGGGTCAGACATATATCCTGCATCTGTAAAACCAACTAGACTTGTATATGATGGGTTAGTGAAATATAAACCCATATCCATTGTACCTTGAAGATACCGAAATATTTGTTTTACTCCATTTAAGGATTATGTCTCGTTAAAACCTTACTAGATAAAACTCAGTGGGACAAAATTCTAGTGAATGAAAAAGAGTACATAACTCCTTTATACGCTCGGGGATGTTGTCTCATTAAAAACCTTGCCGGAAAACCCTGTGGGGACAAAACCATGGTCAAGGGAAAAAGAGTGCAACGGGTATCTTCTCTCCCCCTGATGATCACATCGCTTAATCTTATGAGTCACTGAAATGCACATTGAAGTGTCTTGATAGAATCACGTGAATAGATAATCTCTACATGTTGTTCGCATATCCATTTTAATGATTAACGTACGTCATACATATCATTCAAGTACATCATCGTACTTCACAAGTTATTCATTGCAAACACAATTAATCCAAATGATACATTCAATCATATATGAACAATGAAGATCCAGGAGCTTTGACTATGCCCCCCAATAATATATGAGTAGCATATGCCAGAAACCACTTAAATATCGATAAGTTGGATAATAATGATATATACCTTTAAGCCTTGGCAGCCGTATATTTTTCCATCTTCTTCAAAAAAGATACTTGAGTCAACAGGTCCAATGGGGAAGCTTTCGGAGATCCCTCATCCTCTTAGAGACTGAAATTTAATATACGAAGACATCATCAGGGCTAAGACAAGCTCAGACAGAGTTAAAAACTACAAAATCCACTTAAAAACAAGATAAACAAAAAGATACAAAGAATAAACACACCTTTAGCCACTAAGCAACTAGTCAAACATGCCAATAGTCATTTATACCTCTACGTATATACATCATGATAAACAAACTTCTATTATTTGAGAACAACAACTCTAATTAAAACCTTGAACATCAAAAAAGTGTATCAATGCGCAACTCCAAATCGATAATTGCCACAAAATTATATTAGAAGAGGTGGTTGTGGATTGCAAATTTTCAGCTTATGCTCTATAAGCACTTCAAAATAAGCACCTACCAACGTGATTATTGCATAAGCTCATAGCAATCCAAACACTTGGAGATGTATTTTTCACTTTTAACAACACGATATGCATTCCCAAACACCCTCTAATCAAATGTAACTTCATATCAATTCTAAAAGGTAAATTTTCTTTAAATTTAAGTATCTTCTTAGTCCTAATATATCAAAACCTCAATACCAAATTCACATTTTGAAAGACTACTAACTATTCCAACTTGGAGAATAATTTACAGCACATCCAAACACTCTGTATAGTATTATCCGAAACAATTTCTGGTTTTATAGTTGGTAATGATAATTATGTAATTTTACATCTACTCTATAAAGTCATTTTCCTCCTGATTCAACCAACTTAGACCTATAATTCTACGCTCAAATTTTCGTTAATCTGTTTCACTACATTTACGTTAAATTTGAAGTATCAGCCTAAATTCAATTCAACTACAACAAATGAACATCTAATTTTCTTACTAAAATTCAACTATTAATAAGGGCATATAGAGTTGTAAACAACATACGTATCTAATCAGCAGAAAAATGAAAATAATATGTAAACAACACATAATTCAACAGTTGTATTATACCTAATTTGATAATGGTGACGACGATTGAAGACGGTTACGGTGACGATGGTGCCGGAGTTAGGGTTTTGGTGGTGGTAGATAACGACGGTGGAGATGATTAGGTTGACGACGGAGTTAGGGTTTCGATTGGCAAAATGACAGTGGAGCAATTAGGTGAGAGAGGGACACAGTCTTTACTTTACTTTTATATTTTGTTGACTTTATTAAGGAGTAGTATTATTTTTTTTAGCATAGATTTGCTGACTTTATTTATTTAATTTTTTAATAGCTTAAATTTTTAACTAAAAGAAGACGAGTTATAAAATTGCTCCTTTTATATTTTCTTGTTGTTTTTTGTTTTTAATAGCCTAGATTTGGTGACTTGTTTTTTTGTATATTTAGTGCATCATTTCATTGTGTGTCACATCATTTCAATACTTACATTTCAAAATATTGCCTCATTCATAACCAAGGTTGCAAAAAACACGTTAGACGCTAGTCGGACTGTTGACCATCGCTTGTTGCCTAGGCGGATTGACTTTTTCTATATAAAAAAATTAAAATCAAATGTATATTAATAAATTTAAATATATTTTAACATAAAACACTAAGCTTCACATAATTGATGTTATAGTAATGCATTATTTATTGTTGTTAACATTTCATGTTCACATTTATTTCACTAAAAATAAAACACACACGTTGACAACAACTCAATTGAACAAACACATAATGACATAATGTCACATAATCAAACACAAAAAGGGAATTTAATACTCATTTTGCATATTAATTATGTGTGACTAACGTATGTGACAAAATCCACACACGAAGAAAAACCCAAAACCTCAAAACCCATAGTCCCACACATGAACAAAACACCAAAAACAATAATCTAAACCTCTACATATTAAGTTCGGATGTATGTGATTTCGGAAAGCAAAGAGGGGTTTCAATTAAAATTATAGCATGCTTTCAAATCTTCAATAATGTGTATTTTCAATTGTGATTGTTATGTTTTTATCATCATGAATAGTTCCAATTGTAGATTCAAATGTGTATTTGGTCAGAGTGTATGAAAGAGAGGTTAATTGGGGTTAAAAAACCACTAATTTGAAGTTTTTTTAAGTGTTGACCGCCTAGCCCGATTTGACCGGCCTAGGCGGGATGTTGACCGCCTTTTGACCAAAACACCTAATTCGTCCGCCTAGCTTCAAATCGCCATGGTAAGTGAGCCCCTAGCGCCTAGGCAACTTTTTACAACATTGTTCATAACACAAAACAACTAAGTCATTTGGGTCTCACTCACCCAATATAAAACACACACACTCACATACCCAACAGATAGTTTTAAAGTTTTAGTGAGTATTTTGTCATAAATCTTGTAGTGATGTATGTATGTTATTATCCTACTAGTCTACTATTGTACAAATCTATGTATGAGAGTTTCACATTAAGTTTGTCACACATTATCTGACTTGTTTGTATTGGTGTCATGTGCAATTACCAAGTCTTATTATAGTATTAGGATTCATCCTAATCTCATAACTTAGAAAACAAATCAATGAATATGCCTCCCTTATCCTCTCCCGAAAACAGGTTTAACAAACACCCCTCTCTAGGGTTTTTGTTTGGTTTTTCTAAGTTTGACAAAGGGTTGTGCTAGACAAGATCGTGACATATAAATAACTAGCATTCAGGTGATACACTGTGGCGTGTAGTGTGGATACCTATAGAGGCAATCTCCTTTGCTTGCTCTAAGAGGTTCGTGGGTTTCAAGGCTGAAATCAATAGTTCATTTTAAGCTTCGTTAAATCAAAATATCACACATTAAGAGGTAATAATAATCGCTCTCAGGGTTTCGTGGGTTTCATTGGTGACATTTTCCGCTGCTCTTAAATGTTTTTTTTATATGATATAGATATACAATCACTTATAGTATTTGGCCAAGCAAAATGTTTATATTTGATGGCTCACAACATTGGAATTAAGACACCCCAAACAACATTTTCACGACATTCTCAGGATTACTTTGATAGAAAGTACATTTTTGCCAAATCATATGTTCATGTCAGCAATACAAAATATATATGACATAAAAAATAGATGTGTCATCAAAGAAGGCTACAAAAATTTTAAAATTATAGAAAAATAAAACACTTTTAAAACTTGTGTGGTTAAACCTTAAAAAAAAAAAAAAAAAAAAAAAAAAAAAAAAAGGTTGACCAAATTGGAACACTAATGAAACTTCATTACTCTTTTGTGACTTTTTCTCTAAAATTAATACCGTGAAAATTAGGATGTTCCAAATTTATTTTATTCTTATTTAATAAATGTATTATTTAAATTGATAAGTAACTTTCTTTCATATTTTTTTCCAAATCAAATTCAAATTCAAATTTTATTTCAACCCCACCTATAAACCAAGGGTGCATTTGGTACACGAGAATGACAATGGCTGAATGAGTTTGAATCTCATTACAAGTATTTGGTTAGTGGGCTCAGGTTTTTGTAATGGAAATGAAAACCTAACACATAGCATACACCATACCATGGTATATTGCTTCCTTTACTAATTTCTTTAATACCAAAAATCAAACCAAACATATTAATATGGAGTGATATTTAACATTGTACCAATTCACATTCCAATGTATATTTAGACCATACTCATAGTGATTCCGGTATGCAAACCAAACACACCGCAAGTAAACTACTCTCTATATTTGCAATGTAACTTTTGTAAAAATATACAGTACAATTTTTCCTAAAACACGGTTAATATTCAACAATTAACCTTACTTGCCCAAGAGACCAATCCTTCTTCACTACAAAGTTTAAAAAAAATAAAAAATAAAAAATAAAAAATAAATAAATCAAATCAAATCCCCTAATTTTTCCATGTACCCCCCCCCCCCCCCCCCCCCAAATTTCATTAAGTCAATTTCCCTCCACTCTTTCCCTAAATCAAAACCCTAACCTTCCAATCCCGCACAATTAACCTTCAATTCACAAAAAGTTCACATTTATATGCAATATCTCCAATCTTTTTACAAAATCCATCTTTTAATTTCATCAATTTGTTCATGTAAAGAATTTTCTTACAGTCAATGCTTATCTCACAAAGGCATAAGCAGGTTTAATCACAATCCCAAACACCCCCTGTACTATATCACTCCCTTCTAATCCATGGAGATATATTTTTTTAGCAGTTTGATTAGCTCACGTGGTTATTTAAGTACCTTAATTAATCATTTAGGTTCCAATAATAGCAATGGTGATGGATGAAAAGGGTCTGATGTCTCGAGTACACTGCCCGAAAATTGGTGGATATTTGATGTTGGGTTTATTAGTATTGATGTGGGAATTGGGATTGTTGACTTTTGAGTTAAAACTGTTATGACGTTTTAGTATACTGAATTGTTTCAGATTTTTGCTTATGTAGAAAGCTAATCTTCGTATTCCTTTTTTTAAGCAGACGATGAAATGTGACTATGCTTATCTACTCGGTTTTGGGTAAATAAGCTCTTTCTAATTAGCAGTTTAAGTTTAGGATGAAATGTGAAGTATATGCAAGTATAATAATTTTAGGGGCGTGTTTGGGAATTGGGAGTTGCTAATGGGTAGGTGTTTTCGGATGAAAAAGGGCTTATGCTTATGATATCGTTAGAATTCTTATGACGTGAATGCAGTTTTCTTCTGATGGTATACTGAATCGTCTGACATGTGACGGGGATGTTTCAGAATTTGGATTGTCTTTATAACAGATTATCTGCGTATTGTGTTTTTTGAGCAGATGCATAAATTTGACTATGCTTATCTACTTAGTTTAGGGGGGAAATAAGGTCCTTTCTGATGGTATTATTGGGAAGCCAGTGGACATAGCAAATCACCTTTGTTATGCAATAAAGCTTTCAGATTAGTTGGTTTTAATGAAGTTTATGTACATTTGTTAGTATAGGATTTTAAGGGGTTGTTAGTATATATGCTTCATTGACAGAACCAGGGTGGGTCTTGACACACATGGATCTTTGTGGCGTAGTGTTAATTCTTGTAAAAAAATAAATAAATAAATAAATAAATAAATAAAAAATAAAACTTATAATCATGTTTAGCTTTTTGTAAATGCACTGGGTCATTTATAGTTCTGGTTCCATGGTTCCGTCCCTGATAAGGTTATCTTTTCGGCTTGTGAGCAAATTGAACTTTAAACGTAAGAACCTTAATGGTCAATGAGCTTATTTGACTCTCCTTATTTTCTGCAAGTATATTTTTCCACGCTTATTTATTTGACTAATGAGCTTATTATGGCTTAAAGATGAAAAACAAGCCCATAAGTTGGTAAATAAGCCTGAAAAATGAAAAATGAATTTATGAAATATAAGCACATAGTTAAATAAGCTCAAAAAAGCCCAAAAATAAGCTTAAACAAACACCCCTGTAGGGCTTATGCGCTTGTCAACTTGAGCTTATGGCTTATTCAATAAGCTCATAAGCCCTAAAAGTTAAGCTTATTAGCTTTTTAAGAGGTCAATAAGGCCATTAAGCCGGACAACTAAGGTTAAAGAAACAACCCCTAAGCTCAAGATTATGTGCTTATTTAACGAAGGTTTTAATAATTTTATTTTATGCGGCTTATGGTCTTATACAACCTTGTAAGCTCTTTTTATCATAAGCTAATCAACACTCGACAAGAGCTTATGAGTTTATTATCTTAAGCCATAATATGCTGATTGGAGATAAGCTCATAAGCTTAAGCCTACACAGTAAGCTTAGACAAACACCGCATATTTATAAGCTTAGTTACCTACTTACCTGCTTATTACAATACTCCGTATAAGTTTATTGGCGTGAAACGTTATTAGTAGCCTTCAAGTGGCCAAAAGCTTCACCCCGTTTTAGTAACATAAATAAACTTGGTGGCAACACCAATGGATTACAAGACCCAATGAACGAAGAATTATTATGTGTTTGCTTTTGTTTAGAGTGTCACATTAAAGTTGAATGATGCAACCAAACCACTTAGGGCCCGTTTGGTTTGTAAAAAGATTTGGTCAGATTTGGATTCGGTTTAGAATGAAAGAAAATGAAGTAAGAGAAAAAATTAATATTTTATTAAAAAGTTTATTTTAATAGTTGATAAATAATTTATTAGAGGGAAAGTTGGGTAGTTTTATTTTTTAATAATTAATTTATGTATATATTGTGAGGTAAGATATAAATGTATGACTCATTTTATGTTTTTATTTACAAAATACACCATATATGAGAGGTATCAATCTATCATTCTTAAGCTCACATAAATTCCTTAAAAATTGAAACAAATAATGAAATATTGGAATGAAACAATTCCCTCATTCCAAAAGGTAGAAACCATACATGCCCTTACAAAGTTACAAATAGTAGAAAAGAAAAGGGAAAAAAAAATCCCAAAAACACGTGCAGAAACCAAAATCAATTACTCGTAAATCCCCAAAATTTCCCTCTTAAAAAACCCCGAAATTTCATAAAATCCCCAAAACCAATTCAATATCCCTCCACTTTTCCCCCAAATCAAAAACCCTAACCCTAACCCTAACTTTTCAATTCTACAAAAATCAATATTCAATTCACATTTTTATGTAATATCTCTAATCTTTTCACAAAACCCATCTTTTAATTACAATCCCAAACACCCTCGTAGTCTAATAAGCCTACAAAGTGCAAACTCATAGTTTCTTCCCGCAATTATCAAAATACTCCTTCGATAGATATATTTTTTCCGCGGTTTATTAGCTTACGTGGTTACTTAAGTACCTTAAATAATCATTTAGGTTCCAATAATAGCAATGGTGATGGGTGAAAAGGGTCTGACGTCTCGAGTACTCTGCCCCAAATTTGATGGATATTTGATGTTGGGTTTATTAGTATTGATGTGTGAATTGGGATTGTTGACTTTTGAGTTAAAACTGCTATGACGTGTTAGTATACTGAATTGTTTGGGATTTTTGCTCATGCAAACAACTTATCTTCATATTGCCTTTTTTTTAAGTAGATGATGAAATGTGACTATGCTTATCTACATAGTTAAGGGTAAATAAGCTCTTTGTAATTAGCAGTTTTAGTTTAGGATGAAATGTGAAGTATATGCAATATAATAATATTTAGGGGCGTGTTTGGGAATTAGGAGTTGCTAATGGGTAAGTGTTTTCGAATGAAAAAGGGCTTATGCTTATGATATCGTTAGAAACTCTTGTGATGTGAATGCAGTTTTCTTCTGATGGTATACTGAATCATCTGACATGTGATGGGGATGTTTTAGAATTTGGATTATTTTGATAACAGATTATCTGCTTGTTGTGTTTTTTGAGCAGATGCATAAATTTGACTATGCTTATCTGTGGAAAACTAGAAGGGGGGGGGGGGGTTGAATAGTTTTGCGTCTTTTTCGTTTAATAAGAATTTGCTTTTCAAAGAATTGAGGGTAATTGTGAAAACCTTTGAAGCTAAAGTATAGATACAAACTAATTCACATATATCATATATACACTACTTATTTAAAGTGTTGAATAGAAATTATAATTTCATATATCTCACTTAATTATAAGTTTGTACTAATATAGATATATGTGTCTTAGTAATTGTTTATACTTATATTTTACTAAAGTATAATTAATGTTTTAAATGGAACCTAGTTTGATCTTTATGTGAAATCAATATATGCACAACACACAATATTAACAATATATGAAAAGCTAGTAAGTAAGCAAGCAAAGAGTGAGAGATGGAAAGATCAAACCGAGAGACAAAGGATTTATAGTGGTTCGGCTACAAGGACACCTTCCTTGCCCTACTCCACTCCCCGAGCACCGAACTCGAGAGTTTTCTTCACTAAGTCAATAACCTCCCTTATGGCGGAGAAAACCGTACACACCAAAAGCTTACACCAATGAACGACACAAAGCAAGATGTCGAGTTCTAATCGTAGCTAGAACCAATCTCACACCAAATATCACACCACGTGATCTTCACACCTTAATCACACCTTCACACCTTCTAGGCACTAATGTCTTGACACCTTCAAGTCACTAATGTCTTCACACCTTTAAGCCACTAATGTCTTGACGCCTTCAAGTCACTAATGTCTTCACACCTTTAAGCCACTAATGTCTTGACACCTTCAAGTCACTAATGTCTTCACACCTTTAAGCCACTAATGTCTTGACACCTTCAAGCCACTAATGTCTTCACAACTTCAATCTACTAATGTCTTCTAGTCTTCTTCACTTGGAACCCTCAATATCTTCACAACAAGTCCCTATTGCTACAATCTCCTATCACCAATACTATCTAACCCTTCTTCTTCACTTCAAGTTCCACTTTACACTTACAACAATTCTAGATTCTTCAACTAAATCTAGCTAACTAATACATACACCTTATTCACCAAAGAATGAAAGATTTACAAGAAAATATAAACAAGCAACTTAGATAGCAATATGATACTAAGTTGTAATCTTCTCTTTGCACTTTGAATGTTGAGGCTTGAATCACTTTGAAACAAAGATCAAAGTGTATAAGATCAAAGGATTTTTAGAGAAAGGAAATGGATGTTTAGATCAGAAAGTTTCTGGTGCAAAAAGGTGAGAAAAATATGTGGAATGATCCAATATTTATAGGGCCAGAAAATACTGTTCGGGAGCGTGCCGGTCCCCTTAATTATAGGCCGGTCCCCTTAATGATTAAGGGGGCCGCCTAGTAAAATTAAGGGGGCCGCCCTCCTGAACGTTTGGAAAGATTCTCTGGATAAAATTTGCCCTTTTTGGTTGGAAATTTGAAATCATATTTTTGTGGTTTAATAAAGCTTTACCAAAAATGATTTACAAATATATATAAAATGTTAAAATCATTTTATATAATGTTATGTATTAATATAAAATTTCCTTTGATCTTATAATGCACTAATCACTTTGTTTATTCATACCTTAAGTGATTAAATGGTGAAAGTGAGTATTTACTACTAAATACTTGTTTACGTCATAACCTTTGGTTTGATGAGTTTACGTTTTGTGATTATCAAAACATAGAGATATCGAAAGATATGAATAACGTTTTTAGTCATTTATTTATATCAACAATCTCCCCCTTTTTGTTGATTACAAAACCTAAACTCATTAAATCCAAAAATTAATTTTTAGACAAGTATTTATTGAGTTTATATTCACTTCTCCCCCTTTTTGTAGAATCAAAAAGGTTTAAGCCTATAAGGGAAAGGCTCCCCCTTGATGTATGCTCCCCCTCGTTTGAGGGCACCAAGGGTTCGAGATATGGAATTCTTGCAAGAAAAATATTAGAGGCACAAGCAAATACATATAGCATAATAACAACTAATAGTAAGCATGGCAAAGAAGAATTTTAAACACATATAAAAGCATTCATTAATTCAAGATGATTATGTCAACCACATAATCATTGTTACAAAAGCCATAATGATGGAATTCTAATACTAAGTAGAATATCCTATTGTGCCAACAAGGAGTGTCACCAAACTTTCTTGAATCCCAAAATGGTTGAAAGGTTTTATTTGAAAATGAGAAACATAAGCATGTAAAATGCTTAGTGGTTTAGTGGAGATAAACTTTTGGTTGCATGGATGTTGGTGAGTTTGGAGATGTGGAGCTTGTAGGTGGTGGATTTGAAGTTGGGTTTGTTGGTTGAGGGTTTTGATGTTGTTCAAGTGATGGTGTTTGTTGAGATCTAGTAAGAAGATACTCAATCCAAGTGAAGTGCTCATTCAAAGCAATGGTTTGTTGTTGAAGGAAGATGCAACAAGGGCAATTGTTAACACGCTTCTCAATTTGGTTGATGTTATGTGGTGATGATGGTGAGCTTGATTGGGGTGGATCCAAATTGCGTTGCGCAAGATGTAATGCTAAAAGAGCACTAAGCTCATGAGCCTCTTTTAGCTCCTCAACGAACTTTAAGTGTTCGGAGGAAGGTGATGATGGTGGAACATGGTAGTTGTCTTGGGTGAAGGTTTGAACATGCAACATAGGAGTGGCATGTGAGGTTGTAGAATGTGGTGGTGGTACTCTTGGTGGTGGAGGCATGGTTGAGCTTGGGTAGTCATGAAAACATGAAATGAGTGGAAGAGGTTCTCCAAGAGTGAGTGGTGTTTTTGTTGAATGAGCAACATGTGAAGTA
Organism: Artemisia argyi; assembly: GCA_030686995.1. Classification (NCBI taxonomy): domain Eukaryota; kingdom Viridiplantae; phylum Streptophyta; class Magnoliopsida; order Asterales; family Asteraceae; genus Artemisia; species Artemisia argyi. Next base: position 196,591,738 of record CM060687.1, on the reverse strand, counting down.
TTGATTGAGAGATTGGGATTGTTGTTTTGGGATTGAGCATGCTCATCATAAGAAGAAGCATGAATGAGGGAATGAGTGGGTGATAGGTTGTGTGATGAATCATTATTGTGGGTTTGAGGTTTAGTAGTTGGTTGACTTGGAACAACATCACTTGAGTTATGACAAGAATCAAGTTTCCTCCTCCAAACGGGTTTGACGGAGATCCTTGCGGTTCTTGAAATTTTAGGTTTTTGGTTGTTGGGAGATGACATGTTTGGGTGTGATGGCATTAATGATGGGAAAAGGGTATTTATAGTGTATGAGAAATGTGGTTTAGGAAGGTAAATTTTGAGGGATAGCATGGGACAAAATATGTTTGTGAATTTTGGGAAGTATAGGCTGAAATGAGTCAAAAAGTGATAAAGAAAACAGTATCCCCGACCATCAGATGGCCGGTCCCCTTAATTAGGGGCCGGTCCCCTTAATCATTAAGGGGGCCGCCTTATATAATTAAGGGGCCCGCCCATCTGGTGATTCCCAGAATGCCAGAAATGGGTTTTTGGCAAAAATTTTTTAAAAAGGTTGTGTTTTTGTTTTTGGATTCAAGTAAGTTCAACTCTTTGAGGCAATATAGGGCATACTATTCATGAATATAGAGAATGATATAGAATTAATTAAAATAGGCAATTAATTTCTAATAATCATGCTATCTATTAATTTATCAATTAAGGTATGCAACAAAGGAGACAATAAGCCAAATAAGCTAAATGAGCAACTATATGAAGATGATAACATTTAGCCTAAAGCAAACATGTTGAAGATTGTTACCAAGTAACAAATAGGTGGATATGATTATATGGACTTCAAGACTTGTTACAAACAAGATCCATATGGGCAAGTCATGATTCTCATGAAATGATTTGATTAAATTGTGAATGTCATTTCCAATAGAAGTGTATGACACTTGTGAGAAAGTTAAATATGTTTGAAGCAAAACGTTTTTAGTTTTATTCAACAATGTTTTGAAGTAAATTCAAGTATGCATTACACTAACATAGATTGAATTTTGTTTCTTAACGTGTACCAAAGAAAAAAAATATTTCAATCTTGTTTTTGATTAAAATAATGGTTATGAAAGAAATTTTAGTCAAATAAATTGTTAAAGAAAATATTTCATTCAAAAGGAGAGAAGTTTTGAACATGATGTTTTGATCATGATAATCAAGAAGTTTCAAGTGAGGGATTTGATATGGAAACTTATCATGCTCAGGAGAATCAATTAAGCCCATCGTCACACATAATCATCTTTAATGATACCTAAATATATTAAAGTGAAGTGATAGATATTTATGATCTAAATGCAATGGGACATGAAGGAGCAAGGTAAATGGTTCATGAATACAAGATAGACATGTGTGTGTATATATATATATATATATATATATATATATATATATATATATATATATATATATATATATATATATATATATATATATATGTATATGTATATGTATATATGTATACAAAGAACATCATAATATCAAGTTGCAAGCAAATATCAATTATAATACATCTATTAATGCAACTAGTAAGATCATATAGCATAAGTGAAAGGGTTCTACTATAGATCATAGAAGATTAAGAAAAATGATAATAGACTAAACAACAAGAAGGTTAATAATGCTAATATCATGTATGCATATATTAGTGTTAATAATCTAAAAGCATGGCAACTTAACAGTTAAATCGTATTAACACACTAATTAAAGCATTCTAAAATATAATGTAACATTGACAAGTTTTCGAAAAGAAAAACTTATCTCAGGTCCAGCTTTTCAAAAAGAGTGGGCATGACGGTGATAGAAGAAATCTTAAGAGTTAGTCCAAAACATGTCGAAGTAGCCAAGTAATATTCCCATGAATAGAAATCAAGGGAACTAGATCCGAGATGCTCAATCGATCACACCAATCATCACAAGTCGTGAAGGTTAATAGAAGTAGCACGTAGGAGGCTTCAACTAGAAATAGTAACGGACACACCATGATACCAATGCTCCAAGAGTGAATAGTACAATGCCGAGACAAGAATATTCCCGCAAGAACGTCATAGGCGAAACATTTGCAGAATGTGAAACAACGTGATAGAAACCAATATTCGTCAAAGGTAATAGAGCGAGATGAGTAAATCAACACGTAATAGACTCTTCATTTGTTAATTACCTGAACATGATAAACAGCTTGGTACCCAGATTCTCATGGGTCCTAGTTGGTTAGATGAGAACATCCATTGCATTTGAATGCACATGATGGGGATGTCGTCGATAAGTACAAGAATTCGTCAATAGTTTGTTTTAATTAACAAACAATGACTTTCTTGACTAGAATAATAAGTAATGAATGTTAATAGTATTAGTTCTAAATTTATTCACTAGATTTAACAAATTTTATTTGTTTTAATGCATTTGTTGAAGGATCATTTACGATAAATCCTAACCCGGTTTTATCATAAAATGGCTTTTGAATGTCGAGAAGATATTTTAATGATTTAGAGCTATTTTTGAATTTTGCCAATGTTTTTGCTTTCTCATTTTCAATTTTAATTTCATGTTTGTAGTCTCGACATTTTTTACATTCAAGATCGATTTCAATATTACTTTTAAGTCTAGACATTTTATCTTCTAGAATGATTTCTTTTTCAAAGTTGTTTTCAGCGGATGTTGAAAATTCGTTCTTAAAAATAATTTTTGAGTCAATGTTGCAAAAATGTTTGAAGTTGTTTTCCATTTTTAAAAATTCTAATATAAATTGATCATAGCAAGAATGTTTAGTTTTGGATTGTACCTTCTTTGTAGTTGTACATTCCTCACATGCTATACGGTGATCAATTCCATCTTCCATGTCGCTCCATGTTTTGTTTGTAGTTTCATTTGGATCTAGAAACATGTAGTTCTTGCCATCAATACTTGTGTTCTCATTTGTTTGAATATTCTCATAAGCCGTATTATCATCGTCTTCTTTGCACTTGTTGCACCATGATTTATTCACGCTCTTTCTTCGGATTTGGCTCATGTATTCTTCGTTGTAGATACCTTCAATGATCACATTTGAACTAGTAGTACATGTGTTTATTTCAACTAAATATTTATTTACTAAATTTTCTAGATTAACTATTTCTTGTGCAATATCAAGTTTATCATCTTTGGTTTTACATTCTTCTTGGTGAATCTTTAAAAGACATTTCCAAATATCATTTGCCGTTTTACAACGAAATAATCTTTCATATTTAACTTTTGGTAGAGTTTTGAAAATAAGTAATTTGGCTTTAGTGTTTTTATCAATTTTAGTTTGAAGATTATTATTTTGATTTTCAAAATCTATTTTGGTTGGTTTAAGATCACCAATTGAAATGATATGCCAAAGGTCAAGATCTATTGATTTCACATAATTTTCAAATTTGTTTTTCCATTCAAGAAAATGATCATTTTCAAATAATGGTGGTTGTTGTATAAATTCCCCTTCTAAATATTTTTCAAATTCCATAGATAGTTACAAGTTTTAAAATACAATCTATTTTAGAAATCTTGCTAGACGTGGCTCTGGTACCAATTGTGGAAAACTAGAAGGGGGGTTGAATAGTTTTGCGTCTTTTTCGTTTAATAAGAATTTGCTTTTCAAAGAATTGATGGTAATTGTGAAAACCTTTGAAGCTAAAGTATAGATACAAACTAATTCACATATATCATATATACACTACTTATTTAAAGTGTTGAATAGAAATTATAATTTCATATATCTCACTTAATTATAAGTTTGTACTAATATAGATATATGTGTCTTAGTAATTGTTTATACTTATATTTTACTAAAGTATAATTAATGTTTTAAATGGAACCTAGTTTGATCTTTATGTGAAATCAATATATGCACAACACACAATATTAACAATATATGAAAAGCTAGTAAGTAAGCAAGCAAAGAGTGAGAGATGGAAAGATCAAACCGAGAGACAAAGGATTTATAGTGGTTCGGCTATAAGGACACCTTCCTTGCCCTACTCCACTCCCCGAGCACCGAACTCGAGAGTTTTCTTCACTAAGTCAATAACCTCCCTTATGGCGGAGAAAACCGTACACACCAAAAGCTTACACCAATTAACGACACAAAGCAAGATGTCGAGTTCTAATCGTAGCTAGAACCAATCTCACACCAAATATCACACCACGTGATCTTCACACCTTAATCACACCTTCACACCTTCTAGGCACTAATGTCTTGACACCTTCAAGTCACTAATGTCTTCACACCTTTAAGCCACTAATGTCTTGACGCCTTCAAGTCACTAATGTCTTCACACCTTTAAGCCACTAATGTCTTGACACCTTCAAGTCACTAATGTCTTCACACCTTTAAGCCACTAATGTCTTGACACCTTCAAGCCACTAATGTCTTCACAACTTCAATCTACTAATGTCTTCTAGTCTTCTTCACTTGGAACCCTCAATATCTTCACAACAAGTCCCTATTGCTACAATCTCCTATCACCAATACTATCTAACCCTTCTTCTTCACTTCAAGTTCCACTTTACACTTACAACAATTCTAGATTCTTCAACTAAATCTAGCTAACTAATACATACACCTTATTCACCAAAGAATGAAAGATTTACAAGAAAATATAAACAAGCAACTTAGATAGCAAGATGATACTAAGTTGTAATACTTCTAATAGAAGTATTCTTCTCTTTGCACTTTGAATGTTGAGGCTTGAATCACTTTGAAACAAAGATCAAAGTGCATAAGATCAAAGGATTTTTAGAGAAAGGAAATGGATGTTTAGATCAGAAAGTTTCTGGTGCAAAAAGGTGAGAAAAATATGTGGAATAATCCAATATTTATAGGGCCAGAAAATACTGTTCGGGAGCGTGCCGGTCCCCTTAATTATAGGCCGGTTCCCTTAATGATTAAGGGGGCCGCCTAGTAAAATTAAGGGGGCCGCCCTCCTGAACGTTTGAAAAGATTCTCTGGATAAAATTTGCCCTTTTTGGTTGGAAATTTGAAATCATATTTTTGTGGTTTAATAAAGCTTTACCAAAAATGATTAACAAATATATATAAAATGTTAAAATCATTTTATATAATGTTATGTATTAATATAAAATTTCCTTTGATCTTATAATGCACTAATCACTTTGTTTATTCATACCTTAAGTGATTAAATGGTGAAAGTGAGTATTTACTACTAAATACTTGTTTACGTCATAACCTTTGGTTTGATGAGTTTATGTTTTGTGATTATCAAAACATAGAGATATCGAAGGATATGAATAACGTTTTTAGTCATTTATTTATATCAACATCTACTTAGTTTAGGGGTGAAATAAGGTCTTTTTAGTAAGAAGTTTCAGATTGTTTAGTTTGCACTGGTTAGTGTTAGTGGATTCAATATAGTAAGTTTAACCTTAGGGGTGAAATAAGCTGTTTTGGATAAGTTGATCATCTGGTTATGAGCATAAGATGTTTAACTTAGCAATGCCAACACCCCTTGTTGTGTTTTGATACAGTAGATCAGCAGTAATAAGTGTTTGGATATGATTCTAGGCTGATTATTTTACGCCTTAAATCCCTAATTAGCTGATTGCCGAAAACTTACATAAATGTGATATCTGATCTGGTTTCGTTACTGTAGAAGCCTATCTACACACTTCTTGCAGCATTGCCTTCTGTTATAGCAATTGCTTATTTCATGAAAGCATAGGCAGTTTTAATAAGCATTACCCAACATCCCCTTAATCTAGTCCATATTACAGGACTTTGTAACACTTGATCCCCTATTCTCCTATTATTATTGCTTGTGTTCATTTCTGCTCTTATGTTACTTCCCCCTTTTCCCCTATTCTTGTTCTTTATTTTTTATGCTATGCTTTCCATGTGTTGTATGATTATTTGCTTCTTTGTTTTAATGTGCTCCTTGTTAGCCTGCTTGGATTTATATGCTTTCATTGTTCTTCTATTCTTGCATCTCTAACATTATAATCGTTTTAGATGTTTCTATTTCAAGTTTCATGTTATTAATTGTAATTAAGGGCCCGTTTGGTTTGTAGTCGGGTTTAAGATTTAGATTTGGATTTGAATTAGGATTTAGATTACGATTTGGATTTGAATTTAATGTTGAAAAAATAAAATATATTATAAAAATAAAATATATTATAAAAATATAAAAAGATATGTATATGTGTGAGAGAGAAAGAGAGAGATATTATTAAAATAGTTTGTGTAAGAGAAAACCACTCTACTCCTCATCTTTAGATTTTGTGGGCCCGTTTGCACTATTTGAAATCTAAACTCTCAACCAAACTACAAAATTTAAAACCAAAAACCAAGTCTCAATCCAAAACCCATATAACAAACGGGCCCTAAGATCTTCTAATGTTTGTTTAATATATATTCATATTTTAAATAGCCATTTCAACTTATGTTTGATAAAATTTGATCACGGTATTTGGCATAGGCATGAATAATAATTACTGTGTTTCCTTAACTTTTGATTAAATGTTGGTCAGGTGCTCTAAGAGAACACATAATCTACTTCACACTAACCAAATTAGTACTCCATACTTTATTTGAAGTTTTATGTTAAAGCCCATATGTAAGATTAAAACAAATTTTTCACTGCAAAAAAAAAAAAAAAAAAAAAAAAAAAAAAAAAAAAAAGGCACGTGCAAATAATGTCCCACTTTTCCCTCTAAAAAAACCCACCAAAATTTCACCGAATCCCCAAACCAATTCAATTTCCCTCCATTTTTCCCCAAATCAAAACCCAAACCCTCACTTTTCAATCCCACAAAATTAACCTTCAATTCATAAAAAGTTGACATTTTTATGTAATATCTCCAATCTTTTCACAAAACCCATCTTTTATTTCCATCAATTTCATCAATTTATTCAAAAAATAATTGATTTTTATTGTTTTTTTTTTGGTGCAGGTGAGATTGATAATAATGAGGGATGATGAATCAGATAATAGTACTAGTTGGGATTTTGTTGTTGTTGTTGTTAGGTGACACCTGCTGCTGCTGTTGAGAAGATGGGTGGTGAAAATGAAAATGGAGTAAGAAGGAATAACACCACATTGATACGTGCACCAATAATGGCTGATGATATTGATCAGATGTTGGTTCTTATGAATTTGGCTAAGTCTTATGGCGCTGATCTTGTTGAGATTAGATTGGATAGCTTGAAACCTTTTTTTAGAGGGGTTTAATGTCAGAGAAAGTATTCAGACCCTTATTAAATTAAGCCCTTTGCCTACCCTTTTTACTTACAGGTGAGTAGATTCTTTTTTCGGACTGTTTTTCGATATTCGAAATTGTTTCTATGATTTGAATGTTGGGTTTATTAGTATTTTGTTTTTGAGTGTTTGGGCACTTTGAGATTGCTTATTTTGAACTGATTAGGAATTGTGAATTTGGTATTACAAGTTTGCTCTTAGGGTGAAATAAGCTGATCATTTGCTTATAAGCTGTATGAAGTAGTAATCCCAAACACCCCCTTATTGCGTTTTGATTATATGCTTATTTGAGGCCTTGAGGGTGAAATAAGCTGATTGGGAGATGCTGAATTGTAATGGTGCTGACTTTTAGTTGAAGTTAGATAGGATAGTTTGAAACAGGAAAGGTTTACTGATAGATATGATATCAAACCGTTTAAAAATTAAGTCCTTTGCCTACTCTTTTTACTTGCAAGGGTGGTTTTTTCGGACTGTTTTTCGATATTCTAAACTGTTTTCGTGATATGAAATGTGATGTGTTAGTATACTGAATAGTAACAGTTGTTTTACATGTGATGTTGGGTGTTTGGGATTTTTGCTTATTTACACAGCTTATCTTCGTATTGCTTTTTGTAAGCAGACGATGAAATATGACTATGCTTATCTACTTAGTTTAGGGTAAATTAGCTCTTCTAATTAGTAGTTTAATTTTAGGATGGAATAAGCAGTTTCGGAGTCTAAGTTCAAAATTAACAATCCTAAACACCCCTTATTGCGTTTAAATGTAGTAGATAAGCAGAGTTGAGTATCTGTATGTGATTGTATCTTTATTTGAAGTACTCTTAGCAGAATTGCCCAACTCAAATATTTGCGTATCTGATTGTATTTCGAGTATCTGGATGAAAAATGTGCTTATTCTAATGATCTTCTTGATACTGAATTGTTTGACATATGATGGGGGTGTTTAGGAATCTAAACAGATTATCTGCTTATTGCGCTTTTTTGAGCAGATGAAGAAATGTGACTATGCTTATCTACTTAGTTTAGGGGTGAAATAAGCTCTTTTTGATAAGGAGTTTGAGAATGTTTAGTTTGAACTGGTTGTGTTACTTGAATTTAGCATATTAAGTTTAACCTTAGGGGTGAAATAAGCTGTTTTGGATACGTTGATCTTTCTGGTTATGAGCATAAGCTGTTAACGTAGTAATGACGAACACCCCTTGTTGTGTTTTGATACAGTATATCAGCAGTAATAAGTGTTTGGATGTTGATTTCGTAAAACCAACATTTAATTCATAAAAAAGTTCACATTTTTATGTAATATCTCCAATCTTTTCACAAAACCCATCTTTTATTTCCATCAATTTGAAAAAAAAAATTATTATACAAACCGCAATATCAAAATACTCCTTCTAATCCACTGAGCTTGGGAAACTTATTTGTGAACTTATATGATTTCGTCTTATTTTGCTCACATAAGCTTATTATGATGTACTGTAAGCCGAAATTATAGAAGCTCATAAGCCCACAAAGAAGCTTAAACAAACACCCCATGCTTATTATGAACTGATAAGTTTTTGTGGATTTGATATTACAAATCTTCTGTTAGGGTCAAATAAGCTGTTTTTGATAAGCTGATCATCTGCTTATTACCTCTTATTGCACTTTGATATTGTGGACAAGCAGTTTTGAATGTATGGGATCTGTACATGATTATATGCTTATTTGGGGGTTAAATAATCTGATCGGCAGTTGCTTGTTCAGATTGTTTATTTGCTGTTGTTTTGAAATAACGAGTAGTTTATCTGCCTAATGCTTTTTTGGTAATAGGTATGCAAATATGAGTGTTTGGGCACTTTGAGATTGTTTATTCCAAATTGAATATAGTGGTGGATTTGATACTGTAAGGTTACTCTTTTGTTGAAACTAGCTGTTTTGAATGGGTTGATTATCTGGTTAAGAGAATAAGTTATTAAAAATAGTAATCCTAAACACCCGTTATTGCGTTTTAACGTAGTAGATAAGCATAGTTGGGTGTTTTGTATGTGATTGTATCTTTATTTGAGAGTGAAATAAGCAGTTTGGGACTTGCTTATTCAGACAATGTATTGCTTCTGTATCTTTGAAGTACTCTTAGCGGAATTGCCAAACTCATGTAACTGCGTAACTGATTGTTTTTCGAGTGTCTGAATTAAAACTGTGCTTATGTTTATGATCTTCTTGGTACTGTTATAATGCGAATGCAATTTTTTTCTGATGGCATACTGAATCTTCTGACATGTGAATTTGTGTTACCGAATGCCCAAACAGTCTACAGAGTGATCTTATAATGAGTCAAATGTTATAAAAAAGTAGAATGGCTAAAAGGCCAAAAATGTGAAAGTACGTTGGTATTTTATGGAAAAAAAACCCCGTTTTTCTACTTATTCAGGTTAGAAAAGTGTATCATTTTTTGATGCAGTTGTACCATTCCTCACAAAGAATCTTTACTTCAATGTTGTGATGAGGTTGATCCAGTTGCAAAGGAAAATTCCACTGTTATGGAAAGCTTTACTACTAAAGCTGATGCAGATAATGATTAAAGTACGGCTTTTTATGTATTCTGTTATTTATTGTATATTACAGTCAATAGGAGCAGTCAACTGTGCCATCAGGAGACCAAATGATGGGAAGTTATATGGGTGTAATACAGACTATGTAGGCGCTATTTCTGCTATCGAGGATAGTCTATGAGGTTTCTTTCTATACTCTCTATTAGAAGTGATAGTATGAACCGTTGGGTCAAAACAGTGCCTTTTGTCCTGTTATAAAAGTTTCATATCATATTTCATGTGTGACTTTGTACCCGTTTGACCCATTTGACCCACTTGAGATTTACTTACAACACAGATTGGTACAACTGTTTACAGGTTCAGGCGTTCAAAATGGTGCAACAGGATCACCCTTGGCTGGTAGACTATTTGTGGTTATTGGTGCTGGCGGTGCTGGAAAAGCACTTGCTTATGAAGCAAAAGCGAAGGGTGCAAGGATTGTGATAGCCAATTGGACTTACGGTTAGATTCTACTAGAGTTCACATTACCAATCCTAGTCCTCGTACTTGATTGCAAATAAAAAAATAATAATAAGAATTGTCTTTTTGGGTGCAGGTTAGATTAATACTAATGGGGGATGATGAATCGGATAGTAGTACTAGTTGGGATTTTGGTGGTGAAGAAACCGGCATCAGTTGCAAAGGTATTGTTATTGTAAGCTTAATAACTATCAAACCAGTTAGGGTAAAATAAGCTGCTTATTAGCTGCGTAAGCTGTTGACCCCTTATTGGACTTTGATATTGTGGATAAGCAGTTTTGAAATTATATACTTATTTGGGGTGAAATAAGTTGATTGGCAACTGCCTGTTCAGATTGTTTATTTGCTATTTTTCGGACCCTTGTTAGATTAAGCCCTTTCCCTACTCTTTTTACTTGCATGTGTTTATTTGCGGTTTATTGGGACTGTTTTTCAATGTTGGAAACTGTTTCTATGATATGAATGTTGGGTTTATTAGTATTGTGAATTGCTTGATGTGGGAATTGGGATTGTTAACAGATAAGCATTTTTTAGTTGAGATTGCTTATTTTGAACTGGTTAGTATTGGTAAATTTTATATTCCAAACTTGCTCTTAGGGTGAAATAAGATGATCGAGAGATGCTGAATTGTAATCGAGATTAGATAGGATGGTTTGAATCAAGAAAGGTTTACTGATAGATATGATATCAAACCCTTTATAAATTAAGTCCTTTGCCTACTCTTTTTACTTGCAGGTGTGGTTTTTTCGGATTGTTCTTCGATATTCAAAACTGTTTTCGTGATATGAAATGTGATGTGTTAATATACTGAAATAGTAACAATTGTTTGACATGTGATGTGGGGTGTTTGGGATTTTTGCTTATTTACAGAGCTTATCTTCGTATTGCTTTTTGTAAGCTGACGATGAAATGTGACTATGCTTAGCTACTTAGTTTAGGGTAAATAAGCTATTTGTAATTATAAGTTTAAGTTTATGATGAAATAAGAAGTTTGGGAGTTTAAGTTCAAAATTAATAATCCTAAACACCTCTTATTGCGTTTAATGTAGTAGATAAGCAGAGTTGAGTATTTGTATGTGATTGTATCTTTATTTGAGGGTGAAATAAGCAGTTTGGGAGTTGCTTATTCAGACAATATATTTGCTTTTGTATCTTTGAAGTTTGTAGTACTCTTAGCAGAATTGCCAAACCCATATAATTGGGTATCTGATTGTCTTTCGAGTGTCTAGATTAGAAATGTGCTTATGCTTATGATCTTGTTGATACTGTTATGATGCAAATGCAGTTTTCTTCTAATGGTATGCTGAATCGTCTGACATATGATGGGGATGTTTCAGAATTTGGATTGTTTTTATAACAGATTGTCTGCTTATTGTGTTTTTATAACAGATTGTTTTTTGAGCAGATGCATAAATTTGACTATGCATATCTACTTAGTTTAGGGGTGAAATAAGGTCTTTTCAGCAAGGAGTTTGAGAATATTTAGTTTGAACTGATTATTGTTAGTGGATTCAGTATTTTAAGTTTTACCTTTGGGGTGAAATAAGCTATTTTGGATAAGTTGATATTCTATTATTGGCATAAGCTGTGAAATACAGTAATCCTAAACACCCCTTGTTGCATTTTGATAAAGTAGATCAGCAGTTCTGAGTGCTTGGATATGAGTATAGGCTCATTTGATGGTGAACTAAACAGCCTCGTAAATCTTTATTAAGAAGAACTGTCAAACACTCAGATAGCTACTTTTCTAGTAATTGTGACATAGATACTAATGGTGTTATCTACTATACTATCAAACATGTTACAGCCTCATAAATCTCTGGCGTTGCATTATGTTACAGCCGAATCTGATTCCCAAACACCCCCTGAAGTCTATGCAAACGAATTAGTGTATGATTAACAACTAGTTTAGTGATTCCGAAAGTATTTGCATATTACATGACGTTGTAACACTTTATCTTTCCCAAAAAGGTTTCTGATTCTATGTTATATTCTAGACCAAAATGGGAAGGTGGTCAGTACAATGGAGATGAACAAAGTCGATTGGCTGCTCTTCGTTTAGCAATGGAATTGGGAGCTGATCACATCGATGTTGAGCTTAAGGTTCCTTTCTTCTTGACATTAAATGTGTCTATTCGTGCTCATAGGCTCATCTAAAGTACTATTATTAGTATTCTTACATAGTAAATTCTCGTTATACTATAAGACATAATATTTCTATCAGATATCTCATTTTAGTTACTCAAATGCCGACCGTTGACAATTTCAACAACTTAATCCATGGAGACAAGCCTACAAAGTGCAAACTCATAGTTTCTTTCCACAATTATCAAAATACTCCTTCGATAGAAGAGCTTGGGAACCGTGTGGCCAAAATACAGTCAACAGGAGCTGACATTGTCAAGTTTGCAACAACCGCAGTAGATATAACTGATGTAGCACGAGTCTTGACTTCTTTCACATTACTGCTAATTCTCAAGTAAGTGGCGTAAGTCAAGCATCATAAATTTTGGAGATGGTATTTTTGTTTGCATGTAATAATATTTGTAAATTAGATATATTTTTTTGCGGTTTTATTTTAATCATTTAGGTTCCAATAATAGCAATGGTGATGGGTGAAAAGGGTTTGATGTCTCGAGTACTCTGCCCCAAATTTGGTGGATATTTGACATTTGGCACCCTTGAGCATGGAAAGGTATTGACACCCGGGCAGCCTACAATTAGGGATCTATTGGACTTGTTTAATTTCAGACAATTAGGACCTGCCACAAAAGTGTTCGGTATTATCGGGAAGCCAGTTGGACATAGCAAATCACTTTTGTTATACAATAAAGCTTTTCGATCAGTTGGTTTTAATGGAGTTTATGTACATTTGTTGGTGGATAATGTAAATAATTTTCTTGATACTCGTCTACAGATTTTGTGGGGTTTTGTGGGGTTCAGGTTGACTTTTTATGAACTTTTTATTTCTAGGGGTTTTTCAGCAAAGTCTTAGTGTACAGTCTGGGTCATTCATAAAAAATTCACATTTTTATAATGCTGATCTTATAACGAGTCAAATGTTATAAAAGAGTAGAATGGCTAAAAGGGCAAAAATGTGAAAGTATGTTGATATTTTATGGAAAAAAAAGAGCCATATTTCTACTTATTCAGATTAGGAAAATGTATCATCATTGTTTGCAGTTGTACCATTCCACATATAGAATCTTTACTTCAATGTTATGATGAGGTTGATCCGGTTGCAAAGGTAAGTTTCATTTCCATAGAAACCTTAAGCATTGAAGCTGATGTAGAAAATTATTAAATTACGGCTTTTTTATGTATTCTGTTATTGGATAGTTTGAAGCCCTTTTTAGAGGGGTTTAATGTCAGACAAAGTATTCAGACCCTTGTTAAATTAACCCTTTGCCTACCCTTTTTACTTACAGGTGAGGAGATTCTTTTTTCGATACCCGAAAACCGATATAAATGCAGTTTTTTTATATGTTTTTAAGGATACTCAATTGTTTGGGATTACTTATTGGAACAATTTATCTGATGGGGGTACTTCCAAATTAACTGGTGTTTGTTTAAGCTTATTTGTGAGTTATGAGCTTATATGATTTCGGCTTATTTTATGTAAGCTCAATTTTCCGGCTTATTATGAGGCTTATGGGCTCATATAAGCTTATTATGATGTAATAACTTAATATAAGCCCATAGGTATCAAAATATGCAGGCAAAATGAGCTTATGTAAAATTAGCCGAAATCATATAAGCTCATAAGCCCACAAATAAGCTTAAGCAAACACCTCCAGTTTATTATGAACTGATACGTTTTTGTGGATCTGATACTACAAATTTTTTGTTAGGGTGAAATAAGCTGTTTTTTATAAGCTGGTCATCTGCTTATTAGCTGCGTAAGCTGTTGACTGGAACTTTGATATTGTGGATAAGCAGTTTTGAATGTTTGGGCTCTGGACATGATTATATGTTTATTTGGGGGTTAAATAAGCTGATTGGGAGATGCTGAATTGTAATCGAGATTAGATAGGATTGTCTGAATCAAGAAAGGTTTGCTGATAGATATAATATCAAACCCTTTATAAATTAGGTCCTTTGCCTACTCTTTTTACTTGCAGATGCGGTTTTTTGGGACTATTTTTTGAGAATGAATTGTTTGATTTTTAGTGCAAGAGAACATATTCAGACCCTTGTTACATTAAGGGGTGTTTGTTTCGGCTTACATAGCTGGCTTATGGCTTATTTGGTTTTCGGCTTATGTTTCATAAGCTCACTTTTTTTGGCTTATTTTGAAACTTACCGGCTTATGTAAGTTCATTATGTCATAAGAACTAATATATGCCGGAAAGTGTTAAAATAAGCCACAAAAAGTGAGTTTATGAAACATAAGCCCAAAACCAAATAAGCGATAAGCCGAAACAAACACCCCATAAGCCTCTTTGCCTAGTCTTTTTACTTACAGGTGCGGTTTTTTCGGACTTTTTTTCGATGTTGGAAACTGTTTCTATGATATGAATGTTGGGTTTATTAGTATTGTGAGTTGCTTGATGTGGGATTTGGGATTTGGGATTGTTGACAGATAAGCAGTTTTGAGTTGAAAATGTTATGATGTGGTAGCGTACTAACTTGTTTGATATTTTGTTTTTGAGTGTTTGGGCACTTTGAGATTGCTTATTTTGAGCTGATTAGTATTGGTGAATTTGATATTACAAATTTGCTCTTAGGGTGAAATAAACTGTTTTCTTAGGGTGAAATAAGCTGATCATCTGCTTATAAGCTGTTTGAAATAGTAATCCCAGACACCCCCTTATCGCGTTTTGATATTGTGGATAAGGTTTGAGTGTCTAGACATGAATATATACTTATTTGAGGGTGACATAAGCTGCTGACCTAATCGAGATTAGATAGGATAGTTCAAACCCTTTATAAACTAAGTCCTTTGCCTACTCTTTTACTTGCAGGTGCGGTTTTTTGGGACTATATTTCGATATTCGAAACTGTTTCTATGAATGGATGTACGTTGGATTCATTAGTATTGTGAATTGCTTGATGTGGGAATTGGGATGGCTGACTTTTGATTTGAAACTGTTATGATGTGTTCGTATACTGAATTCTTTGACATGTGATGTGTGGTATTTGGGATTTTTGCTTATGTAAACAGCATATCTTCTTTTTACTTTTTTTAAGCAGATGATGACATGTGACTTTGCTTATCTACTTAGTTTAGGGTAAATAAGCTCATTGTAATTAGCAGTTTAAGTTTAAGATAAAATAAGCAGTTTAGGAGTTAAATTTAGGATGAAATAAGCAGTTTGTGAGTTTAAATTCAAAATTAATAATCCTAAATACCTCTTGTTGCGTTTTATGTAGTAGATAAGCAGAGTTGAGTGTTTGTATGTGATTGTATCTTTATTTGAGGGTGAAATAAGCAGCTTGGGAGTTGCTTATTCAGACAGTGTATTTGCTTCTGTATTTTAAAGTACTCATATATTTGCGTATCTGATTGTATTTCAAGTGTCTGGATGAAAAATGTACTTATGCTAATAATCTTCTTGATACCGTTATGATGCGAACGCAGTTTTTTATGTTAGTATACTGAATTGTTTGGCATATGATGGGGGTGTTTAGGAATCTAAACAAATTATATGCTTATTGCGCTTTTTTGAGCAGATGAGAGATGTGACTATGCTTATCTATTTAGTTTAGGGGTGAAATAAGCTCTTTTTGATAAGGAGTTTGAGAATGTTTAGTTTGAATTGCTTGTGTTACTTGATTCAGTATAGTAAGTTTAACCTTAGGGGTGACATAAGGTTGCAACAATGACAAAAGTAACAACGAAAGGACCAACCGACGAGGCCTTTGAAGCTATTTCAAATGAAGCTATCAAGTGTCTAGGAACATATTTTACCGACCACCACTGTTTGATAAAATGTCCCATTGACTTAAATGTATGAAAGAGGGTTTCACAATTGGTTAGTTAGGCTGTTTAGTTAGCCTTTCTTTCATTGATTTTGGGATTTTTCTTAGTGTTGTGTGTTTAATGTTAAGTGTTGGTTGAATTTTGAAACCTTAAACAAAACACAACCAAACCTTAATGACACCCACTAAACACAAGCCCGAAAAATCCAAGTGGGGGAGGAAGTGTTGGACTTAGTTATACCTTATATACGCAACTCCGAGGAGCAAAACTCTGTTTCGTTAGTTTCCCCTAAGGTTTGTGAGACTGAAGGCATTACACGTAAGCGCGTTACCGTCCATACTCAGTCCTACCCAAATCCATCCTGTTTAAGTAAAAGATTCCCATTCATCGAGTCATTAATGCTTAAGGGATACCCATCTGATTTTAATGTTACATATGATTATTGTATCCCAATCACCCCATGGATCCGACAATTAGCCCTTTACCTACTCTTTTTACTTACAGGTGCGGTTTTTCCAGTCTGTTTTTCAATTTTGTTTTGAGAGTTTGGGCACTTTGAGATTCCTTATTTTGAACTGATTAGTATTGGTGAATTTGGTATTACAAATTTGATCTTATGGAGAAATAAGCTATTTTCTTAGGTGTAATAAGCTGATCATCTGATTATAAGCTATCTGAAATAGTAATCCCAAACACCCCCTTATTGTGTTTTGATATCTGAAAACCGGTATGAATGCTGTTTCTTTTATATGCTTTTTAGGATACTGAATTGTTTGATATTTGATGATGGGGGTAATTCCAAATTGCTTATTATGAACTGATAAGTTTTGTGAATTTGATATTACAAATTTTCTGTTAGGGTGAAATAAGCTATTTCTGATAAGCTGATCATCTGCTTATTAGCTGCGTAAGCTGTTTAACCCTTATTGCACTTAGATATTGTGGATATGTATGGGCTCTGGACATGATTACATGCTTATTTGGGGGTGAAATAAGCTGATCTCCAGTTGCTTGTTCAGATTGTTTAACTGCTTAACACGTTTTTGGCAATAGGTATGCACTTTGAGATTGTTTATTCCAAACTGAATATAATGGTGGATTTGATATTATAACTTTACTCTTAGATTGAAATAAGCTGTTTTAAATAAGTTGATTATTTGGTTATTTGCGTAAATTATTTAAAGTAGTAATCTTAAACATCCCTTATTTCTTTGATGTGGTAGATAAGCAGATTTGAGTGTTTGGATGTGATTATATGCCTTTTTTGAGAGTAAAATAAGCAGTTTGGGAGTTGCGTATTCAGACAGTGTATTTGCATCTGGTTGTATTTCGAGTGTCTGGATGAAAAATGTGCTTATGCTAATGATCTTCTTGATACTGTTATAATGCGAATCCAGTTTTCTTCTGATGATATATTGAATTGGATTGTTTCAGAATTTGGCTGCTTATTGTGTTTTTTGAGCAGATGAAGAAATGTGACTGCTTATCTACTTAGTTTAGGGGTGAAATAAGGTCTTTTCAGTAAGAAGTTTTAGATTGTTTAGTTTGAACTGGTTATAGTTAGTGGATCCAGTATCGTAAGTTTAACCTTAGGGGTGAAATAAGCTATTTTAGATAAGTTGTTCTTCTGGTTATGAGCATAAGCTGTTTAACTTAGTAATGCCAAACAGCTCCTGTTGCGTTTTGATACGGTAGATCAGTAGTAATAAGTGTTTGGATATGATTATAGGCTCATTTGATGGTGTAATAAACAAAAGCTATAAGAAACAGTTTCGGAGTTGCCTATTCAAACACCATATGCGATTCTGATTATTTTACGTTTTAAATCCCTAATTAGCTGATTGCCGAAAACTTAAACAAATGCGATATCTGATTATCTGGTTTCGTTACTGTAGAAGCCTATCTACACACTTTTTGCAGCATTACCTTCTGTTATAGCAATTGCTTATTTCATGAAAGTATAAGCAGTTTTAATAAGCATTACCAAACATCCCCTGAAGTCAATGTAATCATAGAAGTATTGATGTTGTATGCTGAACTAAAATCAGACAACTCCTTCGATATTAGTATTATGAATCCTTCTAACAAAAGGGACATTTATATATTTCTTTAGGACAACCAGGGCTATTGGTTTCTTGATTAATCCAGTCCATATTACATGACGTCGTAACACTTTATTTTTCCAGAAAAGGTTTCTGATTCTCTGTCATTTTCTAGACCAACATGGGAAGGTGGTCAGTACGATGGAGATGAACAAAGTCAATCAGCTGCTCTTTGATTAACAATGGAATTAGGAGCTGATCACATTGATGTTGAGCTTAAGGTTCTCTTAAATAAAAATCGGTTTCTTTGTGTCATGGGCCTGTCTAAAGTACTATTATTAGTGTTCTTACATAGTAAATTCCTGTTATACTATCAGACGTAATATTTCTATCAGATTTCTCATTTTAGTTACTCAAATGCAGGCTGTTGATGAGATGATTTCAACAACTTAATCCATGGAGACAAGCCTACAAAGTGCAAACTCATAGTTTCTTCCCACAATTATCAAAATACTCCTTCAATAGAAGAGCTTGGGAACCTTGTGGCCAAAATACAGCCAACAGGAGCTGACATTGTCAAGTTTGCAACAACCGCTGTAGATATAACTGATGTAGCACAAGTCTTTCACGTCACTGCTAATTCTCAAGTAAGCGGTGTAAGTCATGCATCATAAATTCTAGAGATAGAATTTCGTTTGCATCTAAAAAAATATTTAAGTTTTTTAAACATCTCTGAATTATCTATGTCAGTATCCAGTTCGAGCTATTTTGGTGTCCGGGATCTATAAGTGTCTTTTAGTCCTTGATTCATTTTTTTCTTTCGTCGTGCTTTGTTGCTAATTTTTCCTCGCGGTTTTAGGTATTTAGAGTCTTAGCTTGTGCCCTATAGGCTGCCTAGGCGTTTTTTTTAATATATATATTTATTTATTTATTTAAAGTAGTAGCAGTACTAATCCTCCCGTGTACATATTTGCCTTTGCTCTTAGTTGTTTTTTTTTTTTTTTTTTTTTTTTTTTTTTTTTTTTTTTTTTTTTTTGCCTCGATGTTCCCATGTTATGCTTTTTATCACCCATGCTTTTGTTCGTTGCATGTGTTCGTTTCTGCTCTTATGTTAATTCCCCCATTTCCCCTATTCTCGTTCTTTATTTTATATGCTACACTTTCCATGTGTTGTATGATTATTTGCTTCTTTGTTTTAATGTGCTCCTTGTTAGCCTGCTTTGATTTATATGCTTTCATTGTTCCTCTATTCTTGCATCTTTAACATTCACACTTTCTTGAGCACTTTCTCCCTTTCATTTACACTTGCCTGAGGTCTTCTTCGAAGAAGTCTCCCTCATTCGGGTTTACCCTAAAGTAGGTGATGAGTGCTTATTCACTCATCCTTTTTAGACCTTATTTCAGACCAAAAACACCAAATACTAACCAAAAATGCCAAGAGAATGTGTGTTTTTGTATTTGTGTATGTGCAGGTACGGATATGAGAAAAATGGACAAAAACAAAGGAAAACCGACAAAAACGAGCACGAGAATGGAAAGTGTCAAAAGCCGGAGCCGGGGAAGTCAAATGGTCAAAGTCCAAGCTCAAAATGACAAAATCAACCTCAAAGACTAATCATGTTACAAGTTTAGTCCCTGAACAAAGTTTTGAGAAATTGGCAAAGTTAGTCCCTGCAGTTTCAGAGAATTACACAAATGGTCCCTTGGAATAATATTTAAAGAGTGGTCAAAGTCAATCCTCAACTATGTGAGAATGGCAAGAATTACCCTTGGGAAGTACTTTGGATAAATTACAGTTTCAGTCCCTATGATTTGTAAATTTACAATATTGGTCCTTGGTTAAAATTACTAATCCTAAACCATGATACAATCCGGATCCACTAAACCTTAACCCAAAGTTATCCCCAAGCCCACAACTACTGAAGCCCATCAGCCCACTCCCAATAACCTTTACCCGGCCTGTTTATTTACCCAAGTCAACCCACCCATATACCCAGTCAACGAAAAAACAATAAAAACCCCCAATTTGATTCCCGCCCCCCAATTTTTACACAACCCAGATTTTCACTATTTACATGAACCCTAAAATCCTTCCCACCAAATTACCCCACTTGGGTAATAATTACCCAATGATTAAGTGTTCTAGAAGCTGATAGCTATGTCAGGGATGGCAGGGAATGACGCGTGGACCTATCAGAATACACACGGAGGATTCAAGGATGTCACATCAATCAATCAAGGGTCAATAATGATTGGAAACATCTGGAAGCATGATCAAGGGCCAAGAATACACTCAAAGAAACACAAAGTGATGCGGATTGATGACCTGGACTCAACCCTAGCACCTTCCCCATTCGTATATAAATACCCCTCTTCCCCTAGTCATTTAGGGGTGCCTCTTTTTATGTATTTGTTATGCTGTCATTTTATTTCTTGTATTAAATCCTTCTATTAATGAAAATTTAATTTCAGTTTTATTATAATTGTCTTATTTCTTATTTCTCTTATTTTCAGCTTATTGCTTAATTTCTGTTCTTAGCTTATTGTTTCTATTTTATTATTGTCTTTTCAATTCAGTATTACTTTTCAATTTACTTAGTGTTGTTTCAAGCATTACAAAAAAAGAAAAATAAAATAAAAAAAAATAAAAAAATCAGAAAATACTAAAAAAATAAAAAAAATACAAAGTACTTATTTACAAAAGCTTCAATAAGCTTTTTATTTGTTTATTAAGTTTCATATAAGCTTCCTATAGCTTCTGTGATACTTACTTTGGCACCAAGTACTCAAATATCTCATAAGTTCAAAAGGTCAACAAATAGTCAACTGTATTGCTTATTTGAATAAGCACAGCTTATTTGGAGCATAAGGCAGCCAATAAGGTGTCCATTTTGGCCTGTCTAAGAGACAGGCTAGCTAAGTGAACCCCCTCTATTTGAGCTGAGGGGGACTTTTGTTGTAAGTTCAATCTATTTTGTTTACTGTTCCATCAATTAGATCTGAATCTGTTAGTTTAGTATTGTTTATTGTTTTTATTTTGTCCTTAAAATTGCTTATCACTTGTGGTTTTGTCATATTTGATTGGTCTGAGCTTGTTATTTTAATTAGTGAACTGTTTCATTCCATTCATATCTGTGGATCTGAGACTTTGGTGGTATCTGAGTTGTATTGCATCTGATATATGTTTGTTAATGTTGATTTGGACTGTTGGATCTGTTCTATATCTGAATTTGAGGTTTGGTTAAGGTTTGGATTGATTTTGAGTGTAACTGTGGTGATTTTTAGTAGTAACAGACTCATCAGGGGTGTTTGGAACAATGTGGTTTGCTTAGGTTATTGATGTTTAAGAGGTAGAACTTGGTTTAATCATCTCACTTAGGCTGTAATTAGGTGATTTCAAGCATAATTTCAGTAAGACATTGCATAATAGTCAACATCATCTTATAGATTATCATTTTCATAACTGCTATTTTATTTAAGTTAGTAGATCATTAATATTAGTATAAGAATATTTGATTTAGTTTAATTTAGTTGCAACATAGCTTAATACTTCATAATCAGTAATATAGGCTCAGTATAATTTGGAATTAGTCAACTTATGTGAGCAATTTAAAAGTCAAACTCAGCTTTTGGTCATAAGTTTGATAGCTTCTGTAGCTTTCAAAATTGTTTGGAAATACAATTGGTTTGCTGATTTTAGTAGCCTAGTAGTAGGTTAACAGGTATCAAAAAGAATTTTGAGGTTTTGGTTTCATTTGCTAATCTAAAAAGCTGTTTGAGTGGCCTATTTGACCATTACATACCCTGCACCTCAGTTCTGACCATAGCTTCTAGGGTACTTTTAGACTAGTAGTTTGGACCTAGGATCTTTATTCAAAGTTGATTTGTGATCTTTGGTAGCTAGACAGTAGATAGCAACCAATATTTTGCCATTCTTAGCTTATCTTCACTGCTTATTTGTCTCATTAAGTTGGTGTTTGAGACTAGTTCCTGATTTCATCAATAGGGCTGCAATTGTGCAAGTTTGATCATCCTTTGAGTTTTATTGATCATTTGAGCTCCATAGTACATAAAGAAGTTGTTCTCAGTTGTTTTGTATCTATTGCTTATTCTGTTCAGCTTATTGCTTCTTCTCATAGTGCTTATTTGATCTAATTTTGCCTTAATCTGTGTTTCTGAGTGATAGCTGGTCTCAAATCTTTCCCAATAAGCTTCTTTTAGTCAAAAATACATTGGTTTAAGTTTGGGTCAGTTTGGACAACTTTTGCTTATCAATAAGCACTTTTTCAATAAGCAGTTTGTGGCTAATCAGCACTTCCAGTGCTTATTTTTCATTTTTTTTATTTTTCCTAGCTTTAAAACATTATTTTAGAATTTCCCTGAAATTTTCATATTTTTTTGAGCTTATTTGCTATTTTTCCTATTTAATTTTCATTTTTAATCATTTTTAATTACTTTTTAATTACTGAAAAATCCAAAAAAATCAAAAAAACCCCAGAAAAATCCAAAAAATATTAGAAAGTTATTTTTAGTTATTTTAGATTTTTATAAATTTATTTTGTATTTTTCTCATTTAATTTGAATTTCTTTTGAATTTTTAATTAGAATTAATACTTTTTAATTCCTAGAAATTACATAAAAAGCCAAAAAAAATTAGTTTTTAGTTTTAAAATTACTTTTTAGTTATTTTATAATTTTCAAAATTTAATTTTTATTTTTCTCACTTTATTTTCATTTTCTTTTAATTTTTAATTAGTTAAATTAGTTTTTAATTCATAATAAATAAATAAAAAGTCAAAAAAAATATTTTTCTTTTTCTCAAAATTTTCTTTTATCATTTTTAACTTTTCAAAATTATTTCCAAGTCCGTAGGAGTCGCGTAGCTTAAAAGTCGCGTTTTATTTTGTACGGTTACGTTTATTTTACATTTTAGTTTACGGTTTTCGTTTCTACGTTACGTTTCTGGTTTGTTTAGTTGAATTACGTGCTTAATTGATTATTTGTGCTTCATTTACTATTTCATTAGTGTAATCTCATTAAAATCATTTTTTACCACTTTCACGACACGTTTCACGAATCGGGAATTCGAAATTCCATTCATCCTTCACACGGACTACGACCTCGGGTTATCCGTATTTCTTTGCGGATCTCTTGAGCTTATATCTATACTATAATATTGATATTGATTTTCAAATCAATCAGTAGGTGTATGATCTGTCTACACTCTACCTCCCCCATACCTCGTGCATACGGGATTAGGTATTGTTTTTGTTGTTGTTAACATCTCTGAATTATTTCCTGCTTTATTTATTTACTTGGTTATTTAAGTATACATATTAATCATTTAGGTTCCAATAATAGCAATGGTGATGGGTGAGAAAGGTTTGATGTCTCGAGTTCTCTGTTCCAAATTCGGTGGATATTTGACATTTGGCACCCTTGAGCATGGAAAGGTATTGGCACCCGGGCAGCCCACAATTAGGGACCTTTTGGACTTGGTTAATTTCAGACAATTACGCAGTGTTCTTGAGTTTATTTTTGGAGAGAAAGGAAGTGATTGAGGAAGAAACCTGGTCAAAGTTGTGTTCTTGGGTTCTTTTAGGAAGGAAATTGGAGAGAAAGGAAGTGATTGAGGAAGGAAAGTGTGAGTGTGTTTTGTTTATAACACTTTCTGCCCAGATCTGGGGAGAAAATGAATCACTTCCTTTCTTTGCTTCTTTTCTCTTCTTTTAGTAACCAGCTCAAGAACAAAGTGTTAGGATCTGACACAAAAGTATTTGGTATTATTGGGAAGCCAGTTAGACATAGCAAATCACCTTTGTTATCATAAAGCTTAAGATTAGTTGGTTTTAATGGAGTTTGTGTACATTTGTTAGTATAGGATTTGAAGGGGTTGTTAGTATAAGCTTCGTTGACGGAACCAGGGTGGGTCTTGAGTGTAACACCCCCAAAATTTGAAACAGCAGAAGACTCACAAGCTTTCGGGGTGCTACGGGGATTGGTATCCATTCAAAGTCATGAAAGAACGAGACAAAGTAAACATAAGAAAAACACAACCAGACGGGTTTTAGAGTTTACATTTATCCCAAGAATTATCCAAAGTAAGGCCCAAAAGAAATAAATATAGGTCCACAATAATTATCAGAGTTTTAGAAAAATAGATCCATAACCGGTGCCATTGCCAAGCCTCCAATCCCAAGCATCCATAGAGCATCACTTAATTACCTGAGAAAACGCGCTAAAAGTCAGCTTTCGCTGGTGAGATCATAGGTTCAATTTCATAATTCGATATAGTGGACATATACGCAAAATGCTTGCTAGCTAGACTAGGCCTCAATCATCCAACCAAAATATCCAACCAAAATAATCCAACCAAACCAAACCAACCAAATCAAATCGACCCTATAGGTGCACGCTATAGCTCAAATCTATCCAATCAATAGCTTACCTAGCTCAAGTCTAGGCCTTGCTCTATAGTCAATCCAATAGCTTACCTAGTTCGGGAATAGGCCTCGCTCAACAACCAAATCAATAGCTTACCTAGTTCGGGACTAGGCCTCGCTAAATCCTACCTAGTTCTATAAGCATAGCAAGTTTTAAGAATAAAATAAAGCGATAATAGTCCACATAAAACATTTGCACGTTTCTCACCCAAAGTATTGAAAACAAAGTTCAAGAGTAAAAGTGGGGCTATGACTCACCTCAAGTCCAGAAATCCTCAAAAAGAAATCGATAGAAGAAAGACGTAAGCAAACTCAAGCAACTCACGTAACGGCAACTACAGACTCGGCACTTCCTAACAATATCAAACTCGTTCAGAAATCATTTCCTCAAAAATCAAATATTCCCATTCCCGAACGTATTCCGTTTTACTTTACAAAATATCCATTTCTCGAATTAACTTCATATTAATTTGAAATTCGACGTTTGGTATCCATATGGGTGAAGGGTCGACACAACTCAAATCAACAAGTCACAACAAACGAAATAATAAACCAACTATAGGTCTAATATTAGCCCAACATATTATTTAAATAATCATCGAAGCTTATCAAATCCGTCGATTTGGTAATCTCCCATATTTATTTACGTAATATATCGTTCCAAAATTATACCCAACTTAAAGCACATAGCACAAAGAATTCTATTTGGTATTTATCGTAGTCCTATAAATTCCCTATATATATCGTCGAATCGGCCAAATTCCACGAGATACATAGTAATTTATTACCCTAAACATATACCACAACCTATGGGCGTCGTGGGATACGATGCCCATTAATATACTCATTTTATATAATCAAATAACTCGATCTAATCCGTCGATTAAATAAGTCACTTGCTATAGAAAATGTTTATATTAATCGTCATATATCCGTGACAACACAAAAGTCACATATAAAGTCCACTTGGACTTTAAATAACCACAATTCGTATAACTCGATAAGTTTCTAAATATATAAAAATCACGTTTTTAATTATTATTTACCCGACTTATTATTTCGCCATTATTTGTAGTTATTATTTATAACAATAGTCCGACATTTATTACACTATTTGCATAGCATAATAACTATCGTTATATTATTATAACGTTTACTCGTGAACGTTTTATTATTAATATACGCATTTATATATATATATATATATATATATATATATATATATATATATATATATATATATATATATAATCGTTTATATACGTGTTAAAAGTCAATATTAAAAATAATACTCGTAATACTATTATTGAGAATATAATCGTTTATATACGTATATAGACGTGTTAAACGTATATATATATATATATATATATATATATATATATATATATATATATATATATATATATATATATATATATATATATATATATATATATATATATATATATATACGTTTAACACGTCTATATACGTATATAAACGATTATATTCTCAATAATAGTATTACGAGTATTATTTTTAATATTGACTTTTAAATATTTATCAAGTCATAGAATTTCGTCACATGTCCGAGTCATGACTCTCGGCTCATAGTCTAAGTCCAATATAAGTATCAAGTCAAAAATAAATATATCATCTCCGTCCAAATCAATCCCATATCCACGTGCTACAACATAAGGGTCCGACTACGGCACCCAACTAACCTATCTCCATCATCTAATGACCGTCTCACAATCGGTCCCCAATTCCACACTCGAAAACACATCTCAAAAATATCTCGTAACCCAAATATGCCACTCAAGTCCAAAATAATAAATCCAATAAGTACCATGGTCAAAACATCACAACCACGACAATAACAATAATAATAACCCGACAAGTAATAATATATCCGAAAACAAAATAAGTTACGGGTTGAGTTACCAAGTCAACCCGGGTCAAAATAAGCCCGAAACAAGATACGGGAGTCTCACCCGAGACCAATAGGTCTCGGCTAGCTCCTTCGAGCCACACCGAACCAAACAGCCCCCTTGGGGGTGTCGGCCGAGAAACCAAACGACCTCAAGGGTCATCCAAACGTAACCATGAACAACCAAACATCACAATCGAGCACCAAAGATCAAATATACACCGAATGGTCATGAAAATAACACAATAATCACCCAAGCCGAGAGCAAAAGCTCTCGGTTGAGTCTCGACCCATCGAGAAAACGTGAACCCGGATACCAAACCTTCATTTAACCCATTTTTATCAAAAACCCACTTGAATCTTGCCTTATTATCCATAAAACCCGAAAAGAAAAATAAAGTTCGTGACCCTAGGACACGGTTCGAACCAAAACACGAGTCAAAACTCGTCCTACCTTCAAACTCCAAGGCCAAATCGAAAGGAACTTCAAAAATACGAAAGGTGGTGAATGATTAGTGGTGATTTCGTGGTGATTTTAATTCGAACAAGGTGTTATAGTGGTCCAAATCGCGCGTGGTTTGCACCAAAAGATAGATCGGGATGTAAGGATTAATTTGGTGGTGTTATTTTGTTGGTGAGGGCGGCGGTGATGGTGGTAGCAGCCGTGTAAGGGGCGGCTAGGGTTTGTGGTGATGATAATTGTTGAAGATGAATGAGAGAGAGAAATGGTGGTGTTTGTATTTGTGTTTTGTGTTTGTGTGTGTTGGGGCGTGGGTGGTTATACCCAACCGAACCAAAAACCAGCCCCCAAGGCCCAAATAATATAAAAATGGTAATAATAATTGTAACACCCCCAAAATTTGATACAGCGGAAGTCTCAACAAGCTTTCGGGGTGCTACGGGGATTGGTATCCAACACAAGACAATATAGAACGAGATAAAGTAAACATAGTAAAAACACAACCAAAATGGGGTTTTAAAGTTTACATTTATCCCAACATCATTCAGAGTCAGGCCCAAAATAAATAACAATAGGTCCAAATTTAATTATCAGAGTTTAGAAAAATAGATCCATGAACCGTGAGCCTTGGCCGAGCCTTCCAATCCAAGCATGCACCTCAACACTTAATCACCTGAGAAAACGTGCTAAAAGTCAGCTTTCGCTGGTGAGATCATAGGTTTAAATTCAACTAATAATATAGTGGACATATACGCAAAACGCTTGCTAGCTAGACTAAGGATTCGCTAAAAGCCTGCGGATACCCTCCGCTCTCAACATAACACACGGATACCCTTCCGTAACAACATAGATATTCGGGTAACCCCCGCAATACCAATAAATACTCGGATAACCTCCGAAGTATTAATAACCTATAGGTGCACACTATAGTATCTAAATAAGTCAACCTTGAATAGTACACATGAAACCATGTGACTAAAGCTGACAATCCAAATAAGCCAACCTTGAATAGTACACACAACAAATATGTGACTAAAGCTGACAATCCAATTAACCAAATAAGCCAACCTTGAATAGTACACACAAAAGGTGTGACTAAAGCTGACAATAGATCCTAGTCCATACGCATAGCAAGTTTAGAAATAATATAAAAGCGATAATAGTCCACGTAAAATGATTTGCACGTTTCTCACCCCAAGTATTGAAAACATAGTTCAAGAGTAAAAAGTGGGGCTATGACTCACCTCAAGTCCAGAAAATAGCAAGACGAGGTAGGTAGAAATAAGATGTATGATAACTCACGAAACAGCAACTACGGACTTGGCACGACCTAACAATATTAACTCTTTCAGAAATCATTTCCTCAAATATATAATATTCCCAAACCCGGACGAGAATCCGTTTTATTTCCGAAAATCCATTTCGTATTAGTTTGGTGTATTTGCGTTTGGTATCCATACGGGTGGTGGGTCGACTCAAAACAAACCAAAAAGATCACACATAGAAAGATAAATAAACTATAGATCTAATATTAGCCCAATATATCATTTAAATAAATCGCCAAAGTTTACCAAATCCGTCGATTTGATAATCCTCATATTTATTTACGTAACATACCGTTCCAAGATTACACCCAACCTAAAGCACATAGCACATAATTACTATATAGTATATATCATAGTTTAATAAATTCCTCATATATATCGTCAAATTGGCCAGATTTCCCGATATATATACTCGCAATCTATTACACTTTACATATACTACAACCTATGGGCGTCGTAGGATACGATGCCCACTAATATATTTATTTCGTATAACCAAACAACCCGGCTCAACCTTACGGTTAAGTGGTTATTTAATTATAGAAAACGTCTATATTAGTCGTCATATATCCGTGACAACACGAACGTCGCAAATAATAACTTACCTGGACTCGAGTGACAACAATTTCGCCTAACTCAATAAGTTTATCCGTTATATATCCGAAATGACATTTTATTAAACGTTTCATAATCGTCGGGAGTTTCCCGTTTTATAACACAATTTTTATAATAATAATACGTTTAATAATATTACGCCACTTTCGTAGCCTAATATATATCTAATCGTATTATTTATAATACGACTCGTGATTATTATTATTATTAATATACGCGTTTATATAGTTATATATACGTTATTCACGTATATACTTTCATATAAACGTTCATATTATCAATAATTATTATTACGAGTTTTATTATTCTCGTTTCAATTTTAATAGTTATTGAGTTATACGAAATGGTCATATGTCCGAGTCATGACTCTCGGCTCATTGTCCAAGTCCAATAATAAGCAAAAGTCATAAATAACAAATCTCCGTCCAATCACAAACTCAAACCACGGGCTACAACAATAGGGTCCGACTACGGCACCCGACTAACCTATCTCCGTCAATCTAACGACCGTCTCACAATCGGTCCCCAATAACACTTTCGTCAACAACTCCTCAATTACCAATAATAATATCTAATGTCGAGACCAAACACGGTCTCGACCCAACCAAAAGTATTCGGCCGATGAAATATCACAACAATATAACCAATAAGTTCACAATTATTTCAAGAATATAACATCAACCAAGTTAATGTGTGGGTCGGTTTACCAAGCCGACCCGAGCCCTCGACTCACTTGAGTCTCGGCTCCAAACCGCGAGTCACTAGGACTCGAACCAAACACACAAGTATCATATAGCTCACAAGAGCCTAACCAAGTAATCATATACTCCATTCGACCCAATGGTCAAATCGGCAACAAGAAAATACGCGGCTAAGCCGCGACCCACAAGGGTCGAACCACAATAATCATACGAGCCAAGGCTCAAACCACAACTGATCGAGAACCCCATGAGGGTCTCGGCATGGCATACGAGCACAAATGAAACCCCGAGACCACAAGGGTCTCGGCTAGCTCAGATCGAGGTACATAACACCCTCGACAACAACCAATCAACCATCACCAAAGAACCAAAGCCACACGAGGCTTCGAATCAAAATAAGCCGAGAGCTTTGCTCTCGGTTCCGAGTCAACCACGACCAAAACCATGAAAACCCGGATACCAAACTAACTTTTTATCACAAAAACATCATTTCTCATTAAAACCCATTTCGATTCTCATGAAATAATCCGTGTAGCCACGGATAAAAGCCAAATCGTGGCTCCCAAAACCCAAAAATGTCTCCTTCTCACCTTCTTGAACCTCCAAAAGCACGGATCTAGAAAAGTTATTAAAATTCGAACGGATTGTTATAAATTTGATGGTGTTAACGACGGTTCTAGGGTGAGTATCTTTTATCAAATGAAAGAGGGTGAAGAGAGGGATAAAATGGTGGTGTTTGTTTTGTTGGGTGGTCGGTAACACGGCGGTGGTGGCCGGATTTTGAGGTCGGCGGCTAGGTTTTGGAGTGGGGAAGAAGAGATGAGATGAGAGAGAGAATGAATAAAGAGTGAGTGTTTGTGTGTGTGTAAAAAAAACCGGACCCAACACCCCTTATTACCTTTTTATTATTATTTTTTTTATAAAAGTTATAATAATAATAACAATAATAATTATTATAATAGTAATAATAATAATATTATTACGGTGGAGCGGGTAACGCGGGTAGTTGTAAAAACATGTGGCCCGAACCCGAACTCATTTTAAAACTTCAATATCACTCGAGAACATCTCGTAAATAATTAAAAATATAATCGGACTCGTAAGACGAATCATAAAAATGTCGTTAGGTAATCCTAGTGCCAAAGTCAACGTAGTACCAAGTGAGAATTCAAGTATACATCACCGATCATATAATAAAAAGTGAATTATGAACATAATTCACGAATTCCATAACGTCATTAATTAAAAATATCCATAAAATAGGTCTTACAAGTTCGTTGTGAAATGAAAATTTCAAATAAAAATTATAAACGAACTTCAATTGTAATGCGGGTTTTTAAAATAGCTCCCTAAACTGCCGGTTGTCACATCCTCCCCGTCTCAGAAGGAAACCCGTCCCGGGTTTCACTCGGAAAAATTCATCTACGAAGTGAAAAGCTTCGGATATCTCTTCCTGAATTCGTCCTCACGTTCCCACGTAAATTCTGGTCCATGTCGGGAATTCCAACGAACCTTGACGAGCGGAATGCGACTTCTCTTGAGTCATTTAACTTCACGATCTAAAATCTCAATCGGTTCCTCCATGAAATTCAGTTTCTCATCAACACGAATGTCCCTCATTGGAATGACGGGCATTTCATCAGAAAGACATTTCTTCAAATTACTCACGTGAAACACGTCGTGAACTTTACTCAGTTCGGATGGTAATTCCAACCTATAAGCCACGGGCCCAATTCTTTCTAAGATCAAGAATGGTCCAATGTAGCGTGGGTTGAGTTTACCACGTTTCCCGAAATGTATTACACCTTTCCAAGGCGAGACTTTCAGCATTACTTTGTCTCCAACCTGGAACTCTAAAGGTTTACGTCTCTGATCGGCATAGCTCTTCTGCCTATCTCTAGCCGCTTGCAACCGATCACGAATCTGAGTTACTTTCTCTGTAGTTTCCAAAATAAGCTCAGGGCCTGTAAGTTGACTATCTCCAACTTCTGCCCAACCAATAGGCGAACGACACTTTCTGCCATACAAAGCTTCGAATGGTGCAGCCTTAAGACTTGTGTGGTAGCTATTATTATAGGAGAATTCCGCAAGGGGTAAATACTTCTCCCAGCCTTTACCAAAGTCTATGATGCATGCACGAAGCATATCCTCTAACGTCTGAATGGTCCTCTCACTTTGACCATCGGTTTGGGGATGATATGCAGTACTCATATCAAGCCTCGTCCCCAAAGCCGTTTGAAGTGATCGCCACAAAGCTGACGTAAAACGACTATCACGATCCGAAATAATAGATATCGGGACTCCATGACGCGAAATAATTTCCTTCACATATAACCTCGCAAGCTTATCCACACTATCATCTTCACTAATAGCTAAGAAATGAGCAGACTTTGTCAGACGATCCACAATTACCCAGATAGCGTCACAACCGCTAGCTGTCCTCGGTAACTTGGTAATGAAGTCCATAGTAATCCGCTCCCATTTCCAGACTGGAAGTTCTGGTTGCGTTAGTAATCCTGACGGTCTCTGGTGTTCAGCTTTAACCTTAGCACATGTCAAGCACTTACTAACGTACGATGCTATATCTGCCTTCATATTTGGCCACCAATAGAACTTCTTAAGATCCTGGTACATTTTATCGGAACCAGGATGAATGGAGTACTTTGACTTATGCGACTCATGCATAATCAATTCTCGAATTTCTCCATATAAAGGTACCCAAATCCGATCTCCAAAACATAATAATCCATCAGAACGCTTAACAAATCCTTTCTCATTATTAGCCATCCCAAATATGTTCTCGGCAGATCTATTTTCTGCTTTCAACGCTTCCGTTTGAGCTTCGAGTATTTGAGACGGTAATGGCGACACGATAGTCATTCCCAATGACCTAACTCGTAACGGTGGTACTCTTTCCTTTCGACTAAGAGCATCAGCAACAACGTTTGCTTTACCAGGGTGGTAGCGAATTTCACAATCATAATCGCTTAGCAACTCAATCCAACGTCGCTGTCTCATGTTGAGCTCTTTTTGATTCAAGATGTGTTGTAGACTTTTGTGGTCAGTAAATACAACACACTTGGTTCCGTACAAGTAATGTCTCCATATTCTTAAAGCAAAAACCACAGCACCGAGCTCCAAATCATGGGTAGTGTAGTTTTTCTCATGCTTTTTGAGTTGTCGGGAAGCATAAGCTATCACCTTCTCTCGTTGCATTAACACGGCTCCCAAACCTTTATGTGAGGCGTCACAATAGACGACGAAATCCTCGTTACCTTCTGGTAACGCTAAGATAGGAGCACTACACAACATTTTCTTAAGCAATTGAAACGCTTCCTCTTCTTTATCTCCCCATTCATACGTAACACTCTTTTGAGTCAATTTGGTCAATGGTTTAGCTATCTTCGAAAATCCCTCGATGAATCTTCGGTAATAACCAGCTAAACCCAAAAATTGACGAACTTCTGTTGGGGTTGTAGGTGCAGCCCAATCTTTTATCGCCTCAATTTTAGCAGGATCCACATGGACTCCTTGTCTATCAATCACATGACCCAAAAATTGTACCGTCGGAATCCAAAATTCGCATTTCGAAAACTTGGCATAGAGTTTCTCCTTCCTGAGCAATTCCAAAATAAGTCTTAAATGCTCCTCATGCTCTTTCTCACTCTTTGAATAAATCAGAATGTCATCGATGAATACAATCACAAACTTATCTAAGTAAGG
The DNA here is from genome assembly GCA_030686995.1 of Artemisia argyi. NCBI lineage: Eukaryota > Viridiplantae > Streptophyta > Magnoliopsida > Asterales > Asteraceae > Artemisia > Artemisia argyi. The sequence continues at coordinate 196,558,274 of CM060687.1, read as the reverse complement.
CTTACACACACGATTCATGAGATCCATGAATATTGCTGGTGCGTTAGTCAACCCAAACGGCATCACCTGAAACTCGTAATGCCCGTAACGGGTTCTGAAAGCCGTTTTCGGAATGTCTTCCACGCGAACTCGAAGTTGATGATATCCCGATCTCAAATCGATCTTCAAATACACACTCGATCCTTGAAGTTGATCGAACAAGTCATCGATCCTAGGTAACGGGTATCGATTCTTCACCGTTAACTTATTCAACTCTCTATAATCAATACACATACGAAACGATCCATCCTTCTTCTTCACAAATAAGACTGGGGCTCCCCAAGGTGAAGAACTTTGTCTTATGAATCCTTTTTCGGCTAACTCCGCCAATTGTTTCGACAACTCTTCCAGTTCGGTAGGTGCAAGACGATAAGGTACTCGTGCTACAGGTGCAGCACCAGGTATCAACTCAATCTGAAACTCCACTTGTCTAGTCGGCTGGATTCCCGGCAAATCATCGGGAAACACATCAGGAAAATCACGAACTATAGGCACATCTCCAATGCACCTTTCCTTTTTCTTCGTCTCTCCCTTCTCAGAAATTTGGGCTAAGAAAAGGTAACATCCCTTCTCCATTAGCTTCGGTAACTTAGTGCACGAAATCACTGCTAATCGGGATGGGCTCCTAGAATCCTTTCGGTCTCCTAATATATTTAGGACTTCCTTTCCGTATGGTACACGCACGATCTTCTCGTCGCAAAGTATGTGAGCACGATACTTCGACAACCAATCCATACCAATGATTACATCAAAACTTCCTAACGTGACGGGTAGAAGATCTATGTTGAAAGGGTGGTTCAAGAAATTTAACGTACAACCGCGAATGATGGTATTAATCCTTTCTAGGTTTCCATTTGCTAACTCAATATTGTATCCAATTCCTAAGGCTATCGGGGGTTTCTCTAGTAAGGGTGCAAATGTAGTTGACACAAAACTCCTATCGGCACCAGTATCAAACAGTATGGAAGCATAACGATTATTGAGAAGGAACGTACCAGTAACGACGTTCGGATCTTCTCCTCTCTCGTTCCCGAGTGCATACACTCTTCCCTGAGCAGCTCCAGCTTCCACACGTTGGTCCCCATTATCTTGTCGTCCACGATTTCCTCCAGTTCCACGGTTTCCATAATTGTACCCATTACCACCCGAGCCTTGATTTCCACGGTTCCGCGATTCTCTACACTCATTCCTATAGTGTCCCTTCTTTCCACACCCATAACAGGTAACATCTGCCTTGTTTCTCATTTCAGGAGCAGCTTGAACCATAGCAAGAGGTCAAGCTCTACAGTCCCTAGCTGTGTGTCCTTTCCTTGAGCAATTCTGGCATTTCACACCACACCATCCAGTATGATGCTGATGGCAACGATCACACTTGGGTGCATCACTGTTCTGATTCTTCTTGTCTCCATTCCCAATAGCATAAGCCTTAGCTTGTCTCTTGCTTCGGTGATCATTACTCTTAGAGTGACGGTCTCTCTTTCTCTTTCCATTCTTCTCCTTATCAGCTTCTTCTAATTCCAACGAATCCATAAGTTGTTGAGCAATTGTGATTGCCTCATGGATGTTTGCAGGCCTAGCAGAAATTACATCATTCCTCGTAGCTACAGGCAACCCATCCGTATACCTCTCGATCTTTTGAGTCTCAGTTTTCACCATATCTGGGCACAACAAGGCTAACTCCTGGTAACGACGATTGTAAGTCGCCATATCATTACCTTTCACCTTGTGGTTCCAAAACTCAATCTCTAGCTTCTTGACCTCATTCCTTGGGCAATAAGTCTGAATCAGCAAGGACTTAAATTGCTCCCAAGTCATAGCATACGCTACATCACTCCCAACTGCATTTCGGTAGTTGTTCCACCAAGTCAACGCTTCATCCTTGAAAGTAAAAGAAGCAAACTTTACCTTCGCATTCTCCGTGCAACCACTGACATTAAACACTGACTCAGTCTTCTCAATCCATCTGACTAAGTAAACCACTCCTTCAGTTCCACCAAACTCAATGGGTCCACAAATCTTGAATTCCTTGTATTGACATCCATTAGCATGAACTGGTGGAAAAGTTCCAGCAGAATTGTTGGAATGATTTGACTCAGCGAGTAGTTCAGCAACTCTTTGCTCCACGAGTTGGTTGATCATTGCTTGATCCACAGTAGGTGCATTAAGTGGAACATGATCATTGTCTCCCTGAACATCAACATTTTGATTCCTGTTGTTACGGTTAGTGGTGTCCAGGTTGTCAGGAGTAGGGGTTTCAACATTTCGAGTAGGTCGACGGCCTCGACGAGCAGGAGTAGTCACAGCAGGACCAGTTCTGGTAGACCTAACAGGGTTTCGACGGGGTGCCATTGATCTGTAACATCACACAAGTTCATGAGTCTCCAATAGAACTTATCGATATGCTCAACAAAACATCTCAACGAAATCAAGTCATGGAAAGAATAGCAACAACACGCCACGTAACAACAAATAAGCGAGTAAGGACTCAATTTCCATAACACCCAAAATCACATAATACCATATACTAATAACCATCAACCATACAATAGCGATCTATATCGTTCCAACTAACGGATAACACAAAACATACTAATCGTTCCAAAAGAGACGAATACCGAACAAAATACATCAAAATATGATAAATAGCTTTTCTAACCGAACACTCCTCGGTTAAGAAAGCAAAAGATAACATAACCCAAACAACTAGCCACGTGGCTGACGGAGAATCCTCAACTCCTGCCTCAAGCCATCAAGATCCCTCCATAACGATCCTAACTCCACGCTATGGGTGTCTCGGTCTCTCTTGAGGTCAGCCACCTCCTTCTCTAGCTCGGCATTCCTTTGCCAAAGCTTGCGGTCGGCCTCACGAGCAGTAATAAACCCTCGCTGAATACTATCGATATGCTCATGAACCTCCATCAAAACTCTCCTCATCTCGGTAACCCTTCTCTCAGCCATAACCATATCAACCCTCAACTGCCCAATAAACTCAACAGTCACTCTATCAATCCGCTCAGACATATGAGTAACTCTCTCACCAAGAGCCGTAATCTGAGCCCACAACCTGCCAATCTCACCTAACTCTGCATGCTCAGCAGAAACCTCAGAAGATGCATCCGACTCAACGGGACTACCAGGTGGCAACTCAAACAAGAACGGATGATCAGGTGAATCAGGCTCAATCGGGTGTACAGGTGAATCAGGCTCCTCAGCCTGAGCTGGTGGTGCTAACTCATCATCATCATCAGGCATCTCATCCTCCTGAGGGTCATCCTCCTCCTCAGGGTCATCATCATCACCATGCTCAGCCTCCTGAGGGTCATCCTCCTGCTCAAGGTCATCAGCCTCATCCTCACCCTCGTACTCCTCCTCCTCCTCATCGGAAGAGTACCTCGTCACTCGTCGTCTCCTACTAGGTGAACCATGTGAAGATGTAGTAGGTGATCTAGGACGACGACGCAATGATGTGGGTGGCGCCTCAGACAGAAGAGAATGAGCATCAATCTGTAAAGGTGATGGAGTAGGGCGTACCGACATACGTGCCGTAGCTCGGTGGGCAAAGCGTGGTGCCACATGAGCCAAAGCCTGATGAAGAGTAAGTTGCCTCGATGTACCAGGGAGCCCTAGAGAAGATGAGGGTCCCTGCGTAGATGCAGCAGGTAGTGCTGAAGTAGAAGCTGCCTGTGATACAGTAGCTGAAGACATGGCCATCTGGTAAGGGTCATCAGATGCCATAGTGAACTGTGCAGGTAAAACTGCTGCAGTAAGAATGTCCTCGACGACATCGGGCATATGGGAGGCCATAGTCTGTGACAACGGCGTAGGGTAGGTGTAAGTGTTTCAAAACACTAAATCACAACTCATAATACCATTCCAATATACTCATCAAATAGTTCAATATATAATCTTAATAAAAGAATTTCAAACACCGCATTACTAAAATGTTTATAAAATATATAGACCATTTAAATCCTCGAGAACGCCATCTTATTACTAAAATCCATAAACCTCAAATCATCTCAAATATCTCATAATACCTCAAATAATCGAAGATGCTTCGGCTTGGCGGGCTGGCGGGCGGTGGTCAAGGATCATTTTCTATAAAAATACGGTTATAGTTTAGGCGTTTATTTACCTAGTTCTCTATAACCTTGGCTCTGATACCAATCTGTAACACCCCCAAAATTTGATACAGCGGAAGTCTCAACAAGCTTTCGGGGTGCTACGGGGATTGGTATCCAACACAAGACAATATAGAACGAGATAAAGTAAACATAGTAAAAACACAACCAAAATGGGGTTTTAAAGTTTACATTTATCCCAACATCATTCAGAGTCAGGCCCAAAATAAATAACAATAGGTCCAAATTTAATTATCAGAGTTTAGAAAAATAGATCCATGAACCGTGAGCCTTGGCCGAGCCTTCCAATCCAAGCATGCACCTCAACACTTAATCACCTGAGAAAACGTGCTAAAAGTCAGCTTTCGCTGGTGAGATCATAGGTTTAAATTCAACTAATAATATAGTGGACATATACGCAAAACGCTTGCTAGCTAGACTAAGGATTCGCTAAAAGCCTGCGGATACCCTCTGCTCTCAACATAACACACGGATACCCTTCCGTAACAACATAGATATTCGGGTAACCCCCGCAATACCAATAAATACTCGGATAACCTCCGAAGTATTAATAACCTATAGGTGCACACTATAGTATCTAAATAAGTCAACCTTGAATAGTACACACGAAACCATGTGACTAAAGCTGACAATCCAAATAAGACAACCTTGAATAGTACACACAACAAATATGTGACTAAAGCTGACAATCCAATTAACCAAATAAGCCAACCTTGAATAGTACACACAAAAGGTGTGACTAAAGCTGACAATAGATCCTAGTCCATACGCATAGCAAGTTTAGAAATAATATAAAAGCGATAATAGTCCACATAAAATGATTTGCACGTTTCTCACCCCAAGTATTGAAAATATAGTTCAAGAGTAAAAAGTGGGGCTATGACTCACCTCAAGTCCAGAAAATAGCAAGACGAGGTAGGTAGAAATAAGATGTATGATAACTCACGAAACAGCAACTACGGACTTGGCACGACCTAACAATATTAACTCTTTCAGAAATCATTTCCTCAAATATATAATATTCCCAAACCCGGACGAGAATCCGTTTTATTTCCGAAAATCCATTTCGTATTAGTTTGGTGTATTTGCGTTTGGTATCCATACGGGTGGTGGGTCGACTCAAAACAAACCAAAAAGATCACACATAGAAAGATAAATAAACTATAGATATAATATTAGCCCAATATATCATTTAAATAAATCGCCAAAGTTTACCAAATCCGTCGATTTGATAATCCTCATATTTATTTACGTAACATACCGTTCCAAGATTACACCCAACCTAAAGCACATAGCACATAATTACTATATAGTATATATCATAGTTTAATAAATTCCTCATATATATCGTCAAATTGGCCAGATTTCCCGATATATACACTCGCAATCTATTACACTTTACATATACTACAACCTATGGGCGTCGTAGGATACGATGCCCACTAATATATTTATTTCGTATAACCAAACAACCCGGCTCAACCTTACGGTTAAGTGGTTATTTAATTATAGAAAACGTCTATATTAGTCGTCATATATCCGTGACAACACGAACGTCGCAAATAATAACTTACCTGGACTCGAGTGACAACAATTTCGCCTAACTCAATAAGTTTATCCGTTATATATCCGAAATAACATTTTATTAAACGTTTCATAATCGTCGGGAGTTTCTCGTTTTATAACACAATTTTTATAATAATAATACGTTTAATAATATTACGCCACTTTCGTAGCCTAATATATATCTAATCGTATTATTTATAATACGACTCGTGATTATTATTATTATTAATATACGCGTTTATATAGTTATATATACGTTATTCACGTATATACTTTCATATAAACGTTCATATTATCAATAATTATTATTACGAGTTTTATTATTCTCGTTTCAATTTTAATAGTTATTGAGTTATACGAAATGGTCATATGTCCGAGTCATGACTCTCGGCTCATTGTCCAAGTCCAATAATAAGCAAAAGTCATAAATAACAAATCTCCATCCAATCACAAACTCAAACCACGGGCTACAACAATAGGGTCCGACTACGGCACCCGACTAACCTATCTCCGTCAATCTAACGACCGTCTCACAATCGGTCCCCAATAACACTTTCGTCAACAACTCCTCAATTACCAATAATAATATCTAATGTCGAGACCAAACACGGTCTCGACCCAACCAAAAGTATTCGGCCGATGAAATATCACAACAATATAACCAATAAGTTCACAATTATTTCAAGAATATAACATCAACCAAGTTAATGTGTGGGTCGGTTTACCAAGCCGACCCGAGACCTCGACTCACTTGAGTCTCGGCTCCAAACCGCGAGTCACTAGGACTCGAACCAAACACACAAGTATCATATAGCTCACAAGAGCCTAACCAAGTAATCATATACTCCATTCGACCCAATGGTCAAATCGGCAACAAGAAAATACGCGGCTAAGCCGCGACCCACAAGGGTCGAACCACAATAATCATACGAGCCAAGGCTCAAACCACAACTAATCGAGAACCCCATGAGGGTCTCGGCATGGCATACGAGCACAAATGAAACCCCGAGACCACAAGGGTCTCGGCTAGCTCGGATCGAGGTACATAACACCCTCGACAACAACCAATCAACCATCACCAAAGAACCAAAGCCACACGAGGCTTCGAATCAAAATAAGCCGAGAGCCTTGCTCTCGGTTCCGAGTCAACCACGACCAAAACCATGAAAACCCGGATACCAAACTAACTTTTTATCACAAAAACATCATTTCTCATTAAAACCCATTTTGATTCTCACGAAATAATCCGTGTAGCCACGGATAAAAGCCAAATCGTGGCTCCCAAAACCCAAAAATGTCTCCTTCTCACCTTCTTGAACCTCCAAAAGCACGGATCTAGAAAAGTTATTAAAATTCGAACGGATTGTTATAAATTTGATGGTGTTAACGACGGTTCTAGGGTGAGTATCTTATATCAAATGAAAGAGGGTGAAGAGAGGGATAAAATGGTGGTGTTTGTTTTGTTGGGTGGTCGGTAACACGGCGGTGGTGGCCGGATTTTGAGGTCGGCGGCTAGGTTTTGGAGTGGGGAAGAAGAGATGAGATGAGAGAGAGAATGAATAAAGAGTGAGTGTTTGTGTGTGTGTAAAAAATACCAGACCCAACACCCCTTATTACCTTTTTATTATTTTTTATTTTTTTTATAAAAGTTATAATAATAATAACAATAATAATAATTATAATAGTAATAATAATAATATTATTACGGTGGAGCGGGTAACGCGGGTAGTTGTAAAAACATGTGGCCCGAACCCGAACTCATTTTAAAACTTCAATATCACTCGAGAACATCTCGTAAATAATTAAAAATATAATCGGACTCGTAAGACGAATCATAAAAATGTCGTTAGGTAATCCTAGTGCCAAAGTCAACGTAGTACCAAGTGAGAATTCAAGTATACATCACCGATCATATAATAAAAAGTGAATTATGAACATAATTCACGAATTCCATAACGTCATTAATTAAAAATATCCATAAAATAGGTCTTACAAGTTCGTTGTGAAATGAAAATTTCAAATAAAAATTATAAACGAACTTAAATTGTAATGCGGGTTTTTAAAATAGCTCCCTAAACTGCCGGTTGTCACAATAATGTAAGTGGTGTTATAAAGAGTGGGTGAGGTAACCCAAGGTCAAAAACGCGGACCGAACCCGAAACTTAATTAAATAAATCGACACTCACTCAAATCGAGGTCGTTACCAAATATAAAATACTCGAACCCGTGATTATAATAAATAAAATTGTTAGGTTAACCTAGTGCCGGAGTCAATGTAGTGCCAAAGTAACAATCTCAAAATAAATCATCACGAACGAATCAAACCAAACCATAAGTAAATAATAAATCCTCATAATTAACGTACGATCAAAAATACATTCCAACGTTCATAAAAACATCTCGTCCAATAAACTTTTCAAAAATTCCAAAATTATAATTTTTAATGTAATGCGGGTTTTAAAAACGGCTCCCTATTTTGCCAGTTGTCACATCCTCCCAGCCTCAGAAGGAACCCGTCCCGGGTTTCTCTCGGAACAACCCATCTACGAAGTAAAAAGCTTCGGATATCTCTTTCGAAACTCATCCTCACGTTCCCACGTGAATTCCAGTCCATGCCGCGAATTCCAACGAACTTTGATGAGCGGGATGCGACTTCTCTTAAGTCGTTTAATCTCTCTATCCAATATCTCAATCGGCTATTCCACAAAATTCAAACTCTCATCCACACGAATATCCTTAATTGGTATAACTGGCATTTCCTCCGAAAGACATTTCTTCAGATTGCTAACATGAAACACATCATGAACTTTATTCAGTTCCATTGGCAATTCCAATCGATAAGCTACGGGCCCAATTCTTTCCAAAATAAGAAATGGTCCAATGTAGCGGGGATTTAGTTTCCCACGTTTCCCAAAACGTATCACACCCTTCCAAGGCGATACTTTCAGCATCACTTTGTCTCCAACCTGAAATTCTAGGGGTTTACGCCTCTGATCGGCGTAGCTTTTCTGCCTATCTCTAGCTGCATGCAGTCGATCTCGAATTTGCGTTACCTTCTCAGTAGTTTCCAAAATAAGCTCAGGGCCTGTGAGTTGGCTATCTCCAACTTCAGGCCAACCAATAGGCGAACGACATTTACGACCATACAAAGCTTCAAATGGTGCAGCCTTAAGACTTGTGTGGTAGATATTGTTGTAGGAGAACTCCGCAAGGGGTAGATATTTCTCCCAGCCTTTTCCAAAGTCTATGATGCATGCACGAAGCATATCCTCCAAAGTCTGAATAGTTCTCTCACTTTGACCATCGGTTTGGGGGTGATATGCAGTACTCATATCAAGTCTCGTCCCCAAAGTGGTTTGAAGTGATCGCCACAATGCTGACGTGAAGCGGCTGTCGCGATCAGAAATAATCGATATCGGAACTCCATGACGAGAAACAATCTCCTTCACATACAACCTCGCAAGTTTATCAACACTATCGTCTTCACTAATTGCCAGGAAATGAGCAGACTGAGTCAAACGATCCACAATTACCCATATAGCGTCGCAACCGCTAGTTGTCTTTGGTAATTTGGTAATAAAGTCCATCGTGATGCGCTCCCACTTCCAAACTGGGAGTTCTGGCTGCGTCAATAATCCTGACGGTCTTTGATGTTCTGCCTTAACTTTAGAACATGTCAGACACTTACTAACATACAATGCTATATATGCCTTCATATTTGGCCACCAATATAACTTTTTCAAATCCTGGTACATCTTGTCAGACCTAGGATGAATAGAGTATCTTGACTTATGCGACTCATGCATAATCAACTCTCGAATTCCTCCATACAATGGTACCCAACTTCGCTCTCCAAAACATAATACTCCATCAGAACGCTTAAAAAATCCCTTCTCATTTTCTGCCATCCCAAATATGTTCTCAGCAGATCGATTATCCGCTTTCAACGCTTCCGTTTGAGCTTCCAATATTTGAGACGGTAATGGCGATACGATAGTCATCCCTAATGACCTAACTCGTAACGGTGGAATTCTCTCCTTTCGACTAAGAGCATCAGCAACGATGTTTGCTTTACCAGGATGGTAGCGAATTTCACAATCATAGTCGCTTAGCAACTCAATCCAACGTCGCTGTCTCATGTTGAGCTCTTTTTGGTTCAAGATGTGTTGTAGACTTTTATGGTCAGTAAACACTACACACTTGGTTCCATACAAGTAATGTCTCCATATCCTCAAGGCAAAAACCACAGCACCTAATTCCAAATCATGGGTGGTGTAGTTCTTCTCGTGCTTCTTGAGCTGTCGGGAAGCATAAGCTATCACTTTCTCTCATTGCATTAACACAGCTCCTAAACCTTTATGAGAAGCGTCACAATAGAAGACGAAGTCCTCGTTACCTTCAGGTAACGCTAAGATAGGAGCACTACACAACATTTCTTTAAGTAACTGGAATGCTTCCTCTTCCTTATCTCCCCATTCATACTTAACACTCTTTTGAGTCAATTTGGTCAACGGTTTCGCTATCTTCGAAAATCCCTCAATGAATCTTCGGCAATAACCGGCTAAACCCAAAAATTGACGAACTTCTGTTGGGGTCGTAGGTGCAGCCCAATCTTTAATCGCTTCAATCTTAGCAGGATCTACATGAACTCATTGTCTATCAATCACATGTCCTAGAAATTGTACCGTCGGAATCCAAAATTCACATTTCGAAAACTTGGCATACAGTTTCTCCTTCCTGAGAAATTCTAAGATAAGTCTTAGATGCTCCTCATGCTCCTTTTCACACTTCGAATAAATCAGAATGTCATCGATGAACACAATCACAAACTTATCTAAATAAGGCTTACACACCCGATTCATGAGATCCATGAATACCGCCGGTGCGTTAGTCAACCCAAACGGCATCACCTGAAACTCGTAATGCCCGTAACGGGTTCTGAAAGCCGTTTTCGGAATATCTTCCTCGCGAACTCGAAGCTGATGATATCCCGATCTCAAATCAATCTTCGAATACACACTCGATCCTTGAAGCTGATCGAACAAATCGTCGATCCTCGGTAACGGGTATCTATTCTTCACCGTTAACTTGTTCAATTCTCGGTAATCAATATACATACGAAACGATCCATCCTTCTTCTTCACAAATAAGACCGGGGCTCCCCAAGGCGAAGAACTTGGTCTTATGAATCCCTTTTCGGCTAACTCAGCTAATTACTTTGACAACTCTTCCAGTTCAGTAGGTGCAAGACGATAAGGCGTTCGTGCTACAGGTGCAGCACCAGGTATCAACTCAATCTGAAATTCCACTTGTCTAGCAGGCGGGATTCCCGGCAATTCATCGGGAAACACATCCGAAAAATCATGAACTATAGGTACATCTCTAATGCACCTTTCCTTCTTCTCCTTCTCTCCTTTCTCAGAAATTTGAGCTAAGAAAAGGTAACTTCCTTTTTCCATTAGCTTCGGCAACTTAGTGCAAGATATGACCGCTAATCTAGATGGGCCTCTCAAATCCTATCTATCTCCTGGTATTTTTAGAATCTCCTTGCCGTATGGCACACGCACGATCTTCTCATCGCAAATTATATGAGCACGATACTTCGACAACCAATCCATACCAATAATAACATCAAAACTCCCTAATGTGACGGGTAGAAGATCTATGTTGAAAGGACGATTCAGAAAGTTTAACGTGCAACCGCAAATGATAGTCCTAATCCTCTCTATGTTCCCGTTAGCTAACTCTACATCATAACCAATTCCTAAGGCCATCGGGGGTTTCTCTAGTAAGGGTGCAAACTTAGTGGACACAAAACTCTTATCGGCACCAGTATCAAATAGTATGGAAGCATAACGATTATTGAGAAGGAACGTACCAGTAACGACGTTCGGATCTTCTCCTCTCTCGTTCCCAAGTGCATACACTCTCCCATGAGCAGCTCCAGCTTCCACACGTTGGTCCCCATTATCTTGTCGTCCACGGTTTCCTCCAGCTCCACGGTTTCCATTATTGTACCCAATACCACCCGATCCTTGATTTCCTTGGTTCCACGATTCCCTACACTCATTCCTATAATGTCCCTTCTTTCCACATCCATAGCAAGTAACATTAGCCTTGCTCATAGTTTCAGGAGTAGCTTGAACCATAGCAAGTGGTCGAGCTCTACAATCCTTAGCTATGTGTCCCATCTTAGAGCAATTCTTGCACATCACAGTACATCGACCAGAATGATGCTTGTAACATCGGTTACACTTGGGTGCATCTCCATTGTAGTTCTTCTTGTCTCCATCTCCCATAGCATAAGCTCTAGTAGTTGTTTGTCGCTTGTTTCGACGATCATTACCCTTAGAGTGATCATCCCTCTTCCTCTTTCCATTCTTGTCTTTCTCAGCTTCTTCCAATGCCAACGAGTCCATCAATTGTTGAGCGATAGTGATAGCCTCATGAATGTTTGCAGGCTTAGCAGAAATCAAGTCGTTCCTTGTAGCTACCGGCAACCTATCGGTATACCTCTCAATCCTTTGAGTCTCAGTCCTAACCATATCGGGACAAAGTAAGGCTAACTCTCGATAACGGCGATTGTAAGTTGCCATATCGGTACCTTTCACCTTATGGTTCCAGAACTCAATCTCCAGCTTCTTAATCTCATTCCTTGGGTAGTAAGTCTGAATCAGCAAAGACTTAAATTGCTCCCAAGTCATAGCATAAGCCACATCACTCCCAACCGAGTTACGGTAACTGTTCCACCATGTTAAAGCTTCATCCTTGAAAGTAAAAGAAGCAAACTTTACCTTCGTATTCTCCGCACAACCACTGACATTAAACACTGACTCAGTCTTTTCTATCCACCTAACCAAGTAGACCACTCATTCAGTTCCACCAAACTCAACGGGCCCACAAATCTTAAACTCCTTGTAGTTACATCCATTAGCACGAACAGGTGGAAATGTTCTAGCAGAATTGTTGGAATGATTCGACTCAGCTAGTAACTCAGCAACTCGTTGCTCCACCAGTTGATTGATCATTGCTTGATCCACAGTAGGTGCATTAAGTGGAACATGATCATTGTCTCCCTGAACATCAACATTTTGATTCCTGTTGTTGCGGTTAGTAGTGTCCAGGTTGTCAGGAGTAGGGGTCTCAACATTTCGAGTAGGACGGCGTCCTCGACGACCAGGGGTAGTCGTTGCAGGACCAGTTCTGGTAGCTCTAACAGGGTTTTGTCGTGGGGCCATTGATCTGAAACATCATACAAGTTCGTGAGTCTCCGATAGAACTTATCATATGCTCAACAAGAATTAAATCAACGAAGCCAAGTCATGGAAAGAATATCAATAGTACACCACAAGACATCAATAAGGCGAATAGGAACTTAATTTCCATAATATCCAAAAACCACATAATACCATATAATAATAACCATCAACTATACAATAAAATCCAACATCGTTCCAACTACCGATAACACAAAAGATAATAATCGTTCCAACAAGACGGGTAATCAACTGAAAATACATCAAAATAGGATAACTAGCTTTTCCAACCGAACACTCCTCGGTTAGGAAAGCAACATGATAACATAGCTCAAACATCTAGCCACGCTGCTGGCGGAGGCTCCTCTACTCCTGCCTCAAGCCATCAAGATCTCTCCATAATGATCCTAACTCCACACTATGTGTGTCGCTGTCTCTCTTGAGGTCAGCCACCTCCTTCTCCAGGTCGGCATTCCTTTGCCAAAACTTGTGGTCGGCCTCTCGAGCTGTGATAAAACCTCGCTGTAAACTCTCGATCTGCTCATGAACCTCCATCAGAACTCTCCTTATCTCAGTCGACCTGCCCTGAACAACAGTCATATCAACTCTCAAATCCGTTATAAACTCTCCTATAACTCTCTCAAGTCGATCAGATAATCGCGAGATCTTCTCGCCTTGGGCAGTAATCTGAGCCCACAACCTGCCACTCTCACCTAACTCTGTCTGCTCAGCAGAAACCTTAGATGACGCATCCGACGCCACTGTACTACCAGGTGGTGAATCAAACAGGAACGGATGGTCAGGTGAAACAGGCTCAATCGGATGTATAGGTGAATCAGGCTCCTCAGCCTGAGCTGGCGGCACTAACAGATCATCATCATCAGGCATCTCCTCCTCCTGAGGGTCATCCTCCTCCTCATGGTTATCATCATCACCCTGCTCAGCCTCCTGAGGGTCATCAGCCTCATCCTCACCCTCGTACTCCTCCTCCTCCTCATCGGAAGGGTACATCATCAATCATCATCTCCTAACAGGTGAACCATGTGGTGAAGGGGTAGGTGGTCTAGGACGACGACGCAATGATGCAGGTGGCACCTCTGACAGAAGAGAGTGAGCATCTATCTGTAAAGGTGGTGATGTAGGGCGTATCGACATACGTGCCGTAGCTCGGTGGGCAAAACGTGGAGCCACACGAGCCAAAGCCTGATGAAGTGTAAGCTGCCTCGATGTACCAGGGAGCCCTAGAGAAGATGAGGGTCCCTGCGTAGATGCATCAGGTGGTGCTGAAGTAGAACCTGTCGGTGTCACAGTAGCTGAATGCATGGCAACCTGGTAAGGGTCATCAGGAGCCATGGTGAACTGTGCTGGAAATACCGGTGCAGTAAGAATATCCTCAACAACGTAGGGCGTACGGGAGGCCATAGTCTGTGACAACGGCGTAGGGTAGGTGTAAGTGTTTCAAAACAACTAAACCGCGAACTCAAAATACCATATCAACATCATCATATAATCCCAAATCATATATAACCAAGAAAGATTTAAAATACCGCATTACTAAAATCATTCATAAAATAATTAAACCATATAATTCCTCAAACGCATATAATTCCTCAAAACGCCATCATATCACTAAATCAATAAACCTCAAATCATCTCTAGAATCCCAAATCTAATAATCATCTCATAAATCTCATAATACCTCAATAATAACAATGATGCTTCGGCTTGGCGGGCTGGCGGGCAATGGTCGAGGATCGTTTTCTATAAAAATCGGTTATAGTTTAGGTGTCTATTTACCTAGTTCTCTATAACCTTGGCTCTGATACCAATCTGTAACACCCCCAAAATTTGATACAGCGGAAGACTCACAAGCTTTCAGGATGCTACGGGGATTGGTATCCATTCAAAGTCATGAAAGAACGAGATAAAGTAAACATAAGAAAAACACAACCAGACGGGTTTTAGAGTTTACATTTATCCCAAGAATTATCCAAAGTAAGGCCCAAAAGAAATAAATATAGGTCCACAATAATTATCAGAGTTTTAGAAAAATAGATCCATAACCGGTGCCATTGCCAAGCCTCCAATCCCAAGCATCCATAGAGCATCACTTAATTACCTGAGAAAATGCGCTAAAAGTCAGCTTTCGTTGGTGAGATCATAGGTTTAAATTCATAATTCGATATAGTGGACATATACGCAAAACGCTTGCTAGCTAGACTAGGCCTCAATCATCCAACCAAAATATCCAACCAAAATAATCCAACCAAACCAAACCAACCAAATCAAATCAACACTATAGGTGCATGCTATAGCTCAAATCTATCTAATCAATAGCTTACCTAGCTCAAGTCTAGGCCTTGCTCTATAATCAATCCAATAGCTTACCTAGTTCTGGACTAGGCCTCGCTCAACAACCAAATCAATAGCTTACCTAGTTCGGGACTAGGCCTCGCTAAATCCTACCTAGTTCTATAAGCATAGCAAGTTTTAAGAATAAAATAAAGCGATAATAGTCCACATAAAACATTTGCACGTTTCTCACCCCAAGTATTGAAAACAAAGTTCAAGAGTAAAAGTGGGGCTATGACTCACTTCAAGTCCAGAAATCCTCAAAAAGAAATCGATAGAAGAAAGACGTAAGCAAACTCAAGCAACTCACGTAACGGCAACTACAGACTCGGCACTTCCTAACAATATCAAACTCGTTCAGAAATCATTTCCTCAAAAATCAAATATTCCCATTCCCGAACGTATTCCGTTTTACTTTCCAAAATATCCATTTCTCGAATTAACTTCATATTAATTTGAAATTCGACGTTTGGTATCCATATGGGTGAAGGGTCGACACAACTCAAACCAACAAGTCACAACAAACGAAATAATAAACCAACTATTGGTATAATATTAGCCCAACATATTATTTAAATAATCATCGAAGCTTATCAAATCCGTCGATTTGGTAATCTCCCATATTTATTTACGTAATATATCGTTTCAAAATTATACCCAACCTAAAGCACATAGCACAAAGAATTCTATTTGGTATATATTGTAGTCCTATAAATTCCCTATATATATCGTCGAATCGGCCAAATTCCACGAGATACATAGTAATTTATTACCCTAAACATATACCACAACCTATGGGCGTCGTGGGATACGATGCCCATTAATATACTCATTTTATATAATCAAATAACTCGATCTAATCCGTTGATTAAATAAGTCACTTGCTATAGAAAATGTTTATATTAATCGTCATATATCCGTGACAACACAAAAGTCACATATAAAGTCCACTTGGACTTTAAATAACCACAATTCGTATAACTCGATAAGTTTCTAAATATATAAAAATCACGTTTTTAATTATTATTTACCCGACTTATTATTTCGCCATTATTTATAGTTATTATTTATAACAACAGTCTGACATTTATTACACCATTTGCATAGCATAGTAACTATCGTTATATTATTATAACGTTTACTCGTGAACGTTTTATTATTAATATACGCATTTATATATATATATATATATATATATATATATATATATATATATATATATATATATATATATATACACGTTTAACACGTCTATATACGTATATAAACGATTATATTCTCAATAATAGTATTACGAGTATTATTTTTAATATTGACTTTTAAATATTTATCGAGTCATAGAATTTGGTCACATGTCCGAGTCATGACTCTCGGCTCACAGTCCAAGTCCAATATAAGTATCAAGTCAAAAATAAATATATCATCTTCGTCCAAATCAATCCCATATCCACGTGCTACAACATAAGGGTCCGACTACGGCACCCAACTAACCTATCTCCGTCATCTAATGACCGTCTCACAATCGGTCCCCAATTCCACACTCGACAACACATCTCCAAAATATCTCATAACCCAAATATGCCACACAAGTCCAAAATAATAAATCCAATAAGTACCATGGTCAAAACATCACAACACGACAATAACAATAATAATAACCCGACAAGTAATAATATATCCGAAAACAAAATAAGTTACGGGTTGAGTTACCAAGTCAACCCGGGTCAAAATAAGCCCGGAACAAGATACGGGAGTCTCACCCGAGACCAATAGGTCTCGGCTAGCTCCTTCGAGCCACACCGAACCAAACAGCCCCCTTGGGGGTGTCGGCCGAGAAACCAAACGACCTCAAGGGTCATCCAAACATAACCATGAACAACCAAACATCACAATCGAGCACCAAAGATCAAATATACACCGAATGGTCAAGAAAATAACACAATAATCACCCAAGCCGAGAGCAAAAGCTCTCGGTTGAGTCTCGACCCATCGAGAAAACGTGAACCCGGATACCAAACCTTCATTTAACCCATTTTTATCAAAAACCCACTTGAATCTTACCTTATTATCCATAAAACCCGAAAAGAAAAATAAAGTTCGTGACCCTAGGTCACGGTTCGAACCAAAACACGAGTCAAAACTCGTCCTACCTTCAAACTCCAAGGCCAAATCGAAAGGAACTTCAAAAATACGAAAGGTGGTGAATGATTAGTGGTGATTTTGTGGTGATTTTAATTCAAAAAAGGTGTTATAGTGGTCCAAATCGCGCGTGGTTTGCACCAAAAGATAGATCGGGATGTAAGGATTAATGTGGTGGTGTTATTTTGTTGGTGAGGGCGGCGGTGATGGTGGTAGCAGCCGTGTAAGGGGCGGCTAGGGTTTGTGGTGATGATAATTGTTGAAGATGAATGAGAGAGAGAGAAATGGTGGTGTTTGTATTTGTGTTTTGTGTTTGTGTGTGTTGGGGCGTGGGTGGTTATACCCAACCGAACCAAAAACCGGCCCCCAAGGCCCAAATAATATAAAAATGGTAATAATAATGTAAGTGGTGTTATAAAGAGTGGGTGAGGTAACCCAAGGTCAAAACGCGGACCAAACCCGAAACTTAATTAAATAAACCGACACTCACTCAAATCGAGGTCGTTACCAAATATAAAATACTCGTACCCGTGATTAAAATAAATGAAATTGTTAGGTTAACCTAGTGCCGGAGTCAATGTAGTGCCAAAGTAACAATCTCAAAATAAATCATCACGAACGAATCAAACCAAACCATAAGTAAATAATAAATCCTCATAATTAACGTACGATCAAAAATACATTCCAACGTTCATAAAAACATCTCGTCCAATAAACTTTTCAAAAATTCCAAAATTATAATTTTTAATGTAATGCGGGTTTTAAAAACGGTTACCTATTTTTCCAGTTGTCACATTGAGGGTCTTGTGACACACATGGATTTTTGTGGCGTAGTGTTAATTCCTGTAAAAAAAACCCTTAAAAGCACCACGGCAAAAAAAAAATGCTTATAATCATGTTTAGCTTTTTGTAAATGCACCGGGTCATTTGTAGTTCTGGTTCCATGGTGATAAGGTTATCTGGGCTTATGAGCAAATTGAACTTTAAACGTAAGAACCTGATATTGCGTTTTTGCGCGTATCAAATTAATATACAAGGTAGACGTGAGTGGAATTCACTAATCGACCTTTAGGAAAAGGAAGACTTGCGAAAACTCGTGAATACAATATATATATGTGATACCGGGTAAGTGATTACCCGGGTCGTGTCCCAACGAGGTGTGAATGGGCAATATCGTGTGAGATTCGAGATTAAAATGCTTGTAAGGAATGGTTACGATTATTTGGAATTGTGGAACTACGAGAAATTACAAATAACGTACGAAGAATAAAATAAACGTAACTAAAGCGTGAATTTAAACGTGGAAATGAAAATAAAACTTAAAATCTACTTAAAAGACTACGGGAATCAGACTTAGGAAGCTAGGGAATCCTAAACGTAAACTAATTTTAAAAACGCGAAAGTTACTTAAAGAAAACGCGAGTGCGCAAAATAAAACGTGAATTTACTGCTACACTAGTCCTACGGGTGTAAAAATGATTTTTCTACATTCCTAATTATAAAAGAAAATTTTTGAAAAAGAAAAATATTTTTTTAGACTTTTATATTTTTTTATTATTAATTAAAAACAATTTAAACTAAACTAATGCTTAATAAATAGTAAACTATTTGAAAAACTCTAAGAAAAATTAGGTAAATACTTTATCTAAATACTAACATAAGAAAATTAAAAAGTGGTAAAAAAGCAGTTCAAGATAAGCAGTACTAAGCAAACTTAAAAGCTGAAATGTAAATAAGCCAAATTCTAAGATCTATTAAATGATAAATAAAACAATTAACAACAACTTAAAAGGTCTAGCACAGTTGGTTGCGTGGTTATTTGTGGTCTGTGTTGGGTAACCTTGTGACCAGGGTTCGACCCTACTCACCCCTTTTGCAGTTATTATTATTTTTATTTTATTTTTTATTTTCTTTTTGGAAAGTCAATTTAGCAACAAACATGAACATCTTTTTTAAAAGTGCTCTTGTTGAAAAGCTTTAAATGAGCTTATGCAAAGCTTAAACTTCTCACAGTTGTGATGATTTAAGTGGGCTTTTGAAACATGGCAGCCACAATAAGCGAAAAATAAGCGAACACCAACTGCTACAATTACCATAAACAAACATAATCTTCAAGTAAACAACGAACAACAACGATTATCGACAAGATTCAAGCATGAACCATGAATCAAAAAAAAAAAAAAAAAAAAAAAAAAAAAAAAAAAAAAAAAAAAAAAAAAACCCTCCTAAGCTGTGTAACTGCTGATGCAGCAGTGGGTCGATGATGCACTTTAGGGATGAAATAAGCACAATTCAAAAGCAATTTCGGCCAAACAAATAGTATATTCATCTAAAGAGTATTACTAGCTACACTCAACATCAAATATTACTACGAGAACTCGAATGATTCACAAGGTAATAGAACTAGAAAGTGGGTCAAAGCTAAAAAAATTAACCTGGGTGCAGTGCTGCTGATGTGCAGGCCTCATGAGGGAGTGTTTCTGGCAGACCAACGATGAACCAAAACAAAGTTCAAAGAGTGACGTAAGCTCTCCAAGATGCAATTAAGACTATTATTCACTTGTTCAACGAACTTCAAAGCCTCTTGGATACACTAACCTAGCTGAAAGAGGGATCCAAGAAGGGTGTATGGACTCGCTTATACTGCTGGAAATAGCGGCTGATTGGGACTAGTGGGCTGCAGATGTGCAGCAATCACAGTGGACAAGAGGGCTGTATGCTGCTAGTTAACTAAAAATCCTAAGTTAAAGTCTACTGTGGCTAAGCTAATTTAAGATCCAAAGGGCTGATGTAGATGATTTCATGGGTTGAAAATGTGAAATCTACACAAGTAACTAATTGTGCATCTAATTGCGAACACTAATTTCAACTATGACTAACCTTAAATGAGATCAAAAAGGGTCGTTGGGGGGGCTGCTTTGCAACTGAGCAGCAGTCGGTGGTAATGGGTCAAAAGAGGATTTTGACTACAAAACTTCTATGACCAAATTACCAGCAACTAACATAACCTAAGATAGACTTGCATTGAGCAAAAGAAATCACTGAAAATGGACTTTTTCTAAAATTGCACTCAACTAATTAACACAACATTGAAAAACACAAACGTTTGATACACTAGTTGAAAACCTTTAAGACTTCTTGAAATTGGAATTTATTTATTCCTAACAATTAATATTGGTGATTCAATGCTGTTTCAAATGAATTCCATGACTAAAAGTGACCAAAACCATAAAATGGTCTTAACCCAAACATCCCTTAAGGTAAGTTGATGATTTCCTGTTGACAAACATGAAGTAAAGTGAACTAAGACTTGGATCATAAATTCATTCTAAACTGAATAAATACTACTAAGCGATAAAATAAGCAATAATAAATAAGCTAACAAGAACTTTTTGAAATAACTGAAAATTGCATTAATCTCAAACTTTAGTACATAAAAATTTTAAAGACTAAAAAACTAACATCCCACTTAAAAACTGACTTTTAGAACCTAAGACAAGACTTAAAAAAAAAATAAAACGAGACTGACTAAAACTACTAACTGCCCTCCATGGGATTACAACACTTCTCTTTATACTCAATTAGAACTAGGGTTTCCTCCTCATCTTCTCAGATTTGTCTTGTTTTTCTTTTCGCATCTCAACCGTTGGATAAAAGCAAATAAATCTCAGCCCTTTAAACTTGTTTTGGCGCTCAAATGTGGTCGTGGATAGATGAGGTGGCATGGCAACCCGTGAAGGTCTTGGTATCTCGTGAAGGAGGGGGGGGGGGGGGGTTTGAGGTATTGGGGAGAGGAGTGGATGGTGATACTTTTGGCTTGTAACTGGAAAAGGGTGGAGGTTGTTTGTACTCTGGATAATCGAAGGGTTGAAGAAAAGGTGGGGGCGTGTTGGGTTGACCTAGGTCAAAGAAGGAAACACGTTTTATTAAAACGTGATATGGTGGTGGGCTTTAAGGGTAGATGGGCCAAGGTGGATTGGGATAGTTAAATGGATTGGACTATTGAGTGGTGGATTGGATTAAGTTTTAAGTTTAGCTAAATAAAATGAGTCCACATGGTATTTAATGAAATAAGCCCAAGGATTAAACATGTATTTGCTGAAAATTCCGGGACCAAATCTGCCAAGTGTTCAAAATTAATCCATGGACCATACTTGCCATATTCCATTTCCACAAGGTCCGTTGATGCTTATTTTCCAAATTGAAACTATCCGGGGACCAAAATTGCCAAAATTGAAAGTTCAAGGACTTAACTTGTACTCTTTTGAAAACTTTTCACCCAAGGATCGTTTTTGACAACTTATGATTTCCAAAAGACACTTGTTGATTTTTCTTTTAAAATAAACGCCTAGGGACTAATTTTGACAACTTTTGAAAGTTGGGGGACTAAAACTGCCAATTATGCAAACTTTGTTCGTTTTTCGTTTGTTTTCGATCCTTTTGCATTTAAAACATATAAAACACGATCTTTGGGATATTTTTATTATTTTGATGCATTCTTGAATGTTTTCACGCGTTTTGACAGTTAAAATACGGTAAAAATGATGAGTATTTACACAATCATCAGAACCTAAATGGTCAATTAGCTTATTTAACTCCTTATTTTCGTAAGTCTATTTTTCCACGCTTATTTTTTTGATTAATGAGCTTATTATGGCTTAAAGATGAAAAATAAGCCCATAAGTTGGAAAATAAGCCTGAAAAATGAAAAATGAAATTAAGAAATATAAGCTTAGTTAAATAAGCTCAAAAAGCCCAAAAATAAGCTTAAACAAGCACTCCCTTAGGGCTTATGTGTAGTTAACTTGAGCATAAGGTTATTCAAGTTCATAAGCTCATAAGCCCTAAAAGTTAAGCTTATTAGCTTTCTAAGAGGTCAATAAGGCCATTAAGCCGGACAACTAAGGTTAAAGAAACACCCCCTAAGCTCAAGATTATGTGCTTATTTACGAAGGTTTTAATAATTTTATTTTATGTGGCTTATGGACGTATACAAGCTTGTGAACTCTTTTATCATAAGCTAATCAACACTCGACAAGAGCTTATGAGTTTATTATCTTAAGCCATAATATGCTGATCGGAGATAAGCTCATAAGCTTAAGCCTACACAGTAAGCTTAGACAAACACCGCATATTTATAAGCTTAGTTATCTACTTACCTGCTTATTACAATGCTCGGTATAAGTTTGTTGGCGTGAAACGTTATTAGTAGCCTTCAAGTGGCCAAAAGCTTCAATCCGTTTTAGTAACTTAAATAAACTTGATGCCTTGATGGCAACACCAATGGATTACAAGACCCAATGAAGAATTATAAAGGGATTAGTATGGACCTCTACTTATTTTGGCATTCTTTTTGTGGTTAATATTTATGGTTTATATTATATAATTGTAGCCAGATCCCGTGTATTCACATATAGTAGATATCAACACTGTTTGTTGCAGACATGGTAGGTGTAGCTCGTGCAGGTTACCATTATTGTTTCTATGGCGGTAATATAGTCTATGTAGTTAAAGGCACACAACCATGGACAGAAGAGGAAGATAAAATGCTAGTTGATGCACTCTTGGAACTACATGTATCAGGAAAGTTTGTTCATGCTCATATTGAATCTGACTATGTGAATGCAGTGCACCAGTTGATAGACGGCGCCTATCAAAGATGACTTCTAGGAGTACCACTTAGTATGTTCTCAACAACTTTGTATTACTATTTCTATTGTTCTCGATATTGGAACACGATCCTATCATAGTGATTTAAAAAGAAAAGATGCTTCATAGATGACTTCTAGGAACCACTCAATATGTGTTTAGCTAAGTTTTTAATTTTCGCAACTTGACCAGTTACACATTCGCAATGATCAACATGATTATAACATCGGTGATTGTTAATAGTTGATGAGAATATGACATGACATAATGCTTGTTCGCATGCTTTCCTTGTAGCATCGTTCATATGGTCCAACCAAACAATTTCCCCTTTACGACATGCTTGGTACTATCTTTCTTAAGGACAAAACTAAGGGTTCTAAAGCTGATGGTCTTGGGGTCAAACCCAAAGACGTGGTAAAAGAAAACCAAACTATTCTGTGTTTGGAAGATAAGGAGTTACACGTTAGTCAGAATCTTTCTTCATTCTATGGAGTTCAAGAGAGTGAAAGCAGTAAACGCGAAAGAAATGAGGGCGAGGA
This sequence comes from Artemisia argyi, assembly GCA_030686995.1. Lineage (NCBI taxonomy): Eukaryota > Viridiplantae > Streptophyta > Magnoliopsida > Asterales > Asteraceae > Artemisia > Artemisia argyi. The sequence goes on along the minus strand of CM060687.1, from coordinate 196,534,592 downwards.
GGTAGGTGATAATTGTGTGTAATCGAAAGTGGCTAATCAAGGAAGCAATGCAGTGAATGACACTATGGGCAAAGTAGCAAGTCAGATAAAAGATTTACCTCGTCTCAAACTTGATGAGCGTCTTTTGGCTATGTCTGTGATTGGTAGGAGTGAGCCACTCTCTGTGATGTTTGATAACTTGGATGAGGATGGAAAAGTTCGTATGGCACAAATGGTTGCAGTCGGTGTCATTAAATAGTCAAAGTAGCATGTTTAGTTTTGTGGCATTTTGTGAAACTTGTTTAACGGCCAATATTCTCACATATGTCTTCCCATTTGGTTTTGTCATTTGATATCGTGTTGCCATGTGTGTGAATCATTAACCCATATTATTATGGTCTGCAGCCTTAGGTAGCTAGTTTAAAGTCTTATGATTCCGATTATTGTGAATTGTGGTTTTTCAGCAACATCAAAGTTCTGTATTTCTGCAAGCTATTTATTCTAGTGTAACTAATGACAAATCTATGTATTGGAGTTGCATTTAATATGTTGCACCTGGACAGCAACTTCTTAGAAATCACAATCGTTGTTAAAATTGTCTTTTTAAAACTTTTCCCAATAGAAGATAAGCTTTTCAAAAAGATGCTAGGCATTACTCCATTGTCAAAATGAGCTAGCTTGTTAACATTCATATCGGGAATCTACACTCATTTTGCCGATCCTGTTATATCTGAAAATGATTTGCACACTTTTTTTCTTTATTTACAAGACATCAGTGTAAAAACATAGAAAGTAGGGTATAGATATAGCACAACCTTTTAATGCATAAGTTGGTGTGAATCAATCAGCAAGTTACGTGTGCAAATCATCTTCTGTTATATTTGTCACCCCGAAACATAAATAGATAAAAAGAAATAACTTATTGGCCTTCAAAAAAAAATAAAATAAATAAAATAAATAACTTATTAATATAAATCACCTAATGTACACACGCATAAGGAACATGAACCTTCACACTTACATGAAAAATTCTTTTACACTGGTCGATACTCGAGGCCATATACAATTAGGCCAGACATAGTTCCTTCATGACTTGTAAACTTCAAATCAATAGAAAGCGAGTCATCTTTGAATTCATGAGTTGAGTTAAATTTCCACACTTGAATCTCCATCCATCCATCTTCCCTTTGTTTTGAAACCCGAGTGATACCATTTATGTTCAATGGGCTTGGGGTTATAAAATAAACAAATTCAGCCTCATTGTTTTCTTTGTGCAGTACGTCTCGTACTTCTACTGGACTATGCAGCCCCTGGCATTTTTTTGAAAGCTTGAATACAAGGTAACACACATATTCTGTATCTGGTGACAACATTTGACTTTTGATTGTGCAATTGAGATGAAATACTTGTTGTGGTAAAAGCTCAATCACCTCTTGAAATCTGCATGCATGTAGGATAGATTAAGAACAAAGTTATATATAAAGACAGGAAACTACATTCAAGAAGTGAAACTTCTGTCAACCATTTCTTCACGAATCATTAATTGTTAACTACGGAGTATAAAACAAAAAACATTAATTGTTAACCATATTTGGATGCACAATAAGAAAAAGTTTAGCGGTTAAAGGTGGGGCTGGCAATCCGTGTGGGATTCGGGTTAGTGAGGATACCCCAACCCAAACATGACCTGTTTAAATAATTAGGTCAGACTTGTAATTAACTTCTTTAAATATATATTCTGAACACGATTCCTTTAATCTGCTTATCTAACTGAGTTGACAGATCAGCAAGTTATAGAGGTTAACTAGGTTAAATGTGTTGGCAAGTCGGCCCGACTATCCCACCAACCCGAACATGGCTCGAAACTTGTTTACACCCAACTGGCCAACCCTAACCCGTTTATTTTAGTTTCGGTTTTGGTCTTGTTTCATGTAGAGTCAAGAATTACCGCTCCTAGTTAAAGGAAACTGTAACAAAATTAGCTATTATATAAGAAGCGAACCTGGACTGGGCTGATGGTTTTGAAGTAAAAAGATCCACATTAGAGAATTTGTATAAAACTGCCTTTGCCGAAATCACAAGAAGTTTCTTTTCGTTGACTTTGCCCAACCAGAACAACTCGTCGTAGTTTCTGCATGTCTTGAATATTTCTTCAAAGTTAGTCGGAAGTTGCTGCACCTGATCCACATTGATGTTTGATTTCAAGACTTGTTGGACTTCCTCCAATTTTCCGATTTCTTCATGTTTCACCTGCATGTATACAAACCATGTTAAATATGCAATGTAGAACATGGGTTTAGTTTAATTTTTTGGCATGCATCCGACCTCTTGGTATAATATAAATAAAAAGAGTATATAACGGAACCAGGGATATAACTTCAAACTTACTTTGTCAATTGCTCGAAATTCAATGCCTTCAACATAACCTGCATTTTCTCCACAATAGTGTGATGAAAAGCTCTCAAGTAGAAACTCAAAAACAACATCTTCGTTCTGATTCAAGAATTGGTACAACTCAATCATCATCCAGTCCTTGTCTCTCCATGTTGCGAAATATGCATGTAGACTTTCGAGTCCCTTTCTATACTTTAGGTTAACACACATCGGTTTAGTTGAACATTTTCTTGAATCACTAAGTTTGAAGACTAAATAGACCCCATAAACAACATTTGGAGATAGAAGTTGAGCGTTTGTCTTTATTTCGATGTTCAATTTGGAAATATCAAACATCTCCACTACTGTCTCAAACCTGCACATATAACAGATATTCAAGCTACAAAAAAATAGACTAGCAAGATGCCAGCAAAATCACAGTCGTTAGAACAGAGGACCCAAAATAGGGGTATAGCTCTACCACCAGTCGAAAAGAAAAATCCAGCTACGAAACTTCAAACAACAGGTGATATCTAACATAATTAGTCGAGAAAACACTGAAACCTTGTTAGATATCTACTATCTTCATGTAGGAGTCTAAGCAACAAAGAATATGATGTTCCACTCGATTTTATTTACCCTTTAATAGTATTATAACATAAAGCACCGAGTATATCAATATGGGGCATTTCTAACTCTCTGGCTCATCAGAAGGGCCAAAGAATCCAGTTTATGAAAATAAGATAATTTTTTTTAAATCAAAATTTTATGTTATTTAATACACAACACTGCAAGAAAAAGAACCACAATGCAAGTTCAAAATACATAGGTAGGCTGTAAACTAAAAATCATGCTCCCGTTAATAGCTAGTCATGCATAAACCAGTAAAGTAACTACATTTTTTCAAAGAAAAAGAAATATGTACATATAACAGCAGTACATATATACGTACGCAGTACGCTTATCACTTATGTACTGATAAATTTAGAGAGGTAAAGAGAATAACCTTGATTCTTGAAGAGATTTCCACTCATGTGGATAACTGATTATGTAAGAAAACATTGCCGCTGATACCATTTTATTTCTTTCTCTATTACCATCGAATGACAGCAACTGTTACATAAAATAAATATAAATCACACTCAATTTTTATCATGTGTAAACGTATGTGTGATCTCATATTATCCTCAAAAAGGAAAAGATATATAGAAAACTGGAAAACACCAAATAAACGAGATACAAGATGAACTGATTACCACTTTATCTTGTTGAAGGAGGATTCCCCTCGAAAAAATGTTGTAAAGATCCTCTTTCTTGATGGTAGAATAGATTTCAGGGCACTTTGACATCTGGACTATTTCTTTGTAGTCTTTAGGCAATTTCGGCTCCCATTTCTCATAATCCTCATGTATATACATTAGTTATCAATTAATAAACTCATGTTTCATGTAGTTACTTTCTTACAGTTTATAAAACAGTTACAGGCCATAGTTTAGATATATATGAATCAAAAGTTAGCCAATTTTGTCAAAATATAGAAACTTACCTGAAATTCCAATGCTTTCTTGAGTTGTATGACCACTTCATCAGCTGTTGGTCGTTTTTCTCTCCTGTGATGTAAGCATTTAAGGGCAATCCTTGTAAAGGTAATATATGACTGTGGCACAATTTGTTCTTTGATACCCTCGAACACTAACTTACCAAGTTTTTCTACATAATAGTGGTGTTTAGCCAAAAAGGGTAAATAAAGATGCTCATCATCTAGCTTTTCGGAAGATAGTTTCCCACACAATATGTCAAATAAAACCGCACCCAGCGAGAATATATCAGATTCTTTGGTTAAGAAACCTGTTTTCGAGTAGAGTGGGTCACGATAGCCCAATGTGTCTATAACATTGTCAATGACAAAGCCTACATCCTGATTTGTTGGACATACTAAGGAAAGCTCAAAACCGGTAATTTTTGCTTTCCAGTCATCAAATAGTAGAATGTTTCTGCTGCTGATGTCCCTATGTATTACCATTTCTGGACTTGAAACACTTCCATGAAGAAACTCCAACCCAATCGCAATATCGATGCATATTTTAAGCCGCATCACCCACGTAAGACTATCATCGCTCAAGTACTTATCAAGACTACCTCTGGATGCATATTCATATACAATAATTTTTTCATCCTCTTCATCACAGTAGCCTACAAGATCAATGACATTTAAATGTTTATACTCCATAAGGATGTCTAGCTCTGCCATAAATTTAGCTGCTGCCAGCTCTGTCAAAACATCAGCATCTCCTTGACCCGACTTCTTATGTAACCGCTTGGCAGCAATGATGTTATCTCCATGAGTATTGTGAGTAGCTCCCTGGTATACATTCCCTGAATCTCCATGTCCAATGATATTGTCTTGACTGAAGCCTTTCGTGGCCAACTTTATGTCTTCCAGTGACAGTTTGAGGTTGTCCTTGTGGTTCGCCTGAGAATTATTAGACAGTCAGTCGATTTGTTAACTTAAAAACGGAATGAAACTACTTTCCATCTAGAATTTTTTCGAATTTTTATGTTGCATTTTAGTTTCTTAGTCTCCAAGTTCATGTGAACATTATGGTTGTAAATCAAGGTTGGTTGTTGTAATTTCCAAATGAAAGAAGAAAAAAAAAACATATATACATGGAAGAGAAGAGTCGGGAGGTTTACCGGCGAATCATAGCATGTCATAAAGTTCAATTACTAAGTTAAATAAATTTTAAGATAAAAATTATAAATCGCAAAACTTTAAGTACGAAGAAAAAACTTAGACGGTAAGATCGTATATTGAGTAAAAGTTTGAGAAAATGTCGTTTACACAAAGTATAATGTATGAAATGTCACATATTAGTATCAAGAAGAAATTAAAAAGTTTTCTTTTAAGATATCGACTTACCTGAGAGTCTAATGCTTTTTTGAGTTCGTTGATGACAACTTCTATTGTTGGACGTTGCGCTTGAGTTTCTGCCACGCATCGAAATGCGATTTCCAAAAATATGTCCAAAGACTCTTTATTGGGTCCTTTACTTAAAGAAAAGACATGTTCATTGGACTCCTCCTTTATCTTGTGATCAACAATTTCTGTCACTGTTCCATTTTCAAAATGATCTCTTGCAATGGGTGCAATTCCCTTCTTATTCACCTTGGTATATAGATGATCATAGGCCAACCTCCCAGTCAAGATCTCAAGCAAGACCACTCCAAACGAGTAAATGTCCGATTTCTTATTTAGTTTACCATCCTTCTCATATTCTGGATCCAAATACACATATGTACCTGCAATAATATTGGTATAGATAGTGCTGGCCGTTTGATCTGCTGGGTGGAATTTGGAGAGCCCAAAATCCGCAATCTTTGCCTTCCAACTATCTCCCAATAGAATATTATCGCTCTTGATGTCTCGGTGTATCATCTTTTGTTTGCCATGATCTATGTTGTTGTGAATGTAATTCAAACCATGTGCAATATCAAGACATATCTTTAGACGTTGCAACCAATTAAGATTAGCCATTTTATCGCTGCTTCCCAAATAGCTTTCAAGACTTCCTTTCGAAGCATGCTCATAAACTAGGATCATTGAACCGTTACCTTCATAACAAAAACCAAGAAGAGAGATTATATTCTCATGCTTACAACTTGTTAGAGTTTCAATTTCTGCAATGAACCCTTGTTCTCCTTCTGGATTGTTAATGCGCTTTATGGCTACCGTGCTTTGTTTTCTGGGTAAATCGCATTTATCCACCACTTCTTTCGACGAGTAATTACTGCTATCAAAATGTTCAAGATCTGCTTTGTACACTTTACCGAATCCACCTGAACCGATGCAATATGTTTCATCAAAATTGTTGGTAGCCTGTATTATATCATTTAGTTGAATCTTCAAGTGTTCCAAGTTCTTCCCCTGCAACATTATGAAGTTTTGCAAAACCACGTTAATGCTAGTAAGGATTGGAGTGATATTAAGAGAAGAGAATTGAAGTTTTTATAATTGAGTGATATATATAAAACCGTAAATAATAATGGTTTTATCCCTAAACCTTGAGTTGGTTTAATCACTTCAAAAAAAATAAAAATTATTTTATTTTATTTTTTATTTTTTTTAAATGCTCAAGTCTTTAACTTTGTCTATCCATAACTCAAACCAATTTAATTTCATGCCCGTTTTGAGCCGGGTTTTGTATCGTGTCTAGAATTGCCACCAATACTTGCAACCTTTTTTTCCCGTTTACTGATTTTTTTGACACCAGTAGTCATGACCTACTATTCTTTATTTGAACCACTAACATGAAAATGTAGGTAAAAAAAAACCTTTCTAATAAATAATTAAGGATTTGTTAAATTGTCATATAAATTAACAATCAAACGTAAGAGTATTGAATAAAAAAACATGTAAAGGTAATGATAAAAATGTTGCAAGAAAACTTTAAAGGGTCAAACAAATGGTTAATGAAAGTTAAAAACATAAACATTGCCCAATATAGTTATTTGGTAAACTATAAATTAACTCAAAATAATGGATAAAATCATAACTTCACCCTTTATAAATATATGAGAATGTTCAAAAGCAATAGGATGATTTGTTTTAAGTTATCTATTAAGAAGATGATTTTTTTCATCCCTAAAACTAACGCCTAAAAATACATCTACCAAATAGATCAAGAAATGTGACAAGATTGAAAATAGAGATTAAGAAAGAAAATGCATGTGCAGTGTTTGAAATGATGAATGAAGTGGGAATAAGTTGAAGAATATTATTTATATCTCATTATTATTAGTCAATGATATTTAAGCATGCTAAGATTATTGGGTATCGTTTTCATTGTAGGTTCAATAAATGTATGAAACGGAATCCAGTTTGTGTCTAGATGTCATTTTTACTAATTATATTAATAATGCATAAAGTACAACTTTACACAGCATATTTAGTGGCGTGCATATCACCTCTTTTTGTTAATTAGTTTGCATGGCTATAATAGAGGGAGGATAGATTTTATTTTTAGTCAAATCGTTCTGCTGGTTGACAAGGACCGGGGATCTTGAACGTGACTGGATGTTTACCTAATTTAGGTTGAATTTTATTTTTTTATTTTTATTTATTTATTTTTAAATCTTGTTAAGCTATTAGTTTAAGGGTACGTTTATTTACCTTTGTTCTCCTAACTTTTTAGATGACTAACTCTCATGGTGTGTTTGATTTAAGACTTTCGGATTTAAGGAATGGAATAAAGAAAAGATAGATATAGGAATAAGGGGATCTGAATCTTCATTACTAAAATATACAGATTTTGGAAACTCCTCATAACATGTAGCTCTTTCGGTGGTTTCTTTTTTTTTTTTATTTTTTTTTTTTTTTTAACTTCGAGCAAAGCTCAATTTTATATACTAGTTATATAACCATGTGCACACATGAGCCTTTGACATAAATTACACTTAATGTGATTTTGATATAAATCACAATACATTTAAATTTTAAGTATTTATGCATACAAATTGTTTATTATCTCATTTTAATACTACCTCCGTCCCATAATATAAGTCCATTATGACTTTTTCAAAGTCTTTTAGTTTCAACTTTGACCTTAATTATTTTCTTTCGTGTTATATAATATTTGATGTAAAATATATAAATGAATTTGTGTTTTAAATGCATTTTCATTGGTACATTTTTCATTAAGTATTATATAACACAAAAAATAATAATTAAGGTCAAAGTATTAAAAAGAAGACTTTGAAAAATAAAAAATGGACTTATATTTTGGGACGGAGGGAGTAATTCAATTAGTTAAGAATGTAAGTTTCTATCTTGTAAATTTCTATATTGGCATAGTAAAACTTGTCTCGGTTCATATACAGAGTTGTTAAACAAGAATTTTTATAACATTATGTAAAATCTTTTATACTTATATAGGTACAATACCCGTGTACGCACAAATTTTTTCATTATGTCAAGGTTTAGTATTGATGAACACAAATATTTTGAGCTGTTGTTTTCTTTGATGCCTTTGATACTATTAACACATTGTTGTTTAAAGAATACCAAGCTTACATCTTTTCTTAAATTCCTTTATTAAAAAACGACCACTAATTAAATGGATGATAACTTAATTCATATGGTGAGAACTCAACATCTAGCTGCAATTCACACGGTTTGTCTGCATGTGACTCTTATTGCACATCATAGATTTAAAAATAGGAATCGTATTAATGTGGCTACTCGAGATTCGATGTTGCATATACAAGATTTACGAGAAGAGATGTTGCAAGAACTCTTAATAAGTGAAAACTTCTTTCAACTTATTCATATGAGTGAAAATGCTTAAGATATTGTATGTTTGATTTAAAGTTCATGTATGTTTTGACTGGTTGGGAAGGCACGACATCATACTCAGGAATAATAAAAGATGCACTACTAGGGAAAATAAGCTAATCATTCCTGACTGTAATATATTAACTAAAAAAGTTGTGTATATTGACATGTTTGTTTAATTATGACACGAGAAAATTGCAAAAATCATCCTTGTGGTTTGGCCAAATTGCACGTTTCGTCCTTACTGTTCATTAATTGCAAAAATGGTCCGGATTTGACAATGTTTCATTCACTTTTGGTCCTTCGTCCTTGCAACCACAAGGACGAAACATGTAATTTGGCTAAACCACAAGGACGATTTTTGCAATGCCGAAGGACCAAAAGTGAATGAAACAGTGCCAAATCCGGACCATTTTTGCAATTAATGAAGAGTAAGGACGAAACGTGCAATTTGGCCAAACCACAAGGACGATTTTTGCAATTTTCTCTGATGACACTAATGTTACTACGTTCATAGGTAAATTTTTTTCGGTTGATGAGGTCTACCCTATTGGAATATGCTTTTTACATAGTTACTATTTATACAACTAAGAAATACGTGAGCCTATCGGGGCACACATGTATACACGGAGGATACATTTATTAATGTAATTAATATATTTTGTACATTTATTAATTATATTAATATGTTCCACGAAAAATATAAATGGTCGTTAATTATACCGTTAGTCGTTATAATTAACTAAAAGGCATTAATTAATAAGGGAGGGACTTATGAGTTTTTTTGGTAAGCATGGTAATTTTGAAAATTATTTAACAAAATATGTATCTTTAAAAGTAATTAATTAAGTACGCAATTACTTTTTTTTATTCTTACAAAAATATTAAAAAGTCATATGATTAGCTTTTTGAGCATCCAAATATGCATTGTGTTCATAATCATCATATCAACTTCTTATCCAAAATAACCCTAGGTTATATGTGATTCAATCTACGTTGAAGTACCCATCTCCTACGTCTTCATCATTGTTGAATCCATTATCATAGGCGGTGTTGATGTTTGATTTTCCGACACCATCACTCAAAGGAACCGATAACGAGCCAAATAAAACATGATACTCTCATTATCTAAGTTAAATAAGCTCGTCAATGTCAGTTCGATTAACTACATGCCTTTCATTCATAGCATTTCTGATCCATTTGATCGAGCATTGAGCCAAAAATGTAGCATGTAGGAAACTTTCAGGTGAACTTCGTGATAATTATGATTTTCGTGTCGTCCCTTAGTTTATTATGATAGTAAATAATTACTAAGGGACGACACGAAAACCATAATTATCACGAAGTTCCCTATTGGTCAGGTCAAAGCGAACGTAAGACTTTTATTTAGTTAACGCCAGATTCATCCAAAGAACACATAAAATTTCTTTGAATGATGCATTGGAATTATGTCATACATCAACAACTGAGGAAGCCAACACAATTAATGACGTGAAGAAGGCGATGCATGGTTGCTATAAACACTTTATTTTATTTTATTTTACAAATAGAAAAAAAGGAATAATTAAATACTATGTTAATTATTTTTATGAATACATACATTGGTAATTAATTTTCTAATTCACTATGGTCATCTAAAAAACTCATGGACTTATTAGTTCGAAATCCAAACCCGTGGGGCACGGGATTGATGTATGATCAGATTTAGCATTAATTTAACTTTATTAACTAATAAGAGGGCTCAGTCTTACCATGTGCCAAAATGAAACTTTTCTATTGATACAATTGGGTATTTCACCAAATTTCTTTTTGCACAAAAACTTATTTCTCTTATTATATAAAAGATTCTCCCTCTCCACCCCGCTCCAACCCTCAATTAACGCAAATATGATAGCCTCTTATAGTATTTTTAAATAATAGAGTTATGATCAAATGAGAACAACTTAGATGCATCTCATTTAAGTGCTCACCTTGTTTCTATATTTACAAGATATATGTCGGTTTCCTTGTTATCTTTAATGGATGGAGGTGTGGTAGTTGCATTATTATTCTAGTAGATTGTTGACTTTTTAACTTACTATTAAGTTCACACCAATTGTCTACAGCGTTAGGAAACGTCCTTTTTTTAGTTGTATGATATTATATTCTAAAAAATATATAATAAAATGTTAAATAATTATAATAATTTAACATCAGAATCATAGATAGTGGATTAGTGGTTATATGGTTAAACCAGACGATAACAGTTGGTAACGTTCTTGTTTATTACTGATAATCAGCCTTAAATGAAAAGTTAGAGTGAATTAGTTACGTACCTTCAATTGAATGGATGATGTATTTTTAACTGGATTCTCATATTTCCACTGAAGTTCCAAAGCTCTCTCAAGTCTTTTGACAACCTGATCGATATATGGACGATCTGCTCTATCCTCTTTTATGCACCAATATGCTGTTTCTGAGAAGATTCTTAATGCTTCTTGGTCCATCTGATTTCGTAAATGCGGATCAATCATATCCTCCAAATGAGATTTAGCCGGTTGACTTAATAACCCCTCTCCCAACTCGCCTTTGCTTTCATCTTTATCTTCATCTTCGTCTCCATCTCCTTTTTCGTCTTCGTCTTCATCTTCATCGTGTGCCCTCCTTCCGCACAAGACTTCGAATAATACAACACCGAATGAATATACATCAGACTTGTGGGTCACACCGCCAGTCTTTTTATATTTTGGGTCCAGGTATGCATTCTTAATGATATGATCACGAGTAAGAAGAAGACGGAGCCTCCGAGCTACTGTATTTTTCAATTAAAGTTCAAAACCAGATAACTTGGGTTCCCATTTGTCATCTAGTAAAATATTCGAGCTCCTGATGTTGCAATGTATGACACTAAAATCTCGTTCAGGATCATAATGGAGGTAACTCAATGCATTTGCAACGCCAACACATATCTTCAACCTTTGCATCCATGTGAGGGTGTGGTCACCTAGATATTTTGCGAGACTTTCGTTGGCCTCCTTCTTGTATAGGATAACGTTATTTTCTTTGTCCTCATAAAACCCAATAAGAGACACTAGATTCTTATGTTTGAGACTAGAAAGCATCGAAATCTCCGTCCAAATCTTTTTGCTCTCATCTTTTATATATTCTGAATTGAACCTCTTTAGAATTATATCGATATCAGAATGTAAGAGACGGCCTTTGAAAATCTTTCCAAACTTAGATTTTCTGATAAAATTCGCACGAGCAAAATTGTCAGTTGCTGAGTTTAAGTCTTCGGCACTGAATTTTAAGTGAGAAAGATCTTTGAGGAAAGACTTTGACTGTTTGCTGACATGGGACTCAACACGTGTAGATATGGAGGTCAATGATCCCTATGTGTACCAAACAAGACAACATTACCAATTGTCCCAAAAATGACACCTGTAGATATACTTATCTAAAATCCAGTGATCGACTTGCAACAATAGTAGTGACTTGCAAGTTGCAACAATAGTAATAAGAAGGTGTTTAGGATTGCGTTTCGGTCAGATTATTTGATTATCGCATTTCGAAAACGTAAATAATTCATTTGAAGTGTTTGGCAAAGAAAAATTGATAAATGATTTTTGCGTTTGTATGGCTTCTAAATGGTGTTTTGCGGCAGGAGGTAGAGACCTGCTGTTGTGAAACGCAATTCTCTCTTGATGGCAATATTACAAAGTTACCCCTCTTATGTCAGGTTTCTTTAATATTTTGTTCCTACACTGATGGCAGACTCATCAATATGTGGATGAGAGAGTTATGGATAATAGTTACGTATAATATTATGTAAAAATGATTATTTTGAATGAATAGAATGGTTATAAAAGATAATCATTTAAGTTATATAGGGAGTACGTTACAATGATAACTTTTGTTAAATTATTACTACCTCCGTCCCATAATAAATGTCCACTTTGAATTTTTTGAGTCTTTCTTGTTCAAGTTTGACCATAAATGTTTTTATTTGTGTAATATAATACTTGGTGAAAATTATACCAAATGAAAATACATTTAAAACCCAATCCATTAATATATTTTTCATCAAGTATCATATAACACAAATATAAATATTTATGGTGAAAGTTTAATAAGAAAGACTAAGAAAAGTCAAAGTGGACATTTATTCTGGGACGGAGGTAGTATTTCGTATATATAATTTATATGGTTATTTAATATGTATAACTTATATGATAAAGCAATCTTGGTCACTTTCTTATAAGCTAAATTAAAATAACTCAATAGTGTAAATGTCTATTCTAGTCATTTTGTATGTTATGTCATAAATAATCTAATTTGTCAAACATTTAAAAACTAATTATTATTGCATTATTATACAACATGTAATAACATATTTTCAAAACGAGTAATCTATTTTCAATCCAAACACCCCCTAAGTAAATAATTATCTTGTCATCCATTTTTATCAAGATTAAAAAAAAACAATTTCCACCTCTTATTGAAAGAAAAATATTTTGCAAATGGTACATCGTTAAGCGACAAAAAATACACCATCGCGATGAGATTATTTTTATCTTTCAGTATACGGGCACTTTGATATACTTTCGACAAACTTTTTTTTCGAGTGTTGTTTTAGTGTTAAAATTTGGGGATTGATTTGCGCACCACAACTTTTTATTCTTTCACCACAATCTGGGCATTATAGGGTTGTACATTATGCAACAGCTTGTACAAAATGGTGTTTTTATCAAAAAAAATTGTGTGCAAATCAATCCCCTTAAAATTTGCGTCCGGAATGTGATTTGTATGTTAAGAATCACATGTGATTTGTGAAATTACATGTGGTTATAAAATAACAAATTAAATGTGATTTTTCAAGACATAACCTCTATAGAAAGATGATTTACTTCTCGTCATGATGGTATAATTCTTTTCCCGTAACGATTAACGGTTTACGAGATAAAAAATGAATGGCGAAAATTGGTTCATATTACATATAAAAAATTTGAGATCTATACATTTTCTATAACCAATCCCAAACACCCCTAAGTAAATAATTACCTTGTCATGATTGGATGATGTATCTTCAACTTTGGCGGCACCTATTGAATGTTCCTTTATATCATAAATACAATAATAAGTAAATAATTTTACTTATGTTAATATTATCACTAAATTTAGATTATTTAAAAAAAATCTTACAACATTTTGACGTTCCATTTGAAGTTTCAACGCATTCTCAAGTCTTGTGACAACCTCACTTATATTCGGGCGTCGAGATCTTTCTTCATTCAAGCAGTCATATGCTATCTTCACGAAAACGTTGAGTGATTGCGGATCCATTTGTTTCCGTAGAACCGGATCAACTATTTCATCTACTATTTTCTTTTATAATGAAAAAAGACCAATGTAGCCAAATACTTATTATCTGGATGCTCATTTATTGATTTCCTACCACACAGTAGTTCAAACAATAGTATCCCAAAGGAGTACATATCTGACTTGTGATTCGCACTTTTAGTCTTAATATATGTTGGGTCTGCATACCCTTTCACATACTCAACTTCATTAGTATGAAATGAATGGTGCCTTCGAGAAGCTTTAATCTTCATGGAAATTTCAAAATCAGATAACTTGGGTTCCCATTCATCATTTAATAGGACTGTGTAACTGCTGATTTTCCGGTGTATTACGTTGAAATCGCGTGACTCGTCATAATGAATATAACTCAACGCTTGCGCAATACCGACAGATATCTCCAATCTTCTCACCCATGTCAACAACATCGGGTCACTTAGATATTGGTCAAGACTTCCCCTGGTCGCAACCTTGGTAATGGTGATCATCTCATCATTCTCATCACAAAACCCAACAAGAGAAACCAGATTTTTATGCTTGAGACTAGAAAGCATTGAAATCTCCATCCAAAACAATTGTTCTCGATCATTCCTTTCCGTATTAAATCTCCGGATATCAATCAACTCACCCGACCACAAGAGCTGTCCCTTGTATCTCTTTTCAATGCTATTTTCAAAGAGGACATTTTGTGGAGCGAAGTTGTTGGTGGCAGAAAGGATATTTTGAAGGGGGACTCTGAGGTGAGCAAATTCATTCATTATCTGTAAAATAGTCAAGTAGAAATGTGAGTTAGAAAAAGGGATTATAATAATGCCTACAAACTGTTTGGTAAAATTCCTGACCCATGTCTAAGACATGTTAGGTGTAATTCTGCATATATCGATCTTGTAGTTTATAGTTATTATGTTTCTGGATAGTAATATTTGCTCCTAAGTTGTTTTTAAAGCATTTGGTCCAGAATTAGATGGTGTAAGTATTGACTATGAGCGGCGATACATTGTCTACCTGATGCAGTTTTGATGGGATCATATGGATTGGAATTGTCTTGTTTGGTTCAAAGATATGTTTTTGTCTTGTGGATAAGTTCATTAAGTTGTATTCAGAAGAAAGAAACTATGGCATGTGCTTTCTCTAACAGTAAAATTGTATTCAGAAGAAAGAAAGAAACTTTTGCAGTAAATTGTTTGAAGGATACTTTATTTGACAATAGTGGAATTGGAGAGACATTATTAAATTGTTACTGATTTTGAAAGGGAAGAAAAAGTAGCAGTAAGATGCTTGTATTTGGTAACCTGAAATTGAGTGTATATGAACTTGGAGAGCGAGCAGTGAGACACACGAATTTGAGAAATTGCTAAAAGATTGCATAAGATTCAAGGTTAGAAGGTAATAAATTAGATTGGAACACTCAAGATAAGTTGATAAAGTGGTATCTAGGAAAAACTATAGTATCCAACCTGTGAATGAAATTGCAGACACATGTGTTCCTAAGGTTTGGGACTACTTCGTCTTGGTTGTGACAAAGGCAATTACGGAAATTAAGGGTACAAAACATGTTCCTAAGGCATTATAGTCATTTTTATCCCTTTTACTTGTACCAGGCGCAAGTATTTTACGAATATGAGACGATATTGCATCCGTATCCACACTAGGTATTCGAATTGGTATAAACAAACTGCTTATTTGAACTGTTTGATTCTGCTAAGTCTTTTTGAAACTGCTTGAATCTAGATGTATAGAAACGTGATGATTCTGCTTCTGGTTGATTGCTGAATGATTATAGATGATTAGAGTTGTGCTTATTGAGTCAACTAGGTAAAAAAATAGCTTGATTTCGTTGATTGCTGATTGTTGATAAATATATTAGATTCATTTCAGTTGTGTTGATTGAATCGATTGGGTCGCCAAGTATCAAATGAAGCTCTGGTACCGTAATACTAATCTAAACTACTCCAACTAACTAAATATTAGAGAGTGAAAGTGTTGTGCATAATGTAACAGATGATACTAGAGTGTTCAATGACACTATATATATGGTAAACTTACACATAATCTTATGTGATCTCATATGCCACAGCTGGTATATATATTTTTAGTTTTCTGTGCCGAAATATGTTGAGTTTGAGTAATCTTTCTATAGACTTTCTGAAATCAAATGACTATGCTATTGCTGCATTCATTCCATTTCTTAAGTTATGTTCATCTCATAAAGTCATAGGCCATATTGTCTTATTACAGATTAATGTATAAGTTCGATCCAGTTCTTATATACTACTCATTCTTGTTTCAGGCACAAAATGATTTTTCCAAAGCGTATGAGAAGGAGACCCATAATACCAAGGACCAATTAAAGAACTATACATGGAAAGCCTTGAAAAGTGGCAAGGTAATGTTTCAAAGCCAGATCTGTAATCCCAAAAAGTCATAGGCCATATTGTCTTATTACTACTTATATAATACCGTAAAAGAATACACTCTGAAATTAGAAGGTTGTTACCCATTTGACCCGTAGCATTGTTTCAACTTTAAAAGCAGATCAGCAATCCCAAAAGGTTAACCATTGCTTGCATACAATATTGATAAGGATTTTGGGTGCCGTGTTGAGTGTAGATGTCACAGGTTATTTCGTTGAGTATTCTTTTCTGAAACTAATATGTGTCAGGCATAATTCTATTTTGATGAAATAAAAAATCTCTCCATATGTGTCTTATATTTTCTGTTTATGCCTCTGTTGGGCGGAATAAAGAGGCCAAGGGAAAATATTAAATAAGTATACTGTTTTGACCGAAGGCTAAGATAAACAAGGTCAAAAGGATTATTATGGGTAATATTGAGAAGGTAGTTGTTTCGTTTACGTGATGTTTTGTTTCTTGGCCATCATTTAGCTACCTTTTTCATCTTTTTAACATGTCGGTTTTTGGTGTTTCATGGTGCTTATGGGATATTAATGTTGCTTATATTGGCTGAGGTTACTAGGTATGTTGTGTTTAATCTCTTACATTAACTTCAGTGTGTGTCAGGCTGGGTTGGCTTGAAAAGAAATTTTGTCCAAGAAAAACTGATAGTCAAATATGTTTTATAGCCATATTATTAAAATAATAATTTATTTATTATATATATATATATAAAAGATTTAGAAAGTTTTATTCACTAAACTGTGGGTGACTATCAAGTCTTAACCAGTGACCTAATTGACCTTTTTTCTTATCAGTTACTCATTTTTTTATCGCACATAGAGACAAACCATAACTTGGACTGACAATGTACAAGTAAATGAGTCGAACCCGTATAAGGGAAGTTGCTTCTCTTCCGGTCAATGCGTCATAAGTCCTAAAAGTTTAAGTTTTGAGGTTAAAGACACAAACAAAAAGGGGATGGACAACTCATGTAGCTTACATGTAATTAGTTTTGATCTACAGCTTGGACAAACTAGAGTTCAGGACCATATATACTACCTTGTGCATATCGTAATGAACTTGCTAAACTACAGGTAAATTTTATAACTTTACTACTTTTAAAATTTTGATTTTACTTTGTAACTCAGCACTCCCCCGCCAGGGACACTCCCCCAGTTTCATATAAAGGCTTGCAGGACGTCCTATCAAAATCTTGGTTGGGTGGTCATACTTCACAAATGTTTGCAGACATCAACAACTACTTTTACTATACCACTTTTCTTTTTTTCAATGTTTTGAAACAGGCCGAACCAGTTCCGCCTTAGATAACAGGTTTTACCCGTTTCTATAATTCCGGCTGGGTTTGTCAATAAATCTTTTATATGTGTTCCGCATTGCTTTTTACAAGTTTTTGAAAGCTTTAAAAGCTGTTTAGACAGGTTTTTATGGTGTTTTAAACACTTTCTATGTGCTATTTGGACAGCAGAAAGATGGGCTGTTTGGACAGGCTTATATGATGTTTTAACAGCTTTTATATATGTTTGGTTTTCTTCATTGTTTGCAAACATGTGTTCAATTTATTTCTGTTTGTAAAATGGGTTACTTGACTTAAGTGACCCCATTAAGCTGACGAAATGAGATGACTTCCTTCTCCAAAGTTTCATTTTAGCCCTCTAACTCGGGTGTTTTGTTTATATTTTGTCTTCTCTTTTGAATATTGTTTCAAACATTTATCTTATTTATTTATGTCAAACCTTTCTCTTTGCAATAGGATACTTTTTATTTTTTATTTTATTATTTTATTACTTAATAACCCATATATGTTTGGCTAGTACCCATCTAGGGCTAGTACTTGTTTTATTGTTTTTTCTGTTATGCATCAATCACTTTAGTTGATCCGAACCAGGACTTGAATGGACGGGGTTGGTCCTTATCCGAATTGACCAGAACCCAAACTTTTTGTAAGGTGGGGTGCAGGGTGGGTTTTCTTTCGAACACAACCATAATTGACCTGATGCGAATGAACCTGAACTGGACTAATTATTTGACCCTATTAACATCCCTATATATAGCCAACACCAATTTAGGTGGTAGTTGGGAGTTAAACGTTATAAATTAGTTGCGCAAGGCATTTAACTTTTGAACAATTTGCTAGTTTGCGACATTTGATAAATTCAGGACGTAAATAAAAGAAATTCTGAGAATTTCAAGAATCACAAAATTTAAAAAGAAATGGTGACTTTAATTTTTGTGTATAGTGCGAAAGTCACCGGCTCTAGTTAATATACATTCACATAATTACCTGTATATAAGCAAGAAATGCTACCCACAAATATTGTTCATGTTGTTTAGCATTTATCTCTTTAGTTTGTTTAGTATTTATTCATCCATGGGTTTCCTACTTGTTAATTATAAGTTTTGTAGTCACATAAGAATTGAATAAACTATAATTGTGAATTGATAGTTTTCTTATCAAAAAATAATAATAACACGAGGCTCTTAAAATTTTAGGAAAAAGATATGCTATACAAAGTAGAAAAATCATACACAAACTCTTGTATAAGTTAGATTTTATAATTGAAAATTTTTGAAGCTTGAAAGAAACTTAGTGGGTCCACCAACACCAAAATAACCCGTATCTACATAATTTGCAAGCAATAAAAAACGAAATCATTTTTGTCAAAAACTTCAGTTGTGACATTTGTCACACTAAAAGGGTTTACTATATATTTGCGTATTTTTATTTATAATTCATAATGGTCATCTTCGCCAACAACTATTTGTATTCATACAATATAAAATGATAATTACTCAAAAATTTTAATAATAATTCTATAATAGAATACGACTAATTATTACTCCTTATTTTAAGTTCATATGAAAAACTTGACACTATTAAGTTACATACTGTTATGGATATATATATTTAAGAGGCACTTTATTTTGCATACTCTAATTTTGGTGCATACCAATGGACAAATCCCCACCATCCATCTAGTTTGATCTAATGGTGGGGATTAACCTAAGATTAAAGGGAAACATAAGTCCATGTTTTTTTTCTTTATCTTTTTGTATTTTTTATTATTCATTTTTTTCCATTCTTTCTTTCCTTTTTTTTTTTTCTATCTTTTTCTTTTGCGTATTTTTTTTTCACGCTTTAATAGTTTTTTTGTTTCCTTCTTTTTTCTTTTTCTTGTTTCTTTTTTTTTTTTCCTTTTTTCTTGGTGTCTTTTTTTTTACACGCTTTCTTTTTTTGTTTTTTCATTTCTTTTTTCTTTTTTTGTTATAATTCACGTTTTTTTTCATAATAAACGTTTTTTTTCGCTTTCATACAATTTCGTCCGTTTTAATACGTTTTCGTCCATTTTCATACGTTTTTGTCTGTTCTCGCCCGTTTTCATATATTTTTGCCCGTTTTCTTACGTTTTCGTCCGTTTTCATACGTTTTTGTCCGTTTTCATACGTTTTCATCCGCTTTCTTATGTTTTCGCCCGTTAACGTCTGTTTTCATACGTTTTCATATGTTTTCTTACATTTTCATTCGTTTTCATACGTTTTCGTCTGTTTTCATACGTTTTCGTTCGTTTTAATACATTTTCGACAATTTTCTTTTGTTTTCGTCCATTTCTAATACGTCTTCGTCCGTTTTCGGACAAGTTTTTACGCTTTCATACGTTTTCGTCCGTTTTCATACATATTCGCCCATTTTCTTATGTTTTTTCATACGTTTTCGTCCGTTTTCATCAATTTTCTTTCGTTTTCTTCCATTTTCTTTCGTTTTCATCCATTTTTCAAACGTTTTTGTCCTTTTCATACATGTTTTTAAACTTTCATACGTTTTCTTCCATTTTCTTACGTTTTCGTTCATTTTTTCATTCGTTTTCGTCCGTCTTTAAATGTTTTTAGCAATTTTCATATGTTTCTAGATATCACAAGTGATATTCTGAATATCACAAATTATATTCTGAATATCACAAGTGATATTCTGTGATATTCAGAATATCACAATTGATATTCTGTGATATTGAGAATATCACAAGTGATATTCTGAATATCACAAGCGATTTTCTGTGACATGCAGAATATCACGAGTGATACTATTAGTACCACAATGATATTCTGGATATCAAGTAATATTTTGTGATATTCAGAGTATCACAAGTGATATTCTGAATATAATAAGTGATTTTCTGAATTTGACAAGTGATATTCAACAAATGTTTTGTAACATGAAAATCACCTGTGATATTCAGAAAACCACAAATGATAGATATTCAGAAAATCACATTTATATTTAGAATATCACCATTGATATTCAGAAAAACACAAGTGAAATTCTGAATATCAATTGTGATATTCAGAAACATTTTCGTCCGTTTTCATCCGTAATCTTTCGTTTTCGTCCATTTTTCATACGTTTTTGTCCGTTTTCATACGTGCTTTTACGCTTTTATACGTTTTTGTCTGTTTTCATAGGTATTCGTCCGTTTTCTTACATTTTCGTCCATTTTCTTACGTTTCTGAATATCACAAGTGATATTCAGTGGTCCTAGAATATCACTTGTGATATTATGAATAACACTTGTGATTTTCTTATGTTTTCGTCTGTTTTCATACTTCGTCCATTTTCATACGTATTAGTCCATTTATTTTTACGTTTTCGTCCGTTTTTATACGTTTCCGAATATCACAAATGATATTCAGAATATCACTTGTGTTTTTATGAATATCAATGGTGATATTCTAAATATCACTTGTGATTTTCTGAATATCTATCACTTGTAATTTTCTGAATATCACTTGTGATTTTCATGTTACAAAACATTTGTTGAAAATCACTTGTCAAATTCAGAAAATTACTTATGACATTCAGAATATCACTTGTGATACTTTGTATATCACATAATATTACTTATAATATCCAGAATATCATTTGTTGTACTCATAGTATCAGTTGTGATATTCTCCATATCACAGAAAATCACTTGTAATATTCAGAATATCACTTGTGATATTCAGAATATAACTTGTGATATTTAGAATATCACAGAATATTACTTGTGATATTCACAAGTGATTTTCTGTGTTTTCTTTTGTTTTCGTCCATTTTTATACGTTTCTGAATATCACAAATGATATTCAGAATATCACTTGTGTTTTTCTGAATATCAATGGTGATATTCTAAATATCACTTGTGAGTTTCTAAATATCTATCACTTGTGATTTTCTGAATATCATTTCTGATTTTCATGTTAAAAAACATTTGTTGAAATCACTTGTCAAATTCAGAAAATCACTTATAATATTCAGAATATCACATGTGATATTCAGAATATCACATGTGATAGTCAAAATATCACAATATTTTGACTATCACATGTGATATTCTGAATATCACATGTGATATTTTGAATATCACATATGATATTCTGAATATCACAAGTGATTTTCAGAATATCACAAGTGATATTCTGAGTACCACATGTGATATTCTGAATTTCACATGTGATATTCTGAATATCACAAGTGATTTTCTGAATATCACAAGTGATTTTCTGAATATGACAAGTGAGTTTCTGAATATCACAAGTGATTTTCAACTAATGTTTTGTAACATAAAAATCACTAGTGATATTCAGAAAACCACAAGTGATAGATATTTAGAGAATCACAAGTGATATTCAGAATATCACAAGTGATTTTCAGAATATCACTGAATATCAATTGTGATATTCAAAAACGTATGGTAAATGTAAGAAAATGAATGAAAACATAAGAAAATCACAAGTGATATTCAGAAATTCACAAGTGATATTACTAAATATTCAGAAACGTAAGAAAACAGACGAAAATGTAAAGAAATGGACGAATACGTATGAAAAATGGACAAAAATGTATGAAAGCGTAGAATCATGTATGAAAACGGACAAAAACATATGAAAAATGGATGAAAATAAAGGAAAACGGATTAAAACGGACAAAAACAAATGAGAAAGAACGAAAATGAACGAAATCGGACGAAAACGCATGTAAATGGACGAAAATGGGCGAAAACGTAAGAAAACAGACGAAAACATATGAAACAAACGAAAATGTATGAAAGCGTAAAAACACATCTAAAAACGGACGAAAACGTATGAAAAATAGATGAAAACGGACGAAAACGAATGAAAACGTATGAAAACGAACGAAAACATAAGAAAATAGGCGAAAACGTATGAAAAGGGTCGTAGACGGGCAAAAAAGTAAGAAAACGGACAAAAACTTATAAAAACGGACGAAAACTTATGAAAACAGACAAAAAATGACGAAAACGTAAAAACGGACGAAAACGTATGAAAACGGACGAAAACGTATATAAATGAACGAAAATGGATGAAAACGTAAAAAACGGACGAAAACATTTGAAAATAGACGAAAACATAAAAAAAATAGATGAAAATGTTTGAAAACGGACGAAAACGTACGAAAACGTATATAAACGTATGAAAACGGACAAAAACGTATGAAAACGAACGAAAATGTATAAAACGAACGAAAACGTTTGAAACGGATGAAAACGTGTAAAAAGGACGAAAACGTTTGAAAGTAGACGAAAGCGTAAAAAAAAGAAGGAAAACGTTTGAAAGTAGACGAAAGCGTAAGAAAACGAAGGAAAACGTTTGAAAACAGACGAAAACGTATGAAATAGAAAAGAAAAAACGTTAATTATTAAAAAAAATGAATTAAACAAAAGACAAAAAAAAAGAAAAAAAAAGGACGTGAACTTGAAAAAAAAAATGAAAAAAGTTGAATTACAAAAAAAAACAACAAAAAATGAAAATAAAAAACGTTAAGTAGAAAACATGAAAAAAAAAAAAAGAAAGAAAAAAGAAAGAAAAAAGAAAAAAAGAAGAAAAAAAAAGGAGAAAAAACATGGACTTAGGTTTTCATATTTAATCTTAGGTTAATCCCCACCATTAGATCAAACTAGATAGATGGTGGGGATTTGTCAATTGGTATGCACCAAAATAAGAGTATGCAATTGAATTTTCCTCATATATTTAATTACAAGAAAAAACAAATTATGTAAAGTCTTAGAAAGTGGTAAATAAAAGAAATTCATAAAACTTGTCACTAACTCATATAGTATAACCATACATATTACTAGTAGCCAATTTGCACTCAAAGAAACAGATAGTAGTACTTATTATGATAGAATCATGGAAGAGGAAAAACTTTCTTACCGCATTTTGATGTTCGAGTTGAAGTTCCAATGCTTTCTCAAGTCTTGTGACAATCTCATCAATAGTTGGACGCTGCGATCGTTCTTCATTCAAGCAGTCATACGCTGTTTCCGCAAAAATGTCAAATGATCGGGAGTCCATTTGATTCCATAAATCCCAATCAATTATTTCATGGAGTTTCTTCTCCCTATAATGGGTAACAGCAACCGAAGCCAAGTACTTATTATCTTGGTCGTCATTGAGTACTGCTCCCCTACCACATAATAGTTCAAACATGACTATCCCAAAGGAGTACATATCCGACTTATGGTTCACCCTTTTTGTCTCTATATATGTTGGGTCTGTATACCCATCCCTACTCCATACTTTATCAGTAGCGAAAGAATTGTGCCTTTCACATGCTTTGATCTTCATGGAATGTATAAAATCACCTAACTTGGGTACCCAGTCATCATTTAAATAAATCGTTTCACTGTCGATGTTGCGGTGTATTACGCTAAAATCACGTGACTCGTCATAATGAATGTAGCTCAATGCACGCGCAACACCGACAGATATCTCCAATCTTCGCACCCATGTCAACGACATCGGGTCACTTAGATGAAATTGAAGACTTCTTCTGGTCTCACGCTTGTAAATGATGACCTTCTCGTCATTATCATAACAAAACCCAACAAATGAAACAAGATTCTTGTGCTTGAGACTAGAAAGAATAGAAACCTCCATCCAAAACTGTTGGTCTCCATCAAACCATTCTTTATTTAACCTCCCAGCTAAGATATCAATTAACTCACCGGACCACAAGAGCTGTCCCACGTAATAATTTTCATAGGCATCTTTTCCGACGATATTTTTGTCATCAAAGTTGTTGGTGGCGGAAAGTATACTTTCAAGGGGGATTTTTAAGTGAGCAAAGTCGTCATGATTGACTGAAGACATCATGTATGTATCTGTGTGTTTGTATGAACAAAAAAAAGGGTGTATGTGTTGTAACAAAAAGAAGCGAAGGAGTGTTTGGGTGATACACAGAAGATGTGGATAAGCGTGTGGGTTCCTTGTTATATTTAATGTATGGAGGTCTGGTAGTAGTTGGATCATTATTGTAGTAAGACTATTGACTTTTTGACGCAGTTCACACCAATTGTCTATGGCGTTTAGGAACCGTTCCTTTTATTGAATAATTCAAAGTTTGAAAATAAAAATAATAAAACAACAATCAATATGATAAGGGTGAGCTAACTTCAAAAACCCATCCTCAGTTCGGACAAAGCTCATTTTTGACGAGTCATTAGGTTATCAACTTGAGCTTATGTTGCTTATATAATTCCATAAGCCCCTAACTGGTAAACTCATAAAAAGTGAGATACCATCTTTCCAAACTATTGAGCCTAGAAACTAAGCTAAACTAAGCACCTCATATAAAACAACGCGTAAATAGACATGTTGACGCTACCTAGAAAAAGTCGAGCCTTTTTTGGCACTGATGTACGCTGCCTAACGGGTATTCTCATGGCTGGGACTTTTCGATGGCCATCCTGTGACATTTACTTAGCGAGATTTGAACCGTAATCTCTTCTGAGACCTTCAAGACACCTTACCACTAGCCCACCTTTACTTGCTTAATATTGCTCGTAACATACAAGTTTAGTGATGCTAAACGTTACTCTATGTTGTAGAGATGGCAGGTATACTAGGTGGTGGAAAATCCAAAACATTTTGGGCAAAAGAGTAGGATTTGCTAGTTGACGTACTCATTAAATTACATCTATCAGGGGAACATGTATATGCTGATATCGAACCTGAATATGTTCGCACAGTGCAACGTTTAATAGGTAGTAATTCACTAGGATGAATTTTTTTAAGGAAAACTTCAACATAGTGCACGACATTTTGTGTGGCACACACATGAGCAGATTTAGTTGGGACCCTGAGAGTATGGGACGAGTACATTAAAGTAAGTTCTCAGCAAACACCCTTATTACCCATTTGATCTCTTGTCACTAAAATGTATCCAAAATTGACCCATTGGAGTTAACCCACGGCAGGCCCTGGTACCGGGCGAGCTTGGCGACGGTCCAGGACATCAAGTATTTAGGGGCATCATATTTAAAATCGATGTTCTATACTTTGTGAGGACAAGAACAAAATATGAAGAATAAGATATGGGTTTTTCATGGCAGAGGAAAAAGACGATAGCATGATATGTATGGGTGAGGGAGTGACACATGAGGAATAGAGTTAAAAATGATACACCATATTACTACAATATAGTCAAACTCTTAATTTTGTCCATTTAATTTTCTCCAAAACTTCAGTTGTCTAATTTTTACTGAAAAAAACATCCTATTTTTTTCCCCTCATCATTGTAAATTTGAACATGGATTAAGGATGTTTATTATTATTGTATTTGCACTACTACAAAATAGTAATATACTCACGCATATATATTAGAGCATGTAGCTACACTTTAAAGTGCGAAGAATCAAAAAGTTCACACTAGTATATGTGTGAACCAATTGGATGTAACAAATATTTTCACTTTTATGTGTGAAGTGTTATAAAGATTTTTCACACTTTTAAGTGTGAGGGTTTTAAAATAATTCTACACATTTTTAAGCGTGATGATTTTTGATTTTGAAATAATTTTTTCACACTTTTAAGTGTGATGATTTGATTTTGAAATAATTTTCACACTTTTAAGTGTGAGATTGAAATTCTTTACACTTTTTAAGTGTAAGGATTCTGAAACAATTATTCACACTCTTAAGTGTAAATATCTTTAGAAAAAAGCTCACACTTTATAAAGTGTGAAGAAAAAAGTGTGTAGGAATGATAAATTTGTTGTTGTAGTGTTGTGTTACAACAGTTTTTCGTTTTCGAGTGACTAATGCATCATCAAACCGACTTAAATAAGATAAACCTTTTTTTAAATGAGTTTGGCGTAGCCGGTTTTAAAGTATTTGTACTTAGCAAAAATTAAACATGACACATCTCAATATCTCATATTTTAGTGACTAGGATCACAAGTTTTTTGTCACTAAACCATTCACGAATGATTAAAAAATAAAGATGTTTATATTGTAGTTGAAAAAAACCTCATTTTTATCAGTTTACTAAATAATACTCCGTAATATTTTATAGCATATGTTGGTTAAATTATTAATTTTATAGTGTTGGAATTTCATAAGATTTAGGGCGTGTTTGGTATAGAGAAATGGGGGAAAAGAAATGAAACTGGAGGCATTTCTCATGTTTGGTAAGCCAAGGAAATCAAAAGGCGGAGATTTCCAATTCCACGAGAGTTACTCCCTTTGTATTTTTAACTGCTCCCAACTCCCTCTCATTTGGAGTGGAATTTCAATTCTCCGTGTCATCTTTTTGAAAAATATACATAAAAAGGAGGTATAATAACATGAAACCACGTGATAGGCACACTTATCTCAAAAGCTCCAAATTTAATAGAACCCTCACCTCCAATGTTAATGCTTTTCCGATCATTTATCTTCTAGATACCGTCCCAATGATTGTGACATTCGGCTCCTTCTCATATTCTCATAACGGTTGTGTCGATTAATGTTCATATCCGAATCAGATGCTCAATTTATCCATTATTTTGGTATTTACATCTTTCAATTTTTTCTTTTTATGTTTTTTCTTTTTCCTTCGTGAGATTGAAGACACATTTGACTGAATTATTTCATAGCAATAATTAACCATTATTAAATATGTATCTTGCCTTAATTTTTAAGATTTGATAAATTCCTACTGGTAGACTTGAAATCAATTTTTATCTTTGTTACCGGATCTGGTAATCGGTGGGGATTTAGATGAACCATTTTTTTTTATCTTTTTAATTATTTAATCAAATATTATATTGATTTTTATTTAATTCTCAAAGTCATTTCTTTAATGTACCAAACAATAGAATTGAGAATGAATTCTTTACTGATTTCTATTCTCTAAATTTCTAATCTCTACTTCATTTCATTTCTCTGAATTTCTCTCTACCAAACGTGCCCTTATAGTTAATTATTACAATTAGTTGGTGATAATGTGATATTTTATAGCAAATGCGCTATAATGAGGTTCCTGTAGAAAGTAGTAACAAAATAAAAGGCCTAAAAAGTAACTGTGACCGTCCGATCTTAATTAAAAACAATCATACGTACAAGATTTAAACAAAAGCCACGTATCTCTATTTTCAAATTGACAAGGGGCAGTTTTGTAATTAACCCGTTTTCTAACTTCACCCTCAAAATTCAAACACAAATAAATTTCAAACAACAAACTTTTACAAAAAAACCGATTTCACCGTAATTTCTAAATTTTAATCCTCTTTAATTTGGTATAAATTTTGTTAAAATTTTCAAAACTTTTTTTTACATATTCAATGTGTTTTGATTTTCTTAATGTTTTTGGCATTTTTGACCTTATTTTTACCTTTAAATCTATCAAATAACGATAAACTTAAAACATGAAAGTTGTAGATTTTAGTCACTCTTTATACAGAAACTAGTCGCATGACCCGTCCGATGGACGGGCTAGCGTCATATAAATTTAATAATATTATTATTTATTAGATCCATACATTTAAGTTTAAAGTTATATATTTATTTTGTTAATGATAAACATATCGTTTCAAAATTGTCTAATTGCATATTAGCATTGTAAAATTTTAACCATAGATACTTAAACTGATAAAAACAGTAAATAAAATCAAAACATGATTAAGACATTAAATTTTTAATATTGGAAGCATTAAAAACATGTAAAACTCAAACAAAACCATTCTAAAGATACTAAAAATGAAATTTTGGAGATGACTCCCAAGAACATCCTAGATGTAGATTGTCATAGTCAAAGCTCTCAATATCGTTGGTCTCAACATCACTCTCTTCATTGTCAGAATGGTCACTAAAATAATCCATAGTTGGAATCGAAGCAATCTGTTTTCCATGGTATTTAGCGAGTTCATCCTTAACATGGAGCCCATTCAATTCATAATGATGCAAATTTTATTAACATAAAGTCGACCAAATTAATTATTTTATCTCGTAAGAAACAACAACTATGTTCGACTCTTTTAGTACACTACTCGTAAACTGCATCTAAAAATCTAAAACTTATACTAAATGAGACGTCATTTTGTATTCTAAGAAAAATTTAGCTCAACAATGTCAATAGTATTTCAAAGCAAAGCCATCAAACTATCAAATTTCAAACTCTAATGTAAAGTCACTTTGTTTTGATCTAGCTATTGACTGGTGGTGGTGTCCTTGTGTTTTTGTTCCCTACCAAAAAGAACCCATGTCATAAGTAGAGACCAAAATAAGCATCATGAAAGATTGAAGCACAAACTTCCAAAATATTTTGACTTACAATGGTCAGAACTTCAAGAGAAGATATTCTTGACATCACAAGTTGTTGAACCTCAGTTAAAAGAGTTTCGTCGAGATGGCTTACATATCATATGTTGAGCTTTCTTTTAGCCCTTGACCCGTGACTTCTATTCTAACCACTCTTTCACTTCTTGCTAACTCCCCAAATGAAGGCATATATGAATTGTCCCTCCATTTGCCAGCTAATTACATTGTTACAACGTGACATTCTTTTGACATGTTGGCAGTTTGCACCTAATTCTTTCATGCGAAGTGGCATATGTGACTTGACAAGTTCATCTATGACCCGGCCGATGGCCGGGCGAGTATATGTAATAGCTTGTTAAACACTTCTAATTTATATATTAAATTGGTTAAGATTATGATTTATATGTAATTTTATTTCTTACAAATTTGTTATCAAAATTAAAATATTAATAATGTTCTTATGTTGTTATCATGATCAATTTTAAAACAAAGTGTTAGCCTAAAAGGATTACCTTATGATTATAAAGCAATCTTGAAACAATCAATTTGCTAATTGTGCAATGATGGCTTTACTATATTCAAACAAAATAACATACGACAACCATAGAAGTGATTGCATATTTGTACCTCATATACTCGACTAATATGGCAAAATGTAAAATGTATTTAACGATGGAACAAACAAATGTGATGGGATTATAAAATAAAACAACGTTAATATTGAAGTGTGTCAAATAACATTCGTTCATAAGACCAAAATTTTATTTTCCTTGATTCTTATTGTGCATAAAAACTGAAAGAGAAGTGAGACAATGAAGTTTCTAAACACAAACATTTAGTTTTCATCGTCACTGAAGAAATTGAGATCGACAACATCATTATCACTTATGTCGTGACCAGCTTCATGTAGTTGTATGATTAGTGCATCGGCCTTTTTTTTATATTCGACGTTGTTTTATTCCGAGTGTCGTTAAGATATTGATACGTAAAATCTGTTTCTAGTTGAAAAAATAATTATCTTATTCAAAAGATATAAGATAAACTTATATCAAAGTATGCTACTATGTATTGTAATCTTTAAAAAATCATAGATTCTTTTGTTTCTAAACTTTCTCCGTTGTCTTTTTCTTTGGATTATTAAGGTTATCTTTAGATTGAGGTATGTGTAGATTGCACAACATAATTGTGTCCAACACTGTCATAGGCTGACTTGGGTTCTGAAGTATCGGTGGCAATGCTGGATCTGTCGACATATTAACAAAATAAGATAAGTGTTGTTTAGGTTTGCGAGTGGTTAAGAATAAAGCAAAGCAATGAATGATATACACGAGGTTTTTAACCCGCGCGTTGCCGCGGGGTTTGTGTATACGCAAGTTAGCACAAAAAAGAGAGGGACGAAGTTACTATATTGTGTTAGAGGTAAGACTTGTATTTACAAAAAAAAAAATAAATAAAAAAATAATAATAACATAAGAAGCTTTCAACATGTATGTTGTTGCTTGTACAGAATTACCATTTCTTCATAAACCCGGCCTGAACCATTAATTGCATATTGAGCAATAAATGGCGAAACAACAATTGCATATTTCAATAATGTATGTTACACACGTTAAGAAACATACAATTGCATATTACAAAATCACCATTTCCTCATAAACCCGACCTGAACAATTTCCTTATAAACCCCTTCACTTGCTTGCTTTTTGGCATTGACGTTGTAATCTGAATGAATTCTCTTTCTATTTCTGTAACTACTTGGGTTTTTTTCTTGCACTTCATGTGGGTAAATACACACCTGTCATTTGTATGCATATACACATTATGTCAAGTGCATGGTTGAAACAATAAATGGCCAAACAACCAAGTTTGGCTTGGTGATTTTCTTAATGTTTTTGGCATTTTTGACCTTATTTTTACCTTTAAATCTATCAAATAACGATAAACTTAAAACATGAAAGTTGTAGATTTTAGTCACTCTTTATACAGAAATTTGAATTACCCAAATTCGATATAATATGAGTGAGATATCGCATGTTAAAGATGACGTTTTAGACATATTTGTTGCAGGGCCGTCCCATGGAATTTGGAGGCCCTGTGCCACAATTGTGATGGGGCCTTAATTCAACTCCTAAAATTGAACCACCAGTTAAATTAATAAACTGTACTTTTGTTATGCATTGATTTTTTGATATCGATAGCAACTTACTAGTCTTATTCTACTATGGATAGTATATTTTTTGTTTTTTTTTCTAAGTGTTACTAAAGAATTTTCACAACCCTTTATGAAGATCATAAAGTCAAATAATTACAACATTGTATAAAGATGATTTATAGTATATTTTTTCCCCGAAAATATATCATAGTTAAAACCGTTTGACGTATTTCAACTTTTCAAACCGAAAATATAGTGCTTTTCTTTTTTAATCTACAAATTTTAAACAAAGTTAGGGACTAAATTGCAAAGATATATAGGTTGTATTAAAAGTTTACAAGACAAAACTGAACGCTATGCCCCACAAACATGACTTTTGGGTTATCTTCCCCAACATAAAAAAGACGCCATTTTTTTCTGTAAAAACGCAACTTGAAGCTTTTTTTTCGCACAAATCTTATATTATTCATTCAAAATAACCTATAAACGGGATCAAATCCTCCAAAAACGAATGTATAGCTTTACTGATGATTTAGAAATCTGAGGCCCTTGAAAAATGGAGGCCCTGTGCGGTTGCACATGCCGCACATGCTCAAATCCGGGCCTGATTTGTTGCATACAATGTGTTTGATAAAATGTCTAGCTTAGATTTTTAGTGTTAAAATTGCGTTAAATGTACTAATTTTTGTACCACAATGCATCATTAATCATTTTATTAATATTAGATTCAAAAAGTGATATTTTTTTAATTTTGAATTTTTTTTAAAAATGTATGTATTATGTATTATTGCGTTTTTTTTACCATAAATTTGACTAATACTAGATTCCAATAAGAAAATTTGTAAAACATAAAAGTTGTAAACTTTATGTCAATCATTACTCAGGTTTTTGAATCACTCAAATCCGATGTTATATAAGTGAGATATCACACATTAAAGATGACGTTTTGTTCATCACTTACTCTGTTCATCAATTTTTATTCATTAACATTAGTTCATCAGTACATCAGTTAAGGATTTAGGATTTAGGGTTTTAGGTGTTGGGTTTAGGGTTTAGTTCATCAGTTAAGAAATAGGACAAAAAAAAGGACAATAACAATTAGATGATCAAAAAAACATAACACATGACAATAACTGATGAACCAAAAACATAACACAGGACAATAACTGATGAACAAAAAATAACTAATATTCATCAACTAAAAAGCATAAACTAATTGATGAACCTATAACCTATGATAACACAATCAAACACAATAAACTAACTCATAGACCTATGATAACATAATAGCTAAATTAACAAACTGATGAACCTATGATAACATAATAGCTAAAACTCAATAACTGATGAAAAAAAGAAAGAAGACATAAGCTAACTAATGAACCTATGATAACATAATAGTTAAAAGTCAAAAAAAAAAAAAAAAAAAAAAAAAAAAAAAAAAAAAAAAAAACAACTAACTAACTAAGTAATTAATGTTCATCAACCGAAAAAACATAAGCTAACTTATGAACCTATGGTAACATAATAGTTAAAAGTCAATAACTGGTGAACCAAAAAAAACTAATGTTCATCAACTGAAAGAACATAAGCTAACTGATGAACCTATTATAACATAACATATGATAACACAAATAAACTAACTGATTAACCTACGATAATATAACCTATGAACAAAAAAAATATATAACAAAAAAAGCATTAACTGATGAATATCTGGCGAAAAAAATACTACTAATCTGTTTTGGAACATTTAACTATGATGAACCTATAACCTATAACACAAATAAACTAAAAAAACATAAACTAACTAATGAACCTATAACCTACGATAAAACAAATAAACTAACTAATGAACCTATGATAACATAATAGCTAAAATAAACAAACTTATGAACCTATAATAACATAATAGCTAAAAGTCAATAGCTGATAAAAAAAATGACTAATGAACCTATGATAACATAATAACTAAAAGTCATTAACTGATGAACAAAATAAACTGATGAATATATAATAAAATTGATCATTATAGAATGAAAAGATAATTAAAAGAAACTTCACATTTTGAATCTTACATTATTAAATATGAATTAGTGATGTGTTGTGGTACAAAAATTAGTCTTTTTCAAATCACACCTAAGGCTTCAAGTATCTAGTAAACAGGTAAAAATTACCATGAACTTGCACCATCTAATATATGATAACATATATTAGGTGGCAGTACTAATTTATAAAGGCCGGGGCAAGTGAAAAATGGAAAAACATCGTATTCTGTTCAAATTGCATAGCATCACCAATATACTCGGATTAATCAGAGGAGATTCGGTGGTTTTGTCAAGGTGCGTTATATAAGATCCGGGAAGAAAGGGTGTCCAACCATTTTTTTATTTAGCTAAGTTTTAGTAATTTGACCGGTTAAACATGTAATATGCTCAAAATCTGAATGGTTAAATTTATTATGTAAAGTCAAGTGTTTTGGTCCAATTCTTTTTTACTTCTGTCATTTTTAATGTTTATAACTTTTGCTTGGATAGGTGGAATGACAAATAGATAACATACATTACCTTGTACATGCTAGCATTTATATTTGTTCCCTAGCAAATGTTATACCGACACTTTATATTCATAAACTTTTCAATTCCTATATCACAGCCAAACAGTGGCGGAGCCAGAAAATGTAGTTAAAGGAGGCAACGAACGATAAGAGTGCTTGAATTACCGTCTAATTTTATTTTATAAAAAATGGGTCGGGTCGGGTTTAATTCTAGGCAAACACCACTATTTTAAGACAGTTACCCATTTTGGTTTACGAGAGCCTTAAAAAATGCATATGTAACAAGTTTTCATTGAAGAAAACGCTAACAAGATACCAAATAAAACTTAGAAATTCACACAAGCACATAACAACCCTTGCATCATGCATCTAAATATTACACACACATTGTAAGTTATCTCTTTACTATATAAAGAAGAGAATTTACAAATTTAATTAATTATATCAACTTTTTTATTTACATAAAAGAAACGTGAAACTATATATATACTTGTATTATGATTGTGTTATTATGTTTAGTAGAGTATATATAACACTTATAGGATTTTTTTTTTTTTTTTTTTTTTTTTTTTTTTTTTATAGGGCAAAAAACAGAATTTATAGGACTTGATACTTATACGGTTGATTTGCCCAATTCAAAAATTTATTGTCGCACATGGGTATACAAGCATGACCACATGTAAAACTGTATAAAAGGGCATGATAAAGTGTAAATAATATTCGTTCAAAAAAAAGAGTGTAAATAATAAAATCTCATTTGTAAACAACCAATAAAGCATCTTTTTGACACTACACTCTCTCAAACAACCTTCATTTTCATTTAAGAAGGGCCGAGCCTCCTATCCCCTTTCTTCATCCTTTTCCTTTGTATTATTTTTTTTCCTCCGACCAAACAAGACAACCGTAAAAAAGTATATGCATTAGAGAGGAATTTGATTCTTGGCAACCAGAGATAAACATGGGCACTCGGATTATTTGCTTGAGGGCACTCGACCGATCTTCTATGATTTTGACTATTTTCCTTATATATTCTGTGTGCCCGGAAGAGGTTGGTTGGGGGCATCGCCCCCCGCTGTCATCAAGGTAGCTCCGCCCTGCAGCCAAACCCTGCTTCCGTGACAACAAATATGCCAAATAATCCTTCTAATATCATTTCAATTTGTCCCGTTTAGGCCTTTATAAAACAAATAGGAATATTTATTTAGTTCATCAGTTATTGACTTTTACCTATAATAACATAATAGCTAAAAGTCAATAACTCATGAACTAAATAAAATGATGAACATATAATAAAATTGATCATTACAGAATGAAAAGATAATTAAAAAAAAAAAAAAAAAAAAAAAAAAAAAAAAAAAAAAACTTCACTTTAAAAAAAAACTAAATTAGTGCATTTAACGCAATTTTTACACTAAAAATCTAAGCTAGACATTTCATCAAACACCTTGTGTGCAACAAATATGTCTAAAACGTCATTTTTAACATGCGATATCTCACTCATATCATATCGAATTTAGGTGATTCAAATTTCTGGGTAAAGAGTGAACCAAAATCTACAACTTTTGTGTTTTAAGTTTATCATTATTTGATAGATTTAAAAGTAAAAATAGGGTCAAAAATGCAAAAAAAAAAAAAAAAAAAAAAAAAAAAAAATCAAGAAAATCAAAACCCTTCAAAATTTTTAATAAAATTTATACCAAATTAAAGAGAATTAAATTTTAGAAATTATGGTGAAATCAGTTTTTTCTAAAAGTTTGTCATTTAAGATATATGTGCGTTTGAAATTTGAGGTGAAAAAAGAACAAAGGGGTAATTTTACGATTTTGCCCATAGACGGATTTTTTAAATAAAATAGGTGGGATGACACTTGTCACATGATGAGTGGCTCTATACAATTTTTAAATTAGTCTCACTTTGCAATTGATCCACAACCTAATGAGGTAACTAGTGTTTTTTTCTTGTAGGTGAAGAGATCGTCGAATAAATCAAAATAAACACGAGTTTTGAAGCAGAAGACATTGTTGAAGGTGAAGACAGCATTGAAGAAATCAATATAAACATGAGTTTGGAAGCTAAAGTGTTGCCTGTTAGGGTGAATGTTTCTTTATTGGATGGAGGTAAAGAGAGTGTTGGTAATAAACGCAAAAGAGATGAAACTAGCGAGCTATATGAAACTTGTGTGGAAACAAAAGTGGCTAAGCAAGAGATTATGGACATAGTAACGACTCAAATGAAAGATTTACATGGTCTTACTCTTGATGAACATCTTTAGCGAAGTATGTGGTTGGTAGGAGTGCACCACTTTTACTAATGTTTGTACATCTGGACGATGAGGGAAAGATTCGTATGGCGCAAAACGGTTGCTAATGGTTACATAACCTAAGGAAAATAGTTGTTTCTTTTTCTTTCTTTTCTTTTTTGCGCAAGATTATGTTGTTACTGTACTAATGTTTTGTGAATCGCGTTAACCATAGTATTTTTAAATTTTATTTAACAAAATGAGTACTTTCAAATTTATTAAAATTAACATTGTACTTTTGAATGTTTCGACAATCTCACCATAGACACAATGGCACAAGCTAATAAAATTTAATACAGTAACTACTAAACATTGCAATGCAATCTTACATTTCTTCTTATTTGACATCGTATCTTCTTCAAAAACTTGTTCCATGACCAGCTTCATTAAAATATAATTCCTTGTCATGGTAAACTCAATTAGGTGAAAGAGATACACATGAATCGAATTTGTTACCAAAATTGATAATCTTAAACTAGAACAAACAACCACCACCCAAAAGGCTCCATCTCGTTGTGTCAAGGAGGGTTTATTTTGGCACATTTCAACAAGCTTTGAATCACATAATCAGATTTTAGAAAACTCATAAACTAAATTACGGGAAAAATAAACCCAATGTATTTAAAGTGCTTCACCCCTAAGAGTAATTTGGAATCCAAATTTAAAGCAATAACAGTTCACTAAAACCAGTTTTATTCACTGCATATAATTTGATGTACTTCACGCAAGATATCGACTTTAATAAGCAGATGTTTACAATCATGTTATTGGTTACTGTATTAAATTTCATAAACTTGTGTCATTGCGTTTGTGGTGGGACAATGAAACATTCAACAATACATATTATTTTAAATAAATTTGAAATTACTCATTTTGTTAAATAAAATTGGGAAATACTATGGTCAAATAAAAAACTCTTTGATGTACTTCACGCATGTGACAACCCGAAAATTTCCATCATGTTCTATTTGGAGAGACAACGAGTTATTTTGAGTTTGGCATCAATTTTGAGAAATCCTGGCATATTTATAGTCCATTTTATCAGAAATGGTATTTTGAGCAAGTTGGTGTAATTCCCGTGTCTCGCATTTACCTTTTACTTATCTAAACGAGCTCCGAGCCTCTTTCGTGAAAGATTAGAAAAATTACGCTTCCGATCCCTGGGGAGGTATTTACACTTTCGACCCCTCATCTCTTGCAAACCTTTCAAGTTGTATTTCGCTTGTTATAAAATTTTAGGTTGGATATAAAAGGGGAAATCACATTACACTCATTCATTATTAGGGTTAAATCAAACCCTCTCCTTCCTCTCTCAATAATACCAGCCGTCACCTGTTTTCCGGCCAAACCCTCCCCACCACCGCGAGTGGTATCTCGCCTCCACCACCATCTTGTTCACCGTGACCTCCTCATCATTTCTATGTACTACACGCACCATAAAACTCACCCAAATGAAAAATACCCACCTAGGGTCATTTGTTTTGATTCGGAATTAACTTATTCATTTATTTTATGTTGGTCTCGCTATGTATTCAGATCTACTTATTTTGCTTGTGTTGATTAGAGTTAGCTTATGACCTAAACCCTTTCGGTTTGGTAATAAGCTCATAAGAGTTTGATCATTTTGATTGATTATTTGAACCACTTGCTTCTTTCAAATTATTGAGTTAATGGTCATCTTAAACTGCTTGTGTTTACCTTTAAAACTTCTTAAACTAACTATAATTTTGAGTACATAAAAGTCTTTCTAAGTGTGTTTAGCTTTAAATAGATTTAAGAACTTTATTTTGTCATATTTGAGTAAATTGTAATTGATATATCAAACTAACATTTCTTGCTTGTTTTGTCATGAAAGAAATGGTACGTTTCGGATACTTAATATGGGATACTTGAAAATGATATGGATTTGGACTTGGACATCGTAACAAAAACCGATGCT
This sequence comes from Artemisia argyi, assembly GCA_030686995.1. NCBI lineage: Eukaryota > Viridiplantae > Streptophyta > Magnoliopsida > Asterales > Asteraceae > Artemisia > Artemisia argyi. Next base: position 196,496,636 of record CM060687.1, on the reverse strand, counting down.
CGAATTTATTGACCGTTATTGGACTTACGGTATTGGACGATGGAAATTATTGGTATTGGACGATGGAAATTATTGGCCATTTTGGACAAGACGCTATAGTATATTTTACTCGATAAGAATTTAATATATTAGACATGGGTCGGGTACAAAATATTCAATAAAGCCAAATATTAACGCGAGTGATAACGATAACTAAAGTTTATAAAACAATGTAATTAAAAATTTGGTTTATTCGAGAGTCACAATGACTTGGGAATAAGTTATAAATGGACGCGTAATGCCGAAATTTATAAAACTTTCCAAACTTACACTTCTATTTCTAATCCTTTGTAAGATCATTTTTATGAAACACGACAAATAATCTAAAATGAATAGTCTATTTAATCCTTAAAACTCTTGCATATTTGAATTATTAACTTGTGATTTCTTATAAAACTTATTGGATTATTATAAACTATTGGAGATTATTGGGTAAACACCGAAACTTACCTATTTTATATCTTATGGTTAATTGTCATCATGGTCTAGATTATCTTTGGTTAACTTGTGTTTTGTTAACATTTTTCACGACTATGTCGATGTTCGTTCCTCTTTGGCGTGAGTTGTTTGTCGATACCTTTTCCACTTTGGCGTGAGTAACATTTGGAGTCCGTACTTTCTTACCACCACACGAAACATAAAGTTTCCTTACGAGACATTGATACTAAACTTTTTATAAGTAACGATACGAATAATCCACGAAAACTATGACACATTGTCTTTTATAGACTTCATTATTGTACGAGCTATTTTCTGAGATAAACGTATGCGTATTAGGTTACGCCATCTCTATACCATTGTATTCGTGATACCTATCCTCTGGGATTACCGTTGTGATTAGCTCTAGATGCAGTCGTGTTAGTTGTGATATTTGCATTGCTGTGGCTAAGGTGAGTTCATACCCCTTATTTTTTAACAGTTTTCATAATTATTTTAGGGGAGGACACATGCTCGTTTTTAACTAAACTCAATGATTATTTATCTGAATACGTGAACTATTTGATTAAGATTTGATTGATTGATTGATTGACTGATATACTTGAATTGGCTATCCGAATTATGTGTTTACCTGATATATTTGTGAGCTCCCTAGCTCAAACCTATTTTCTCGAACCTGCTACTACTTTGTTTTGCTATTAGTGTTGGCTAGTTGAGGTTAGATTGCGGTAGATGTTGACTTAGGCTAGGGCTACTTGGAACCTAACTAGAGAATAGACTTTTTCTTACGGCCTAGATCCAGGGCAGTAACGGGTGGTTTCGTACTGTAACGTGTGACCTGACTAGTGACCGCGGAGGGGCCCACTCACTATGACCACTTATCTATTTAAGATAAGAAATCAATCGTTTGTGAATTGTTATGATGTTGGAATGCGAAATCTATACCTGCCTCTAGTCACACATAGCACTAAACTCTTCAGGTCCACAACTGCTTTATAACTTAAAACTATGAACTCACTAGCGTAAGCTGGCCTTTAGCATGTATTCTCAGGTATAAGGCGATAGCTCACTATTTGAAGGCGCTTGGCAAGGGGCATTGGTCATAAGCGACTCTGATAAAGCAATTGGGACCACTTTAACTATTTTATGGGCCTATTTTCACACTTCTTTTATAAAATGTAAACTTAACGTTTTGTTAATACATTTTATTCTCAATGAATGAATTAAAAACCGTTCTTTGTACTTATGTTGTGATGCTGTTGTAGTAGCACCCCAAGGACATGTATACTTCCGCTAGACCCGAATTTTTGGGGGTGTAACAATGCACGATATCGACTCTAATAAGCGGATGTTTACAGTCATGTTATTAGTAACTGTATTAAATTCCATAAACTTGTGTCATTGTGCTTGTGGTGGCACAATGAAACATTCAATAATACATAGTATTTTAAATAAATTTGAAAATACTCATTTTGTTAAATAAAATTTGAAAATACTATGGTCAAATAAGCAGATGTTTACAGTCATGTTATTAGTAATTGTATTAAATTTCATAAACTTGTGTCATTGCATTTGTGGTGGGACAATGAAACATTCAATAATACATATTATTTTAAATAAATTTGAAAATACTCATTCTGTTAAATAAAATTTGAAAATACTATGGTCAAATAAGCGGATGTTTACAGTCATGTTATTAGTAACTGTATTAAATTTCATAAATTTGTGTCATTGCGTTTGTGGTGGCACATGAAACATTCAATAATACATATTATTTTAAATAATTTTGAAAATACTCATTTTGTTAAATAAAATTTGAAAATACTATGGTCAAATAAAAAAGGGTAAAGTCCATAAAATAGCAACGTACTTTCTCAAATTTACAGAGTTAGGTAACGAACTTTTTTTATTACCAATTTAGACATCAAAACTTGCTAATTGTTTACAATATAGTAAATATGTTCACAGGCTACCTGGTAAACCGGTAACCATGCTTAGTTGGCATTTTGTTTTTATTTTTTTATGCTTTGGTGTTAGCTTATGTGGCATATTTATGCTAATGTCATCAACACTATCATTGCTTTTAAAGTTCACCACAAAACCACCATCTTCTCCGGCAACCACCATATTTTCCGACAACCTTCAATTTTTTTTTCATTGACAATATTCCATAGATCTTAATAACAATAATAGACCGAGTAATAATTTTTTTTTCTTAAAACAATATTCCATATCTTTAAAGATCTAAACACCGTGTCGTTAAAAATCTAAACAACAACCAAAAAAGCTACACCGCCAAAACCAAACACTTGTGTCAGATTCATACAAAAGTTCCTAAACAATATATCAAAGATTTACATAACCCATATACAAAAGCCAATTTCAACCTATAAAAACATCACACAAATTCATTTCACATATGACAAAATCCGGTGTAACAGCCTCCACTTCTGCTGCCGTACCCAACGCCTCATATGATCTTACAAAACACACAAACACTAACTCGTAACCATTCGGATCTAAACCATTCGTCAATCTGGGTATTTATAGATCTGGGTTTTCGGATAACCCACTCTTCAATCTTTAATCCTATATGTTTTAATTGCTCAAGCAAAAAACAAGTTTGATTGTTCATTCTTTATTTTCCAGTTCTGAAGAGAAATAAAGAAGGAAAAGAGGGGTCGCTAGTGTTGATGACGTTGTTGTCTCGTGATGGTAGCATCAGCAGCTGCGGCGGCAGTGGAGAAGGTGGGTAGATGAAGAAAGGGACTTTATGATTAGGGTTTGGTGTTGGTATTTGATTATGTATGTTGAGGATAAGAAAAGTATGTATATGAATGAATTATTATTATTATTATTTTTTTTTTTTTTTTTTTTTTTTTTTTTTTTTTCATATATGTGTTTGTATTTGTATTAAATGTGAATAATATGTGGAAATAATATTAGTGTCCAGGTGGAAAAAAAAATAATTATTTATCTACATGGAAAATTAGCAGGTCATGTTTACTATATCGACAAAAATTAGCCGGTTTCAATGACTATATTGGTAATAAAATTAGTTCGTTACCTAACTCTGTAAATTTAGAAAAGTACGTTGCTATTTTATGGACTTTACCAAATAAAAAAATCTAGTAATGGTAGCTAATTTATGCAACTGTTTGTATAAGTTGAGTTGTGTATAGATAAGATGGACGTAGAGTAGATTAGTTCAATAACCAAAGACACATATTTTAGTATGTTTATTTTGTGAACTATTTGAGCAAGAAACCATGACATTGTATTGAATTATCCTTAAGATGCAAAGAATTTTTCGCCCAAATTTTTGCATAAATCATCCTTTAAAAAGATAGTTTCGTTCTGGATGAGTCATTGTGATATCTTTTATGTATGAGTCATGATGATATCTTTTAACATGCATGGTTTATTTGAAAACGGAAAAACCAAATGGACAGCTTTTGGAGTTTACTCTTACAATGATATTAAAAACGAACTTAAGCTATTATAACCATTTTTGGTTTAAAAGTTGGTAAACCATAAATGGATATCGGGCTTATATTTCTTTCTTTTGAAACGATAAGAAAATAAATATTGTTTATTAAAATTATTTGTCAAATAATTACCATTTTCTTACTAGTTTCACTTTTAAAACGTTGTAAACAAATAAGGAGTTTTGCTAAACACAACCTTATAGCTTTTGTTTAAGTATTCCAAAGTTATAAAAATAACAATTAATAAACTCATATATTTCATAATTTTATACATTTAATCATTATAAAAGTGATAAGTAATATTAACTATGAAATGTTTGTTGTTCATTAAATATTAATTATATAATTATGGAATGCTTACATAAAATGTGTTTAGCAAAAACCCATAAATAAAATCATCCCCGAACCAAAATGATGCTTGATTCGATTAACAAGAGTTATTTCCATTAAATCTACTTATATTGGGTAAAGTCAAACTAATATTCTAACCATATTTTTAAGATCCTGATCATGATCTTATTATCTTACGATTTTACGATTCTACAAAGCAAAAATGATTCGGATCCTACGTACTATCTTAAAAAGCTTAAGATCCTATAGGATCCCGATCTTAACTATATGATCTTAAGATCTACTCCGATCCGATCTTACTTTTCTTGAACCGCAACTAAAAAACTACAAATTTATGGTTTATGTTTTTATATGATTTAAAAAACAACACGTGATTCTTCTTAAACATTCTATATTCATAATTTAGGAAAACATTTTCATGAAATATACATATAATTTCATATTTATAATATATAATAATTTGTAGATTTGAATAATATTACAAAGATCATTAAAAAATAGCATTATGGTAGGATCTTACAATCACGATCTTGCAAAGACGAAAACGATACTAGGTAGGATCCCGATCTTGAAAACCTTGATTCTAACATTATAACAAAATTATTTGACAAAAACAAGTCATAATTTCTCATTTCTTTATTAACATAACTTTCTCCATATTTAATAGCTTAACGTTTTTGTAAAATTTCACAATATAACGAAATAATACTAGTAGGAGGTTATTTAAAAACCTAGACGCGTACCCGTGCACAGCAACGAGATTTTATAGCGACATGTAGTTTTAGTGATAAAAAAAAGTTTATGGGTTAGAAACGAAAAATAATAAAAGTTTGAGAATTTAAGAATTAAACATAATGTTTTGAAACCCGGTTTGACCCGAGTGGTTCAACCGGTTGAAAAACGGGTCAACCGGACGGGTAGGGTCGAAAAAACGGTCAAATTAAACCAAGTCAACCCGCCGGGTTTGAAGCGTCCCGGGTCAACCTGGTTTTCGATTTGTATTAATCGTTTCATTTTGAAACATGTGTATTATTAGTTGAAATTTCTAATAATTAATTGTTTCAACATCACCTTTTTAATTTTTACCACATTTCATTTTCTTTACTTTGAACTTTTCACTTTGACCATTTTTGTTTTATAAATAGTAAAGACAGTAAGTTGTAAAAACTTCCAAGTTGCATACTCCGACTCTAAAATTTCAAAAGTGCAAGAGAAGTCTCTGTAAAAAAGCTTCAATTTATAATTTAATACAATATTTTGATATTTTATCTAATTTTAAAAATAGTGTGTTAATATTTTTAGACATTTCATAGTCATAATTTAATACAACATTTTCATTAAACATTTATATAATCTTATGTTTAGAATACATAATAATTTGTAGATATGAATACTATTACAAATAATATTAATAAAATAACATTATAGTAGTATTTTAAAATCTAATCCAATCTCACAATCTCAATATTGCAAAAACGAAATAAGTGATGAATAAAACCCCAATCTTGAAATCTTTGCCAGAAAGTAGAAACTACTTCCAAGATTATAAAAGTAGTTAAAAAAAAAAAAAAAAAAAAAAAAGGTACAAAAACCAGAATCAATTTCCCTCTAAACCACCCCCCCCCCCCCCCCCCCCCCCAAAAAAAAATTTCAGCATCCCAAAACCAAATTCAATTTCCCCCCAAATCAAAACCCAAACCCTAACTTATCAATCCCACAAAATTAACCTTTAATTCGTAAAAAGTTGACATTTTTATGTAATATCTCCGATCTTTTCACAAAACCCATCTTTTAATTCCATCAATTTGAAAAAGAAAAAAAAATATTATATAAACCACAATATCAAAATACTCCTTCTAATCCATTGAGCTTGGGAACCTTATTTGTGAGCTTATGAGCTTATATGATTTCGTCTTATTTTAAGACTTATGGGCTCATATAAGCTTATTATGATGTACTGTGATAACTTAATATAAGCCCATAGGTATCAAAATTAGTTGGAAAATTTGAGCTTATATAAAGTAAGCCGAAATCATATAAGCTCATAAGCCCACAAATAAGCTTTAACAAACACCCCATGCTTATTATGAACTGATATGTTTTTGTGGATTTGATATTACAAATTTTCTGTTAGGGCGAGATAAGCTGTTTTTTATCAGCTGATTGTCTGCTTATTACCTCTTATTGCACTTTGATATTGTGGATAAGCATTTTTGAATGTATGGGCTCTGTACGTGATTACATGCTTATTTGGGGGTTAAATAAGCTGATCGTTGTTTATTTGCTGTTGTTTTGAAACAACGAATAGTTTATCTGGTTAATGCTTTTTTGGTAATAGATATGCACTTGTTAGTGTTTGGGCACTTTGAGATTGTTTATTCCAAAATGAAATAAGCAGTTTGGGAGTTGCTTATTCAGACAATGTATTGCTTCTGTATCTTTGAAGTACTCTTAGCGGAATTGCCAAACTCATATAATTGCATAACTGATTGTTTTTCTAGTGTCTGAATGAAACCCGCGCTTATGTTACTGTTATGATGTGAATGCAGTTTTTTGCTGATGGTATACTGAATCGTCTGACACGTGATGGGAATGTTTCAGAATTTTGGATTTTTTGTATACTCCGTAACAAATTATCTGCTAATCATGTTTTTTGAGCAGACGCATAAATTTGACTATGCGTATCTACTTAGTTTAGTTTGAACTGGTTATTGTTAGTTGATTCAGTATCGTAAGTTTAACCATAGGGGTGAAATAAGCTATTTTGGATAAGTTGATCTTCTGGTTATGAGCATAAGCTGTTTAACTTAGTAATGCCAAGCACCCCTTCTTGCGTTTTGATACAGTAGATCAGCAGTAATAAGTGTTAGGATATGATTATAGGCTCATTTGATGGTGAACTAAGCAGCAAAGGTAATGTTGACCATTTGATGGTGAAATAAGCTATCATTTTTTTTTTTTTTTTCGTGATGTTGAACATTTTTGACAGTCGGTTTTTGTGTTACCGAATGCCCAAACAGTCTACAGAGTGATCTTATAACAAGTCAAATGTTATAAAAAAGGTAGAATGGCTAAAAGGGCAAAAATGTGAAAGTACGTTGGTATTTTATGGAAAAAAACCCGTTTTTCTACTTATTCAGGTTAGAAAAATGTATCATTTTTTGATGCAGTTGAACCATTCCTCGCAAAGAATCTTTACTTCAATGTTGTGATGAGGTTGATCCAGTTGCAGATAATGATTAAAGCTTTACTACTAAAGCTGATGCAGATAATGATTAAAGTACGGCTTTTTTATGTATTCTGTTATTTATTGTATGTTACAGTCAATAGGAGCAGTCAACTGAGCCATCAGGAGACCAAATGTTGGGAAGTTATATGGGTGTAATACAGACTATGTAGGTGCTATTTCTGCTATCGAGGATAGTCTACGAGGTTTCTTTCTATACTCTCTATTAGAAGTGATAGTATGAACCGTTGGGTCAAAACAGTGCCTTTTGTCCAGTTATAAAAGTTTCATATCATATTTCATGTGTGACTTTCTACCCGTTTGACCCATTTGAGATTTACTTACAACACAGATTGGTACAACTGTTTACAGGTTCAGGCGTTCAAAATGGTGCAACAGGATCACCCTTGGCTGACAGACTATTTGTGGTTATTGGTTCTTTGGGACTATTTTTTGATATTCGAAACTGTTTCGATATTCTTTACTTATTTTTATTGTTAGGTGACACCTGCTGCTGCTGTTGTGAAGATGGGTGGTGAATGAAAATGGAGTAAGAAGGAATAACAGCGCATTGATATGTGCACCAATAATGGCTGATGATATTGACCAGATGTTGGTTCTTATGAACTTGGCTAAGTCTTATGGTGCTGATCTTGTTGAGATTAGATTGGATAGTTTGAAACCTTTTTTAGAGGGGTTTAATGTCAGAGAAAGTATTCAGACCCTTGTTAAATTAACGCCCATCCTTTTTACTTACAGGTGAGGAGACTCTTTTTTCGATATCCGAAAACCGATATGAATGCAGTTTTTTAATATGTTTTTTTAGGATACTCAATTGTTTGGGATTACTTATTGGAACAATTTATCTGATGGGGATACTTCCAAATTAACTGTTGTTTGTTTAAGCTTATTTGTGAGTTATGAGCTTATATGATTTCAGTTTATTTTATGTAAGCTCAATTTTTCGGCTTATTATGAGGCTTATGGGCTCATATAAGCTTATTATGATGTAATAACTTAATATAAGCCCATAGTTATCAAAATAAGCCGGAATAATGAGCTTATGTAAAATAAGCCGAAATCATATAAGCTCATAAGCCCACAAATAAGCTTAAGCAAAAACCTCCTGCTTAATATGAACTGATGTTTTTGTGCATTTGATACTACAAATTTTCTGTTAGGGTGAAATAAGCTGTTTTTGATAAGCTGATCATCTGCTTATTAGCTGCGTAAGCTGTTGACCCATTATTGCACTTTGATATTGTCGATAAGCATTTTTGAATGTATGGGCTATGGCCTATGGATACGATTATATGCTTATTTGGGGGTGGAATAAGCTGATTGGCAGTGGCTTGTTCAGATTGTTTATTTGCGGTTATTTTGAAATATCAATAAGTTGTTTTCTTAGGGTGAAATAAGCTGATCATCTGCTTATAAGGTGTTTGTAATAGTAATCCCAAACACCCCCTTATCGCGTTATGATATTGTGGATAAGGTTTGTGTGTCTGGACATGATTTTATATGCTTATTTGAGGGTGAAATAAGCTGGGAGGTGTGCTGACCTAATCGAGATTGGATAGGATAGTTCGAAACAAGAAAGGTTTACTGATAGATATGATATCAAACCCTTTATAAATTACGTCCTTTGCCTACTCTTTTTACTTGCAGGTGCGGTTTTTTGGGACTATTTTTTGATATTCGCAACTGTTTTCGTGATATGAATGTTGGATTTATTAGTAAACTGAATTGTTTGACATGTGATGTGGGGAGTTTGGGATTTTCTCTTATGTAAACAACTTATCTTCTTATTGCTTTTTTTAATTAGATGATGAAATGTGACTATGCTTATCTACTTAGTTTAGGGTAAATAAGCTCTTTTGTAATTAGCATGTTAAGTTTAGGATGAAATGTGGAGTATATGCAAGTATAATAATATTTAGGTTATGAGCATAAGCTGTTTAACTTAGTAATGCCAAACACCCCTTGTTGCGTTTTGATACAGTAGATCAGCAGTGATAAGTGTTTGGATATGATTATAGGCTCATTTGATGGTGAACTAAGCAGCAGCTATAAGTAACAGTTTCGTAGTTGCCTATTCATACAGCATATCCGATTCTGATTATTTTACGTATTAAATCCCTAATTAGCTGATTGCCGAAAACTTACACAAATGCAATATCTGATTATCTGGTTTTGTCACTGTAGAAGCATATCTACACACTTATATACATCTTATCACACGTATATACATCTTATCATTTTTTTATAATGTTGATCATTTTTGACAGTCATCTTTTGTGTTACCGAATGCCCAAACAGTCTACAGAGCGATCTTATAATGAGTCAAATGTTAGCAAAAAAAGTAGAATGGCTAAAAGGGCAAAAATGTGAAAGTACGTTGGTATTTTATGGGAAAAAAACCCGTTTTTCTACTTATTCAGATTAATAAAATGTATCAATTTTGGACGCAGTTGCAAAGGCAGATAATGATTCAAGTATGTGACAGTCAATAGGAGCAGTCAACTGCGCCTTTAGGAGACCAAATGATGGGACGTTATATGGTTGCAATAGAGACTATGTAGGTGCTATTTATGCTATTGAGGTTAGTCTACGAGGTTTCTTTCTATACTCTCTATTAGAAGTGATAGTATGAGCCGTTGGGTCAAAACAGTGCCTTTTGTCCAGTTATAAAAGTTTCATATCATATTTCACGTGTGACTTCAACCCGTTCGACCCATTTAACCCGTTTGAGATTTACTTGCAACACAAATGGGTGCAACTGTTTATAGGTTCAGTTGTTCAAAATGGTGCAACAGGATCACCCTTGGCTGGTAGACTATTTGTGGCTATTGGTGCTGGCGGTGCAGGAAAAGCACTTGCTTATGGAGCAAATGTGAAGGGTGCAAATTGTGATAGCCAATCGGACCTACGGTTAGATTCTACTAGCGTTCATGTTACCATTCCTAGTACTCGTACTTGATTATCTGCTTATTGTGTTTTTTGAGCAGATGCGTAAATTTGACTATGCTTATCTACTTAGTTTAGGGGTGAAATAAGGTCTTTTCAGTAAGGAGTTTCAGATGTGTAAATTTGACTATGCTTATCTATTTTGGATAAGCTGGTCTTCTGGTTATGAGCATAAGTTGTTTAACTTAGTAATGCCAAACACCCCTTGTTGCGTTTTGATACAATAGATCAGCAGTAATAACTGTTTGGATATGATTATAGGCTCATAGCAGCTATAAGTAATAGTTTCGGAGTTGCCTATTCATACGGCATATCCGATTCTGATTATTTTACTTCTTAAATCCCTAATTAGCTGATTGCCTAAAACTTAAACAAATGCAATATCTGATTATCTGTTTTCATTTCTGTAGAAGCCTATCTATACACTTTTTGCAGCATTGCCTTCTGTTATAGAAATTGCTTATTTCATGAAAGCACAAGCAGTTTTAATAAGCATTACCAAACATCCCTTGAAGTCAATTTAATCATAGAAGTATTGATGTTGTATATTATGAATCCTTTTACATAAAGGGACATTTATATTTTTCTTTAGGACAACCAGGGCTATTGGATTTTTGTGAGACACGCGTAGTGTTAATTCTTGTAAAAAAAAAAAAAACCCCTTAAAAGCACCCCGTCAAAAAAAAAAAAAAAAAAAAAAAGCTTATAATCATGTTTAGCTTTTTGTAAATGCACCGGGTCATTTGTAGTTCTGATTCCATGGTACCGTCCCAAGGATATCTGCTCGGCTTATGAGCAAATTGAACTTTAAACGTAAGAACCTTAATGGTCAATAAGCTTATTTGACTCTCCTTATTTTTTGTAACTCTAGTTTTCCACGCTTATTTTTTAGACTAATGAGCTTATTATGGCTTAAAGATGAAAAATAAGCCCATAAGTTGGAAAATAAGCCTGAAAAATGAACTTAGGAAATATAAGCATAGTTAAATAGGCTCAAAAAGCCCAAAAATAAGCTTAAACAAACACCCCCTTAGGGCTTATGCGCTTGTCAACTTGAGCTTATGGCTTATTCAAGTTCATAAGCTCATAAGCCCTTAAACTTAAGCTTATTAGCTTTTTAAGAGGTCAATAAGGCCATTAAGCCGGACAACTAAGGTTAAAGAAACACCCCCTAATCTCAAGATTATGTGCTTATTTAGAAGGTTTTAATAATTTTATTTTATGTGGCTTATGGGCTTATACAAGCTTGTAAGCTCTTTTTATCATAAGCTAATCAACACTCGACAAGAGCTTATGAGTTTATTATCTTAAGCCATAATATGCTGATTGGAGATAAGCTCATAAGCTTAAGCCTACACAGTAAGCTTAGACAAACACAGCATATTTATAAGCTTAGTTATCTACTTACCTGCTTGGCTGTTTATTACAATACTCCGTATAAGTTTATTGGTGTGAAACATTATTAGTAGCCTTCAAGTGACCAAAAGCTTCAACCGGTTTTAGTAACTTAAATAAACTTGATGGCAACACCAATGGATTACAAGACCCAATGAAGAATTATAAAGGGATTAGTATGGACCTCTACTTATTTTGTGGTTAATATTTATGGTTTATATTATATAATTGTAGCCAGGTCCCGTATAAAAAAAGTAACTCCCAATACCGTCTTCCATGGGTTATGGGTCCCAATACCGTCTTCCACAGTGTATGGGGGAGGTTGAAATGTAGACAGCCTTACCCCTACCTAAGGTAGAGAGGCTGCTTCCGGTTATACTTAAGTAGAAAAGGACCTCCAACCTTTTGTAGGGAGTGAGGATCGAACCCTTGACCTCTAGGTTGTAGCCAGGTCCCGTATATTCACATATAATAGATATCAACACTGTTTGTTGCAGACATGGCAAGTGTAGCTCGTGCAGGTTACCGTCATGGTTTCTGTGGTGGCAATATAGTCTATGAAGGTAAAGGCACCATGGACAGAAGAGGAAGATAAAATGCTAGTTGATGCACATCATGCACTCTTGGAACTACATGTATCAGGAAAGTTTGTTCATGCTCATATTGAATCCGACTATGTGAATGCAGTGCACCAGTTGATAGATCCTGATAAGCAATATCCAGATAATTTATTTTCGATGAATTCTTTAAGGCACAGGATGGCGACTATCAAAGATGACTTCTAGGAGTACCACTTAGTATGTTCTCAACAACTTTGTATTACTCTAGTATGTTCTCAACAACTTTGTATTACTCTTTCTATTGTTCTTGATATTAGAACACGATGCTATCATAGTGATTTAAAAAGAAAAAATGCTTCAAAGATGACTTCTAGGAAACACTCGGTATGTGTTTAGCTAAGTTTTTAATTTTTGCAACTTGACCAGTTACACATTCACAATGATCAACCTGATTATAACATCGGTGATTGTTAATAGTTGATGAAAATATGACATGACATAATGCTTCTTCGCATGCTTTCCTTGTAGCATCGTTCATAAGATCCAACCAAACGATTTCCCCATTACGACATGCTTGGTACTATATATCTTTGTTAAGGACACAACTAAGGGTTCTAAAGCTGACGGTCTTGGAGTCAAAGCTAAAGACATGGTAAAAGAAAACCAAACTATTCCGTGTTTGGAAGATAAGGAGTTACACGATAGTGGGAATCTTTCTTCATTCTATGCAGTTCAAGAGAGTGAAAGCAGTAAACGCAAAAGAAATGAGGACGACGAGGTAGGTGATAATTGTGTGGAATCAAGTGGCTAATCAAGGAAGCAATGCAGTGAATGACACTATGGGCAAACTAGCAAGTCAGATAAAAGATTTACCTCATCTCAAACTTGATGAGCATCTTTTGGCTATGTCTGTGATTGGTAGGAGTGAGCCACTCTCTGTGATGTTTGATCAGTTGGATGAGGACGGAAAAGTTCGTATGGCACAATTGGTTGAAGTCGGTGTCATTAAATAGTCAAAGTAGCATGTTTAGTTTTGTGGCATTTTGTGAAACTTTTTTAACGGGCAATATTCTCACGTGTCTTCCCATTTGGTTTTGTCATTTGATATCGTGTTGTTAGGCGTGTTAATCATTAACCCATATTATTATGGTCTGCAGCCTTAGGTAGCTAGTTTAAATTCTTATGATTCGGATTTAGTATTGTGGTTTGTTTGTGAATTGTGCGATCCATCATAGTGTTTTTCAGCAACATCAAAGTTCTGTACTGTATTTCTTTAAGCTATTTATTCTGGTGTAACTAATGACAAATCTATGTATTGGAGTTGCATTTAATATGTTGCACCTGGATAGCAACTTCTTAGAAATCACAATCCCATTATATTTGAAAATGATTTGCATACTTTTTTCTTTGTTTACAACACATCAGTGTACAAACATAGAAAGTAGGGTATAGATATAGCACAACCTTTTAATGCATAAGTTGGTGTGAATCAATCAGAAAGTTACGTGTGCAAATCATCTTCCGTTATATTTGTCACGAAACAAATAGATGAAAGAAATAACTTATCAATATAAATCACCTAATGTACACATGCATAAAGAACATGAACCTTAACAAATACATGATTTTATAACTATCCAGGTTTCACATAGCATCTTTCCGATACTCATAGTAAAAAAGGAATGTTAATGAGAACAGGGAAAATTCTTTTACACTGGTCGAAACTCAAGGCCACATACAATGAGGCCAGACATAGTTCCTTCATGACTTGTAAACTTCATATCAATAGAAAGAGAGTCATCTTTGAATTCATGAGTTGAGTTAAATTTCCACACTTGAATCTCCATCCATCCATCTTCCCTTTGTTTTGGAACCCGAGTGATACCATTTATGTTCAATGGGCTTGGGGTTATAAAATAAACAAATTCAGCCTCATTGTTTTCATGGTGGAGTACATCTCGTACTTTAACTGGACAATGCAGCCCTTGGCATTTTTTGGAAAGCTTGAACACAATGTAGCACACGTATTCTGTATCTGGTGACAACATTTCACTTTTGATCGTGCATCTGATTTTTAATACCTGTTGTGGTAAAAGCTTAATCACCTTTTGAAATCTGCATGAACGATATGTACATCATCATAAAAACCACAAAGTAAAATTCCAAGACACATAAAACTCGATCCAAGAAGTGAAACTTTTCTTAACATCTATTCACAAATCTTCAATGTTTTACTAGGCAATAAAGAAGGTTAGTACCATAAATGATCAAATGTTTCATAGAAATTTCAAATATTTGGGTAAGCAAAGATAAGCACATATAGTAAACGTTCAGAGGGATATGTAACAAAAGTTAGTTCAAAACAGCAAACCTGGACTGGGCAGATGATATTGTAGTAAAATTATTTGCATCCGAGAATTTGTATAAAGACGCCTCCGCTGAAACCATAAGAAGTTTCTTTCCATTTACTTCGTCCAACCAGTACAACTCGTCATTTCCTTTTTGTATCTTTAATTTATTTTGGAGGGTAGTTATAAATCCTAGCGCCTGATCCACATAAGTGTTGGAATTTTGGACTTGTTGGTCATTCATCAACTTTTTTATCATTTCTTCATGCTTTGCCTGTATATGTATACAAATAGTGTTACGTATATGTGCAACTTAGAACATGATTGTTTTCCTCATGCATCGATCCCTTTATACAATATACTAAACAATTGAGGATGGAACCAGGAAATATTATCAAACTTACCTTGTCAATGGCTCGGAATTCAATGCCTTCAACATAAACTGCAGCATCTCCACAACAATACGATGAAAAACGCTCAACTAGAAACTCAAAATCGAAATCTTCATTCTGATTCAAGAAACGGTACAACTCTATCATCATCCACTGCTCATCTCTCCATGTTGCAAAATATGCATGTAGACTTTCGTGTCCCTTTCTATACTTTAGGTTAACATACACAGGTTTACTTGAAAAGTTTCTTGAATCACAAAATTTGAAGACTAAATAGACCCCATAGACAACATCTAGAGATAAAAATTGAGCTCTTGTCTTGATTTTGATGTTCAAGTCGGAAATATCTAACATCTTCACCACTGTCCCAAACCTATGCATATTATAAACATCCAAGTCTAAATCAGTCGTAGCCTTTATTCCCATACTCTTCTACTGTTGAATTTCATAATTTTTGGAACAAGAGTCTAATTTCTATGTAAGAATTTATTGTACCAGACAAATATCTATTTAAATAAAGGTAAGAATATTAATTAAAAAGGAAAAAAAAAAAAAAACTATCAAGATGCTTGCAAAATTTATAATTCATGGTCATGAGAACAGAGGACCCAAAACACAAAACAGGGGCAAACCTCAACTACCTTACTAGAAGGTTTATAAAATTATAGTTCCCAATCATATAGTGAGTATTAAAATCTATTTTGTCATGTACATCATCAGTTCTCATTGTTGATATGTATGTATGCAGGACTAATCTTGTTATTAACCTGATGAGATGAGGTCTAAAGTGTAAAAGAGCAAAAGATGAAACACTATTCCTTTGTTGATTAGCACAGGGGATTAGCAGTTCTAGAAGAATAGAGTCAAAGGGATTCAAATATGTTTTGTGTTAGTGCAGACAGTCATTGAAATAAGAAAGTGTATTACAGTTGGAAAACGTGAACTTAGTCCAAGGGATTCTTAAGTTTGATCCTATTTGATCCTAATTATAATTATATAATTAATAATCATATTATGCTAACGTATACAACTTTTCATGCATTAAACGGTAAAGAGATTAGCCATATACTTTAACATTAAAAAGCATAACATACTTTTACCAATAATGCATATGTTTGCTTATCATTAAAATCTAACAAAGGTGGAGATGTAGAGAGAATAACCTTGATTCTGAAAGAGATTTCTGCTCATGTGGACAACTGTTTATGTAGGAAAACATTGTGGCTGGAACGCATGACAACAACTGTTAAACAACCAAAATGCATATCAGACTCGGTGTGAATGATGTATAAATGCTTGTGTGATTTTGAATTATCTCTCAATAAGGAGAAGATACATAGAAATGGGAAACATCCAACAAAGGAGATACGGGAATGAACCGGTTACCACTTTGTCATGTTGAAGGAGGATTCCCTTATAAAAAATGTTGTAAAGTTCCTCTTTCTTTTTGGTAATTTGGGCTCCTATTTCTCATAATCCTCATGTATATACATAATCAATTAATAAACTCATGTTTCATAAAGTTACTTTCTTACAGTTTGTTAAAGGCCATAGTTTAGATATATATGAATCAAAAGTTAGCCAATTTTTTCAAAATATAGAAACTTACTTGGAATTCCAATGCTTTCTTAAGCTGTATGACCACTTCATCAGCTGATGGCCGTCTTTCTCTCCTGTGATGTAAGCATTGAAGGGCAATCCTTGTAAATGTAATATATGACTGTGGCACAATTTGTTCTTTGATACCCTCAAACACCAACTCATCAAGTTTTTCTATATAATAGTGGTGTTTAGCCAAAAAGGGTAAATAAAGATACTCATCATCTAGCTTTTCAGATGATAGTTTTCCACACAATATGTCAAATAAGACCGCACCCAATGAGAATATATCAGACTCTTTAGTTAAGAAACCTGTTTTCGAGTGTAGTGGGTCACGATAGCCGATTGTGCCTGTAACATTGTCGATGACATAGTCTACATCTCGATTTGTTGGACATACTAAAGAAATCCCAAAATCACCAATTTTTGCTTTCCAATCATCAAACAGTAGAATGTTGTTGCTGCTGATGTCCCTATGTATTACCATTTCTGGACTTGCAACAGTACCATGAAGGAACTCCAACCCGATTGCTATATCAATGCATATTTTAAGCCGCATCACCCACGTAAGACTATCATCGCTCAAGTACTTATCAAGACTTCCTCTAGATGCATACTTATAAACAATAATTTTCTCATCCTCTTCATCACAGTAGCCTACAAGACCAATGACATTCTCATGTTTATACTCCATAAGGATTTCCAGCTCTGTCATAAATTCAGCTTCTCCTTCAGCAGACTTCCTTTCCAACCGCTTTGCTGCGATGATGTTAGGTCCATGAGCTTGAGTAACTCCTTTGTATATGTTCCAAAAACCTCCATGTCCAATGATATTCTCTTGACTAAATGCCTGTGTGGCTAACTTTATGCTTTGAAGTGAGAGTTTGAAGCTGTCCTTGTGATTTTCCTGCGAATCATAGACAGTAAGTTAATTTGATTAGCGAAAAACAAACTAAAACTACCAATGTTATGGAAACATAATAAGGTTCTTATGTTTTGTTAGGCGTATACCAAATTGACCATCTATGTAATATACTCACAAATATGTCTTTAAATCATTATCTTACTTGAAGGTTTAATGCTTTTTGGAGTTTGTCAATGACAACTTCAATTGTTGGACGTTGCGCTTGAGTTACCGCCAGACACTGAAATGCGATTTTTGAAAATACGTCCAAAGACTCTTTATTGGGTCCTTTGGTTAGAGAAAAGACATTTTCATCGGTTTCTTCCTTTATCTTGTGATCAACAATTTCCATTAGTGTTGCCTTCTCAAAATGATGTCGTGCAATGGGTGCAATCCCCATCCCATCAATGTCAGTGAAAATACGATCATATGCCAACCTCCCGGTCAAGATCTCAAATAACACCACCCCAAAAGAGTAAATGTCTGATTTCTTATTTAGCTTACCAGACTTCTCATATTCTGGATCGAAGTACATAGGTGTACCTGCAATCGTACTGGCATTGAAAGTACTGGCATCTTGATCTGCTGGGTGAAATTTGGAGAGCCCAAAATCGGCAATCTTAGCCGTCCAATTATCGTCCAATAGAATATTCGCGCTCTTGATGTCCCGGTGTATTATCTTTTGCTTGTCTTGATCTGTGTTAGTGTGAATGTAATACAAGCCATGTGCGATACCAAGACATATTCTCAAACGTTGCATCCAAGTAAGATTAGTCATCTTATCACTGTTCCCCAAATAATCCTCAAGACTCCCTTTAGAAGCAAGCTCATAGACAAGGATCATGTGATCACGATCTTCGTCACAAAAACCAAGAAGAGAGATTATATTCTCATGTTTACAGCTAGTCAAAATCTCAATTTCTGCAATGAACCCTTGTTCTCCTTTTTGATTGTGAATGAGCTTTATGGCTACCGTGCTTCGTTTTTTGGGTAAGTCGCATTTATTCACACCTTCTATCAACGAGGAATTACTACTATTAAAATGTTCAAGATCTGCTTTGTACACTTTACCGAATCCACCTGAACCGATGCAATATGCTTCATCAAAATTGTTGGTAGCCTGTATTATATCATTTAGTTGAATCTTCAAGTGTTCCAAGTTCTTCCCCTGCAACATTATGAAGTTATGCAGCACCACATTAATGCTAGTAAGGATTGGGGTGAAGTTACAAAAAGAAAGAAAAGGAGGAAAAATTTTACTGACATTTATAAAATACTAGCTAAATGACCCGTCGAATTGCCGGGTTTTCCAAAGAAAATTGATGAAAATATAGAATTTATAGTAACTACTAAGCTGGAAAATGAACATGTATTATTGGACACAAATATTTAAATTCTAATGACATATTGTTATCTCCGAATGTTTTAATGGGTGATATATTAAATTTATAATGATAGAAGGCTTTTAAATTTACATATATTATTGGTCAATAATTGTAAATGTGTTGGTTAATAAACAACATAATACGATCTTAATTAACCTCATTTTGCTAAGAGCGTGATCAACAACGTAATTGATATGTGTCCAAAATGAAAAGTCAATTAAAGTCAAAGATGATAGTCAAAGATCAAAAAGTCAAACAACAACCCAACAGTTTTTCCCGCCCAATTACTTTTACCCATTTCCATTGTATAAATACACTACTTGTAATCATTTAGCACTTAGTCTATGAATTGTAATCTTCTTCTCTACTGTAAACCTTCATCTATCAATAACAAAGCTTTTTTCATTATAATTTGTGATTCTATTCTTATCTCTTGGAATTGCCTATTACCTTGAAAGTTCTACTTCATTTTCATAGTGATTTCTAGTAGTACATATCAGTCATCAATATTAATTGGAGCATTCATCTTGCTCTTCTTCTTCTACAATTATTTTTTTCTTTCTCTACAAATATTGGATGGTGAAAATAGTTTTGTTATATATAGTAATAAAATATGTGCACTATATATGAAAATTTGATTAAATGTGATTGAGTGCTTAAAAATGAAATCGTGTGACACATAAGTGAACAATTTTTTGTTGTCAAGTAAAACAAATATTTCAAATTTAAAATTCAAAAACATAAATTAAATGTGACTCATTAAACATATTACCATCAATGATGGATCCTTCCAAATCATGCGAATATAGGTCAAACTTTTTATGGTGACAAACAAAAAATCTTATTAAAAACACTAATTTAAACATAAACATTAAAAGGTTTTTTTTTTTTTTTTTTTTTTTTTTTTTTTTTTTTTTTTTTTCCAAACAACTTTACTCAAATTTTATTTATTTAAAAAATCTTGTTTTCTCTTCATATATAATAATTAGGGGCGGAGCCGTATGTAAGGTAGTGGGGGGCGTTGCCCCCAACAAAGTTCTTTCAAACACCCAAAATACATAGAAAAAAAATTCGATATTGGTAACAAATAGGATTAGTGCCCTATGCAAATAGTCACAGTGCAATAGTCAGAGTGCCCTCTAAACTCTCAAGGTTTTCAAAAAAGCAGAGCTCTTTAAGGCGAAACTGTTTTTTGCGGCTGTATTATTCGTCAGAAACAATGGAAGTGAAAAGGTTAAGTGGGAAGAGAGAAGAGAGAAGGTGAAGAGATGGAATTGTTATGAAGTCATAATATACTAGTACTGTAGTATATATTTCTATCATTTGCTTACTTACGAGGTAAATTTAATATAAATATATTTTTATCTCTCTTTCATTTAATATACTGCTACTTTAGTACCTTCGTCCTAAATTTATTGTCCAATATTGAGTTTAATTATATGTTCTGAGTTATATGAGAAAAATACTGAGGTGACAAAACTTTTTGCTATAACACGAGCTCTATGACTCTGGAGTATCTGATGCTCTAACAATAATAGTAACATAGATACATTATATATAAACATATTATATCAAACAGTAAATAACACGTTGTTTACGACATAAAATAGGGGCGAACCATATCTTTAGAAAATAGTGTGTTTGCGACATCTAATAGGGGCATCATTTGATCGTTTAGCCCAGGGCAGTCGAAAACTCAGGACCGACCCTGTTAAGTAGCATACATAATATCTAGTTTAGGTAGAATATATCATGTCGTACATTATTTTTGTGATATCCTGATCGTTATTGGTTGTATGTAGGGGTGAAAACGAGCCGAGCCCGAGCCTGCCATAGCTCGAGCTCGGCTCGTATATATATAAAGCTCGAGCTCGAGCTCGTTTCGAGCCTAATATTTTGAGCTCGAGCTCGGCTCGTGAAAATTTTCATAAGCTCGAGCTCGAGCTCGGGCTCGACTAATTTGCATAATATTTTAAAGAAAACAAAGTTAAAATGGAGCTCGACTCGTTAATTACATAAGGGCTCGAGCTCGTTTACTACTTTTAAGCTCGTTTATACGTATATACAATGTATATACGTATATATTTCTAGGGCTCGTTTAGGCTCGCGAGCCTACTCGAGCTTTTTCTATAGAGCTCGAGCTTGAACTCGATTATTAAATGAGCCCAAACTTAGGCTCGAGCTCGTTTAGGCTTGGCTCGTTCGAGCTTTTTACCGATCCGATCCCAAGCTTTTTACGAGCGGCTCGGCTCGTTTCAACCCCTAGTTGTATGCATATGATCTCCCACTAATTTTGGCGGGAGAATTCAATATATAATTAAAAACACTGGTTAAAGGAAAATGCCATGGACACTTGTCAAAAGAAGGTGCTTAGTTATGCTAAAAAAATCTTAATCATTTAAGCTTCTAAAAAGTGTGTTTTTTTAGTATTTATAGATAGATAAGAACATTCAATAGCAAGACGAGAACATTCAATAGCGATAGTTGATTTGTTTCCAATTAAAGGTTGAAAATCACTCAAAGTTTCAATAATTTTTATTGCTGTGAAATTTTTGAATTTTAGTGACTTTAGTTGAACACTTTTAAAACTTTGTTACTACGTACTATTTTGTGACTTATTTTTCTTTTCAAATTGAAAAAATTGGTTATAGATTGAGTTGGTTGTGAGAAGTTATTGTGAGGGGTGGGTGTTTAAAATTATAGTATAACCAAATAATGCATGTTTGATTACCCCTAAAAATAATACTATCAAATATTTTCACAACAACGAGACAAAATATCAAGACATGTGGCAAGATTGAAAACGAAGAATTATAGAGAAAATACATATCTCCATGTTTCAAATAATGTATGAATTAGACATAGTTTGTTATTGGGTACCACTTTCGGTAGAGGTTCCACAAATGTATAAAATGGAATCGAGTTTGTGTGTACATATCAATTCTATTGTTTTTACTGTGTTTAGAGGGAAGAAAAGTTATAGTTTAAATCAAACCATTCTCTATTGGGTTACAGAGGCTGGTCATTGGGTATCGAATCAGATTGGATGTTTACCCCTTCCTTTATCCTAATTTAGGTTGGCGTTTTTGATCGGGAATTGATATGTACACATATAATTTTACTTTGTACACATAAAATTACATGAGAAATTGTTAGTCTTTACTCATTAGTTGTATATATACAAATTAAAATACTATGTTTACATATCATTATCCTTTTTGATCTTGTTAGGATGTTCGTTTAAGTGTTTATTTACTCTATATTCCTCTATTAAGTGATAGATTCTTAGTTTGTGTCATTTATTACTTTTTATTCCTCTCTTTTGGAGGTTTGTATGATGATATTATTAGTAGTGCTATAAATGAACAGAACGTCAATGAACATTTCAAGAACTATGCGGCAAAATGTTCATTTATGCGTGTTTATTTATTAAATGAACGAAATAAACAAGATTCCATATCTTTTTATTCAAATAAACGAAATGAACAAAAGTCTCACTCGTTCATTTATGTACATGAACGTCCGCTTATATGTTTGTTAATGTTTATTTATGTTCGTTTATGTGTTTATAGTCGTATATCATATATTTTGTTATACACTTTAAAAATTGGCATACTCAAACAAGTGTACACTCAAAACACAATATTTTGTAAATTTTTTGTTTGTCTTAATACGCTCATTTATGTTCATTCATTTACGTTTGCTTAATCTCATGAACGAACATAAACGAACACGAACAACCTCATTTAATGAATGAACATGAATAAGAAAATTCGCCCATTTAAGCGTTTGTGTCCGTTCATTTGTCAGGTTAAAAAAACAAACATGAACATGACTCCATTCGTGTTCATCGGTTCATTTATAGCCCTAGTTGTCGGTTTACCTTCTAGGGTGCGTTTTATAATTTTTTTTTTTAGGTTTTTAGAAAAAAGTCATGAAATTATGCTCCATCTGTCCTATATTAAATGTCTTGTTTGACTTTTTAAAGTCAAAATTTTTCAACTTTTACCTTAACTATTTTATTTTGTGTTATATAATACTTGATGCAAAATATATGAATAAATTTAGTTTTAAATGTATTTTCTTTAGTATAATTTTCATCAAGTATTATATAACACAAACAAAAATATTTATAGTCAAATTTGAAAAACAAAAACGGCAAAAATCAAAACAGGACATTTAATATAAGACGAGAGTAGCATTTTATTTGTGGTTGTGTGAAAGAACAAAAATACAGAAAGAAAAGAAAAAATGGAATGGGCCAAAGTATCATAATTAAGAGAAGAATAGTCAAACCCATTAAGGTTCGTGAAAACCAACTTTTGGATGTGATCATGGTCATAAGTTTGATTGCCTATTCAAGTAATTTACTAAAATGACCATGGTCATAAGTTTTAAGTATTTTTATTTTTGATATATAATTTCCGTTTAAAATGATTGGTTGTCATCCGAAAATTTGTGTCATAAAGTTATATTGCGGCTCTAATTTACGAGGTTAATTATTTCACTTGGCTAGATTGGGTATTTAAATGACAAAGTGACTACGAGGTATTTTACGATATTGCTTATTTGGGTTTAAAGTGATATTTCACGGGTGCGTGTACTTATTTAGAGCCTCTTGGGAAGGAGTTTCTTTTAAGCTTTTTATAGCTATAAACTTCTAGAAAATAATCACCTTCAAATAAAAGATCTTTGCTTGGGAATACTAGCTTTAAGCTTATATAATTCAAACATACATCCCATATTTAAAACGCTTCTAAACAAAGCTTTTAAAATTCATGAAGTTTGTTGGTCCAACTTGACTTGTTATCACCTTTTAGTAATAATAGATGACTTTTGGTACGTGGGATGTGTTATATTCTAACAATAATTATGCATGTTAGATGATTTTACTATAATTTATGTGTGATAATTAAGAAAAAGATTAAATATTATCGGTAGGATGAAAAATACTATTAATATGCATATACGAACGTAGCTTATAAAGTTATGATGTATGCATACTCGACAGTCGTTCGTATGGCAATCTACTGTGGAGAATATGGTTTTAACATATTGTTAACTTAATGGCGGTCTCGTTTTGTGTTAGACAGGACTACAATTTAATATTGCAAAATGATTCATTAGTGATATTGCTACATACCGATGTACGGCGTCAATCATTGTTACAAGATATTTTTTTAACTTACAATTATCGGCCTATAGCTAATTTTACCTCATATACCCTTAGTATTAGTTATTGTTTTTGATAATACGCTTGTTTGGCAACATGGTTTAAAACAAACATTAAAATTCTTACCCTATTTATTTTAAAAGGTTTGCTAGAATCACACAAGATTAAAAAAATAATAATAAAAAAAATTAAAAAAAATAAAAAAATCCACATAATGATGTGACATGGCACTTGGATCCCACATTAACTCTCTTCATTCATAACTTTTTTTTAATAACAAATCATTTTGTTACACATCATTGTGTGGAAGTTTTTTTATAATTTTTGTGTGGCTCTAACATTTCTCTTATTTTAATGATACTAAACATGATTTAGAATTATAACGTTACTTTTGATACATTTCACATAGGGGTGTGCACGGTTCGGTTTGGGTCGGTTTTTGGCTAAAACCGAAACCGAACCGAAATGTTCGGTTTTTATAGAACCCAAAACCGAAACCATTCGGTTTTTGGCGGTTCGGTTTTTTCGGTTTATTATCGGTTTCGGTTCGGTTTTTCGGTTTTTTCAGTTTCTAACTGTTTATATTTGGGCATGGCAAATTTATACCAACAAACTTGTATTACATCGAAAATTAGTTATTTTTATTTACTTTTTTTTTGTCAATCTAAGCATAGTAATAAATTAATAATGTTTATTGCATAATTCTATAATTACACAAATGAGGCACACATGCAAGTGAACATACAATTAGTATGATCATCGTCATATATTTATTGATATATTCTCAAGAAAACACACAACACGACAAACACGTATATAAACATAAACGTTAAGATAAATATATCATAAATCTACCGACAAAATGAATATGAATTTATAAATTTGATTTATTTAGTTATTTATTCGTATTATATTAATTATATATTATTATATAATTAAATCGGTTCGGTTCGGTTTTTACGGTTCGGTTTTTGGACGTAAACCGAAACCGAACCGTATTTTTCGGTTTTTGAAAAATTAAAAACCGAACCATCGGTTTTTAGTTTCGGTCGGTTTTTTCGATTCGGTTTTTTCGGTTTTCGGTTCGGTTTCGGTTTTTTCGGTTTTGTTTGCTCACCCCTAATTTCACACATTAAAATTATACAACTATCTTACCAAATACGAAGAAAAAAAAATATGGTGTTAAATGATGTTGCTTAGAGCTACTTTTAAACGCTAGTGCTTACAAATTGCTATTTTTTTTGTCAAAATACACTTAATAAAACAAAAGTATTTAATACTTTCATATTCACCACATTAATTATTAAAAGAAAAAGTTAGTTTTATTTAATATTTATAGTCTCATTCAATATAATATCAATGTTAAAAAGATTATAATGTAAAATCATAAGCACATACGTTGAAAGCCGTAATTGTTTGGTACTTAAAAAGAAAACGTAAATAAAAGTTTAAAGAGTTTAATTACCTTCGAGTGATTGGATGATGTACCATCAACTTTATTCCTCGAAAGTTCCTATAATAATATTTGCAACAGAATAGGAAATTAGTTGATAATATAACAGTTATTGTTACACAAAATTTATAAACAAGTTAATGTTCTTACTGGATTTTCGTGTCTCCATTGAAGATCAAACGCTTTCTCAAGTCTTTTGACAACCTGATCTATATATGGGCGATGTGCTCTTTCCTCTTTTAAGCAGCAATATGTTGTTTCTGAGAATATTTTTAATGCTTCTTGGTCCATCTGATTTCGTAAACGTGGCATGATCATTTCATCCAAACGTGATTTGGCTAGCTGACTTAATAACCCCTCTTTCAACTCATCTTCAAATTCATTTTTGCCTTTGTCTTTGTCATCGTTTGCACTCCTTCCGCACAATACTTCTAGTAATACAACACCAAATGAAAACACATCTGACTTGTGGGTCAACCCGCTAGTCTTTTCATATTTTGGGTCCAGGTACACATTCTTAACAATATCACGAGTAAGAAGAAGACGATGCCTTCGAGCTACTGTATTTTTTAAAGAAAGTCCAAAACCAGATAACTTGGGTTCCCATTTATCATCTAGTAAAATATTCGAGCTCGTGATGTTGCAATGTATGACACTAAAATCACGTTTAGCATCATAATGGATGTAACTCAACGCATTTCCAACACCAACACATATCTTTAACCTTTGCATCCATGTGAGGGTTTGGTCACCTAGATATTTTGCAAGACTTTTGCTGGCCTCCTTCTTGTATACGATAGTCTTATTGATCATGGACTCATCAAACCCAATAAAAGATACAAGATTCTTATGTTTGAGATTAGAAAGCATCGAAATCTCCGTCCAAATCTTTTTGCTCTCATCTTTTGCATATGGTAAATAGAACTTCTTTACAATAACATCGATGAATTGTTCAGAATGTAAGAGACGACCTTTGTAAATCGTTTCAACCTTAAGTCGTTCGATAATATTCTCATCAGCAAAATTGTCGGTTGCTGAATTTATATCTTCCCGTCTGAGTTTTAAGTGAGAAAGATCTTTGAGGAAAGATTTTGTCTTTTTGTTGGCATGGGACTTAATTTGTGTCGATGTGAAGGTCAATGATCCCTATTATGTACCAAATAAGACAACATTACAAAGTGTTCCAAAAATGACACGTGTATATATGGAGGGCACGTTTGACTTACAACAATGCACTACTAGAAAAAGTCAAATTCTACACGGTTATTTTTACATGTCACTTTTATTTATACATTTACACTATAAGATGTTTTAAAAATAAACAAAATTATAAACGTGTATGAAGTTGATTTTATCCATGGTTATAAGCGTGTGAAAAACTTATACACTTGCAGATGTGTAGTAACAAATAGCCATACTATCTAAAAAGGTCACGCTTCCAAGCGTGTAAAATTTGTTTATCAAAAAAGGTAAAAGACAAATGTGTGTGGAGAGTAGTCAGGGCCGTCCCGTGAATTTTTAAGGCCCTGTGCAACAGTCACACTATGAGCTACTTGAAAAAGGAAATGATAAAGATAGTGTAAAAAAGTATAGATTTAGCAACCAATAATTAAAATAAAATCTATAAGAGCACTAAAACAATAGTGAATGTAAAATTAGTGATACTATTTTAATTGGTTTAAACAGGTTTGACAATATGTAACTATACGCTACTTTATAGCTTTCATATGAAGTATACTATGAACTAATCCATGTATAAACCTATTCTACCATTTACAATAACGGGTTTTAAGAGGGTTAAAACTGTTAGTTTTGTAAACTACTAACTCTTATTTAAATATATAACTTTAAAAGTTGGACAATTATTTAAAATTTAGAATATATAGAGGCAAAAGTATAAATAACAAAAAGTAATCATCTTTCACCCTGGTCACAGAATTTATATCGAGACCTCAGACCACTGCAGACTGTGTATACATCATTTTTCCCGATATTACTTGAAACTTATCAATTTATTTGGTAAGCTAAATAACTTTAATGTGCTTAGCACAATATTATCAGTCAGTCTTATGCTCGAAATCAAATTAAATCAGCATGTAAGTCTAAAGTCGTGGTGCCCCTAAAAAAATGAAGTCCCTGTGCGGTCGATCATCTCGCACATGCCGAAATCCGGCCTTGAGAGTAGTTTAGGTGATTTGTCAACATGAACTTTTAGCAATATGATTTTTACACGTTTGCGAGTGTAAATATATTTGTACTAATTTTGCACACTAACACATGTGTACTTTAGATCATTTTTTTCACAATTCTTCATATGAACATTTAACTATTTTGTCCATATTTGCAAATGTTGAGATATTATTCATGCAACATTTGTGCACTTTGATATTTTAAACATTTAAAAGCATGTATTTTTCATCTGAAAAATGTGTAGAATTTTATTATTTGTTGTAGTGATAGTGATAAGTAAATGATTACCTTGTCATGATTGGATGATGTATCTTCAACTTCGACCGCAACTATCGAGTGTTCCTTTATTATCATAAATACAGTAATAAATAAACAATTTTATTCGTGTTAATATTAGTAAAAAGAAAGGTGAAAGAGAAAAAACCGTCTTACAACATTTTGATGTTCCATTTGAAGTTTCAACGCGCTCTCAAGTCTTGTGACAATCTCATCTATAATTGGGCGTTGTGACCGTTCTTCATTTAAGCAATCATACGCTATTTCTACGAAAACGTTGAATGATTGCGGATCCATTTGTTTCCGTAGAATCGGATCAATTATTTCATCTAGTGTTTTCTTTTTATAATGAAAAATGGCCATTGGGCCCAAACACGTATTATCCGTAACTGATTCCCCACATAATAGTTCAAACAATACTATCCCAAAGGAGTAGATGTCTGATTTGTGGTGTGCACTTTTAGTCTCAATATATGTCGGGTCTCCATACCCTTTCACATACACAACTTCATTAGTATGAAATGAATGGTGCCTTTCAGATGCTTTAATCTTCATGGACCATTCAAAATCAGATAACTTGGGTTCCCATTCTTTTAATAGAACTGTGCCACTGCATATGTACCGGTGTATTATGCTGAAATCGCGTGGCTCGTCATAATGAATGTAGCTCAATGCATGCGCAACACCGACAGATATCTCCAATCTTCGCACCCATGTCAACAACATCGGGTCACTTAGATGATTGCTGAGACTTCCCCTGGTCTCAAACTTGATAATGATGATCTTCTCATCATTCTCATCACAAAACCCAACAAGAGAAACCACATTTTTATGCTTGAGACTTGAAAGCATTGAAATCTCCATCCTAAACTCTTGTTCTACTCCATACCATTCTTTATTCAACCTCCGAGCATTGATATCAATCAACTCACCAGACCACAAGAGCTGTCCCTTGTATCCCTTTTCAAACCCACTTTCTCTGATGACATTTTGTTGAGAGAAGTTGTTGGTGGCAGATAGGATATTTTCAAGGGGGACTCTGAGGTGAGCAAATTCATTCATTATCTGTAAAATAGTCAAGTTAAAATTTGAGTTAGAAAAAGGGAGTATAATAATGCCTACAAAGTGTTTGATAAAATTCCTGAACCATGTCTAAGACATGTTAGGTCTAATTCTGCATATATCGATCTTGTAGTTTATAGTTATTATGTTTGTGGATAGTAATTAAAATACTCTTAACATTCTTTAGAAGTTTAGGAAGTGATCAAGTGAATGGTCTTATTTAGTTGAATTGTAGGTTTAATTCTGCATATATCAGATGGTGTAAGCATGGACTACATGGGCGATACTTTGTATAACTGATGCAGTTGTGATTGGAAATTATGTAGATTCGCTTCGTATTGATATTGTGCACAATGTATGTTCAGACTCTTACTTTTATCCCAAAAGATTCAATCATGGTGACTAATGGTGACTAATTCTGGCTTTTGATATATAAACTTTTTTGGCTAGGTTGGTTTGGATTTTTACTTAAAAGTAGTGCTATTGCAGTTTTACACCTTGCATCAACTTGTCCATTTGTTTGTAATACTAACTAAGAAATAGCATTAGCATCTGAGTTGGTTTTTAAGCCATATTGTGTCAAAGTGCATGATGCAACAGGCGATATACTATTAATAATAAGCAATTATAATCATATCCCAGGTTGATGATGTTCATCTCATACTTTGAGATTTGTTCGTCCTATTTAACAGTATATACTTAAGCTATGTGCATCTCATAAAGTCATAGGCCATATTGTCTTATCACAGATTGATGAATCTGAAAAGGAGGAACTTGAATATAAAACTGTTGAGGAAGATCAAGAGCTTCTATAAGTTCTATCTCTATGGAAATCTGTTGAGTTTGAGTAATCTTTCTATAGACTTCTTGTTTCAGGCACAAAATGATTTTTCCAAAGCGTATGAGAAGGGGACCCGTAATACCAAGGACCAATTGAAGGACTATATATGGAAAGCCTTGAAAAGTGGCAAGGTAATGTTTCAAATAAGATCAATAATCCCAAAAAGTCAATTGATAACTGCTTATATAATACAGTAAAAGAATAAACGCTGAAATTAGAAGGTTGATACCCATTTGACCCGTAGCATTGTTTCAAATTTTAAAGCAGATCAGCATTCCCAAATGGTTGTTATCCATTGCTTGCATACAATATTGATGGGCTGTTTAGACAGGCTTACATATATGCTGTTTTAGCAGCTTTTATATGTTGTTTGGAAATAGCCTTTACATGGCTGTTTGGAAACAAGTTTTTGCAGCAATTAAATGCTCTTTTATTTTAAAACCAATTAAATATTTGTATGTTGATTTTACTTTGTAACTTAGAAATCCCCTGGTTTCTAATTTTAATCGTCTACCAGGGACACTCCCCCAATTCCATATAAATGTTTGCAGACACCAACAAGAACTTTTACTATACCACTTTTCTTTTTCAATGTTTGGAAACCCGGTTCGACCCGGCTGGTTCAGGCTTAATGGGTCAAAAGAAACAGGTTTTTAAAAATTCAAAACCTAGTGTGACCCGCCGGGTTTTACCAATTTTTATAATTCCGGCTGGGTTTGTCATTAAATCTTTTATATGTGTTCCAAACTGCTTTTTACAAGTTTTTAAAGGCATTAAAAGCTGTTTAGACAGGTTTTTATGGTGTTTTAAACACTTTCTATATGCTATTTGGACAGGTGAAAGATGGGCTGTTTGGACAGGCTTATATGCTGTTTTAACAGCATTTATATGTTGTTTGGACATAGCATTTACATGGCTGTTTGGAAACAAGTTTTTGCAGCAATTACATGCTCTTGTTTTATAAAAGCAATTATAAAATTTGTATGTTGTTTTTTAGCAGCAATTACAGCTTTTATATGCTGTTCCGACACAGTTTTTTTACAGCAACAATGTTTTTTTTGCAGCAATTACATGTTTGTATGCTGTTTTTTTTACAGCGATCGGGAATTAGATACTTTTAAAGGTTTGTATGTTGTTTTTCAGAGCAATTAAGAGCTGTTTGAACATCAGAAAATTGGATGTTTGGACAAGTATATATGCTTTAATCTTAGAATAGTTCCTAAGTGTGTTAAACAGAGCATGAGCATAATGTTATACTCTTTGATTCAGGATATTCTCTTCAAGTCGAATGGTCTAATTGTGAAACTGATCAGAGGCTAATAAGGTACTAGGAGTTTTATAGGGGCTAGCTTAGCTAAACTGTAAAGTGATAGAGTGAGGTGTATACACTCAAACAAATAGATAGTAGTACTTATTATTATAGTATGATGGAAGAGGAAGAACCATCTTACCTCATTCTGATGCTCGAGTTGAAGTTCCAACGCTTTCTCAAGTCTTGTGACAATCTCATCAATATTTGGGCGCTGAGATTGTTCTTCGTGCAAGCATGAATACGCCGTTTCAGCGAAAACATTGAGCGACTGTGGATCAATTTGTTTCTGTAGATCCCAATAAATTATCTCATTTAGTTTTTCCTCTCTATAATGGAGAATGGCTGATGGAGCCAAATACTTATTACCCTCGTCGGTGATTATTGATTTCCTACCACATAATAGTTCAAACATTACTATCCCAATGGAGTAAATATCTGACTTGTGGCTTACATTGTTAGTCTTTATATATGCCGGGTCTGTATACCCCTCGATATCCCAAACTTTATTAACATGGAATGAATGATGCCTCTGAGATGCTTCGATCTTCATGGAAAGTCTAAATTCAGATAACTTGGGTTCAAAGTTATCATTTATTAGAACTGTCGCACTGTCGATGTTTCTATGTATAACGCTAAAATCGCGGTGCTCATCGTAATGAATGTAGCTCAGTGCACGCGAAAGACCGACACATATCTCCAATCTCCGCACCCATGTCAACAGCATTGAGTCACTTACATAGTTGTTGAGACTTCCCCTGTTCTCAAGCTTGATAATGATGATTTTCTCATCATTTTCTTCACAAAAGCCAACAAGAGAAACAAGATTTTTATGCTTGAGACTAGAAAGCATTGAAATCTCCATCCAAAATTCTTGTTCTTTTTCATCCCATTCCTTATTCCACCTCTGAGCATAGATATCAGTCAACTCACCGGACCACAAGAGTTGTCCCCTATAATGATTTCCAAAATCAGCTTCTCCCCTGAAATTTTTTTCAGCAAAGTTATTGGTGGCGGATAATACATCTGCAAGGGGGATTTTTAAGTGAGCAAAGTCGTCATGATTGACTGAAGACATCATGTTTGTATCTGTTTGTTTATCTGAACAAAAAAAGGGTGTGGTGGGTTGTTACAAGAAAGAAGCCAAGGAGTGTTTGGGTGATATATAAAAATCTAATCGGTTTGTGTTTGTATATATTGAAGATGTGAATAAGTGTGTAGGTTACAAAATGATACGAATTGAAGGAGTACGTACTTGCTCACGAGATCTGAAAGAAGAAATACACAGAGTGGCTATTGGTGGACTGGTAGTCAATAGTCAAAAAGGAGTGAGGTTGGTGGTGGGTGATATGAATGTGTTTAGCGTGTGTTTGTAGATATGTGTGGTTGTGGATGATCTCTATATATCTTTGCATATTTCTATTCTATTAATAAAAAAAAGAATATATTGACTTGTGCATTTTCATAAGAAACTTCATTTATTTCTTATACTAGTTACTCAGGGAAAAATAGTACTCCCCCACTGTCCCAATTTCTTTGTTCACTATTGACTTTCGAAGTCAATTTCATTTAACTTTGACTTTAAATTATTCTTTTTGTGTTATACAATAATTTATGCTAAACATATAAATGAATTGAGTTTTAAATGTATTCTTATTGTTATAATTTTTATCAAGTATTATATAACATAAAAATAATAATTTATAGTCAAAGTTGTATAATACAGACTATAAAAGTCAATAGTGGACAAATAAATTGGAACGGAGGGAGTAAATAGAAATGATTTTTAAGTAACTTGCATATGTATTACTCGTACTTTGAAAATAAAACATCACTAATACTTAGCAAATATATCAACATATTGACAAAATTTTATGAAATACGCTTATGACTTTATGGTATTCTTTGTTATACAAATAAAACTGAAAGATAAATTAGAAAAAGAAAAAAAAATCAATATTCCTTTATATATCATAAGAACAATCTCCAACACAACAAAAGAATATGCATAAATGAGATATGCGATGTGAACTATGAAAGGGGATAGCATGTGAAGCCAATAAAGGATATGTAATAAACGTGTTTACAGTGCAATAGTCATATAGTCAATAGTCAAAAAGAAGTGAGGAAACTTTTGCAAGGAAACTTCAATCTCTGGCTGTACAAACGGTAAAAAGAAATTCGGTAACTTTGCGTATGTATTGCTTTCTAATTGAAACATCACTAATTTTATTAAGTCGGCAATATATTATCACAACAAAACAGAAACAATACAAACAAAAGCATCCAATTTTCATAATCGAGACGATTAAAGAAAGCGGGACCAAAGAAAATAAAAAACCCACGAGGGCTTACAACAAAACGCATACAAAATAAAACCGAAAGATAAATGACAAAAAAACTACAATATTCCTTTAAATAATGCATATGAACAATCTCGAACACAACAAAAAAATATGCATAAATGAGATATGTGGTATGAAATATAAAAGGGGATAATGTGTGTTTTTGACAAAAGAGACTGGCAAAGCGAGTATAGTGGAAAATAAATGATAACGATAGGCTGTTTCTTCAACTTTCAAGTAAGGAGGAGTAGTCCATCATTATTGGTTGTTTATATCTTGGAGCCGCACCATGAAAAAAATGGCTTTTTGCAGAAAAATGTAGATAAACAAGTTTAGTTACGGTCCGTGCTTGCTTTGCTACGGGTTCTATCTTTTGTATAAGTTAAAAGTATAAATTGTTTCAGTTTATTTGCAAGCTATTGTTGTTGATGTGACAACCGGCAGTTTAGGGAGCTATTTTTAAAACTTACAATTTAAGTTCGTTTATAATTTTTATTTGAAATTTTCATTTCACAACGAACTTGTAAGACCTATTTTATGGATATTTTAATTAATGACGTTATGGAATTCGTGAATTATGTTCATAATTCATTTTTGATTATATGCTCGGTGATGTATATTTGAATTCTCACTTGATACTACGTTGACTTTGGCACTAGGATTACCTAACGACAATTTTATGATTCGTCTTAACGAGTCCGATATGTTTTTAATTATTTTCGAGAGGTTCTCGAGTGATATGGAAGTTTTAAAATGAGTTCGGGTTCGGGCCACATGTTTTTACAATTACCCGTGTTACCCGCTCCACCGTAATAATATTATTATTATTACTACTATTATTATTATTCTTATTATTATTATAACTTTTATAAAAAAAAATAATAAATAAAAGTTAATATAAGGTGTGTGTTTGGTCCGGTTTTCACCCACACACACAAACCCTCACTTTTATTCATTCTCTCTCTCTCATCTCATCCATCTTCCCCATCTCATAAACCCTAGCCGCCGACACAAAATCCGGCCACCGCCGCCGTTTTACCGACCACCCAACAAAACTAACACCACCATTTTGTTCCTCTCTTCACCCTCTTTCTTTTGATATACGATACTCACCCTAGAACCATCGGTAACACCATCAAATTTATAACAAACCGTTCGAATTTTAATAACTTTTCTAGATCCGTGCGTTTGGAGGTTTAAGAAGGTGAGAAGGAGCCATTTTTGGGTTTTGGGAGCCACGATTTGGCTTTTATCCGTGGCTACACGGATTATTTTCGTGAGAATCGAAATGGGTTTTAATAAGAAAGGATGTTTTTGTGATAAAAAGCTAGTTTGGTATCCGGGTTTCATGGTTTGGTCATGATTGACTCGGAACCGAGAGTAAAACTCTCGGCTTTTTTTGGTTCGAAGCCCTTTGGTGGCTTTGGTTCTTGATGATTGATTGTTTGGTTGTTGTTGTCGAGGGTGTTGTATCCTCGATCCGAGCTAGCCGAGACCATGTGGTCTCGGGGTTTCATTCTTGTGCTCGTATGCCATGCCGAGGCCCTCATGGGTTCTCGATTTGTTGTGGTTCGAGCCTCGGCTCGTATGGTTTTTGTGGTTCGACCCTTGTGGGTCGCGGCCTTGAGCCGTGTAGTATTTTTCTTGTTGCCGAATTGACCATTTGGGTCGAATGGAGTATATGATTTCTTGGTTAAGCTCAAGTGAGCTATATGATACTTGTGTTTGGTTCGAGTCCTAATGACTCGCGGTTCGGAGCCGAGACTCAAGTGAGTCGAGGGCTCGGGTCGGCTTGGTAAACCGACCCACACATTAACTTTGTTAATGTTATTATTTGTATAATTGTGAACTTGTTTATTTTGTTGTTGTGGTATTTATATTCTCGGCCGAATACATGTGGTCGAATTGGACATTGATTTTGGTATTGAGGAGTTGTTGACGAAAGTGATTGGGGACCGATTGTGAGACGGTCGTTAGATTGACGGAGATAGGTTAGTCGGGTACCGTAGTCGGACCTTATTGTTGTAGCCCGTGGTTTGAGATTGTGATTGGACGGAGATTTGTTATTTATGACTTTTGCTTATTATTGGACTTGGACAATGAGCCGAGAGTCATGACTCGGACATATGACCATTT
The DNA here is from genome assembly GCA_030686995.1 of Artemisia argyi. Lineage (NCBI taxonomy): Eukaryota > Viridiplantae > Streptophyta > Magnoliopsida > Asterales > Asteraceae > Artemisia > Artemisia argyi. Next base: position 196,460,759 of record CM060687.1, on the reverse strand, counting down.
CGTATAACTCAATAACTATTAAAATGGAAACGGAAATAATAAAACTCGTAATAATAATTATTGATAATATGAACGTTTATATGAAAGAATATACGTGAATAACGTATATATAACTATATAAACGCGTATATTAATAATAATAATAATCACGAGTCGTATTATAAATAATACGATTAGATATATATTAGGCTAAGAAAGTGGCGTAATATTATTAAACGTATTATTATTATAAAAATTGTGTTATAAAACGGGAAACTCCAGACAATTATGGAACGTTTAATAAAATGTTGTTTTGGATATATAACGGATAAACTTATTGAGTTAGGCGAAATTGTTGTCGCTCGGGTCCAGGTAAGTTACTATTTGTGACGTTCGTGTTGTCACGGATATATGACGACTAATATAGACGTTTTCTATAATTAAATAACCACTTAACCGTAAGGTTGAGCCGGGTTATTTAGCTATATGAAACGAACATATTAGTGGGCATCGTATCCTACGACGCCCATAGGTTGTAGTATATGTAAAGTGTAATAGATTGCGAGTGTATATATCGGGAAATCTGGCCAATTTGACGATATATATGAGGAATTTATTAAACTATGATATATACTATATAGTAATTATGTGCTATGTGCTTTAGATTGGGTGTAATCTTGGAACGGTATGTTACGTAAATAAATATGAGGATTATCAAATCGACGGATTTGGTAAACTTTGGCGATTTATTTAAATGATATATTGGGCTAATATTAGATCTATAGTTTATTTATTTTTCTATGTGTGATCTTGTTGGTTTGTTTTGAGTCGACCCACCACCCGTATGGATACCAAACGCAAATACACCAAACTAATACGAAATGGATTTTCGGAAATAAAACGGATTCTCGTCCGGGTTTGGGAATATTATATATTTGAGGAAATGATTTCTGAAAGAGTTAATATTGTTAGGTCGTGCCAAGTCCGTAGTTGCTGTTTCGTGAGTTATCATACGTCTTATTTCTACCTACCTCGTCTTGCTATTTTCTGGACTTGAGGTGAGTCATAGCCCCACTTTTTACTCTTGAACTATGTTTTCAACGATTGGGGTGAGAAACGTGCAAATCATTTTACGTGGACTATTATCGCTTTTATTTTCTTTCTAAACTTGCTATGCGTATGGACTAGGATCTATTGTCAGCTTTAGTCACACCTTTCGTGTGTACTATTCAAGGTTGGCTTATTTGGTTATTGATGGATTGTCAGCTTTAGTCACATATATGTTGTGTGTACTATTCAAGGTTGACTTATTTGGTTATTTGGAATTGTCAGCTTTAGTCACACGGTTCGTGTGTACTATTCAAGGTTGGCTTATTTAGATACTGTAGTGTGCACCTATAGGTTATTAATACTTCGGGGGTTATCCGAGTATTTATTGGTATTGCGGGGGTTACCCGAATATCTATGTTGTTACGGAAGGGTATCCGTGTGTTTTGGTTATTGCGGAAGGGTATCCGTGTGTTATGTTGAGAGCGGAGGGTATCCGCAGGCTTTTAGCGAATCCTTAGTCTAGCTAGCAAGCGTTTTGCGTATATGTCCACTATATTATTAGTTGAATTTAAACCTATGATCTCACCAGCGAAAGCTAACTTTTAGCACGTTTTCTCAGGTAATTAAGTGTTGAGGTGCATGCTTGGATTGGAAGGCTCGGCTAAGGCTCACGGTTTATGGATCTATATTTTCTAAACTCTGATAATTAAATTTGGACCTATTGTTATTTTATTTTGGGCCTGACTCTGAATGATGTTGGGATAAATGTAAACCTTAAAACCCCGTTTTGGTTGTGTTTTTATTATGTTTACTTTATCTCGTTCTATATTGTCTTGTGTTGGATACCAATCCTCGTAGCACCCCGAAAGCTTGTTGAGTCTTCCGCTGTATCAAATTTTGGGGGTGTTACAGATTGGTATCAGAGCCAAGGTTATAGAGAACTAGGTAAATAAACGCCTAAACTATAACCGTATTTTTATAGAAAATGATCCTTGACTACCGCCCGCCAGCCCGCCAAGCCGAAGCATCTTCTATTATTTGAGGTATTATGAGATATTTGAGATGATTGTTAGAATTGAGATTTATTGAGATGATTTGAGGTTTATGGATTTTAGTAATAAGATGGCGTTCTCGAGGATTTATATGGTCTATATGTTTTATAAACATTTTAGTAATGCGGTGTTTGAAATTCTTTTATTGAGATTATATATGGAACTATTTGATGAGTATATTTGGTATGGTATTATGAGTTGTGATTTAGTTGTTTTGAAACACTTACACCTACCCTACGCCGTTGTCACAATCATAGCCTCCTTTGCACGTGTCGTTATTAAGAATTGTTATTGTTGGTACGCGTCGCCGACTTTATCGCATCGTGGTTCGCCTGCTCAGAGATGACGAGTGATGGAGTACCCCTTCGACGAGGAGTACGCGGGTGAGCAGAATGATAACCCTCAAGATGAGGAAGAGAATGATGACTCAGGATTGGGAAGAGGATGATCCTCAGGAGGAGGATATGCCTGATGATGATGGGTCGCTAGCACATTCAGTTCATTCTGCGAAGCCCGATTCCCCGATACATCCGTTAGAGCCGGTTTCACCTGATCATCCGTTTTTGTTTGATACACCACCTGGTAGTCCTGTGGCGTCGGATGCACCTTCTGAGGATTCTGCTGAGCATGCAGAGTTAGGTGAGACTGGTAGGATGTGGGCTCAGATTACTGTACAGGACGAGAGGATCTCGCGGATGTCTGACCGACTTGAGATGATTATTGCTGAGTTTATTACTGAGTTTATTGCTGAGTTTGTTGTTGAGTTGAGAGTTGATTTGACTACTGTCATGGGCAGGACGGTAGCGATTAGGACATGTATGATAGAGATACATGAGCAGATAGAGAGTCTGCAGAGAGGTTTCCTCACGGCTCGCGAGGGAGATCGCAAGCTGTGGCAGAGGAACACAGTGTTAGAAAAGGAGGTTGCGAACCTCAAGAGGGATAGAGATACACATCGTGTTGAGCAGGGATCGTTATTGAGGAATTTGGATGGTTTGGGATCGGAATTGAGGAGTCTACGCCAGCATCGTGGCTAGATCGATTTGGAATCAGGTTATTGTGTCGCTACATAAGCCAAGGAGTATTTGGTTAGGAGAGCTAGTTATTATATCTCTTATGTCATGATATTCGGATTGTACGTTCGTCTCGTATGGAACGATTAGTATCTATTATGCCTGTTGGTAGTATGGAACGATGTATTGATCGCTACTTATGGACGATGGTGAGCTCGTATGATATTTTACGATTTTTGGCGTACATGGAGAATTGTGTCTTATTTGCGTGGTTGATATCGTGTTAGTATTATATTAATAGCTGTACGACGAAACCCCGTTAGAGCTACCCGAACTGGTACGGCAGCGACTACCCCTAGTCGGGGTAGTCGCCGAGGACGCCGTCCTACTCGAAATATTGAAAACCCCTACTCCTGACAACCTGAACACCACTAACCGTAACAACAGGAATCAAAATGTTGATGTTCAGGGAGACAATGATCATGTTCCACTTAATGCACCTACTGTGGATTAAGCAATGATCAACCAACTCGTGGAGCAAAGAGTTGCTGAACTACTCGCCGAGTCAAATCATTCCAACAATTCTGCTGGAACTTTTCCACCTGTTCGTGCTAATGGATTTCAATACAAGGAATTCAAGATTTGTGGACCCATTGAGTTTGGTGGAACTGAAGGAGTGGTTTACTTAGTCAGATGGATTGAGAAGACTGAGTCAGTGTTTAATGTCAGTGGTTGTGCGGAGAATGCGAAGGTAAAGTTTGCTTCTTTTACTTTCAAGGATGAAGCTTTGACTTGGTGGAACAACTACCGAAATGCAGTTGGGAGTGATGTAGCTTATGCCATGACTTGGGAGCAATTTAAGTCCTTGCTGATTCAGACTTATTGCCCAAGGAATGAGGTCAAGAAGCTAGAGATTGAGTTTTGGAACCACAAGGTGAAAGGTAATGATATGGCGACTTACAATCGTCGTTACCAGGAGTTAGCCTTGTTGTGCCCTGATATGGTGAAAACCGAGACTCAAAAGATTGAGAGGTATACTGATGGATTGCCTGTAGCTACGAGGAATGATGTAATTTCTGCTAGGCCTGCAAACATCCATGAGGCAATCACCATTGCTCAACAACTTATGGATTCGTTGGAATTAGAAGAGGCTGATAAGGAGAAGAATGGAAAGAGAAGGAGAGACCGTCACTCTAAGAGTAATGATCACTGAAGCAAGAGACAAGCTAAGGCTTATGCTATTGGGAATGGAGATAAGAAGAATCAGAACGGTGATGCACCCAAGTGTGATCGTTGCCACCAGCATCACACAGGATGGTGTAGTGTGAAATGCCAGAATTGCTCAAAGAAAGGACACACAGCTAGGGACTGTAGAGCTCGACCTCTTGCTATGGTTCAAGCTGCTCCTGAAATGAGAAACAAGGCAGATGTCACCTGTTATGGGTGTGGAAAGAAGGGACACTATAGGAATGAGTGTAGAGAATCGCGGAACCGTGGAAATCAAGGCTCGGGTGGTAATGGGCACAATTATGGAAACCGTGGAGCTGGAGGAAACCGTGGACGACAAGATAATGGGGACCAACGTGTGGAAGCTGGAGCTGCTCAGGGAAGAGTGTATGCACTCGGGAACGAGAGAGGAGAAGATCCGAACGTCGTTACTGGTACGTTCCTTCTCAATAATCGTTATGCTTCCATACTATTTGATACTGGTGCCGATAGAAGTTTTGTGTCCACTACGTTTGCACCCTTACTAGAAAAACCCCCGATGGCCTTAGGAATTGGATATGATATTGAGTTAGCTAATGGAAACATAGAGAGGATTAATACTATCATTCGCGGTTGTACGTTAAATTTCTTGAACCACCCTTTCAACATAGATCTTCTACCCGTCACGTTAGGAAGTTTTGATGTAATCATTGGTATGGATTGGTTGTCGAAGTATCGTGCTCACATACTTTGCGACGAGAAGATCGTGCGTGTACCATACGGAAAGGAAGTCTTAAATATATTAGGAGACCGAAAGGATTCTAGGAGCCCATCCCGCTTAGCAGTCATATCTTGCACAAAGTTACCGAAGCTAATGGAGAAGGGATGTTACCTTTTCTTAGCCCAAATTTCTAAGAAGGGTGAGACGAAGAAAAAGGAAAGGTGCATTGGAGATGTGCCTATAGTTCGTGATTTTCCTGATGTGTTTCCCGATGATTTGCCGGGAATTCCGCCGACTAGACAAGTGGAGTTTCAGATTGAGTTGATACCTGGTGCTGCACCTGTAGCACGAGCACCTTATCGTCTTGCACCTACCGAACTGGAAGAGTTGTCGAAACAATTGGCGGAGTTAGCCGAAAAAGGATTCATAAGACCAAGTTCTTCACCTTGGGGAGCCCCAGTCTTATTCGTGAAGAAGAAGGATGGATCGTTTCGTATGTGTATTGATTATAGGGAGTTGAATAAGTTAACGGTGAAGAATCAATACCCGTTACCTAGGATCGATGACTTTTTCGATCAACTTCAAGGATCGAGTGTGTATTCGAAGATCGATTTGAGATCGGGATATCATCAACTACGAGTTTGTGAGGAAGATATTCCGAAAACGGCTTTCAGAACCCGTTACGGGCATTACGAGTTTCAGGTGATGCCGTTTGGGTTGACTAACGCACCAGCAATATTCATGGATCTCATGAATCGTGTGTGTAAGCCTTACTTGGATAAGTTCGTGATTGTATTCATCGATGACATTCTGATTTATTCAAAGAGTGAGAAAGAGCATGAGGAGCATCTAAGACTCATTTTGGAATTGCTCAGGAAGGAGAAACTCTATGCCAAGTTTTCGAAATGCGAATTTTGGATTCCGACAGTACAATTTTTGGGTCATGTGATTGATAGACAAGGAGTCCATGTGGATCCTGCTAAGATTGAGGCGATAAAAGATTGGGCTGCACCTACAACCCCGACCGAAGTTTGTCAATTTTTTGGGTTAGCTGGTTATTACCGAAGATTCATCGAGGGATTTTCGAAGATAGCTAAACCATTGACCAAATTGACCCAAAGGAGTGTTACGTATGAATGGGGAGATAAAGAAGAGGAAGCGTTTCAATTGCTTAAGAAAATGTTGTGTAGTGCTCCTATCTTAGCGTTACCAGAAGGTAACGAGGATTTCGTCGTCTATTGTGACGCCTCACATAAAGGTTTAGGAGCCGTGTTAATGCAACGAGAGAAAGTGATAGCTTATGCTTCCCGACAGCTCAAAAAACATGAGAAAAACTACACTACCCATGATTTGGAGCTCGGTGCTGTGGTTTTTGCTTTAAGGATATGGAGACATTACTTGTACGGAACCAAGTGTGTTGTATTTACTGACCACAAAAGTCTACAACACATCTTGAATCAAAAAGAGCTCAACATGAGGCAGCGACGTTGGATCGAGTTGCTAAGCGATTATGATTGTGAAATTCGCTACCACCCTGGTAAAGCAAACGTTGTTGCTGATGCTCTTAGTCGAAAGGAAAGAGTACCACCGTTACGAGTTAGGTCATTGGGAATGACTATCGTATCGCCATTACCATCTCAAATACTCGAAGCTCAAACGGAAGCGTTGAAAGCAGAAAATAGATCTGCCGAGAATATATTTGGGATGGCTGATAATGAGAAAGGATTGGTTAAGCGTTCTGATGGATTATTATGTTTTGGAGATCGGATTTGAGTACCTTTATATGGAGAAATTCGGGAATTGATTATGCATGAGTCGCATAAGTCAAGGTACTCCATTCATCCTGGTTCCCATAAAATGTACCAGGATCTTAAGAAGTTCTATTGGTGGCCAAATATGAAGGCAGACATAGCATCGTACGTTAGTAAGTGCTTGACATGCGCCAAGGTTAAGGCTGAACACCAGAGACCGTCAGGACTACTAACACAACCAGAACTTCCAGTCGGGAAATGGGAGCGGATTACTATGGACTTCATTACCAAATTACCGAGGACAGCTAGCGGTTGTGACGCTATCTGGGTAATTGTGGATCGTCTGACAAAGTCTGCTCATTTCTTAGCTATTAGTGAAGATGATAGTGTGGATAAGCTTGCGAGGTTATATGTGAAGGAAATTATTTCGCGTCATGGAGTCCCGATATCTATTATCTCAGATCGTGATAGTCGTTTTACGTCAGCTTTGTGGCGATCACTTCAAACGGCTTTGGGGACGAGGCTTGATATGAGTACTGCATATCATCCCCAAACCGATGGTCAAAGTGAGAGGACCATTCAGACGTTAGAGGATATGCTTCGTGCATGCATCATAGACTTTGGTAAAGGCTGGGAGAAGTATTTACCACTTGCGGAATTCTCCTATAATAATAGCTACCACACAAGTCTTAAGGCTGTACCATTCGAAGCTTTGTATGGCAGAAGAGCTATGCCGATCAGAGACGTAAACCTTTAGAGTTCCAGGTTGGAGACAAAGTAATGCTGAAAGTCTCGCCTTGGAAAGGTGTAATACGTTTTGGGAAACGTGGTAAACTCAACCCACGCTACATTGGACCATTCTTGATCTTAGAAAGAATTGGGCCCGTGGCTTATAGGTTGGAATTACCGTCCGAACTGAGTAAAGTTCACAACGTGTTTCACGTGAGTAATTTGAAGAAATGTCTTTCTGATGAAATGCCCGTCATTCCAATGAGGGACATTCGTGTTGATGAGAAACTGAATTTCGTGGAGGAACCGATTGAGATTTTAGATCGTGAAGTTAAACGACTCAAGAGGAGTCGCATTCCGCTCGTCAAGGTTCGTTGGAATTCCCGACATGGACCAGAGTCTACGTGGGAACGTGAGGACGAGTTCAGGAAGAGATATCCGAAGCTTTTCACTTCGTAGATAAAATTTTTCCGAGTGAAACCCGGGACGGGTTTCCTTCTGAGACGGGGAGGATGTGACAACCGGCAGTTTAGGGAGCTATTTTTAAAACCCGCATTACAATTTAAGTTCGTTTATAATTTTTATTTGAAATTTTCATTTCACAACGAACTTGTAAGACCTATTTTATGGATATTTTAATTAATGACGTTATGGAATTCGTGAATTATGTTCATAATTCATTTTTGATTATATGCTCGGTGATGTATATTTGAATTCTCACTTGATACTACGTTGACTTTGGCACTAGGATTACCTAACGACAATTTTATGATTCGTCTTAACGAGTCCGATATGTTTTTAATTATTTTCGAGAGGTTCTCGAGTGATATGGAAGTTTTAAAATGAGTTCGGGTTCGGGCCACATGTTTTTACAATTACCCGTGTTACCCGCTCCACCGTAATAATATTATTATTATTACTACTATTATTATTATTCTTATTATTATTATAACTTTTATAAAAAAAAATAATAAATAAAAGTTAATATAAGGTGTGTGTTTGGTCCGGTTTTCACCCACACACACAAACCCTCACTTTTATTCATTCTCTCTCTCTCATCTCATCCATCTTCCCCATCTCATAAACCCTAGCCGCCGACACAAAATCCGGCCACCGCCGCCGTTTTACCGACCACCCAACAAAACTAACACCACCATTTTGTTCCTCTCTTCACCCTCTTTCTTTTGATATACGATACTCACCCTAGAACCATCGGTAACACCATCAAATTTATAACAAACCGTTCGAATTTTAATAACTTTTCTAGATCCGTGCGTTTGGAGGTTTAAGAAGGTGAGAAGGAGCCATTTTTGGGTTTTGGGAGCCACGATTTGGCTTTTATCCGTGGCTACACGGATTATTTTCGTGAGAATCAAAATGGGTTTTAATAAGAAAGGATGTTTTTGTGATAAAAAGCTAGTTTGGTATCCGGGTTTCATGGTTTGGTCATGGTTGACTCGGAACCGAGAGTAAAACTCTCGGCTTATTTTGGTTCGAAGCCCTTTGGTGGCTTTGGTTCTTGATGATTGATTGTTTGGTTGTTGTTGTCGAGGGTGTTGTATCCTCGATCCGAGCTAGCCGAGACCATGTGGTCTCGGGGTTTCATTCTTGTGCTCGTATGCCATGCCGAGGCCCTCATGGGTTCTCGATTTGTTGTGGTTCGAGCCTCGGCTCGTATGGTTTTTGTAGTTCGACCCTTGTGGGTCACGGCCTTGAGCCGTGTAGTATTTTTCTTGTTGCCGAATTGACCATTTGGGTCGAATGGAGTATATGATTTCTTGGTTAAGCTCAAGTGAGCTATATGATACTTGTGTTTGGTTCGAGTCCTAATGACTCGCGGTTCGGAGCCGAGACTCAAGTGAGTCGAGGGCTCGGGTCGGCTTGGTAAACCGACCCACACATTAACTTTGTTAATGTTATTATTTGTATAATTGTGAACTTGTTTATTTTGTTGTTGTGGTATTTATATTCTCGGCCGAATACATGTGGTCGAATTGGACATTGATTTTGGTATTGAGGAGTTGTTGACGAAAGTGATTGGGGACCGATTGTGAGACGGTCGTTAGATTGACGGAGATAGGTTAGTCGGGTACCGTAGTCGGACCTTATTGTTGTAGCCCGTGGTTTGAGATTGTGATTGGACGGAGATTTGTTATTTATGACTTTTGCTTATTATTGGACTTGGACAATGAGCCGAGAGTCATGACTCGGACATATGACCATTTCGTATAACTCAATAACTATTAAAATGGAAACGGAAATAATAAAACTCGTAATAATAATTATTGATAATATGAACGTTTATATGAAAGAATATACGTGAATAACGTATATATAACTATATAAACGCGTATATTAATAATAATAATAATCACGAGTCGTATTATAAATAATACGATTAGATATATATTAGGCTAAGAAAGTGGCGTAATATTATTAAACGTATTATTATTATAAAAATTGTGTTATAAAACGGGAAACTCCCGACAATTATGGAACGTTTAATAAAATGTTGTTTTGGATATATAACGGATAAACTTATTGAGTTAGGCGAAATTGTTGTCGCTCGGGTCCAGGTAAGTTACTATTTGTGACGTTCGTGTTGTCACGGATATATGACGACTAATATAGACGTTTTCTATAATTAAATAACCATTTAACCGTAAGGTTGAGCCGGGTTATTTAGCTATATGAAACGAACATATTAGTGGGCATCGTATCCTACGACGCCCATAGGTTGTAGTATATGTAAAGTGTAATAGATTGCGAGTGTATATATCGGGAAATCTGACCAATTTGACGATATATATGAGGAATTTATTAAACTATGATATATACTATATAGTAATTATGTGCTATGTGCTTTAGATTGGGTGTAATCTTGGAACGGTATGTTACGTAAATAAATATGAGGATTATCAAATCGACGGATTTGGTAAACTTTGGCGATTTATTTAAATGATATATTGGGCTAATATTAGATCTATAGTTTATTTATTTTTCTATGTGTGATCTTGTTGGTTTGTTTTGAGTCGACCCACCACCCGTATGGATACCAAACGCAAATACACCAAACTAATACGAAATGGATTTTCGGAAATAAAACGGATTCTCGTCCGGGTTTGGGAATATTATATATTTGAGGAAATGATTTCTGAAAGAGTTAATATTGTTAGGTCGTGCCAAGTCCGTAGTTGCTGTTTCGTGAGTTATCATACGTCTTATTTCTACCTACCTCGTCTTGCTATTTTCTGGACTTGAGGTGAGTCATAGCCCCACTTTTTACTCTTGAACTATGTTTTCAACGATTGGGGTGAGAAACGTGCAAATCATTTTACGTGGACTATTATCGCTTTTATTTTCTTTCTAAACTTGCTATGCGTATGGACTAGGATCTATTGTCAGCTTTAGTCACACCTTTCGTGTGTACTATTCAAGGTTGGCTTATTTGGTTATTGATGGATTGTCAGCTTTAGTCACATATATGTTGTGTGTACTATTCAAGGTTGACTTATTTGGTTATTTGGAATTGTCAGCTTTAGTCACACGGTTCGTGTGTACTATTCAAGGTTGGCTTATTTAGATACTGTAGTGTGCACCTATAGGTTATTAATACTTCGGGGGTTATCCGAGTATTTATTGGTATTGCGGGGGTTACCCGAATATCTATGTTGTTACGGAAGGGTATCCGTGTGTTTTGGTTATTGCGGAAGGGTATCCGTGTGTTATGTTGAGAGCGGAGGGTATCCGCAGGCTTTTAGCGAATCCTTAGTCTAGCTAGCAAGCGTTTTGCGTATATGTCCACTATATTATTAGTTGAATTTAAACCTATGATCTCACCAGCGAAAGCTGACTTTTAGCACGTTTTCTCAGGTAATTAAGTGTTGAGGTGCATGCTTGGATTGGAAGGCTCGGCTAAGGCTCACGGTTTATGGATCTATATTTTCTAAACTCTGATAATTAAATTTGGACCTATTGTTATTTTATTTTGGGCCTGACTCTGAATGATGTTGGGATAAATGTAAACCTTAAAACCCCGTTTTGGTTGTGTTTTTATTATGTTTACTTTATCTCGTTCTATATTGTCTTGTGTTGGATACCAATCCTCGTAGCACCCCGAAAGCTTGTTGAGTCTTCCGCTGTATCAAATTTTGGGGGTGTTACAGTTGACCTCTTGTTGTGGTGCTACCTTGCTATCTATGTATTTAGCATTTTAGCTACATATATTTAACAGATATAATATATCACATAATTCAGATTATAATATAACAAAAAAGAATGTAAACTTGTGTAGTTCAAACAAATACGAATAAGACATGGTTATGAGTGCTATATTTAACAATAACAGTTTACTCAATTGTCGTGATAGGTACCATTTCATATTCAGTTGGAAACATATATATAGACCAAAAGTTATTATACAAAAAAATAATGATGATAAAATAAAAATAAATTAAAATAAAAATAAAAATACAGATCAAACTTTGAACCTTGGTCTCCTAGACCATTCAACAACCATCAACTATCAGGCTGTGATTTGTTTTGGGTTTTATGTTGCCAAATCCAAATATATAACTGTTTTATTTCTCTTAGTCATTGAGAAAACTAGTATTAAAAAACACGAAGCATTTTACATATAAAAGTAGATAAATAATTCAAAGTTTTTTTGTGAGAAATTGGTATTAAAAATACGAATATGGTTTTATGAAGAAATTTTACATCCATATAAATTTTACAAAAACATTTTCACAAAATAATGTGGCATGATAAACCTAACTTAAAAACATTCCCTCTCTTTTATTAATTGCCCAATAGATCTAATAGTTACAATGACATATCATTTAGTGAAAATATTTATATTAAATTTATGTGGATATAGCATTCTTCGAATCAAAAAGTAATTGGAATAGAAGCAAAAGTACATACACTTAGGGCGTGTACGGTATTTTGGTACAAAGAACGATTATTGAAATGATAAGAACGTGTGGTACATCCTACGGGAATCACATATTAGTATAAAATCCTAATATATTGGTTTTTCGAAACCAAGCTAAAGAGGTAGCTTTGGACCCATTGCTAGTCATTTTTAATCGTCTTCATTTCCTTTTCCCTCAAAAACACAATATACTTCAAGAATAGAGCCTTTTTGCCATGACCCAAAGTCATGAGCTAAGACCGAAAAAGTCGTGGTAATTCATATTTATCACAATATAGTATATAGTGTATCGTATAGAATCAAGTATGATTAGCATCAATCATTGACTCCACCGACTTGTGTGAACATCACATACGAAATGCAATGATCCCTCTATTTCGAATAGCATGACACTAGTAGTAAAATATTACTTCTTTTTATAAAGCAATAAATATTTTAATGGCAAAAGATATGAGTCCAAACCTAACCCATGATTTTTTCCACTAGTAAAAAAAGGCATTTCTTATAAAATTATAAGCAAACATCACTAAAAAAAAGCTAGTGACCTGCCACAAAAGAAAAAAAAATAGAAATAAAATAAATAATATACAATCAAAAGGACCCAATAAGGTAAACCACTAATTTCATATTCAATTCACACAACTTTTAATCTATAATACATTGTAAAATATTTGAGATTTTTTATAAAAAGAAGTTTTAAAATTTTAAAACAAAAAACATTACTATAAAAAGAAAATTAGAAAATTCCTTTCCCCAAAAAATAATTAAAAAAAATTAATATAAAATTTAAAAATTTAAATCCCATTTAAACAATAGTAATCTCGAATAATGATATATTTTAATAAAATTAAAATAATATACAAATCAAAAGCAGGCCCAATAAGATAACCACTAAATTCATATTCACACGGCTTTTAATTGAGACAAAACGAGGTTTTTAGCCCGCGCGTTGCCGCGGGATGTTTGCATCACGAAAGTAAGGACTATTTATTGCTGCATCAAGGAAAGATGAAATCTTTTCTGTTAGAAAAAAAGGGGTTTGAAGTTACATTCAGCTAATAAGTTTCATGTACCATATTATTGTATTTACGCATAACTTCTATGTCTAAAAGCGCAACTTATCGAAGAGGAGGTGAACCATTAGCTTTCGGAACACACTTGTTATCTGCAGGTAGGAAAAAACATCATTAGAATCAGATTTACAGTGCCATTCCAACTACTTATTAATTTACAGAATAGTATAAAGAAGCAAGAGTTGTTGTTGTGTCGACTAACCTGAAGTGAAGCTCTAACAGCAGAAAAAGAGAAATAAGATCACCAATGCCCACTCCTGTCTCGACAGCTGACATAATTACCCTTCCATGTTATGGCTCGCCACCTGCAAATCCAGATAGTAGAAATAATAAGTTACAAACCAACCATCTCTTTGCAAATCCAGATGTTTCCACAGTAAATATGGCAGGTTATTCCGCATCACACTTTTTAAATCCCGATTCTGGAACCAAACAATTCTGCATAACAATTTGGTTATAAACAATTTACTTGCAACAATTGAAGCTTTAAACAAATATCATGGTAAGCGATACATCAAAAAACCATTAGAGGTTGTTAGATACCTATTTTTCCCCGCCCTCTGAACCCACCCCGTGAGCACACCCCCTGAACACGTCACTTGAACATACCCAACGAACCAACGTACTTAACCAAGTCACTGAACTAACTCCCTTAACAGACCACACAACCCTTGAACACACACACTGAACATGCCTACTGAACCACACACAATCAGACCTCAATATGTTGTGACCCACCCATACGCATCCTGTCAAAAGAGCCCGTAAACACTAAACTAAAGCGAACACTCACAAATCAAATTTAATATATTGCATCAATGATAGTGCTTATTTTTTCAGATTATCTGCTTATTTGTAGAACTATTGATTGTTTAGCTTAAAAAAAATTATTCGAACCCATAATCAAAATCTCAAAGTGAAACCTTCTAAAGAAATTCGGATTCAACAACAACAGTTAAAAGACATAACCTTAGGTTCTTGGGCGCAGGAGTGACATCGGAAAGAGCAATACTACATATAAGTAAACCATCCCATGTGTTGTTGCCGCATTCACTGAACCTTGCTGCTGCCTTTCATGCGTTGATGGTGTTGTTGCCGATCCACTGAAGCCGGAGGTTTATGACGCCATTATAGAAGGCACTTGGAACCTGAAAAAATGGTTTCGTGTTATCATTTCAAAAGTTACTTTATAGTTCAAGAAACATATAACTCATAAACTAAAGACCCACTAAAAGACACAACTCCGACCCCTAAATCTGTTCATATTGCCAACCTCTAATATACGTGCACAAAGTTGAAAATGGAACTTACATACGTGAGTTGGCTTGGGAGCCTGAGATGGAGCATAGGTGTGCCTTAACTTTATGCCTGTCCCATCAAAGTTGACAATGCTAAAGAATCCTGATGCATCACGTAATTCATCAACTTCTCATATTCTTCAGGTGACCAGAGTCCCTTCCAAAGCTTTAGCATCCCCTTCTTCCAGCACCTCTATTATCAGAAACACAAACCTCCACACCTTTACCTGAGCCGGCGCCTAGAAATCTGCAAAAAATTAGGAGAAAAAGTGGGTAGATTAATTCATGAACATCGAAAAATATTCAACGAAATCCGCAAAATCGAAACATTTTTGAGAATCTCATTCACTTTGAAATATATCAACACAACTTTAATTTCTAACATAAATGCAATTTGAAGTTTCTTAATTTTTTCCTAAGCCCAAACACTCTTAAGAGTAGAAAGACCCAATATATCTATATAACCACTATATGCAAACACGATAAACTGACTATCTATAGATTTGAAATTGCAATGCTCGAATATCTCCTGATCTATTGCAATTTTAGTAACTAAAGATCACAAATTTATTTAAGTCAGACAAACCAACTACGGATCACATAAGCATTTCATTTAATTACACTAAAATATGCGTATCGAAGTCCAGATGCATTGAAACTTATAGTGTAGAATAGTAGTTTCCAGGACCCCCAACCTATATCGGTTTATTCGATACAATAAAAGTATATATAACATAGCTAGAGTGTTTCCCTAAAACAAAATAAAACGTTATTTTAGAATAATGTCCTAACTTTTAACAAATGATGGCTTCACCTAATCTCATATTCAGTTTGTACAATAAGAGGATCAATTTTAGAATAATGTTTTTTTCATATTTAGTTTGCGCAATAAGAGCATGATTTTGAAGATTCATATCTAAACTGTAGACGCTCTCCATCAGACTATATTATAAAAGGTGGTTACGTACCAGCATACTTCGTCAGTCACTCTTGGATTTGCTGACAAACGACTATGTTTCTTGGATGTCTGTCAAATGAAAATTATACATTTCATTAGCTAATGAAATGATTTCATGAAGTCGCTTAAAACATAATATGCATACCTCTTTACTTAAATTCGGCAACAGTGATGGTCAAGATCTGGGATCTCAAAGATGTTGGATTCAGGAGATGGCGAAAGTAGAAAGTACATTCCCATTTCCAACCTTCGATTTTTCTTTGAACTACTTCTAACCCTTTGATCGCCATCATTTCTTTGGACCTCTCTTCTATACACTTCTGCATCTTAAGTGTATCAAAATTACCAAACTGTTGAATTACAGTTTCGATGATGCATGCCTGCCTGCTACTATTCATAGTTTATGAAAATATATGAATGTGGGTCATAATGAAAATGGAGAAGGTAGATAACAAATATATATGTATTCAATAGACATTTGCATACCTCAAGACCGTGACCATGTACACACAAATTCTTCCGGTCTGACCCAAACATCAAGTGCAGCTGATCTGTCCTGACACTTATGACCACGCGCATAATCGACAGGCGACTGCAGTGCTGGCTGCGATGCTTTATCATTCGTTAAGCAGCAACATTTCCTAAAAACGGTGTTGTTACAGGGTTCCGTATGGACACAATGGCTGTTCCTTTCGGGCCTCAATGCTGAGACCTGTAGTGCAAAATTCATAAACTTGTAAATGTTTTGTTTCAAATAATCCTAATAGCTGCAAGGTACAATTAATTATATAACGAAAAGTAAACAATATATCAATTGCTATTAGGTTTATTTGAACCAAAAGCAGTAAACAATATAAGATCGTATACGGCTAGTAAATACTATTGTAAGTGAAAATAATTTTGAATTCTAGTTGGGAATGAAACGCTTCTTGGTATCATTTTAGAGGCAGAGTTAGCACCCATCAACCCCACCATATTAGAATCAACTCCTTTGACAAATATGTGTAAAAGGTTAATAGAAAAGTCTTATCATTACTTATCTTAGTCTGCCGCTTACTGCTTACGGGAATACCCTTTGAGATATTAGAATACGATGTATAGAGTAATAACATTTGAACCGGAAATTTCATACTTCTTTTTAGTCAGTGAGCAGTCCGGTTTTCTTTTAAACATTCTAAAGTTTATTAACCTCACAAACACCCCCCTCACCACAGCAAAATAATGACTTACCAACAAAAACCACTCTATTTAAATCGTTGCATCGTAAGCTTGGTTTCCATTTAGATAAAGCACACCCGAAACGGAAGCAAACGCTGACCAGAAATCAGGACCTCACATAAGATTTAAGTACAAAGAAACAAAAACACACACAAACACAAACAAAAAACAACCCAAAAATCATCCATGAATCAAACTGACTATAAAATTTAACACCAAAAATTTTGAAACATACTATTTAACACCAAAATTTAGTGCCTGCTATGACCCTTTTTATATCTAATGGCCCACTTTGACATGTTCTACGGAAGGAATGGCCAATGTAAATTAATCATGAGCTTAACTGCTAAGTGATAGCCAAAAACCACACATCTTTACAGTATATTTAGAATGCGGTTATTGGTAATTATAGATGTTCAATGAAACAAAACTTATTAGTTTCAGCAAATACTTAGGGGATGTTTGTTTAAGCTTATTTAAGGGCCTATGAGATTATAAGCTCTTTTTTTCACTAATCATCCAGCGTAGACGCCAAAAAATTAGCGAATGTCGTAAAAGGCAATCGAAGTAAGCACATAAACCCAAAATAAGCTTAAAAAAAACCCCTTGATACTCGAACCATGAAACATTACTAAATATTCTAACCCATAACCCACAGTGTTATCGGCTGTAAGAGAAATTGCCTACTGTAACCCATAACCTACTTCAATAAGTTACCCAACTCCAGTGTTTACCACACCTATTAATAAACCCCATTAGCAAAAGAACCGTCTTAAGAACTAATTTCATGCATATAGATTAATACCTGTAAACATTTGAATCAAGCATGGATTCTAAAATCGTTTTCATAGGATCCGACTTAAAATTGATAATAAAAAGTAATGGATTCCGAAATCGGTCTGAGATGTAAATCAAGCAAAAGAGAGTTTTATTTGCTAATTCCAATCTATAGCATTACTGTAATATATTAGCATTTAAGATAAGCGATAAAACTGGTTATTGATCAACTATTGCTTATTTATTGGACATGGCAGGACTTGTATTTGTATCACCTTATACCAAAAGTTATGGAGATTTGTGAACTTCTAATGATTTACCTTGAGGAAACTTTTATGTATGGGATTTGGAACTCTTGATGAGAAAGAGGCTACATAAGGGGCTGACGCATTCTTGACATCTTCACTCTTCATTATAATCGCGGTTACATTTCTGAAACGAAGTTTCATTCTCATCAGTTTCTGAATATTATAAATAAAGAGGTGGTGTGTATTAAATGGACCCCACAAAATCTTAGCATCTCTTTCATTGAACTGGAAATCGCATAGCTGTTCCTCATCACAGGACTCTCCATCATGTTCTACAACAACCCCCCACCCACAGACCCTCTCACCGCGCTATTAACCACTCCCTCTCTCTCACCTCTGTCTTGACCCAAATCATCTGCAGACCATAAAAAGTTGTTAAAAAAGAACATGCAACGCTGTAAAACCTGTGTCCTAACACCTCTTATTTCCACTGTCCAAATAGCATATAAAGGTTATAAAAAACAGCATACAAATATGTTAAAAGCATCATTAAAAACAGTTTAAAAATAGTACACGAAGCTGTAAAATGCGTGTCCAAACAGCCCTTTTTTCTACAGTCCAAACAACATATAAATCGTGTAAAATAAGCATGTAAAAGCTGTGTAATATTAGTTCTTATATCTAACCTGTAAAAGTTCTTATACAACATCTTCAATTGTAAAAAGACAGTGCAACCGAAAAGACAGTGCTGCAAGTACATAAAAGGACACAAACATTACACCATCTCCACAACTAATTTCAATAACTTAAAATACTAACATCCTCCTAAAATCCACGCCATCATCATTCTCATATAAGGAGACAAAAAAAAATCAGAATGATAGTTTGCAACAGTTGAAACAAAATAAAATGTTAGCAACTCATATGAAGTAAACCAAAAGTTTAAAGTAAATGGCTGTTACACTTTTTTTACACATACAACTTTAAACAATATTCATAATTTCAAGAAAATCTAAATGTGTGGGCTAGCAACTTTGCATATTTTTTTTATGTGACTGCATCTTACCTAATTTACCCTATGATACACATGTTACAACAGGTAAAAGGAAAGCCACAATTCCTAATGTAAGCCATCATATTCACATAAAATTAATAGAAACAGGTAAAATCATTTAAAACCAACTGACAGATGCTAAACCTGTCAACCCCAAACATGACAAAGCATGTATATTGAATCCAGTCAAGATAAAACATAATGGAAAAAATAGCATAAAGTTATCGCTCACCTCCTGTAAGATGTCATTTTTGTCCTTTAAGAACCCAAACAAAATTGCGAACCTTTTGCTCAAAAACTCAGTCCACCTCATCTGCTCTATCCGTCGTCATGTAGTTTTTAGTGACTCTGGCACCGCTTAAGTAAATCTCTCCAAGAAGCTCCATAGACCTATGTTCACCCTTTTCCATAACCTTCGAAAAGCACCACAATGCCTTGCCATGATCAGGCCTAATCCCTCCATCCATTCAGAATTACGGTCCACAGTAATTTTGCCTACAAAAAATAAAGCAGTTGTAGTGAGTCTACATTAGATAAAATCAGCAAATAAAATCTGATTTATGAAAATTCCAACCGTTTAACAGACATTTAACATTATATGTTGATTAAGGTAAGTCATACAATTATAGCATCTAAAACTATATCAAATAAAACATTGTTAAAAAAAGTTTAATGGCCATTGTTAAATTCTAATTCTAATACCCGACAACCAAAAACAGCCACCAAACAGCCCTTTAGACACCACTAACCAAAAAACCTTTTAAACACCCCTTTTTTGAGATTCAGTTGATTGGAGGCCGAGCAAGGTGCAAGCAGTAAGTGCTACTGACACATTATACAGCCTGCGTAAACACCCTTTTAGCACCCTTAAAAAAACATACCACACAATGAGTGTGTCAAAAGTACCCACAGATGTATACCGGTGGTCAATCTCCAATTGCAGCCCTTGCAACCACAATGCACACTCTCTATTACCTTTTCGTCATGCAAGTGCTTCAGGAGTCTAGACATAAATGCATAAAGGTTTTGCATACATAATCCAAAAAAGTACCAAAAGAAAAAACTACCTAAATTACTGATAACATATAGTCTAACCCAAAAAGATAAAATTATACAAATTCACCTAAACTTATAACCATCTTTTATTGCAGGAAATAGTGCCTAGCTACCAATAGAACCCCTAAAATCAAAACAAATGCTCATTGCCTTAATTAATCAAGCAATCCAATAGAACCCCTAAATAATAATAATAATAATAATAATAATAATAATAATAATAATAATAATAATAATAATAATAATAATAATAATAATTAAAAAAAAATACCAATATCAACCCCCAAAAATCAATCTTTTAACCAAGAAGCATATAAAATTATGTCAAAACCCTAATTTCAATTTTAAATTCTTATATATGTATAAGTAATAATAATTGCTAAATTTTAAAGAAGAAAAACAAATTGACAACAACAACAACAAAAATGATCAGCATATATTATACTTTGATTTCGAACTAAAAGTCAAAAACCCTAATTTTTCATAATTAATAGCAAAAAATTAAGATTCTCGAAATCATAAATACCTTTAAACAATTTTCTGCCATTATAACTGTTGCTGATGATAATTATTCGCCGGTGTAATGAGGATTTGGTGGGAATCCGTGTGTTTGTGTTCGTGCTTGGGTCTGTGTTTTGTGGAAAATGGAAGAAAGATCAGAATTTTTGTAAGTGTTAGTGAGTGGAAAAAGGAGGTTGGCTGGTAGCAATTTACTATTGCTAACACTGTACACCCCACGCAGACCACCGTAGCTGTAGCTGGAGCTACAAAGTGTGGAGGCAGCAATTTTGGGTACGAATCCGTACAAATATTAATGTGATAGAGGAGTGGAAGCAGCAATTTGGGGTTAAAGCCTCTCCTTGGTATATAATATAATAACGACACCGGATCCTTTGCAAAGTGAGTAAAATTAAAAAGTGTAGAAAGCCATTTATAGTGTGACAAGTGTCCCCCACTCTAAATTATACATAAAATCCGCCTAAGGGTAATATGGTCATTTGACTCGTTTTTTCTTTTCCACCTCAATTTTCAAATGCATATATCTCTTAAATGACAAACTTTTAGAAAAAACCGATTTCACCAAAAATTTTAAAATTTGATTCTCTTTAATTTGGTATAAATCTTTTTAATTTTTTCAAAACTTTTTTTTTGACATATTCATTGGGTCATGATTTTCTTGATGTTTTTGTTATTTTCGACCCTATTTTTTACCTTGAAAAATGTCGAATCATAAAATACTTAGAACATGAAAGTTGTATATTTTGATTCACTCTTTACCCAGAAATTTGAATCCCTCAAATCCGATATGATATGAGTGAGATATCGCACGTTAAAGATGATGTTTTAGTCATATTTGTTGCACACGAGGTGTTTGATGAAATGTCTAGCTTATATTTTTAGTATTAAAATTGCGTTAAATGCTCTAATTTTTGTCCCACAACGCATTATTAATAATTTTATTAATGTAACATTCAAAAAGTGATGTTTTTTAATCATTATTATTTTTAAATATACATTTAGTTCATCAGTTATGTTATTAGGTTCATCAGTTACGTTATTAGGTTCATCAGTTAGATTATGTTTTCTTCATCAGTTAAATTATGCATTGTTCATCAGTTAGGTTATAGGTTCATCAGTTATAGGTTCATTAGTTAGATTATGTTTTGTTCATCAATTAGATTATGTTTTGTTTATCAATTAAATTATTTATCGTTCATCAGTTACGTTATAGGTTCATCAGTTAGGTTATAGGTTCATCAGTTAGATTATGTTTTGTTTATCAATTAAATTATTTATCGTTCATTAGTTACGTTATAGGTTCATCAGTTAGGTTATAGGTTCATCAGTTAGATTATGTTTTGTTTATCAATTAAATTATTTATCGTTCATCAGTTACGTTATAGGTTCATCATTTATATGTTCATCAGTTAGGTTATAGGTTCATCAGTTAGGTTATGAACAATACATAATTTAACTGATGAACAAAACATAATCTAACTGATGAACCTATAACCTAACTGATGAACCTATAAATGATGAACCTATAACGTAACTGATGAACGATAAGTAACTTAATTGATAAACAAAACATAGTCTAACTGATGAACCAATAACCTAACTGATGAACCTATAACCTAATTGATGAACAATACATAATTTAACTGATGAACAAAACATAATCTAACTGATGAACCTGTAACCTAACTAATGAACCTATAACTGATGAACCTATAACCTATAACCTAACTGATGAACAATGCATAATTTAACTAATGAACAAAACATAATCTAACTGATGAACCTAATAACCTAACTGATGAACCTAATAACGTAACTGATGAACTAAATATATATTTAAAAATAATAATGATTAAAAAACATCACTTTTTGAATGTTACATTAATAAAATTATTAATAATGCGTTGTGGGACAAAAATTAGAGCATTTAGCTCAATTTTAACACTAAAAATCTAAGCTAGACATTTCATCAAACACCTTGTGTGCAATAAATATGAGTAAAACACCATATTTAACGTATGATATCTTACTCATATGACATCGGATTTGAGTGATTCAAATTTCTGGGTAAAGAGTGAATCAAAATCTACAACTTTCGTGTGTTTAAGTATTTTATGATTCGGCAATTTTCAAGGTAAAAAATAGGGTCGAAAATAGCAAAAATATCAAGAAAATCATAACCCAATAAATATGTCAAAAAAAAAAGTTTCAAAAAAATTAAAAAGATTTATACCAAATTAAAGAGGATTAAATTTTCAAAATTTTGGTGAAATCGGTTTTTTCTAAAAGTTTGTCGTTTGAGAGTAATGTGCGTTTGAAATTTAAGGTGTAATTAAAAAAACGAGTCAAATGACCATATTACCCCTGGGCGGATTTTATGTATAATTTAAAGTAGGGGACACTTGTCACACTATGAATGGCTTTCTAGACTTTTTAATCTTTTTCACTTTTCAAGGGATCGCAACTCATATAATAATAGGTGCACTATTTTTTTTAATAGCAAAATTAATACATTATACTCCTTTCATTTTATAAAAAGTGTGCAACTTACTATTTATATTTATCCCAAAAAAGTACTTATATTTTATTTTTGGATACTAATTATGACATATTTTCCTACTTTACCCTTACTAGAAGGGTACCCGAGCAATGCGGCGGCGGGTACCCGGTGACTATTTTTGTGGCGGGCAAATGTTTTTCTTTTTACACTATATATATCACGAAATGAACCTCCAATATCCTCTTTTGGTCTTGTTATTTGGATAAAGTACTCGGCTTCAAGATCGTTTCAACGGTAATGTAAATCAATAAAAAAAAATCAGTTTCATATGATACAAGTATTGCTTGGCGATTAGAGTAGACTTATAATGGGCTGTAAATGAACTTGTAATATCAGTTATATCTACATTTGAAATAGCTAAACTTTTAAGCTTTAATGGGTTGTTACAACTTAATGAACTGTTACAATACATTTAATTTCGTGGATGTTACAAGTCTAAATTTTTAATAGCAAAATTAATATATTTAACTTTGGGTTGAAACCTCTTTGTATGTAACTTTTTTTTTTGGGAAATGTTTTTGATCTTATTTTTTTAAGACTTCTAAATTTAGATGTCCTAAATACATTATAAGATAGTAAAGATAATTAAAACATGCATTAATTACTCATTCCTAATTTCTATATTAACAATGAGGGTAAAATTACTTTTTAGTTTTACCAAACAAAACTAGCTTTAATTACACAGGTATGGATCCAATAAGAAGAATAATTAAAATAAGAAGGGTAAGAAGTAATTCTAGCCACACATTTTAATTTAGTAAGGAAAATTTGAATGAAGATGCATCCATTTTTATAGGTGCATCTAGAATGTGTGGTTGTGGTTTCTTCTTATTCTTCTCATTTTAATTTTTCTTCTTATTTTATCCTAACTCTTAATTACACATATCATAATTTCAATTTTTTATTTGTCAACATTCTTTTTAGGACAGTTATTTGATCGTAACTCTTAATTACACATATCATAATTTCAATTTTTTATTTGTCAACATTCTTTTTAGGACGGAGAGAGTACTATAAGATACATGTGAACTTGATTTGGAATCATGTATAGACTTCTACATTTTAATATACGTGCAAAAATTAAAAAATATGAAGTCTTAACTTTAAGGTGTATTACCCGTACAAGTACTAGCTTCATGAGTTTATCACATATAAATAAAATCAAGACCACATGCTACCGATATAACTTCAATTTTGAATTGGAAAATAAGTGAATGAATTGAACTATAAATCATGCATGTGAAAGAAATATCATTGTACATCCAACATATAACCAATCATAGAACTTCCGAATTTCGCATATCTTGTTGTCTTTGGTCTTGTAAGATCATATTCCGCCCCTCTACCCTTTTTTCCATTCTGCTGGCTCTTGCAATCCTCTGACTCACATGTTTCCTGATAAACCAACAAACCATACAAAAGCAAATTATCTACACACTTTATTGTCTTATTTTAAGACCATCGTTATTTTGTCTAGCAATTTAAACAAACTACTATAATATAAGATCTCGCAAACCTATGTCACTACCCTGTCGGACAGGAGGAGTACAACAATAATACGATAACAGGCAAGTCAAAAAGTACATTCATATAGGTTACTAATATAAGAGCAGCCGTGACTCTATCACGGCCACCACCTACCAACGTGACAAGTTGTTGACACTCGTAAATTAGCAATACAACATCCGTATACAAGTATATGCACCTGACTACCTGAGTTCAGTCCGTCAAGTTATCTCTCATATTCTATCTTCAACCTCCATTCGATATATTAAAAATGGTAATGCAAAGTATAAATAATTGATCTTCAATCAAACAACATGTACAAATTATATTCATAGTTCATCTTTGTGGTCAATTTGCTGCTTTCTTTGGCATCAGCGTAAGTAAGTTTTTGGAGTTTGAAGGGGACTGAAGCTTGTTTTTTGAGGAATTTGTAAAAATCCACTACTGTTCGATCGACATCTACAGTTATCTACCATCCATAGACGGTACATAATCAAATGATATTCTAAGGAAACCCCTTAAAAATGGAATTTGTTTTAACTTTTGCACAAGACGATATTCGTTTTCTTCTCATTTTATACTGATTAAAAATTTAATATTAAGATTTACTTGTATGTATAAACATGTGTATTAAAGTGAAAAGAAGATAGAATAGAGTTGGTATCTAAGAGCTAAAAGCATAAGTCATCTCTGCAAATATGACTTACAGGAAATAATAGTCCGGTACCCATCAGCCTGCAAAATCCAAAATCATAAAATACGTTTGGACTTAGCTGCCATAGAAAACTAATGAGCATAAACCATTTATATATAGAGTTTATCATTATATCCAAACAACTTGAACTGACGCTATAGAGATTTGATATGTTTATTTTACCTTTGCACTTGGATGTTCATTTGTACTTCCATCCATCTTTGCTATGACCAAGGAATCTGTTTCACGGATAAGATCAGACACATGACGACTTGGTTTCCTGTAAGTTCGTTCCTCCCTGCGATTTCTCTACATATCTCAAGGATTTGCCTGTGCCTGTCATCATTCTGCTTCCACAATTATTCTAGAGGACATAGAATAGTAGCAAGTTGATTCATGAACTATTTTCAGGCTGCATACCAAATCATAAGAAACAAAAAATGCATTTAATGATTCCATCTTGAGAGGATCACTTGATTTGATTACACACTGTGAGATGTTGGACCTTTCTAATGTGTATATATGATACTTTGAGTGAATATGATTAAGTATGCGGAATCTACTTAACCACACTTAAATGATTATTGGAAATGGAACTGTGATGCTTGAGTTTATTTGACAAAGAACAATGAAAGTATTTCACCAAACGATTCAATATTATTCAAGATAATACTAGGGTTACAAAGACCTTGAATCTTGTGTTTTGTTCTATGTCTATGTCTATGTGTAAATTACTTTGCATTCACATATATTCTATATGCATACTCGTATGTAAGACATATCTAAGATCTTTCTTTTATAGTCCAAGGAAAAGATCTTTTACAATCTACAACTTATCTATTCACTAGCTTATGACTTATCACTATATTTGGCTAGTTGAAGATATATCTTATCAGTCATTAAGATACAACATGTATCTAGAAATACAACTCACTTGGAGTATTCAATTTGATGACTATAACAAAGATATTTTCTTGTACACGTATCAGTAGAATAAGTTAGTGCTTATCTACTCAGCAGTTGTATGAGTCATAGTGTCAGCAGAATCCATTAGCAGAAACACCTTCAGTGGAAAATGTTCTTCAGCAGAATCCATCAGTGGAAACATACTTTGTGCTTTATCAGCAGGAACATATTTGATGTATTTCCTTGAGCCTTTATACTGATTCTTCTGATTATTTAATTCCCAACAATCCTCCCCTAAACATGTGAATTACATTCAAACATGTTTTCCTGAATTAAATGAGGACTTTGTGAAGACCTTTCAAACACTTCATTGTCAGACTAAAAACTCTATTTTGATCTGAACTTTCTTCTCTTTTGAGAGATTGAAAGTCTTTCTCTGTAACTCATCTGCTTTCTATTCTTTGCTCCAATCTTGGACTAAAAGATGGTGCAATATTCAATTTGAAGATTTATAAGAGACAATGATGCTGTGTATCTTGGATGTTTGTTCCAAGAAGTAGAAATCATCTTTCAGCATGTCTTTGTAAGTGATGAACAAACGTAGTGAACTGAAATTGAAACCTTTCACCTTTTGATCTAGATAGAACTTTCTCCTATCAGCTCTGTTCTTGTTCTTTATCAGTAGAAATCATGTCATCATCTTGTATGCTTTTTTTTTTTTTTTTTTTTTTTGGATAATCTTCCTTTTAAAGGGCTTTTGTAACCTCCCCTAAGATTTATTTCTCTTTGAGCAATTTCCTCCCCTGTTTGGAAGATCTCTCACAATCATATCATCATCATCTGATCTAGCAATTTCCATATTTTCAGACAATTTGTACATGAAGCCATCAATTCCTTAAGAGTTTAAATGCTGCCCTCATCACTTCTAGGTGTATAACCTCCTATGAATGGTGAATCACTGAGCATTGAATCAAAATCCATCATTAGATGATTTTCTGAACCTCTTTTGAATATCCTTTTTAAGAAATATTTGACTTTGCAGTATGAACATGATTTTATGATTAAAAATCATACTGCTTCTAACCATTTTGAAGGGATTAAGTGTGGTAACTAACACTTAATCAAAATTTCGGTTTAAAGCAACCTCCGGTTGTGTGAGAACCAATGTTTTCAGTTATAAATACCTGCCTGTGTACAGATAAACCTATTCAAAAGGCTTTCTTTACAGGGTTTACAGCTCGTGGCATTTGTTACCTCTAACACAAGTGTTAGATTCACTTTTGCTTGTTGTTCTTTCTATCAGATATTCGTAGATTAGTCACATTATACTTGAGAGTATAAAATGATAGAAAGTGAGTTGTATCAGTTAATTTCTGATCAACTAATTTATCAATTCAAAGTGAAACATCATAATTAGGTTTCAAGAAAGAAGTTTTAAGGAGTTTTGAAGTCCCAAACTCTTTCTATCATGAACCTATTATATATGTAGAAATGATCAGCATTAATGATCAGCTTTCAGTAGCAATGATCAGCAGCTATGATCAGCAGATTTCACTTGAAAAAGCCTTTGAGCTCAAACATTCATACCTAAAACTGTTAGTCTAAAACCAAAAGAACACAAAGTACTTGTCTTGAATTAGAATAGTCATAGAACTAACTGTATGAATAACTTAAAATTGGTAATAGTAGTCTTAGATGACAAAGTTAGATGCATTAACAAAATCTATATACAAGAACACATTATATTGAAAAATTTAAAGATTAAGCATTCCAATACTTGCTACCAAGTACTGAAATCTTCCAACATCAAAAGCTTTTGTAAGAAGATCTGCAAAGTTTTGTTCTGAAGCAATTTTCATTACTTGAATTAATCTCTTTTCATTGCAATCTCTAATAAAATGATGTCTTATTTCAATGTGTTTTGTTTTAGAATTTTGCACTGGATTTTTAATAATGCAAATTGTACTACTATTATCAATATGAATAATGGTATGTAAGAAATTGTACCCATAGTCAAGAAGTTGGTTTTGAAGCCATAGGACTTGACCACAACAATTTGCAGCAGCTACATATTCAGCTTCAGTAGTTGAAGTAGCAACCATTGTCTGTTTCTTACACTGCCATGAGATAAGTCTGCACCCAAGGAATTGACATCCTCCGGTTGTTGACTTTCTGTCCAAGCTAGCACCAGCATAATCACTGTCTGAGTACGCTACCAAGTCAAAAGATGACTCTTTCGAGTACCATAAACCCAACCTTGGTTGACCTTTAAGATATCTAAAAATTCTCTTGACTGCTGTTAAATGAGAAACCTTAGGAGTTACTTGATATCTTGCACAAGCACAAACAGAGAACATGATATCAGGTCTTGATGATGTGAGATACATCAAAGAACCTATCATAGATCTGTATGTGTGTACATCCACATTAATTCCTTCTACATCTTTAAGAAGTGGCTTCTCAGGATCCATTGGTGTGCTTGCCATTTTGGAATCAGCAAATTGAAACTTTCTAAGAATCTCTGCAACATATTTGTCTTGACTAATAAAGATTCCTTCTCTTGATTGTTTAACTTGTAGACCCAAAAAGAATGTAAGTTCTCCCATAGAACTCATCTGAAACTTATTGTGCATAAGCTTCTCAAACTCCAAACACATCTTCTTCCTTGTAGATCCAAAGATGATATCATCCACATATACTTGAACTAGCAAAAGATCCTTCTTATGCTTCTTTGTAAAAAGTGTCTGATCTATCTTGCCTCTTTGAAATCCATTTGAAATTAAGTAGGAAGCCAGTGTTTCATACCAAGCTCTTGGTACCTGATGTAGGCCATACAGAGCTTTAACAACCTTGTACACTTTGTCTGGATGGTCAGGATCAACAAAACCAGGTGGTTGTGAGACATACACCTCTTCTTCAATAGTACCATATAAGAAAGCACTCTTGACATCCATTTGATAAACTGTGAAGCCCATAAATGAAGCATAAGCTAAAAAGAGTCTAATGGCTTCAATCCTTGCTACTGGAGCAAAAACTTCTTCATAGTCTATCTCTTCTTCTTGTGTGTACCCTTGAGCTACTAATCTAGCTTTATTTCTTATCACTGTGCCCCTTTCATCCCTTTTATTCCTAAAAACCCATCTAGTGCCAATTACCCTTACACCACTGGGTAAATCAACTAGCACCCAAACCTTTTGAATCTTAAACTGAAGAAGCTCCTCTTGCATAGCTTCCAACCAGCTTGAATTCTCTAGGGCTTTATTAATATTCTTTGGTTCATCTTGTGAGAGAAAACATACAAATAAACAAGAGTTTGAAAACTCATGTTGTTTTGAAGCATAAAGGGCATCAAGAAGCCCTTGTTGATCTGAAGACATCAATTGTTGTCTTGTCTTCACTCCTGATTGTATATCTCCAATCACATTGTCCAGGGAGTGGACCTTGTGAATCCTTGAATGTGGAGTAGAAAGAACTTGATAATCAGGTGAAAGGTTGTTGAAATCTACCTCATTTTCTGAGAATTCTGCTTGTGTTTCTTCTGATGGATCATCAGCAGAAACATTTTGCTCATCAGAGGGAATGATTTGCTTATCCGTAGAAACAGCAGTGTTACTTCTGACTTGAAATTTTTGTTCCTTAGTTCCTTCTTTGTTGTATTCATCTTCAACATCTTCTTTAGATTTACCAGAAGAAGATTCACCATTTATTGAAGTTGAATCCACACTTGAATTTGTCCATATTGGCATTATCACATAATCTTGATTTGCCTCCTTCTCTAATCCTTCTCCATTTGTTGCATCAGCAGTTTGTGAACCTGAAAATTCATTAGTTTCTGTAGCAAAAGGCACATAATTCATTGATTTGGACAGAGATTCAAGATCAAATAGCCATTTGGGACCTTGACCTTCTACATTGGTTTTATTTTCTAAAAACTCAACATGTAGGTTTTCCTCTACTCTTCTAGTTCTCATGTTGTATACTCTGAATGCTTTGCTATTGATAGAATATCCAACTAAGAATCCTTCATCTGCTTTTCCATCAAACTTTCCAAGATGGTCTAAGGTATTCAGAATTGTCACATGACATCCAAAAGGTCTAAGAAATCCTATTTCAGGAGTTCTACCTCGAAAAAGTTCATATGATGTCTTATTGTGAGGTTTTACAATTAAAACTCTATTTTGAACATAGCAAGCAGTGTTGACTGCTTCAGCCCAAAAAGTTATAGGTAACTTAGAGTCAGCTAACATAGTTCTAGCAGCTTCTATTAGTGTTCTATTTTTCCTTTCAGCAACTCCATTCTGTTGTGGAGTTCTTGCAACACTAAATTCTCTTTTAATACCTTTTTCTTTGCAGAAATCATCCATAACTCTATTCTTAAATTTTGTCCCATTATCACATCTAATGACTTTTATTCTTTTACTTACTAGGTTTTCTATCTCTGTAATGAAAGTCTTAAGGATGCTAGAAGTCTCATCCTTAGTACCTAAAAAGAATACCCATGTAAATCTACTAAAGTCATCAGTAATAACTAGACAATATCTCTTATGCAACAAACTTCTAACATTTGTAGGACCAAATAAATCCATATGCAGCATAAACAATGATTGATTGATAGAGTTAAAAATCTTGGGCTTACAAGTGGATTTATGTTGTTTGCCTTTAAGACAAGCAATGCATGTTTGATCATTTTCAAATCATTTTTGAGGTAAACCTCTTACCAAACCATCTTTGACAATCTTATTTATGGTTTTGAAATTAATATGACCAAGCCTCCTATGCCATTTGATAGATTCATCCAATGTGGCCTTAGCAATAAGACAAGTAAAAGCCTCTTTGGGAACAATTTTCTTCATATCAACACTGTACATGTTACCTTTTCTTGGAATTCTAAGAAGTGCTTGACTTGCATCTGGCATCTTAAAATCAGAAGAAAATACAAGACATTCAGTTTCAGTAAAGAGAACTTTGTTCTTTTTGTCACACATTTGTGAGACACTAAAAATATTATACTTAAGCTCTTGCACATAGTACACATATTCAAAATCTAGTTTACCGGTTTTAATAGTACCTTTACCAGTAATTTTTCCTCCAGTTCCTCCTCCATAGGTAACATAGCCTCCATCAATTGATTGAAAATCTGAGAGATAAGACTTGTTGCCTGTCATGTGCCTTGAACAGCCACTATCTGAAAATCCTTAATCTTCAGTATCTGCTGATGAATGTCTCTGCACATGAATAAAGGAATTAGTTTTGTTTTGGGATCCAAACCATTTCTGACTTGGATCCGCCTCTTGCATCAATGAAATGTAATCTTTTGAGAATGGTTGATGCAACATTGGATTTAAGAATTCAACATGCTGAGGCCTTAACAGCATTTGCCCTGTTTCCCTTAGCAGTGATATGAACTGTTTGGCTATCAGTAGAAACTGATGGCTTTGCAGTTGTACCCTTTGGTTTCCAAATTTGTTTATGAATTACTGCTTTTCTTAGAATGGGTCTTTTAACAACATTTGATGCAAATTTGAAAGTTGTTTCAGCACTTTCAACTATTGTTTTTGGGTAAACAGTCAGATATGTTCTTTCAGCAGAAACCATTTTTCTTTCAGCAGGAACTGAAACTGTTTTGGGTTTTGTTCTAGTAAAGTTAGAGTAACTTTTAGGTGTTTGCCTTTTTAGATTCACCCTATTGTTTGTATACCCATTGATTACAGAAAGCTGCAAGATGGTCAAAACTACCACATGTGTAACAAGCTTTGTTAGAAGTGACAAAGTCATCCCTTAAAAAGTTTGACTTGAGGCCATACCAATTCATTTGGTTGCCTTTGGGCTTGTTTATTGACGACGTATAGTCTATATATGGGCCACGAGCCCAAATGATATACATTACTAAGGCCCAAATCCACCATGAGTGGGCTATTGTAACTTGGGCCGCATTAATAATGGGAATAGGCTCACGTAAGCCCAACCCAAACAAACTATACACGGTATAGATAAGGATCTATCTATGGAATAGATATCCTTACCCCGGATAAGCACCACGAGTGCGAAGAGTAAGGAGCAAGATACCTACACGATTTCTGCGTCCTATATAAGGAATGACGTAACTATCGTTCAAGGTACGATTCACAAACCCTAACTCTTAACGAGAACCCTAAATCGATTACTTACTCTCACACCGGAGTCTAATCGTGGGAGACAATCCCACGATAAGTCTAACGGTGTTGTTTATTTTCTTAGTGCGCAGGTTACAAGTACTAAGAAGCGAATTGGTACGAGAGCAAGAGCCAATAATCAGGAACGCCCAACTTTTGTATCAACAAGTGGCGCCATCCGTGGGACCCTACTAAGAACTAAGGACTTGAATGACAAAGAATAAGAACTCAATCCAACGGACTCCGCAGTCAGAAAAACGTGACCATCAGAGGAAGAATCAACAATATTCGACTTCTAGACAGGTTGCTGGGACAACCAGCACACCTGGTCACCAAGAGGCATGGACAACCCAACCTCTTCCAGCGGTAGAACTACCTGTAATGACTACCCAAGTCACCCCAGTGGTCCCAAGCGTTGAGGAACTCCAACGCACCCTCTTCACTACTCCTCATCAAACTGTACCCACAGTGAACAACACTGTACCACCAGGCGCGCCTAACCGAGATAGGGTGCCTAATACTGAGGCAGACATTCTTGCAACAACTGAGGGCGCACCCAATCTAACGTTGGGAAATTTTGTATCCCAAAATTATGAAACCTTAACTGCCCTCATGCAAGAAGAGGCAAGGAGAAGGGCGAGTACGAGTCTACAAGCTCGACTGAATTTTGGTCCTGAACGCGAACCATCACCACTGCACCACCCACGAGGAAGACGCGCAGAACGTACCACTATCCATGATAGGCTGGGTACGATATCTGATTCACAATACTCAGAAGATAGCGAAAGACGCACTAATGTTCACTCCAGACTTGGCAGTCGGGGGATACAAGACCGATTAGGACCTCAACATTCGCCAAGCCAAGGATCCTCCAAACCTGGAAGTAAGAGGATCCAAGACAGATTGGGGAAAAGAAGATCCCCAAGTAGAGATCCCTCAAGCTCTTCTTCTGAAAGAAGCCGGCGCAAGCGCCGAAAAAGAGACTACTCTTCCTCCAGTGACTCCTCGGACAACGAGGATAAAGAGACAGGACACTGGAAGTCAAGAGGAAGGCGTCGCGATGAAGAGAACGAAGATATGTCTCTTCCATGGCGTCGCCAGAAAGTTGACGCGTTTACACGGCGCATCAGCGATTACTCAGATCGCAAACGCAGGCGCATGCCCACTAACGTGAAAACATATGATGGAACAGGAGATCCGGATGATCACCTAAAAGTTTTCGAATTAGCCGCCTCTATCGAAAACTGGCCACAGCCTGTGTGGTGCCACATGTTCAATTCTACGTTAGTAGGGAACGCGCGCACATGGTTTAGCAAACTCCCACGTAGGAGCATCGGTGGGTTCGAGGAATTACGGAAAGCATTCCGTCTCAACTTCACCCAACGAAAGAAGTGCGCTAAAAACCCTGTTGAGCTAGCAAGAGTGAAACAGCGCCAAGGGGAATCAACCAGCGCTTTTATGGAACGCTTCAAGGATGAGTGCATACAAGTTAAAGCATGTCCTGAAATCTTAAAAATTTCAGGGTTCATGAATGGGATTAATAACCCAGAACTCATCCGAAAGCTAAACGACAAAGTTCCACAGACTTTCGATGAGCTAACAAAGCGCACTAGATCCTTTATACAAGGAGAAGCAGTTGCTGCGGACAACAAAAAGGGTTATTCGAACTATAGGCAGCAAGAGCAGCCTCGGAGACAATCCAATGATCAGAATAACAACCACAGCAGGAATTACCGCAGTGGAAGAGACAATGACAAATATACCCCTCTTACAAAAACTTCTAGGGAAATATTTGTAACGGAAGGTGCAAACTTCCCAAAACCGCCACCAATGCGCACTGCAGAGGAAAAGCGCATAGGGAACGGATACTGCGAGTACCATGGTCAAAAAGGCCATACAACTAACGAGTGCGTCCAGCTAAAACAACTAATTGAAAAGTTAGTAAGAGAAGGCAGAATGGACCACCTTGTAAAAAACATTAAAGAAGGGAAAGACAAACAAAGGAGCGGAGGTAAGAAAGAGCCCCCCAAAGAAAAAGCTGATACCATATACATGATACAGTCATGGCAGCGCAAGATAAAACAAAAAGTCAGCCAAAAATTCTCTCCAGAAAAAGAGATATCTTTCCCTACTTTAGCTGCGGACAACGCAGTTGTAGAACCTCTGACTATTGAAATACATACAGGGGGACATGATATCCACCGCATGTACATTAATGGAGGAGCATCCGCAGACATCCTGTATGATCATTATTTCAAGAGACTGCGACCTGAAATCCAAAATCAATTGATACCAGCAACAACGTCATTGACTGGATTCGCAGGAGAAAAAATCTGGCCCATGGGGCAGTTACGCTTGCTGGTGGTCCTAGGAGATGAACAACACTCAACCGCAACATGGATAAATTTCATGGTAATAAAATCTCCCTCACCATACAATGGTATCATCGGGAGACCTGGAATATCATCCATGCGCGCTGTACCATCCACAACGCACGGAATGCTTAAGTTTCCAGTGGAAGGGGGAGTTGTCACCCTCTACAACAAAACAGTACCACCAAGAGAATGCAATGCGATAACAACTGAAGTAGAGAATATTCCAGAACAGCGCGCAGAAAAAACACCAAACCTAAAAGTCGCTATTCATCCCGATTACCCGGAGCAACAAGTTTCGATTGGTGGATCTTTATCTGACAAAGGTAAAGCAGCTGTATGCGCACTCTTGTAGAAGAACCTGGACATCTTCGCATGGGAACCAAAACATATGACAGGAGTGCCACGCTCTATCACAGAGCATAAGCTACAAATCCGACAAGGATATCCCCCAATACGACAAAAGAAGTGCGGCCAGGCCCCAGATCGCGCAAAGGCTATTCTGGAAGAAGTACACAAGCTTGTAGACGCAGGCATCATGCGCGAAGTGTACTACCACGACTGGCTCTCTAACTCAGTTATGGTAAAGAAGAGCGACGGCAGTTGGAGAATGTGCGTGGACTTCACGGACCTCAACAAAGCATGTCCACAGGACTGCTACCCACTGCCAGAAATAGACTGGAAGGTAGAATCCCTGTGCGGATACCCTTTCAAATGCTTTCTAGACGCGTACAAAGGGTATCATCAAATTCAGATGGCAATCGAAGATGAAGAAAAAACAGCTTTCCACACTAGTCAAGGAGTGTACTGCTACACAAAAATGCCTTTTGGCTTAAAGAACGCAGGCGCGACATACCAACGACTGGTGGACACAGCTTTCGAAAAAAAAGTAGGCCGCAACTTGGAGGTCTACGTTGACGATCTCATCATCAAAAGCCACACAGAGGATGAATTGGTGCGCGACATCGAGGAAACGTTCAGAACATTGGGGCAAATAAACATGAAGTTAAATCCCAAGAAGTGCACCTTCGGCGCAACCGAGGGCATGTTCCTTGGATACTTAATAGAACCCGATGGAATCAAGCCTTGCCCAGAAAAAACAAAGGCTGTTATTGATCTTCCCTCACCGCGCACACTTAAAGAAGTCCAGTCATTGAATGGAAAGTTAGCAGGGCTAAACCGTTTCTTATCTAAGTCAGCAGACAAATCCCTTCCCCTCTTTAAAACGCTCACGAAGTGTACTAAAAAGGGAGACTTTCGCTGGACCGAAGAAGCGGAGGAAGCTTTCCAACAACTTAAACACCATCTGGCATCTCTTCCCAAACTTGTCACACCACGACCAGGGGAAGAGCTAATCATGTACTTATCGGCAACTCATGGAGCAGTTAGCGCAGTACTATTGACAGATAGGAACTCCGTCCAGACACCCATATACTTTGTAAGCAAAGCCCTGAAGAAAACAGAGACTAACTACAGCGCTATGGAAAAGCTGGAATTAGCCCTAGTATTCGCAGCCAAAAGGCTGCGCAGATACTTTCAAGCGCACCCAATAGCTGTAATCACTGATCAGCCAATCAAACAAGTTATCTCTAAGCCTGACGCATCAGGACGCTTACAGAAGTGGAGTGTACTGTTAAGTGAATATAACATCTCGTATAGACCGCGCACTGCAATCAAAGGACAAATCTTAGCCGATTTCATTGTGGAGAAGCCAGAGAACGACAGTCCAACACCTGCAACAAAAACAGACCTACAAGAGCCCTGGATTCTGTTCATAGATGGATCCTCATGTGTAGATGAATCAGGCGTGGGCCTTATTCTTACAAATCCAGAAGGTATGGAATTCACCTATGTGTTGCGATTTAAATTCACAACCACAAACAATGAGGCAGAATACGAAGCCCTACTAGCCGGACTACGCATCGCAATCCAGATGGGTGTACGCAACTTGGAAGCAAATGTAGATTCTCGGCTAGTCGCTAACCATGTGCTAGGTGAATATGAAGCCAAGGATGAACACATGATCCAATACCTAGAAAAGACCAAGTCCTTAATCAAAAACTTTGACAGGTTCACAATAAAACAGGTGCCCAGAGGAGATAACAGGAAAGCGGATGCGCTCACCAAAATCGCATCCACAAGCTTCGCGCACCTCTCAAAACAGGTATTGGTAGAAACCCTAAAAAATAAGTCAATCTTGGATATGGAGATATCCACAGTGATAGAAGAACAAGATCCTACATGGATGACACCTATCATTGAATTCATCAGCAAGGGAATCTTACCACAAGATCATAAGGACGCTCGAAGAGTGCGGCGCACAGCGCAACGGTTCGAACTACGAGACAACATACTCTATCGACGCTCTTTCTTACAACCCTGGCTCAGATGTGTTGGACCTCTTCAAGCAGACTACGTACTCAGAGAAATCCACGCTGGATCATGTAGTATGCACTCAGGGCCGCGATCTGTGGTGGCAAGCGCTCTAAGGTCAGGGTATTATTGGCCATCTATGCATCGCGACGCACGCAATCTAATAAAGAAATGCAGCAATTGTCAAGTACATAGGCCAATCTCGCGCCGAATCGTAGCCATAGACTACTTTACGAAGTGTATTGAAGCAAAGGCGGTGGTGAGCATCATAGGAAACCAAGTCAAACGCTTTGTCTGGGACAACATTGTCTGTCGCTTCGGACTACCGGGAGAGATTATATCAGACAACGGAAAACAATTCTGTGATAACCCATTCAAAGATTGGTGCGCGCAATTAAACATCACGCAACACTTCGCTTCAGTAAAACACCCACAAACCAATGGCCTAGTTGAGCGCGCAAACCGTAGTCTAGGTGAAGGAATAAAGCGCGCCTTGACAGACATAAAGGAAGGTGGGTGGATGAGCTCTCGCATGTCTTATGGGCGCAGCGCACAACAATCAAAACCAGTACTGGCGACACGCCATTTTCCCTAGTCTATGGAACAGAAGCCGTCATACCAGCTGAGATAGGAATGCCAACTATACGCACAGCAGAGGTCAACGTCATAACAAACGACGAGGAACGGCGCATAGACTTAGATTTACTGGAAGAAAGGCGTGAACGCGCAGCTATACGCGAAGCAAAGGCTAAGGCAAAAATGAAGAAGTATTATGATGCAAAGGTCAAACACACTTCATTCAGACCAGGAGACTTTGTTTACCGCGCCAATGATGCGAGCCACGCAGAAGACACAGGCAAGCTCGGACCAAAATGGGAAGGACCTTACGAGGTCACAGATGCGCTCGGCAACGGCGCATACAGACTGCGCGACATGGAAGGTCACGACCTAGCGCGCACTTGGAACATCTGCAATCTCAAAAGATGTTACTTTTAGGCTACGGCCACTACACAGACACCTTTGCATCCTACGAGATGCCCAATAAGTGTTTGTTTTTACTTTCCTAGGAATTGTATTTTTCTTTTTTTCAAAAACTTGTAAGTATCAATAAAATGTTATGGTTTCTAGCTAACTCCATAGCGTATTCCACTTTATTACATACATACTTATATATGTCAATATTGTTATCTTATATTTTTGCCTACATGGCGTGCATGCACTATTTAAAGACCCACGAAGGCATAAAGGATGAGTTAACCTACTAATTCACTCGTTGAGTAAGAGGGTTGCAAACCCATCAACATTGGATCACGTATCCTTGCTAAGCGCCTTACTTTTGAGACGTCGAAGTAAGTTTCACAAGGGTGCGCAAATATTAAGTACACCGTACAAGCTTAGCAAATAACGAGCCAATACACTTGGTCAAATAATAAAACTTAGCAAACAATGCAAGTATAATAACGCAGCCAATATACTTGGTCAAAAATAATAAAACTTCGCAAACAATGCAAGTCCATTTCTTAGGTTATGCACTTAATCAACAAAAAGGTATCTTATTCAATAATACAAGGAAAGATACATTATTTACATAGTTCATATACAAAAAGCCTACACGCTATGGCGATGCTCAGGGCTCTCCTCCGGAGCAGCAGTACTCCCCGCCTCCTGAAGCTTCCTCAGAATCAAAGCGTCCTTAGGAGATACGGTAGGAACACTTACGGGCACACCATCAGACCTAGGGATGTGTGCAGCGCCCACGCCATACAACACGGCCTTGCCCTTGATGCCCTTCTTCTGAGCAGCCCTTTGTTCGTGACGCTCCAAAACCTCTTTCAAGGGAATCTCCCTTTCAAGAGCAAATGGGTTAAGGATATCACGAGGCTGCGCAAACACAGGAATCTGCAGCTGCGACACATCAGGCTTCAGAAAGTAATCTGATTGCCCCTCTGCATTCTCTCCAAGGTGGCGTTCCAACGTCAACCCCGCCATAAGTACATCTATGGGGTTGTCTTGGTCGCGCTCCAACCTCCCAATGTGCGGCAGCTCGAGGACCTTTAACCCCGCCATAGCCTGCATCAACTCATTGTAGGCAGCCGCATTATAGCCAGGGACTTCTGCTAAGTCCTTGGTCAGCAGCTTGGCCTCGTGGAGATCCTCCATAGCCTGCGACTTCCCCCGCGCCATCGCACAGTGCACCACCTTCCCAAAGGCGTCCAACACCTCTTGGGACTCCAGCGTGCCCATAGCTGCCAGGCGTAGCCCATGGCTAATCAACCACCTACATCAACAAAGACAATTTGTGTTAGTAAAAAGCATGGCAACAAAATTATTATGAAGAAAAAGAGTATAAAAGAAGTACCTGCGCTCAGCGATGGTCGACATCAAATGAGGATATAATTCCTCATCATAGTCGATGCTCAGGCCGCGTAGCTTGTCCTCCTGCAGCTGGATGATCTTCATCATATCCTCCTTAAACTTGGCAATGTTAGCAAAATGCTCCACCTTCTTCTCCTCCAAGAAGCGCACAGCCCAAGTCAGGTCGGACTTATAATGATGAAGCTCCCCGCGCGCCTTCTCCACCTCAGCCAAGGCGGACAGCTTCTCATGGGTGATCTTCTCAGTATACACCCGCGAAGACTCCAACTCCACCTGCGCATCCGCCAACTGCGCACGAAGCTTCGCTAGCTCCTCATCCTTCTGGGCGAGAGTACTGTTCTCCCCGACATACTTCTCCCTCAACTGAGCCACCAGCTCAGCCTGGCGCGCAGCAGTCGCAGCCAACTCCTCCATCAAGTGCTGCGCCTCTCAATCTTCATCAACCTTGGCCTTCCCCTCCTTGTTTTCATTCTGTGGAGAGGAAACCACATCCACAAAGACCCCATCATTCTTCGCGACATCATCCCTACAAGACATAAAGGCGACAGTTAATAAATATTGCGACAAGTAATATACAAGAAAACATGATAGAGGCGCAGACACTTACAGAAACGGAGAAGCCTCAGCAACCTTCTTCCCCGCGCCAGAAGCAGATGTCTCCTCCGCGGAAGACTCCGCATCCCTAATGAGGTGGCGACGTCTCTTCCTGGTGCCACTGCTCCCAGCCTCTCCCTTGCGCTTAATATTCTGCGCAACCTCCTCCTTCAGCACTTCCTCAGGCTTTAGGATCTCTATGCTGTCAGACGACTCAGCGCGCGCCTCCTCTTGCGCCACCTCCACATCAGGTGCCACGCTCTAGACGGGCGTCATTTGGAGCAGTGGCGTGTTTTCTGGGACAACCTCTGGCAGCACGGTCAAGCGACCCTCAGCCGCCTCCAATAGTGGCTGCTCGCCCTCCCTGAGAGGGCGCACCCCTATCGTCACCTGCTTCGGCTTGTCCAGCTTCACGATGGCGAATAGATCCATCTCTGCGCACATAAACAGAACAAGAAAGAAAAAAGGATTAGTTATTAAAGGTGCGCATACATAAATACTTACAAAATTTGAAGTAGAAGGGACGAACACCCACCCCGGCCTTCCTCACTTAGGAAAGTGGGCACCTCATCCGCAGCGCCGAAATAATTGCGACTCAACCCCATATGCACCAAAAACTCCTCCGGATAAGGATTAATGGCTAGGCGGTTGGCATCAAGAGTCTGCGCATCAGTCAGCCTATAGGAACCGGGTGCGGGGCGCCCATCCCTTGGCAATGTATCCTGAGTATAAAACTCATAGGGCGATGGAAAAACTACATCATCAACCCAGAAAAAATGCTCCCTCCAATGTCTGAGGGAGTCTACTTTCTCAGTGTAGCACTGAAGCGCCCCCGGGCGCTTCGCAAAAGATACCTACCCATTTGACCACGTCGTGTGGTAAAAGAAGCGGAATAAGGATATGGTTGGTTCTATCGCAAGTAAACGGTAGTTTACTTCAAAATTCGACACCTTAGCCGCACCTATACAGTGAAGCTGTGAGATGTGGAGGTGATAGTGGTTGAGCAAATCGCTTAGAAAAATAGAAATTGGCACGCGATAATTCGCGTACTCAAAGAATTTCGTGTATAGCCCTATTTTCCCTTCGGGGAAATCAGCTATACACGCGTTAACGTCTGGAGCCTCAGGACGCACGTCCAGAGGAATAAAATAGTCAGATGAAAACTCAGTGACATCATCAACCGTCATCGCAGAGCGAAAGTCCCCTAGCTGGGCAACCATTTTCATTTATTCACTAGAAAAACGCACTCAAAAAATTACCTAAGGAAATGCTTATTTGCAAAAGATAGCTTTCAAGCAAGTGAACAATGGTGAGTATGTGTTTTACTGTGTGTAATTGTAAAAATAGGGCGGTGACTCTTATATAGGGGGTAAACAAAACCCTAGATGATGTCCACGTGGATCCCACTCACAAAAACGTGTGGCTAGAACCGAAACGGTACATGCACTTTTTCCCGATTTACGAGGGCCACGTGGACACTACCCCCAATTTTCGAGGTATCCTTTTGAAATACCTATGACTAGGTGCATTGCACTTTAGATTGGGCGGCAATATTTCAATGATCTCCCGCCACGCTTACCGCTGGTAATATTAGTCTAGTATCCGCGGCTACGAGCCACGCACACTAGACTGGGGGGACATGATGACGTATAGTCTATATATGGGCCACGAGCCCAAATGATATACATTACTAAGGCCCAAATCCACCATGAGTGGGCTATTGTAACTTGGGCCGCATTAATAATGGGAATAGGCTCATGTAAGCCCAACCCAAACAAACTATACACGGTATAGATAAGGATCTATCTATGGAATAGATATCCTTACCCCGGATAAGCACCACGAGTGCGAAGAGTAAGGAGCAAGATACCTACACGGTTTCTGCGTCCTATATAAGGAATGACGTAACTATCATTCAAGGTACGATTCACAAACCCTAACTCTTAACGAGAACCCTAAATCGATTACTTACTCTCACGCCGGAGTCTAATCGTGGGAGACAATCCCACGATAAGTCTAATGGTGTTGTTTATTTTCTTAGTGCGCAGGTTACAAGTACTAAGAAGCGAATTGGTACGAGAGCAAGAGCCAATAATCAAGAACGCCCAACTTTTGTATCAACATTTATGGTTCTATATTATTCACAATATCTTACTGGTTGGCTAACATGTTTAACATTGTTTTTAGGCTTGTCAGTACTATGTTTGACTATCTTAAAAACACTTGTTCTAGCTTTCTTAACCACTTCAGGTTTAGACATAACCTGTTTCGCTTTATCATCAGACGTTAAGTCCTTAATGATTGAACCATCTGACTTTCTACATGAACACACCTTGTCCTTAGGAAGTGAAGTTTTACTCAAACTTTTACTCTCTTTCAAAGGTTTATTAACAACTACATTTGTTTCTGGTTGAGCTCCATATTGTAATTCGGGTAGTTGAAATTCAGGTAATCCTGTGTGTTCTAGGTCAATTCCTGGGGGTGAAGGAATACCTCTATATGGTGCAGGAACAAATTTATATCCAACACCAGACTTAGCTTTATTAATTACTTGACATTCAATTAAGTTAGTCACACCCTTAGATGTATAATCTAGTGTTTCTACACTCATTTGAATATTCTCTTTAGCCTTACTAAGCCTATCTACTTCAGCTTTCAAGTTACTTATGTCATTATCTTTAAACATTATTTCTCTTTCAAGAAGAATTTTGACATCAGTAAAGGTAGATTCATTAGCTTGAAAATGTATGACTTGTTTCTCTAGAGTAGCTATACCTCTTTTTTGATTGGTTAAGCTATGAGCTGTATCAATTAACTCTGTCCTTTGATTCTCATAACGTTTGGTTAAGGTTTCTAAACTTTTAAGAGCAGAACAATTATTTAAACAAACTTTATCAGATTGTACCTCTGTTGAGAAAGCCATAAGAGCTGTCTGAGGAGAAGTTTCTTCTTCATCAGCAGTAAAGCTCCAATCGAATCCTAATCCATCAATAGCTACCATAGCCTTTGGATTGGTTGATTCCCCTGTCTTGGACTTGCTTCCAAAACCTCTATTCTTGCTATCTTGCTGCCTTGGCCTTCTACATTCTCTTGAGAAGTGCCCTAACATAGGACAGTTATAGTATTCTATCTTTGACTTGTCAAAACCAGCAGTATCATTGCTGCTGATGGTGAGTTTCTTTCCTGTCCTCTGATAGAATTTCTTAGCCCTCATGCTAAGAAGAGAAATTTGCCATTTTAGGTCCATCTCTTCTAAATCATCATCATTGATTTCTAAGAGATCTTCATGAGTAAGCATGGACCCAT
Organism: Artemisia argyi; assembly: GCA_030686995.1. Lineage (NCBI taxonomy): Eukaryota > Viridiplantae > Streptophyta > Magnoliopsida > Asterales > Asteraceae > Artemisia > Artemisia argyi. The sequence goes on along the minus strand of CM060687.1, from coordinate 196,417,282 downwards.
TATTCTGGCTTGTGAAAAAGGCACAACAAGCCTTTTCATTCAATATACCAAAAGTACTGCTTGATGAACTAGCAGCACTAGCTCCATTATCAACCTTTTCATCTTTAACTGGGTTTGAGATACTAGGAGATGACATAAATGCCATATTCTCAATATAAGAACTAGAGACACCAGTTTTCTTTACTTCTTGTTCCACAATTTTAAAGTTGCTATACAAATCCATAAGATCCATAGTGTCTATGTCTGGTTTATTCTTCCAAACAACAACATGCATAGCCCACTCTTCTGGTAAGCTTCTTAGAAATTTTGAGTTTAAATCTTCTTGAGGTATGTCAACCCCAAGAACAACAAGTTGACTCACAATTTTCTGAAGCCTTGTAAACATGTGGTCAAGAGATTCATTGATGGTTGATGAGAAGTTTTCAAACTGCTGCTTGAGAAGGGTATTTTGTGTCTTCTTGGTGGCTTCATGTACAAATTGTCTGAAAACATGGAAATTGCTAGATCAGATGATGATGATATGATTGTGAGAGATCTTCCAAACAGGGAAGGAAATTGCTCAAAGAGAAATAAATCTTAGGGGAGGTTACAAAAGCCCTTTAAAAGGAAGATGTTGGACCTTTCTAATGTGTATATATGATACTTTGAGTGAATATGATTAAGTATGCGGAATCTACTTAACCACACTTAAATGATTATTGGAAATGGAACTGTGATGCTTCATTCCCTCCATATCTTGCAATAATTGCCTCAAATAATGACTTGGCATCTTTGAATTTGCTGAAGTTCATAAGTTGATCATTTGGAATGGTCATCATCAGCATGCTTCTGGCCTTGAGGTCATTCTTCTTATTTATTCTTTCTTCTGGCCTTGGAGTGTTCAATTTGATGACTATAACAAAGATATTTTCTTGTACACGTATCAGTAGAATAAGTTAGTGCTTATCTACTCAGCAGCTGTATGAGTCATAGTGTCAGCCCATTAGCAGAAACACCTTCAGTGGAAAACGTTCTTTAGCATAATCCATCAGTGGAAACATACTTTGTGCTTTATCAGCAGCAAGAACATATTTGATGTATTTCCTTGAGCCTTTATACTGCTTCTTCTGATTATTTAATTCCCAACACATCTACACCTAAAATACATACACACAATTTGGCAAGTTACTCACAATTCCATTTAAAAAAATTTCCCAAGGGATGCAAAGTGGTGTGATCTTGATTTTGTGGCCTTGTCAACTTACTTTTATACACATCCAAACATTTTTTATCAATCTGAAGCATTTATCTTTCATTCCGTCACTTTCACCTACCTCGTCCCAAATTTTCTAAAGAATACACAGAAGTTCGCCTTTCTATCAGTTTTAAGCCACAAAAAAGATAAGACCTTATTATGAAGGTATCAAGTACGTCGTTACAATTATCATTGTATAAAATGAGTGAAACAAAATGGTGTAAAGAAATATATTTCACTTGCAACTCATGCGTATAATTAAGGTCAAAATGTCTGATTACTAAAAAAATAAATGGCTGCAATTAACATCAGATTGGTCACTCCTTACCTTCTTCAACGCTAACATGAAATGTATGTTAGCCTTACATATCAGATTTGAAGTAAAGACAGCCCAAGGAGTAGGTGCTTGTAGGTGTTGGCGATACAAATTATACCTTCCTATGTTGAATTGCTATTACACCCTCCAACCTATACTTTTATACTCCCATCTACAACTTTTCAATGTATCGACATAGTATCCATGGTATACACCTCGAAGAACATTGTTAATGCAAACAACCAACTCATATGCAATAATATGAAAGTGGCTGATATGATAGATCAGGGTGTTTGGAAATGGCCTTCAAACTGGGAGTATGATGTTCCTGGTATCAATAACATGGTTGTGCCTGTTCTAAACAGTGAAAGAAAAGATATATTGATGTGGAAGACTAGTGATAATCTTCTAACCAAACTTTCTGTGAACAATGTTTGGATAGAGCTAAGGCAGAATAAAGAAAGTGTGATTTGGAAGAGGACTGTTTGGCACAATCATTGCATTCCAAGTCATGCTTTTATTCTGTGGTTAGCCATATTGGGAAGACTCTCTACTCAAGACAGGCTTGCACGATGGTATCCTGGAAGGGAGGATAAATGTACTTTATGTGAGGATTGCCCTGACTCACATGAACACCTTTTCTTCAAATGTTCATATGCTGGGAAGATATGGAAGGAGATAAAGAAATTAATATGGCTACATGGCTAGAAAGCTGTAATGATGAATGGAAAGATATAGTACACAGAATGAGTAATATGCCATGCAATAAGTCAATCAGAAGTGTGGTTAGAAGGTTGGGTCTTGCTGCTACTCTGTATTTCTTGTGGCAAGAAAGGAATAAAAGACTTTTTGCATAAGAAAATAGAGAATGGCAAACTGTGTTGGGGATCATTATAAACTCAGTAAGACTCAAGCTTACCAGTTTAACAACAAAAGACTCAAGTCATGTTAGAATGGTTGAGGACTGCTGGCAAATAAAGATGAATAAGATCAAGACTTGAATGCTGGTATAACATTGCTGATGCAATTGTGAATGCTGGTATAACATTGGTCTGAAAGCTTGTTCTAAACAACTTTACTTTCAGCTGTTTCATGTGAGGATGAAGCTGCAGAACAATTTGAATGTTGATATGTTTAGTATGAGTTAGCAGGACCATAAGGTAGTTTCCTTATGAGTATGATTGGAGGAGCCAGCCATGATGATGCCTGCTATATACCTTAAGTTCTGTTATGAGTGAAGGCTGGATAAGAGAGCTTATGGAATGCTTAATGGGAAATGTAATCATGGTGCCATGGTGGGGAAGTATCCTTGGATCCATCCTAACATTTAAGTGAAGCCATCCATAGTAACTATAGGTACACAGTCATGTATGTGAGGATGGAAACTGCATTGACTGTATACTTTAAGTTGCTATTAAGATGGAAATGTAGCTTAATGTGTGGATATTCAATGGAACTGAAGTTTTACTCAATTCTTGATGATGCAACATATAACAGCCTATGTGGCTCTGGGAGTGAGCACAGGTAAGGTGTTCGTATGTTCGAAATGTAGTCAAGATTGGAGTTTCTTCATGGTTGCCTAGAGCTAGTAACTGCTATCCTATTTGCTTTTACTAGTCTAGACGAGTGGTGAATCTGTATCAAGAGTTGTTACATTCAGCTTTGTACTTCTCTTTGTATGTCATGTTTTGGCATTTTAAGTCTGCCCAGGGATTGTCCTTTCAGACTTAATATTGCTATGTATATGTGTAACACCCCGAAAATTTGATAAGCAGCGGAAGTCTAATCGGGGTCATTACAGTTTAGTACACAGTCATAGTCATAGAAAACAATTCAAACGATAGTCAATATCATTCCATGAAAACTCAAATAGTCAGAGTTACAAACATTTTTTCAAAATGTTAATTGTTTCGCAAAAGAAGTGATGAGTTTAAAAAGAATGATATTATTATTGAAGTAACAAGGGAGGTCCTGTGTGCCCTTTTGCCAGCTCCGTGCCGCCATGCTTGCTAATTTCCTGAGATAAACATGCTTAAAAAGTCAACGCAAAGGTTGAGTTAATCCATAGTAGTTTAAATAGTAATAGTGTGAACACAAGTCAAGCATTTGAAATAAACAAGCCAAGATAGACAGGTCTTGACTAAACTGGTGAAATATTGCTCCTAAGCCTCACGAAACGCAAGCCTTAACATTGATTCGACATATCATAAAGATAATAACAATCACCTACACCGCAGCGGATGTAAATGACAAGGGCCCCTCGGTGACAGGAAATGTGCCAAATTTCCATAATACCTTGAATATAGCACACCTCCTGCCAAGTGATCACCTTGACAGAGGTGGGCTGCCATTCCAATAGATCTATCAACTATATTCGCGCTCACTCGCAAGTGATTAAGGTTCGTGATATGAGGGACTTGTAGCACAGGTGTCAACTTAGGCAATATCAGGTGATAACAGCATACAGAAAAATACTTGTGTTCGATTTATAGCATGTATCTCCCCACGGGGTTTAAAAACAATTAAAAATGTGGGACCATGAACTCACCTGATAGGTGTGTAAATCACAACGGTGCTCAAAAGTGACGGTGTACTGCTACGACTAGCAATGAAATCTTTCCGACTTGCGACCAATATATATATATTGTCATCGGTGTCTTAGATTCAATTCGTAAATGACATGTGATATGTCTCGTGTACGGTGATATCCGTTCGGGCGTCTTAATATATTTCAAAATAACTTCACGTAGTTATCTGTAACGTTGTTTCAAAACGGTGTCTATTAAATATTAACTCGTTGGTAATAATAATAACACTTAGTAAAAATATTTATAATTAAATATTTTTAGTAAAATTATATATTTACTTTAAAGTTACAAGATATGTACATATATATATATATATATATATATATATATATATATATATATATATATATATATATATATATATATATATATATAAATCAAATTATACAAAATAATTAATAAAGTACCTTGTCATATTTGACCCTTAACTTTAATAAAGTTACACCTTTTACCCCTTGGTAAAAAATAATTACATTTTAGTCCTTGTTATAACTTTTGCACTTTTACACCTTGATCTTTGGAAAAATTACAGTTTCTACCCTACATTTTATTCAAAATTCAATAGTTTCCAATGTGGTCCAAAAGTTTATGATTTTGTCACTTTTAGTCCCTTAACGTGGGACTTTTGCAAAAATAGTCCGAAATCTAGTTTTTGGAAAGTCAAATTTTATTTTTATAAAAGTTACCATTTTTATTCTTCTAAATTTATGAAAATTCAGTTTTTATAAATTTAATATCATTTTGAAAATCTTTAATTTTCCAATCGAAAATTTTTAAGGGAAAATCATTTGGGCTCGTTAGCCCGGTTAAGGCCCAAAGTGGGTTTTCTTGTTTAAAAACATAGCTTCGACTAGGATTTGGTTTTGGCTTCGTTTTCATAGTATAAGATCGTGTAGGGTTTGCATGTTACGTTAGTTTGATTAAGTGTGAGTTGGTAAATTAGAGTGTCGAAGAAAATATATGCATTGTACGCGTAAAAACGAAATGGCGAGGCCTTTCCTCAAGGGTGTCGAGGCATGTGTTATATATAGTTATAAGTGTAACGCATGTTTATACTTAGAAAATAGTGTGTGTCGTGTGATAAATGAATGTGATATGCATGCATGGAATGATGTACGGATTGAAAAGGGTGGTGATTAACTTACAACACCAAAGTGGTGGTGATGATGTCGTGTGTACGAGACAAGTGAACAAGCAACGTGGTACCCTCTCCCGTCTAGCGATCCCTTATCCACAAGAGTTACCCAACTCGTTCAAACCCAAAACCTTGATTGTACGCCTAGATCCCTCTCGACAGCAACAAGAAAGAAAGAAATAGAGTGTTTGTGATTTGAGAATTTTGGTGAAACTTGAGAGTGTGAGAAATCTTGCATTTAATGTGACTTATATAGGGTAGTTTTGGGTGGTTCGAATGTTTCCATGTGATACAACACCATTCGAGTGGTCACTTCCTCTCTCGACAAAGTTGTCTAGTTTGTTGAGTGTTGTCAAATCGGGTTGCAAGAGTTGAAGGCTATGGTTCATTTTAAAATGGTCTAGCACAAGAGTTAGGCTTAGAGAGTTTTAGGCATGTGTGTACTATAAAACTTAGTTTAATGTTTGTGTTAGGAGTTTAAGTAACACATGATCTAGTGGTTAAAGGGTACTTAGTGTGTAACGTTTTTATCCAAGGGTTCGACGGCTACAATGGTGGCTCCTTGTCGCATGGTACAAAGTCAATGGAAGGTGGTATGTTTGTGTCGAGCTTGAGGGGAACCAAGATATAAAACATTTGTATTTTCAAATTTGCAAAGGAGTTGGTTTTTGCTTCGTGTGACATGCTGCGCAACAAAAAGTATAAGCCACAGCCATTGGGCTTGGGAAATACACAGCCCAAAATACAAATGAAAACAATAGTGGAGGTGGGCTTGTGGTGGTGCTCGGCCCAGCAGTGGGGCAAAAGAACAAGTGGCTTTGGGCTAAGGGTGACGTCCGGCCCAAAAATATAACGAGGTATCGGTGATTAGTATAATCGTGACTTTACTTTCGGTATCGGTGTCGGTTCATGAAAACCATGAAAATATAAACGGTGTCGTCATACGTATACATATACTTATATATACATAGTGATAATAACTTGTAATAATTAATATACATATCATTATATATATATTAATAATATCTCGGTGTCCAAATAGGGTGTCGGGTCGCAAGTGGGAGTTACCGGTGTTAACCTCATTGGGTGACATCCAAGAGTGACAATCGGGTGATATCAGGTGACAAAACATAATCGGGTGTCAAACAAACAGTGATCAAAATAATTGGGTGTTAAACAAACGGTGTCTCATATAAAAATTTCAAATTAGCCCGCAAAATGGCTTAGTTTAGAATTGTATCGATAATTAGCATTAATAAATGACCTGGGATTTTACGGAGTATTACAGTACCCGCCCGTTAGATTGGATTCATCCCGGAATCCATAGTTGAATCGGTGCTCTGGGTTGTCTCATCAAATAGTTGTGGGTATTTGGCACGCATTTGATCCTCGCTCTCCCAGGTGAATTCTGGTCCTCTCTTAGAGTTCCATCTGATCTTAACAATGGGAATGCGACTATGCTTAAGTCGTTTGACCTCCCTATCCATAATCTCAATGGGTTCCTCAATAAAGTTCAACTTATCATCGATTCTGATCTCCTTCAACGAAATCACAAGGGTTTCATCCGATAAACACTTTTTCAAATTTGACACGTGGAAGGTGTTGTGTACTCTACTGAGTTCCTCAGGTAATTCAAGTTTGTATGCCACGGGACCGATCCTTTCAATGATCTCGAAGGGTCCAACATATCTTGGGTTTAGCTTTCCCCGTTTTCCAAACCTAATCATCCCTTTCCAAGGTGATACCTTAAGCATGACCTTGTCTCCAACTTGAAACTCTATTGGTTTCCTTCGCACATCGGCATAACTCTTTTGCCGATCCCTGGCGGCTTGTAATCGTTGCCCAATCTTTACTATTTTCTCAGTGGTTTCAAGAATCAACCCGGGACCTGAGAGTTGTACATCTCCAATCTCAGCCCAACAAACTGGTGATCTACACTTTCTTCCATAAAGTGCTTCAAACGGTGCAGCCTTAATGCTAGCGTGATAACTGTTGTTATATGAGAATTCTGCTAATGGTAGGTGTTTATCCCAGCCTTTTCCAAAATCAATCACACATGCCCTAAGCATGTCCTCTAGGGTCTGTATAGTCCTTTCACTTTGACCATCGGTCTGTGGATGGTAAGCTGTACTCATATCTAACTTAGTTCCCAAGGCTTTCTGTAAAGATCGCCAAAAGTTAGACGTGAAACGGCTGTCTCGGTCGGAGATAATAGAAATCGGCACACCATGCTGAGAAACTATCTCCTTCAAGTATAAACGTGCAAGAACGTCCATATCATCAGTCTCTTTGATTGGCAAGAAGTGCGCTGACTTCGTGAGACGATCGACAATAACCCAAATAGTGTCCAACCCACTCGATGTCTTGGGTAATTTCGTAATGAAGTCCATTGTAATCCTTACCCATTTCCACATTGGTAGCTCGGGTTGAATCAAAAGACCGGATGTTTTTTGATGTTCAGCCTTTACTCTTGAGTAGGTCAAACACTTACCGACATACTCTGCAATGTCAGCTTTCATGTTTGGCCACCAATACAACTTTTTTAGATCGTGATACATCTTGTCCGAACCAGGATGAATAGAATATTTAGACTTATGAGACTCATGCATGATGAGGTCTCGTATTCCTCCATACAATGGAATCCAACTTCTGTCCTTGAAACACAGCCTTCCATCTGGTTTCTTGACAAATCCATTCGTGCTTTCTGGCATGCCGTAAATCTTCTCGTGCGGTCTATTCTCTTCCTTGAGGGCCTCAGCTTGAACTTCAAGAATTTGCGACGGAAGTGGTGATCTAATTGTCATACCCAATGATCTAACTCTGAGGGGTCTAAGTCGTTCCTTTCGACTCAAGGCATCTGCTACAACGTTTGCCTTCCCCGAGTGATAACGAATCTCACAATCATTAGTCACTTAGTAACTTTAGCCATCGACGTTGTCTCATGTTCAACTCCTTTTGATCTAAAATGTGCTGAAGACTCTTGTGATTGGTGAAAACCGTACACTTGGTTCCATATAGGTAGTGTCTCCAGATCTTAAGAGCGAATACCACCGCCCCTAATTCTAGATCATGAGTTGTGTAGTTTTCTTCGTGGGGTTTAAGTTGTCTAGAAGCGTAAGCGATTACTTTAAGTCTCTACATCAATACGGCACCCAAACCTTGGATTGATGCGTCACAATATACCACGAAGTCCTCACTTCCTTCGGGTAATGCTAATATCGGTGCTTCACAAAGCTTCTACTTCAAGAACTGAAATGCCGATTCTTGTTTCTCTCCCCAGTCAAACTTCTTCTTCTTATGTGTTAGCTCAGTCAAAGGTTTAGCAATCCTTGAAAAACCTTCAATAAACCTTCGATAGTATCCGGCAAGACCTAAAAATTGGCGTATCTCGGTAGGACTCGTAGGTGACGCCCAATTTTTAACAGCTTCGATCTTGGCGGGATCAACATGAATACCCTTGCTGTCAATAACATGCCCAAGAAATTGTACTTTCTCAATCCAAAAATCACACTTGGAAAATTTGGCGTATAATTTCTCTTCTCTGAGCAGTGTTAGTATAGCCTTCAAGTGTTCTGCGTGCTCTTTCTTACTACGTGAATAAATAAGGATATCATCGATGAATACAATCACGAACTTATCCAAATAGGGTTTGCACACTCGGTTCATTAAGTCCATAAATACATCGGGTGCATTTGTTAGACCGAATGGCATTACTTGGAATTCGTAGTGACCGTATCTTGTCCTGAAAGCCGTCTTAGGGATGTCTTCTTCCCTAACTCTCAGTTGGTGATAACCCGATCTCTAATCAATCTTCGAGTAGACACTCGATCCTTGCAGTTGATCAAACAAATCGTCAATTCTTGGCAATGGATATCGATTCTTCACCGTAAGTTTGTTCAACTCACGATAATCGATACACATCCCGAGGGTTCCATCCTTCTTCTTCACAAACAACACCGGGGCTCCCCACGGTGATGAACTTGGGCGAATAAATCCTTTATCTGACAATTCCTGCAATTGCCCATATAACTCCTTCATTTCCGACGGTGCTAGCCTATAGGGTGCTCGTGCTACGGGTGCTGCTCCTGGCATCAAGTCAATTTGAAATTCCACTTGACGAGTCGGCGGAAGGCTAGGCAAGTCCTCAGGGAAAACTTCTGGAAAGTTTCCGACTACTGGCACATCCTCGAGTCGCTTCTCTTCTGACTTCTTCTCGGTGACTTGAGCCAAAAAGACTTGACATCCTCGTTCGATGTACTTCACAACCTTGACGCAAGAAATGATGCTCAGACGTGTCTTACTTGGCTCTCCGCGAACAATCAGGGTTTCGTCATTCAGAGGGATGTGAATGACCTTTTTGTCACAAATGATTTTAGCGCGGTTCTTGGATAACCAATCCATTCCTACAACGACGTCGAAACTACCAAGTCTAATAGGCATAAGGTCAATGTCAAATGGAGTGTCTAGTAGTCGTAGGGTGCAACCTCGGAGTATAGTGTTAGTACTCACTAGCTTTCCATCGGTTAGTTCAATCTCATACGTGGTGTCTAGTTTGGTTGGTGTAATATTAAGTAGGGGTGCAAGAGAAATAGATACGAAACTTTGATCGGCTCCGGAATCAAATAAAACTTTAACAAGGCGATTGTTTAGAAAGAACGTACCCGTGACTACGTTCGGATCTTGCTGGACATTCCCATCTCCCAACACGTATGCTCTCCCACGTGCATTGTTATCCTTATTAGGGCACTGGCGCCTGTAGTGTCCTTTCTCTCCACAAGCATGGCATACCACAGCCACGGGTTGCAAGTTAGCTCCTGTAGCCTTGCAATCTTGTGTCTTATGTCCAGTCCTTGAACATTTCCCATACTTAGCATAGCAGGGTCCAGTGTGATGCATCTTACACTTGTCACAGAATGGAAGAGGTCCAGCATACCTAGCATCCTTAACTGGTGCGGCGACATAAGTTCTGACAGCTTCCTGTCATCGGTTCTGTTGATTGTGGTGGGTGTTTCTGTCATGGTGGTAGTTACGGTTGGGGTTACGGTTGTTGTTGCTGCTGCTGCTGCTGCTGTTGTTGTTGTTGTTGCTGTTGCTGTTGTTGCTGTTGTTTGTCTTCCGATCATCAAACTTCCTTTTGTGATCGTTGTTCCCCTGAGCAGAGTTACGCTTAATCTCCCGGTCTAGCAGTCTTTGGGCAATAGTCATTGCTTCTTCCAAAGATTGAGGCTTCGACGAGGTGACGTTTCCCTCAATGCTCCTGGGTAATCCCTCAATGTATCTTTCCAACAACTTTTCCAAATCAGGAACCTTTGAAGGGCAAAGTGTGGCAAGCTCCTGAAATCTCCTATCATAAGCCCTGAGATCATTTCCTTTCACAACCAACGTGTGAAACTCATCTTCTAACTTCTTGATCTCGCCTCTAGGGCAGAACTTCTTCAGCATCTTCTCCTTAAAGTCAGCCCAGGTGATTTGATAGGCCTCTTCCACACCTATCTTCTGAGCAGTTGCATTCCACCAAGACAACGCGTCTTCCAACAATGTTCCAGTAGCAAACGAGACTCTGCTTTCAACGGCACAACCGCTCCTCACAAACACAGTCTCAGTTCGCTCAAACCATCGAGCAAGCTCTGTCACTCCTTCAGTCCCTTTGAAGTGAGATGGTTTACAAGCTATGAAGTCCTTATAGGTACACTTTCGAGTCGCAGCAGACTCGCTTTCTGCAGTGGCTCGGTTATTGCTACTAGTTCGTGCCATTGCAGCAGCCTGCTCTTCCAAAGCTGCAGCAACACTGTCGGCAACCAACTTTCTGATAGCAGCCTGGGTCATAGCGGGTGTCGAAGTAGCAGTAGCAGTTTTCCTTGGGGCCATAACTCTATAAAATCGCAAGTGTATAAGTACAAATCCCAAACATCAATCAATAACAAGAGAAATAATGCAACCAAACTCATAATAGTCGAGATCATCACAAAGTACATATCACAACCACACCATGAATACATACATCAACATAAACCATATCATTCATAAATAATCATCACGACATGTAACAACACACATGGAAATTATAATATGAATCTCAATATGGGAGCATAATAAAAGATCAGACAACTAGAATATCATAAATCAATATCAATACAGTACAATCATAACCAACATAAAGTTTTAATAATTTTGAATTCATTGTTACAAAACATTAAGATACAATATTATTAATGCCATAGGCGGCAAGTTAAGATGTCTCTGAATGTAATGATATGTCATAGATTTATGAAGGTCCAGGTGCGCCTCCTGATCTCCTCTCCAGCTCTCTGATGATCCTGATCATCTCTAACATCTCCAAATCCCTGGATCTCTCACGGGCCCGAATCTCCTCAATAGTGGCTGAAAGAGTGTGGATGGTAGTACTAGATGCGGCCAACTCCTGTGTCTGATGCTCTAGCATCTGCTGCGTGATGATTGCTATCGCTCTGAAATCCTCTATCTCATGCCTCTGAACATCTAGTCGATGACCAAACTCGGTGATGGTAGCCTGTGCCTCCTCGATCTCTCTCCCCATCATCTCAAATACCATCTCTAAAGCTGTCCTATGTACCACGAGGTTCTCAACCTCCTACTGCATACACTCAATCCTCTCCAAGGATATATCCTCAATAACTCCCAACAGCTCATCAAGACAATCCTCATGTCTAACTAATCTGGCAGCCAAAAGAGGGATAGTATGGTGTATCGGCTCCCCAGTGACCGGTAACACCGCTGAAGAGCCATCTCCAAGCTCAGCAGCCCTAGGCGATCCCTCAACCAATCTCCATCTATGAATGTAATCCAACAAAAACGACCATCGGCGAGCATCAACCAATCTATGAATGCCGGGTGAGGTGGGGGTCTTAGCGGGAACAGGTGATGATGATGGAACAGGTGACGAAGTAGGTGATGCTATTGGTACGGTAGTAGTCTGACAGTAGATAACTGTAGGTGGTGGCATGGGTGGCAAAACCTCAGAGGTGTGGGGTGCGGTGTAAGTAGGTAGCATGTAAGGATGTGGCTCAGGTGGGGGTGATACGGGTGATGGTGGAGGTGCTGGTGATGCCACAGGTGTCAGCTCTGGCATAGAAACAGGTGGTAGTACAGATGTGGGTGATGGTACAGGTGTAGGTACAGGTGGTGTAACAGTAGAAGCGGGCAAAATACAGACTCGTTTCCGAGCCGTGCATTTGCGGGTAAAGTCTCCCTCATGATATCGAAACAACTCTCCGAAAAGGCTCAGGCTCATAAGGCTCAAGAATCCTCACTCGCTTGCGCCGACGCATCGGTGCAGGCGGGGATGGTGGTGGGATAGAAGCAGCAGTGTCAGAGGTATCGGAGTCAGAAGACTCGTCATCAGCATCTGAACCGGTGTGGTGACTAGCAGGTGGTGTAGGACGGTCATCAGCCGCAAGAAACTGCTGAGACGTCAGGTACTGATCATAAAGATACTGCCCCTGTGTCATAGGTCCACAGACAGGACGAAAAAGAGGCTGAATAGCAAAAGAATCAATGGGTGTAGAAGCAACCTCACCCTCCTCAAAGGGCTCAGTATCAGCAGATGGGTCTCCAGATGGAATAGGAGATGGTATGGCAGGTGATACATGTTGGGTGTCATGGTCAGAATCATGGGTGTCTCGGGTGTCATGGGTGTCATAATCAGATAGGTCAATGGTAGGGTGGGTGGATGATGCCGGCACGACATCTTCATTGTCGGACAAAATAATAACCGGGGGCGACATGGTACTGTAATATCCCAAAAATAGTAGTAATATAAGTCATTTAGTCTACATAATGCTACATGCACAGTGATCATAGTGTCATAGTGAACTAAATGTAATGGGTGCTAAAATCAAACCTTAAAATATAACGTTGGCAAGCGCTGGCACGGAGGGCACTTTGGTGATAAATAGTTTGTTTAGAAATCCGGTGAGGTTATAGTCCAATGTTTTGAAAAAATCATGTGGTTCTCTATAACCTGGCTCTGATACCAATCTGTAACACCCCAAAAATTTGATAAGCAGCGGAAGTCTAATCGGGGTCATTACAGTTTAGTACACAGTCATACTCATAGAAAACAATTCAAACGATAGTCAATATCATTCCATGAAAACTCAAATAGTCAGAGTTACAAACATTTTTCCAAAATGTTAATTGTTTCGCAAAAGAAGTGATAAGTTTGAAAAGAATGATATTATTATTGAAATAACAAGGGAGGTCTTGTGTGTCCTTTTGCCAGCTCCGTGCCGCCATGCTTGCTAATTTCCTGAGATGAACATGCTTAAAAAGTCAACGCAAAGGTTGAGTGAATCCATAGTAGTTTAAATAGTAATAGTGTGAACACAAGTCAAGCATTTGAAATAAACAAGCCAAGATAGACAGGTCTTGACTAAACTGGTGAAATATTGCTCCTAAGCCTCACGAAACACAAGCCTTAACATTGATTTGACATATCATAAAGATAATAACAATCACCTACACCACAGCGGATGTAAATGACAAGGGGCCCTCGGTGACAGGAAATGTGCCAAATTTCCATAATACCTCGAATATAGCATACCTCCTGCCAAGTGATCACCTTGACAGAGGTGGGCTGCCATTCCAATAGATCTATCAACTATATTCGCGCTCACTCGCAAGTGATTAAGGTTCGTGATATGAGGGACTTGTAGCACAGGTGTCAACTTAGGCAATATCAGGTGATAACAGCATACAGAAAAATACTTGTGTTCGATTTATAGCATGTATCTCCCCACGGGGTTTAAAAACAATTAAAAATGTGGGACCATGAACTCACCTGACAGGTATGTAAATCACAACGGTGCTCAAAAGTGACGGTGTACTGCTACGACTAGCAATGAAATCCCTCCGACTTGCGACCTATATATATATTGTCATCGGTGTCTTAGATTCGATTCGTAAATGACATGTGATATGTCTCGTGTACGGTGATATCCGTTCGGGTGTCTTAATATATTTCAAAATAACTTCACGTAGTTATTTGTAACGTTGTTTCAAAACGGCGTCTATTAAATATTAACTCGTTGGTAATAATAATAACACTTAGTAAAAATATTTATAATTAAATATTTTTAGTAAAATTATATATTTACTTTAAAGTTACAAGATATGTATATATATATATATATATATATATATATATATATATATATATATATATATATATATATATATATATATATATATCAAATTATATAAAATAATTAATAAAGTACCTTGTCATATTTGACCCTTAACTTTAGTAAAGTTACACCTTTTACCCCTTGGTCAAAAATAATTACATTTTAGTCCTTGTTATAACTTTTGCACTTTTACACCTTGATCTTTGGAAAAATTACAGTTTCTACCCTACGTTTTATTCAAAATTCGATAGTTTCCAATGTGGTCCGAAAGTTTGTGATTTTGTCACTTTTAGTCCCTTAACGTGGGACTTTTGCAAAAATAGTCTGAAATCTAGTTTTCGGAAAGTCAACTTTATTTTTATAAAAGTTACCATTTTTATTCTTCTAAATTTATGAAAATTCAGTTTTTATAAATTTAATATCATTTTGAAAATCTTTAATTTTCCAATCAAAAATTCTTAAGGGAAAATCGTTTGGGCTCGTTAGCCCGGTTAAGGCCCAAAGTGGGTTTTCTTGTTTAAAAACATAGCTTCGACTAGGATTTGGTTTTGGCTTCGTTTTCATAGTATAAGATCGTGTAGGGTTTGCATGTTACGTTAGTTTGATTAAGTGTGAGTTGGTAAATTAGAGTGTCGAAGAAAATATATGCATTGTACGCGTAAAAACGAAATGGCGAGGCCTTTCCTCAAGGGTGTCGAGGCATGTGTTATATATAGTTATAAGTGTAACGCATGTTTATACTTAGAAAATAGTGTGTGTCGTGTGATAAATGAATGTGATATGCATGCATGGAATGATGTATGAATTGAAAAGGGTGGTGATTAACTTACAACACCAAAGTGGTGGTGATGATGTCGTGTATACGAGACAAGTGAACAAGCAACGTGGTACCCTCTCCCGTCTAGCGATCCTTTATCCAGAAGAGTTACCCAACTCGTTCAAACCCAAAACCTTGATTGTACGCCTAGATCCCTCTCGACAGCAACAAGAAAGAAAGAAATAGAGTGTTTGTGATTTGAGAATTTTGGTGAAACTTGAGAGTGTGAGAAATCTTGCATTTAATGTGACTTATATAGGGTAGTTTTGGGTGGTTTAAATGTTTCCATGTGATACAACACCATTCGAGTGGTCACTTCCTCTCTCGACAAAGTTGTCTAGTTTGTTGAGTGTTGTCAAATCGGGTTGCAAGAGTTGAAGGCTATGGTTCATTTTAAAATGGTCTAGCACAAGAGTTAGGGCTTAGAGAGTTTTAGGCATGTGTGTACTATAAAACTTAGTTTAATGTTTGTGTTAGGAGTTTAAGTAACACATGATCTAGTGGTTAAAGGGTACTTAGTGTGTAACGTTGCTCCTTGTCGCATGGTACAAAGTCAATGGAAGGTGGTATGTTTGTGTCGAGCTTGAGGGGAACCAAGATATAAAGCGTGTGTATTTTCAAATTTGTAAAGGAGTTGGTTTTTGCTTCGTGTGACATGCTGCGCAACAAAAAGTATAAGCCACAGCCATTGGGCTTGGGAAATACACAACCAAAATACAAATGAAAACAATAGTGGAGGTGGGCTTGTGGTGGTGCTCGGCCCAGCAGTGGGGCAAAAGAACAAGTGGCTTTGGGCTAAGGGTAATGTCCGGCCCAAAAATATAACGAGGTATCGGTGATTAGTATAATCGTGACTTTACTTTCGGTATCGGTGTCGGTTCATGAAAACCATGAAAATATAAACGGTATCGTCATACGTATACATATACTTATATATACATAGTGATAATAACTTGTAATAATTAATATATTATATATATATATATATATATATATATATATATATATATATATATATATATATATATATATATATATATATATATATATATATATATATATATATTAATAATATCTCGGTGTCCAAATAGGGTGTCGGGTCGCAAGTGGGAGTTACCGGTGTTAACCTCATTGGGTGACATCCAACAGTGACAATCGGGTGATATCAGGTGACAAAACATAATCGGGTGTCAAACAAATGGTGTCTCATATAAAAATTTCAAATTAGCCCGCAAAATGGCTTAGTTTAGAATAGTATCGATAATTGGCATTAATAAATGACATGGGATTTTACGGAGTATTACTCTGTGTTGGTTTATTTGTGATAATATAAGTGCACCATTTTAAACAAAAAAAAAAAAAAATGAAAGCTTACTACTAAAATGATCTTTTAAGACACATTGGTGATAGACGAACTTATTATTATTAATGGTTGTATTCGTCTTCCAAAATAGCAACTCCAAAATAGTAAGTTTGTGGACTTACTTGTAGGTATGCATTTCCCTCACAAAAAAGCTCATTGCCATATCAACAAATAACTATTTTCATAAGAAAAGCATGCAATTAACGAGTTTCATTTTTTAATTGAAAAATAGCAGTTTTATTGGCTCTTACCATGAGTGGGTTAGCCGATTGATTGACCGCCATCAAACACCCTGGTTCAATTTTCATGAACTAGGGGTTTTTATTTTAAAGATTTGTAGTGTCTGTGTTTTGAAACTATGAAATGGGGATGGCGGTGTGTATTCATCGTGTTTTTGCTGAGTCAACAATGATGACGTATTATTTTTGCTGACTTCGCCTTTTTTTTTTTTTGGCGTGTATTATTATAGGTATTATTTTTGCTAATATATACAGAGTATATGGGGAGACTATATATAAAAGAAACAAAATTAATTCTTTAATAAAGACATTTCTTTTCGGATGGATATGTTCAGATGCAGAGCTAGTGGAAGTTTCATGAGGGGTAGAAAAAAAAAACCATTAACCAGAGTTAGAACCCTTGACCTCAAGTGTGCAGAGGTACGGTGTCTTACCAAATTGACCAAGGAAATTTTACATTCGAAAGCTCAAATAATTATTGTTCTCAAGTTATTAATTGGGACATATTCTAAAAATTCACTGATTTTACAAATAATGATAATAATAATAATAATAATAATAATAATAATAATAATAATAATAATAATAATAATAAAAGTCATGGCGGGCCTTCGTATATCATGCCCGCTTCAAGGGCACGAGGGGTGTAGCGGACCATTTGGGTACCCGCCATTTCAAGTCTGATGTTTTGAAGGCTACCCACAGAGCGCGTATCGCGAGTGATCCCTCCTTGTTCTCTACTATGGACCAGGCGCTTCATCAGGCAGGCATATGGCTTTGCGGGGTGTGTTTTTGTACGCACACATTCAGTAAAAATTGCAGACATGCTCCGGGTGACGTGGTTCTCGCACCCAGTTTTGACGAACTGGCGATCTACGGCATCCCTATGCCTCTTGGACCTGCCTCGAACAATGTTGAGGTTAGCATCACAGGTGTGTCGGGCGGTACACTCGCTGGGGGTAAGATTGTTGGGGGTGTTGGTTCTGGGATGCCCCCTCCTGGTGTTGAGTCCAGTTTTGACCTCAACCTACTTGATCGGGTGTTTTCGAAGAAGATATGTACGGTTAAATGTATCCCCCCTAGGGCGTGGCTGGGTTTTGCTAAGATCTTTTGTGGGGCATTAGATAAGGTCCTTGCGCGCCCAGGAGATCTATCTGCATGGGTGCAACTCCTCATTTTGCCACCCTGTGTGTTGTCTACCTTTGTGCCAACAAACAGAGCTCAACGACGATCCGACGAGAGAGAGAGACACCAGCTTGATAGCATTACACGTGCCATCCTTAGATGGAAGGATCCCATCGACAGGCTTGGTTTGGTTGAGGAGCGGCTGACCGTTATGCCTCCATCTTCCAATAGGGGGATAAAACAGAAGGATCCAGACGGGGTCAATGTGGGTCAATGCAAGCGCAAACTCGGGGACGGGCACTTTACTGCTGCCATTAAGGTGCTCACATCTTCGGGCATCGCCCCACCCACGTCCGACACCTTGCGGGAGCTCGAGGCCAAACACCCGTTTGCACCCCCTCCCACCCTGCCATCTTTTCCCCTCGAGGAAGATGCCCTTATCGTCCATAAAGATTTGGTGCTTAACAGAATTCGTAGTTTCCCCAAGGGGACGTCGTGTGGACGTGATGGGCTTCGGGCACAACACTTGATGGATATCTTGGGTGGGGCGGCGACCGCCATCGCCGATGACTTGCTGGGGTCTATCACCGGTATTGTTAATTTGTTCCTTAACGGTAAGTGCCCCATCCAGCTGGGTGAATATATCGCTAGTGCCCCCTTGACCCCCTTGGTCAAGCCCGGTGGGGGTTTACGGCCCATTGCTGTTGGTACGGTTTGGAGAAGGCTTGTGTCCAAGGTTGCTTCCTCGTCAGTTGGTAACTCCATGAATTCATATCTGCAGGATTTCCAATTCGGGGTTGGAGTCCCGGGGGGTGCGAGGCTATCCTCCATTCTGTGAATAGGCTTATTGAGTCTCAAGGCGATGTAGTTGGACACTCCATGCTCTTGGTGGACTTTAAGAATGCTTTCAATCTGGTCGAGAGGAGTGTCTTACTACAGGAAACTAGAACGCGTTGCCCGGCTATTGCCCCTTGGGTTGAGTTTTGCTATGCACGCCCTGCCAGGCTGTATTATGATAACTCCATCCTCTGGTCATGTCAGGGGGTTCAACAGGGGGATCCGCTGGGCCCTTTATTGTTTGCCCTAGCCTTGCACCCTTTGGTTCATACTATTAATCGTTCTTGTGAGCTTGCCCTTCAGGCGTGGTACCTTGATGATGGTACTATTGTTGGAGATACTCTCATGGTCGCTAAGGCGTTGGACATCATCAGGACGGAGGGCCCCGCTCGTGGGTTGTTCTTGAATGTTGATAAGACTGAACTCTTTTGGTCTGCGGAGGACCCTAGGAGTAGAGCGGATGGTGTGTTCCCTATGAATATTGCTCGCCCGCTCCATGGCGTCAAACTTCTAGGGGGTTCTGTCAGCTTGGATGACAGTTTCTGTCGAGACTTAGCTTCCAAAAGAGTCTCTAAAACTATATCTTTAATGGAGGCCATTGGAAAGCTTAATGACCCTCAATGCGAACTGCTCCTCTTGCGTAATTGTGCAGGAGTTTCAAAATTATCTTACGCTTTGAGAACATGTTCCCCGTTGTACTTATCAGAGGCCCAAGCTCAATTCGATCAGACTTTACGTGCCTCCTTGGAGAAGATTGTTACTACCTCAGGGCCAGGGTTTGGCAATTGGCAGTGGCGCCTTGCCACTCTCCCAATAAAACTTGGTGGTCTCGGTATCCTTTCAGCGGGAGATATCATACAATATGGCTTTCTTGCTTCTCGTATGCAAACGAGTGGCTTACAGGAGAAGATACTGGCCAAAACCGGCGTTGTTTCACTTGGCCCTTCATTCCAGCATGCCTTGGATAATTTCAACGCTACCTGCAACACCGACTTTCTCGCTGCCACCGGGGGCGCTTCTGCCCCCCAAATGATGAAAACATTGGCAAAGTGTTATTTCGGTGTCATTGAGAAAGACCTTGTTACCAAGTATTCGTTAAGTCCAAGGCAGGTGGCTATACTTAGTAGTGTCCACGCCCCACATGCACAGGACTTCCTCTTCGCCATCCCTATTGACGGTCTAGGACAAAGGATGAATCCTCGCCAATTTCGATCTGTGTTATGCTACAGGCTTGCGGTTCCTTTGTTCCCTGAAGGCAGCTTATGCCCGAGTTGCAATGTACACCGTATGGACCAATGGGGGGATCACGCGGTCCACTGCGCTAGCGAAGTGGGGGTTAAGTTCAGGCACAATTTGGTGCGTGATATCCTCGTTGATATATGTTCCAAAGCCGGGATTATGGTGCGCAAAGAGGCTCCGTTGGGATTTCTTTCAGAGGTAGGGAGAGAATTACGCCTTGCAGATGTGCTTTTGTTCAACTGGTTCCAAGGCAAGGACGCATGTCTGGATGTGACTGGGGTCTCTCCATTTGCTGGGATTGGGGCAACGTCATGGGCTCCTGGGGCTGCCCTGAGTAATGCTATGGAAAAGAAAAGGAAGAAGTATGCATCCAAGTGTGAAGACAATGGATACAAGTTCGTCCCTTTCGCCTTTTCCACGTTTGGGGAACTTGAGGTGGAAGCTTTGAATACACTTTCGCGCGTTGGGACTATTTCCAGTAGCCACTCTAACAATGTTAAGAGCGGTGCTTTTATTTTTCATCGTGTTAGTTTCTGTATTCAAAAAGGAGTGGGAGCACAGATAGTGTCAAGACTCCCCTCCAATTTCATGTAATTTCCATGGTTTCAATGAAAAATCATTATTATTATTAAAAAAATAATAATAAAAAAAAAATAAATAATAATAATAATAATAATAATAATAATAATAATAAAATAAAATAAAAAAATAAAAAAACATTGCACACAAATTGTCGTGAGGGAAGATACCCTGCTTTGGACCATTAACTCAACTTTATAAACATTTTTATTTTAACACGAAAAAAGCTCGACTATAGTCTATACACAATTATTACCTGTAAATAATATATTTAATTTTCATTTGATTACAAAAACTACAAGAATTATTAAAAATATATATATTTTCTCTCTATCTTTTTTTTAAACCAACATGAAATCTAAATCTCAAAAGTGAGTATGATAAACATATGTAAGCACCTAAATGAAGTACGTAATCTAGCAACAACTAAATCTCAAAGATGGGATATACGTATAGCTTGCGCAGATAGTATTCACTCGTCAAGAGGGTGTGGGTGTCAACCCAATTATTTCTACCAATACCGCCTAACCTTGTAACTTGCGCCGATTGTATTTACCCTTTAATAAGCGTGTCGGTGTCAGCCCAAGTATTTCTACAAATACAATACTAACCTCATGTATCGCTAAAAGAATGCACACAAAGATTCACTACACAGTCAGACACACATTGCAATCAACGCACATATATTTCCAAAATAATGTAAAACGGTAGTTCACATCATAAAAGCATTTGAAAAGTATTTAGTGCCATTTCCACCGCAAGGAAAACATATTAAAATGTGAGGCTACGAGAACTCACCTCGGTATGTAGCAATGCAAGTGACACAATTGGCATCAAGTAGCAAAACATAATGGTATCAAGAAGTATAAGCACAACGGTACTGGATCGGCACAACCTAGTAATATATAGTTATCTCATAATATGCTTCGTAAAGTAAATGAGTTTTCAAAAGATAAAGTATTTTAGTTCTCGCGTGGTTTTTAGAAAATAATAGTTTCAAGATTAAATCACATTAAGACGATGAAAGTCGGCGAAATACAATCAAACAAATAGGAAAAGAAAAGAAAATAATAAAGAAATAAGAAGTAAGAAATAAGAAAGAAACGTCAATAAGTTGTTTCGGTGTGTTACCCCGTAGCCCAAATAGTTTATAAAACGTTATGATTTAGGAAAATAATGTACATTTGTTAAAAGATTTACAATGTTGATAATTAAGTAATTAGAAAAGTTTATGATATTTACAAATCGTAATGGTTTAAGTTATGAAATGGTTTTTATAATGGTTTAAGTTATGAAATGGTTTTTATAAAATTTAGACATGATGAGTCCGTTTATATAACATTTCCAAGTTGTTATGACTTTTGAATAACAAATTTTATTTATTACATTTTACAAATTGTTACAAGTTTTTACAAGTTCATACAAGTTTTTATTATTTATTTGTCGTTATCATTCGCGTAAATATTAGTGTCGGGGTTTATTGACCATTTTGTGTATGTAGTACAAAATTGTCCATAAGTTCATCGGCTAATACTGTAAATCCAATATCGATCAATCCATATCACATCCAAGCATAGAGGTTTATGTTACAATGCCCAATATCCAAATCAATATCCAATGTACTCCCAATTAGCATCCGAAACACCATCGACAAAGTCACAAAACAAAAATATAAATTAAGTTAGTATATGGATAATGAAATAGTCGCTAGAATGAAAATAAACTAACACATATCATTGGCTTTAGGCCCAATATCAATACCTTAACTCAACACATACTAACTTGGGCTTACGGGCCCAAGTTTACCCAATATTATCCTCATGGACTCCTTAGCCCATTTGGCAACTCAAGCCCAATCCAATTATAACACTAACACAAAACACAACATACACACTTGTTTTAGTTTTTGACAAAGTATGTTTTGGCGTACGTGACTAGGACCACAACGAGGTATCCTTAACTTCGTTTACAACTCAACTAGCATTCGGCCAATCCAACTAATATAACAAAAGTCCCTACGACACTTTATGTGTCGGGGTACACATCACGACACTTCACGAGAGTGTCGTTTTCAATCCATCAATACAACCAAATTCTACCGAGACTAGACAAACCATTCCAACACTTCCCATCACGGCCAAAACAACTCAACATCACATATCGCTAACCAAAGGTCTAGGAAATTAAACAAGCTAGGAGTCATGGCTCAACCCACTCGACACCAAAATATTTACCACGACTCGAGTAACACAAGAACATCAAGCCGTGTCTCCCATGAGTCACGACTCACCACTTATTCGACACCCACAACCAGTGTTCTAAAAGGCGCGCCAAGGCTCCGCAAAGGCGTCGCCGAGGCGTGAGGCGTGGCCTTACCGCCACGAAATAGACCTTGGCGGCTGATCTAGGCGTGGCTCAAAAAGGCGTGAAAAGGCGCGCCTTTTGGTAAGGCGTGGCGCCATTTTTGGAACCCGTTTATTATTATTTTTTTATTATATATTTTTTATTTGAAATGTTTTGAACTAGTATTTGGAATTTGGGCTATTTGATATATGAACCAGGTAATTATATAGTAAGTGGTAGTCTAAATGTCTAATATAGTACGAGTAATATGATCTAAAATCATAAATACATAAATCTATAAATATTTTTTTGCCACTTTAGTGACGTCTTATGAAACGCAAAGGCTCCGCCAAGGCGTGTAAGGCTTGAGGCGGCAATGCCGCCACACCACGCCTTTTATAACTTTGCCCACAACCAATCAGATAACCCCAAACCCAACCAAAAATGTACCCAACATCAAAATGAATATACAAGGACGATTAAAGCTCAAATATAACAATATAAACATAAAATAAATCAAAATGATAAAACCACCTGCAAATTTAAAAGTGTTAAAGGTATAAAAGAAAAGCAATTAATCAGTTCGATTGCCTTTTACCATGACTGGGTAAGCCGATTGATTGATCGCCATCAAACACACTGGTTTAATTTTCATGAATTAGGGGTTTTTTTTTTAAGATTTGCGATCCACTTGATTGTTTGGGTTTTCCGTAAATCCGAGCCAATCTTCAAAATATATATACATATATAAATAATCCAGTTGATTTGTTTATGAAAGTTGGTGATTTGAGGATCTGTGTTTTCAAACTATGAAATGAAATGGGGATGGCGATGTGTATTCATCGTGTATTTGCTGAGTCAACAATGATGACGCATTATTTTTGCTACTTGGCTTTTTTTTATGGTGACTTGGCATTATGAGGTGTCATGGTATTGCAAATATATATGGGGTAGACTATCTATGTATTCTAATAAAATGGAGTTCTGTACAACCCTTTAAAGCACCCAATGCATTCAATTCACTGATGTGTCTTAATGGAGAGGGGTTCGATATTTTAGTCAAGTACAAACACACTGAAGCCTTGGATAAAACTTCTTCAAGACTTTTTCTCTACATTCAATTTGTTGTTTCAATTCACCATTTAATGTCAATACATTAAATGTATTCTGTTACAATCAATCAATCAAGAAATTATGCAAACAAATCATCCTATTATATTTGATCTTGCAGATTATGTTTCTTCAAGAAATTATTCAGTAATTATCTTTTAATTTTGTGCTTATTCAATTTAATATATATTCAATACTATATTTGATCTTGCAGATTATGTTTCTTCAAGAACATCCATGAAAAAATCTGACGTGTCTGGAAGGAGAGCGCATAGATATGTTTGGTAGGTACAAACCCTTCACTTCTCCTTCTTCTCGATTTCCTCTCCAATAATCCCTTTTGATTTTACAGTTTCAACTCAACAATGAATGTGGATTTATTCAATGAATCGGTTACATTCAATCCCCAAAAAATATACATCCGATCTGTTCATACAAATCATCTCAAAAAATATAACGCTAATAAGCAAGAACCATCAACGCGTTTGAAATCATATATTTGACTTTCTCCAAGAACATACAACACATATTGGGATTCAATTTTTTTTCTGGCGATCCTTTGAAATTGGTAATGATCTTGATGCTTTTATTCCATTGTATTGAATTGATTTGGATTATATTATTGCTGATTTTTTTTATGTTTATGATGTAAACTGATGAGTGTGTAAATACTCATCATTTTAAGTCAAATCTAAGCTGCAAAACGATCAAAAATACTCAAAAACGCACCAAAATGCGAAGAAAATCCCAAAGATCGTATTTTATATGTTTCTAATGCAAAACGAGTGAAAACAAACGAAAAACGAACAAAAATTGCATAAATGGCAGTTTCAGTCCCCCAACTTTCAAAGTTTTACAAAACTAGTCCCTGGTCAATCATTTTCAAAGAAAAGTCAACCCAAGCTCTTTAAAAGTTAAAATAAATCATAAATGATCTTTGGGTAAAATGATTTGAGAAAATTACACATTTGGTCCCTGCAGTTTGAAAAATGACAACTTTGGTCCTCGGGGTTTCAAAATATTGGAGAAATGCATTTATGGTCCTTGGAATAGTGAATATTGGCAAAATTGATCCTATTGATATCTTTGGGAAAGTAGCAACTCAGGTCCTTGGAATTTCAGCTTATTGTAAATCTAGTCCTTATAATTTTACAAAGCTTAAATTAAACGGACCCTTGATACTATACTAGCCCACCACCACGTTGATTACTCCTAATCCTTGGCCCAATCCACAATACCCACCAGCCCACAATCCAAACCCTAAATACGTTTTAATAAAATGTATACCACTTCCCCACTCATCTTGGTCAAAATACAATCTGAATAAAAAAACCCATCTCTTTCACTCTCCTTCCCTCGTGAACCTGCTGCAATTCATGTCATTCCCAACAGCCATCGCCATCTCACCATCACTTTCATCTCCCTTGTCCTCAAACCCACTCCCCAATCCCACTAATCCCACTCAAACCTGTACCTAACACCAATACCCACTCACAGGAAGACATGTTGGCAATCCACCTCTCCATTTGGGCGCCAAAGATGAAATCAAAGGGCTAGGATAACTGGAGCTTTAATCAAGGGTTGAGATCATTTCAAGAAAGCACACGGATCATGGCTTGATGGTTTATACTCACTGAAGAAACACACCAGAGATGAAGACAAGAATGGAGCTTAAAGCATACCTACCACTTCCAAGGTTTTAGTATAAATAGATAGTTAGTTGTAAGCCTGAGATATGCTCTCATCTAAATTTCTCTTGTAATTTCTAGTTTAAAAATTTTAAGTTTTCAGAATTGTAATTTAAGGTTTCAAAGTTTAATGAAAATGGCATTTTAAGTTTATCTCTATTTGTGTTTCTTAATTTTTTATCATATTCTGTTTATCATTTATAAAAACTTAATTTGAATCTGAGAAAAAACGAAAGTCAGAAAAGAAAAAAAAGAAAAACAAAGAAGGAGTTAGCAATTGCAGCTTGGATGGGAGTTTGGTTTAGAGCCTATGGGGGCACTTAGGTGGTTCTTGGTACTTTGATTTTCAGAATCTGCATCACTTTGGATGACAAGTAGGCTTTTTTTTTCTTTGGTTGTTGTTTGATGATCGTTGTTTGATATTGTTGCTTGTTTGTTCATGTCTGCCTTTATCTTATACAGATTAGTAAGTTAGTATTGTTAGATCAGTAGTTTACTTTGCAAACCTTTGAAAACAGTCCATTGAGGGGGTGTTTGGATTAGAATTTTACATTTAGTTCCTGTGGGTTTTAGTGCATTAGACCAATTTAGACATCCCTTTTAGAGTAAAATTAGAATAGTTAGAACTCGGGAATTGGTAGAAGTAAAAACCCTTGCTAAATTGTTCCTTGCAGCCTAATTGTGGGGAATTGAGTGAAATTTAGGATTTAAGTAGAAGTAAAATCAGTTTAGGTTGTTTTATTTAGTTGTATCTAAGGGTAATTTGTCAATTTCAGTAAGCTAAAGTAAATCAAAACTCAAATTAGTAAACTTTTAGGAATATAGAAAAGTCAAAATTTTCTTAACTAGGCAAATTGGCAAAGATTTCAAAGGGGTGCATAAGTTTAGTTCCTGGATAAAAGTGATAAGTTTTTGAGTTCTTGGAATCATTTCCTGTATGTGAACCTAAATCAAAAAGGATTTTGAGGTTTGAAGGTGATTTGGTACGTTAAGTTGAGCCCTTAAGTGAGACTGTCAAGCACAACCTGCCCTGAACCCAGCATCCAATTTTCTGACCCGTTTTTCATTTGATCTTAACTTGGTCAATAATTGAATTAAAGGTTTAATTTTTGGTGCTTTGTGAAGACTGTTAGGGTGTCGCGTTAGAGTTGGTAATTGTTTGGCTTTGTCAGCTTGTTCTAGGTTTATTTTTAGCCCTCAAAACTGGCTCTTTGGGACTGCTGTTGCACTAGTACACGTTTAAGCTCTTTGATTCCTTGTTATTAAACCTGCTGCTGTTTCTTGTTGTTGTGTTCTTTGTGTTGTTCTTGTTGTTGGAACCTGTTGTTGTTATTGGTATAATTGCTATTAATTCATTCGAGAGATTAGGCTAATTTGTAGTCTGGTGTTCAGCTACCATTTGAGTTTGTGGATTATTTTTGTTTCTTAACTGCTGCTACTTTGTTCTTTATGATTGATCTTTTTGAACTTGTTTTTATCTTGTGTTGCTATTCATCATGTTGTTTGGGTAATACAAGCAATAGGCTTGTGTAAATTTATTTGGCTTAGCCAATTGGCTGGGCAGTCTCAAAAAGAAAAAAGGAACAAAAGCTTTTTGAAAACTATGGGCTTGAATCTGATTTGAAATCAAAGAACTGTTAAGGAATTGTTAATTGAAATCTGTGAGTTTGCTTGTGTTTGTGTTTGTAAGATGTAAAGAAAAAGTAAAAAAAATAATATATAATAAGTTTTTGCAAAAAGCCTGGGGGGAGATTCGAACCCCAGACCTCTTGACCCTCCATCAGACACAACACACCATACATATCCATCATGCCCTTGGGACTTTTGTTACCTTGTTTACATCATTAATTCTTTTGTACTAGTACTAATTTTTAGTCCCTTTTAGCTTAATAACTGTTGGAGCTTATCCCAGCTTATTTGTAACTGCTTTTTCTGGTCTCTTATTTTTCTTGAGTTAGAATTGGTATAATTTAATTTCCAGAAAATTTCCAGAATTATTTAATCGGTTTTGGTATTTATTTTCATTTAATCTAGTTAAAGCAGTTTTTAAATTATAATAAACAGAATTTTTATTAAAAAAATTAATTTTCTATTTTCAAAAATTTTCTTTTGTCTTTTAGTGCGTTAGAAAAATAATTAGAAACCCGTAGGACGTTTGGAAATCAAAACTCGCGTTTTATTTTACGCACTCGCGTAATTTTTTAAATAAACGTTACGTTTTCAATTTAGTTTACGTTTTAGGATTCCCGATACCTAATTATGTTTTCCCGTAGTTTTTAGGTATTTCTTATATTGTTAGTTTTCTTAGGTTAGTTTACGTTTACATTCGTTCATTAATTTTCAAATTCGTTAGTTTAACGTATGGCAAAACCAAATAACCTTTCCAATCATACAAGATTTTAATCCCAATCTCATTCGAAGCTTTCCATTCACACCTCTTTGGGGTACGACCCGGGAAATCACTTCCCGGTCTGACAATTTGAATATCACTTTCACAAGTTTTGCGAGGTAATCATTTTCCTAAACGGTTTACTCGTATTACTTCACGTTTATTTGTCTCACGACAAATTAAATCTCACGTTTGTTGATATTTTGATAAATTGTTGTTTGCACACACCAAAACACAACGAATCAAATGGCGCCGCTGTCGGGGAGGCTGTGTGTCGAAAGTCTCGATAAGGTTTAGACGATTAGTCTTGTAGAACCTTCGCAAGAAGTTACGTTTTATAGTCTTGTAGAACCTTCGCAAGAAGTTACGCTTTTATAAAACGTATAAAAAAACCAAAAATATTTTTCTTTTGTTTCTAGTATATGTATTATATCTATATAAGATAAGAAAAACACAAAAAGATTTTCCCGTTTCATTGTTTAATAAATACAACATTAAAATCTTACCACCGCAACCCAAGGCAGAACACCTACCAACTGGGGGGGGGGGGGGGGGTGACCATAATAAGTTTCCAAACAAAAGATCAAAACTTGCCTTTGTATCACTTGCGTTTTGGAAAACTTTTAAACGAGAAACACACTTTAAGAGGAGTCGAAACGGTATGTGGCGATCCAACGAACTTCGCCCAGTGAGAGATCCATTCTTCTCTCCCGCTCCTTTGTGCGCTTTTCTTTAGAAGTTAACCTTGCGTTCTTGATTATTGGTTTAAGTTCCCTTGTCTTTAAAGTGGTATTGGTTTAAATTTGTGGTGCATGCGCACACGTTCGTCTACGTCAACAAGTCCTTTGCAATCGCTAAATAACATTCCAAGAAGAAGGCGTAATCGACGACGTACCAATCGAATATTCGAACCCGAGCTTCGTACTATTCCCATCATGGCGGCCGAGCCCACTATGAATGAGCTTCTCCAAGCACCCATCGAGGGTTACGGAGATGCTATCATCATTCCAGCCATCGTGGCTGACAATTTCGAGCTTAAGACGGGGTTGATAAACTTAGTCACCTCGCGTCAATTCAATGGTTTCGAGAGGGATGATCCTCAAGATCACATTCGATAGTTCAACAAAATCACGTCTACCATCAAATGCAAAAATGTCCCTGAGGAAGCTATCAAACTTCTTCTCTTCCCGTTTTCCCTCGATGGGGCTGCCAAAAATTGGCTAGACAAACAACCCCCTCGATCGATTGAAACGTGGGAAGATTTGGTTAAGAAGTTCGTGAATGAATTCTTTCCTCCATCTAAAACCACCGCCCTCAAGAATGAGATCATGAAATTCGCTCAGAAATTCGATGAATCATTCGGTGAGGCATGGGATCGTTACAAGGACATGTTTCGTAAATGTCCCCATCATGCTTTCTCCGAGTTAATGCAACTCGACACTTTCTATAATGGTGTGAGCCAAGTCGATCAAGACTCTCTTAATGCCTCCGCGGGAGGTAATTTCTTGAATCGAACCACCAAAGATGCTTTGATGATCATTGAAAATAAGTCTATGGTCCGCATTCCACGAAGCAAATCGGTTGTTTCCCAAGTTAATGTTGGTCCTTCTTCCTCATCACCCGTGGCTCAATCTAGCACCGATGCTAGACTTGATAAGCTCACGGAAGCTATTCATGCTTTGGTTCTCACCAAAAGGAAGAAAGTTTCTTCTCAACCTGCTAAAGTCAAAAAGGTTGACACTTGTGTTACTTGTGGTGGTCCACACGCTTACTACAATTGTACTGCCACCGATGGCAATCCATTTGAAGTTAATGCAATAGCCAGTAGTTCTAGTCAAGGAGGTAACCAATACCGTCCTCAAATGGAACCAAATTACCGTGCTAACAATCAAAGTGGTCCACCCGGTTTTTCTCAACCCAATAATCCAAATCGATTCAATCAAAATCAACAACAAAGAAACCCGAATGTTCAAAACCAGTTTCAGGCCCCTATGAACCAATTTCAAAATCAAGGGGGAAATTACAACCAAGGTTCTCAAAATCAAGGGAACTTGAATAGAAACCAAGGTTATGGTAATTTCAATCAAGGAAACAATTTTCACGGTAATCAAAACCATGGAAATTTTCAAAATCAAGGTTTCAATCAAAATAACCGAGCTCAAAATTTTCCTCAAAATCAAACTGTTGCTCAACCTTAATCATCAACCGATGAATTGTTGAAGCAATTTATGAAAGCTCAAGAAGAAACTAACAGGTTGTTGTTCAGTCAAATTTCTGAACTAAAGAAGTCTTTAAATGATCGACTTTCGGGATCGGGAACGCTACCAAGCAACACGATCGCCAACCCGAAGGGCGATGTAAAGGCGATCATAACCCGTAGTGGAGTTTCTTATGATGGACCCGCGATTCCTACTACCTCATCTTCTTCTCCTCCCGAGGTAGTGGAACGTGAACACGAGGCTACAAAGGATAAGGTGCAAATCACAAGTACACTAAGTACCGCACACATCCAACCTCATGTTGTCCCAAAAACCAAATCCAAATCGGGAATTGTTTTTGAACCCTCGGAAAATCCCGTTCAACCAAAAGCTTCAATACCATATCCTTCGCGGTTAAATGATCAAAGACTCCGCGAGCAAACTAATGATCAAATGAAGAAGTTTCTTGAAATTTTTCAAAAATTACACTTCGACATTAGTTTCGCGGATGCTCTTCTCTATACGCCCAAGTTTGCTTCCACTTTCAAGAGTCTTCTAAGTAACAAAGAGAAACTAATTGAACTCACCAAAACTCGTTTGAACGAAAATTGTTCGGCAGTTCTCCTAAAGAAACTTCCCGAAAAATTAGGGGACCCCGGAAAATTTCTCATTCCATGTGATTTCCAAAAGCTTGTGGAATGCTTTGCCTTGGCCGATCTTGGTGCTAGCATAAACCTCATGCCTTTCTCTATTTGGCAAAAACTTTCACTTCCCGAGCTTACACCAACACGAATGTCTCCGAATTAGCAACCCGTTCGGTTACGATTCCGAAGGGTATTGCTGAAGATGTCTTTGTGAAGGTTGGCAAGTTCCATTTTCCTGCCGACTTCGTAGTCGTTGATTTCGATGCCGATCCTTGTGTCCCCCTTATTTTGGGAAGACCATTCTTAAAAACGGCTCGTGCATTAATCGACGTCTTTGAAGGAGAAATGACTCTAAGAGTTGGTGATGAAAAGTTGGTCATTAACATTGAAAACACTTCTAAGGATCTTCTCGACCTTGAACGAGAAGAAATCAACCGACTTGATGTCATCGATTTCGCATGCGATGACCATATTGAAGAAGTGTTAAATGTGCAAGGATTAATCAATTCTTCCATTGATGTCTCTCCCCCCTCTCTTACTCCATTTCTGGGAGGTGACTTCATTTTGGAAGAAATTGAAGCTTGTTTGTCATGTGATTCTATTGTTGATAATGATTTAATCAATCCCGAGGAAGACTTACTTCTACTTGAGAAGTTGCTCAATGATGATCCATCATCTCTTCCTCCAAAAGAACTTCA
Source organism: Artemisia argyi (assembly GCA_030686995.1). Taxonomy (NCBI): domain Eukaryota; kingdom Viridiplantae; phylum Streptophyta; class Magnoliopsida; order Asterales; family Asteraceae; genus Artemisia; species Artemisia argyi. Next base: position 196,385,576 of record CM060687.1, on the reverse strand, counting down.
TAACTTGGAAGTCAAAAATGTTGAAAAAACTGATGACTTTCCTGAGGTCGAACTCAAGGAACTTCCGCCTCATCTCGAGTACGCGTTTTTGGAGGGTGACGATAAGTTTCCCGTCATAATCGCTAAAGACTTGAATGAGGAAAACAAAACCGCTCTTCTCAAGGTTTTAAAGTCCCACAAGCGAGCCATTGCTTGGAGACTTTCCGACATCAAGGGTATTAACCCGGAATTTTGTATGCACAAGATTTTGATGGAGGATGACTTTAAACCGGCGGTTCAACAACAAAGAAGGGTAAATCCTAAGATTCATGAGGTTATCAAGTAAGAGGTCATTAAACTTCTTGATGCCGGTTTGATCTACCCTATTTCGGATAGTCCTTGGGTGAGTCCCGTTCATTGTGTGCCCAAGAAAGGTGGCATCACAGTTGTCAAAAATGATGATAATGAGTTAATTCCTACTCGATTGGTAACGGGTTGGCGCGTTTGCATTGATTATCGAAAATTAAACGACGCCACCCGTAAAGACCACTTTCCATTACCTTTCATGGATCAAATGCTTTAAAGATTGACGGGAAACGAATACTATTGTTTCCTTGACGGTTTTTCGGGTTATTTCCAAATTCCCATCGATCCTCAAGATCAAGAAAAAACGACTTTTACGTGCCCATACGGAACATTTGCTTATCGACGCATGCCTTTTGGCTTATGCAATGCTCCGGGCACGTTTCAAAGATGCATGATGGCCATTTTTCATGACATGATCGAGAAAACAATGGAGGTCTTCATGGATGATTTTTTGGTCGTTGGGAATTCATTTGAATCGTGTCTCTCCAATTTAGAAAAAATGGTTCAAAGGTGTGAAGACACCAATCTTAGTCTAAATTGGGAGAAAAGTCATTTCATGGTCAAGGAAGGAATTGTCCTTGGCCATAAGATTTCCAAGAGTGGGATTGAGGTTGAAAAAGCTAAAATCGATGTCATTGCTAAGCTTCCTCCTCCCACTACTGTTAAAGGTGTTCGGAGTTTCTTGGGTCATGCCGGCTTCTATCGTAGATTCATTCAAGATTTCTCGAAGATAGCTAGGCCTATGACCCGACTTCTTGAAAAAGAGACTCCATTTGTCTTTTCCGATGAGTGCATCGAAGCTTTTCAAAATCTCAAGAAAAAGCTTACCGAGGCACCCATTCTAGTTGCCCCCGATTGGGACCAACCTTTCGAACTCATGTGTGATGCGAGTGACTTTGCAATGGGTGCGGTCTTGGGGCAACGCAAAACCAAACATTTTCAGCCGATTCATTATGCAAGCAAGACCTTGACCGAAGCTCAAGCTCATTACACCATAATGGAAAAAGAATTACTTGCCGTGGTGTATGCGTTTGAAAAGTTTCGGCCATATTTGATCTTGACTAAATGCATAGTGTACACGGATCACTCGGCTCTAAAATATCTCTTCGCCAAGCAAGATGCAAAGCCGAGATTACTCCGTTAGGTTCTCCTCCTACAAGAATTTGATATCATAATTCGTGATAAAAAAGAAGCCGAGAACCTCGCTGCTGACCATCTTTCCCGATTGGAGAATCCTCATCAAGGTGTTCTCGAGAAAAAGGAAATCAATGAAACATTTCCTCTCGAGACACTAAATGTGATTTCCTCTCGTGGTGATTCTAGTACCCCATGGTTTGCCGACTTTGCAAACTACCATGCGGGGAACTTCGTCGTTAAAGGGATGTCGTCCCACCAAAAGAGCAAGTTTTTCAAAGATGTTAATCACTACTTTTGGGACGATCCCTATCTATTTAAAATTTGTGCGGATCAGGTTATTCGAAGGTGTGTTCATGGCCAAGAAGCCATGGAAATCCTCAAGGCTTGTCATAATGGACCCACCGGGGGACATCATGGCCCGAACTACACCGCTCGAAAAGTATTTGAGTCCGGTTTTTATTGGCCCTCCATTTATAAAGACGCCCATGACCTAGTCAAATCTTGTGACTCGTGTCAACGTCAAGGAAAGATCACACAACGGGATGAAATGCCACAAAATGTCATCCAAGTGTGTGAAATCTTTGATGTTTGGGGCATAGACTTTATGGGGCCGTTCCCGTCCTCACGAGGGAACAAGTACATACTCGTGGCCGTTGACTACTTGTCAAAATGGGTCGAAGCAAAAGCTCTCCCAACCAACGATGCCCGAGTAGTTGTAAAATTTTTGAAATCGTTATTCTCAAGGTTTGGAACTCCCCGCGCTATCATAAGCGATCGCGGTACTCACTTTTGCAATGAACAATTTGCAAAAGTCATGCTCAAGTATGGTGTCACTCGCCGACTTGCTACCGCTTATCACCCACAAACGAGTGGACAAGTGGAGGTTTCAAACCGTGGTTTGAAAAGAATTCTTGAAAGAACTGTAGGCGAAAACCGTGCCTATTGGTCGGATAAGTTAGACGACGCTCTATGGGCTTTTCGCACGGCTTATAAAACACCCATCGGGTGTACTCCTTATAAGCTCGTGTATGGAAAAGCTTGTCATCTACCGATTGAGCTCGAGCACAAAGCCTATTGGGCTTTGAAGAATGCAACTTTCGATCTTAAGTCTGCGGGTGATCATAGGAAAGTTCAACTCAATGAACTCAATGAATTTCGTGATCAAGCTTACGAAAACTCTCTAATCTATAAAGAGAAAACAAAGAAAATCCATGACTCCAAAATTAAGAACCGCGTTTTCAACGTTGGTGACCGAGTCCTTCTTTTTAACTCTCGATTAAAGATCTTTTCGGGTAAGCTTAAAACCCGCTGGACCGGACCTTTCACCGTTGCCAAAGTTTATCCTTATGGTACCGTCGAGTTATCTCAAGACGACGGTCCAAATTTCAAAGTAAATGGGCATCGGTTGAAACATTATTTTGGAGGGGACATACCACCTATTGTCCCGGACCTCCAAACTTTCCCCATGGACCAATGAATTCGGGGATCGAGTCAAGCTAGCGACTTGATAAACAAAAACAGTAGCAACAAACATGGGTTTTCACCCGGTATCTGATTTCCTTCTATTTTCTAACACCCTAGTGTGGAGGAGTGGCCACCCCCCGCAGCTACTTGAGATGTACATATCTTTCCAAAAAAAAAATGTGTGTTTGTATAAATAAAGTGAAAAATAACAAATGACATTCCCACATTTAGCTTTTAATATTCTCGTCTTTCATTCAAAATTTCGGCATAATAGCCGGGACTTTGAATATTGAGGACAATATTCAACTCTAAGTGTGGGGGAGGGGAAAATTCTAGCGAATTTTATCAAATTATACCGTCTAGTACCCCCGTTTTTGGCCAAAATTTTAAATTTTTTTTCACTTTATTTCAAAATTTTTGTGGTTATCAATTCGCCGTGTCTAAACGACAAAAGGAATTGGCTAATCCAGGAGCAAACGGCTCTTGGTAAAGATAACTCAAACTCGTTGATGGCTTGGAATTTGCCAAAAATTGTATGGTTCCTCAACTCCCCATCATCTTCAAAAGCTAATGAGTTGGCTAGCCCGCAAGATTAAGGCTTGTGGTAAAGGCAGTGGAAAAACCATAATTGGTAATCAACTCACCAAGATGTTGAATGTTCCATCAAGAGTTGGCTAGTCCAGGAGCAAACGGCTTCTGGTAAAGACAAATCAAAACCGTTGAAAGCTGGTGGTTTGCTAAAAATCACATGGTCAACGGATGGACCATAACTCTTACTTGAACCCAATAGCGTCCGGCTACTCCAGAAGTGATGGCTTTTGGTAAAGAGACTTCAAATCCATTAATTTTTCTCAAAAAGATTGCTAGGGACTAGCAATAGTTTAGTGTGGGGGATTGATGAGTGTGTAAATACTCATCATTTTTAGTCAAATCTGAGCTGCAAAACGATAAAAAACACTAAAAAATGCACCAAAATGCGAAGAAAATCCCAATGATCGTATTTTATATGTTTCTAATGTAAAACGAGTGAAAACAAACGAAAAACGAACAAAAATTGCATAAATGGCAGTTTCAGTCCCCCAACTTTCAATGTTTTACAAAACTAGTCCCTGGTCAATCATTTTCAAAGAAAAGTCAACCCAAGATCTTTAAAAGTTAAAATAAATCGTAAATGATCTTTGGGTAAAATGATTTGAGAAAATTACACATTTGGTCCCTGCAATTTGAAAAATGACAACTTTGGTCCTCGGGGTTTCAAAATTTTGGAGAAATGCATTTATGGTCCTTGGAATAGTGAATATTGGCAAAATTGATCCTATTGATATCTTTGGGAAAGTAGCAACTCAGGTCCTTGGAATTTCAGCTTATTGTAAATCTAGTCCTTATAATTTTACAAAGCTTAAATTAAACGGACCCTTGATACTATACTAGCCCACCACCATGTTGATTACTCCTAATCCTTGGCCCAATCCACAATACCTACTAGCCCACAATCCAAACCCTAAATACGTTTTAATAAAACGTATACCACTTCCCCACTCATCTTGGTCAAAATACAATCTGAATAAAAAAACCTATCTCTTTCACTCTCCTTCCCTCGTGAACCTGCTGCAATTCATGTCACTCCAAATAGCCATCACCATCTCACCATTACTTTCATCTCCCTTGTCCTCAAACCCACTCCCCAATCCCACTAATCCCACTCAAACCTGTACCTAACACCAATACCCACTCACAGGAAGACATGTTGGCAATCCACCTCTCCATTTGGGCGCCAAAGATGAAATCAAAGGGCTAGGATAACTGAAGCTTTAATCAAGGGTTGAGATCATTTCAAGAAAGCACACGGATCATGGCTTGATGGTTTATACTCACTGAAGAAACACACCAGAGATGAAGACAAGAATGAAGCTTAAAGCATACCTACCACTTCCAAGGTTTTAGTATAAATAGATAGTTAGTTGTAAGCCTGAGATATGTTCTCATCTAAATTTCTCTTGTAATTTCTAGTTTAAAAATTTTAAGTTTTCAGAATTGTAATTTAAGGTTTCAAAGTTTAATGAAAATGGCATTTTAAGTTTATCTCTATTTGTGTTTCTTAATTTTTTATCATATTCTGTTTATCATTTATAAAAACTTAATTTGAATCTGAGAAAAAACGAAAGTCAGAAAAGAAAAAAAAGAAAAACAAAGAAGGAGTTAGCAATTGCAACTTGGATGGGAGTTTGGTTTAGAGCCTATGGGGGCACTTAGGTGGTTCTTGGTACTTTGATTTTCAGAATCTGCATCACTTTGGATGACAAGTAGGCTTTTTTTTTTCTTCTTTGGTTGTTGTTTGATGATCGTTGTTTGATATTGTTGCTTGTTTGCTCATGTCTGCCTTTATCTTATACAGATTAGTAAGTTAGTATTGTTAGATCAGTAGTTTACTTTGCAAACCTTTGAAAACTGTCCATTGAGGGAGTGTTTGGATTAGAATTTTACATTTAGTTCCTGTGGGTTTTAGTGCATTAGACCAATTTAGACATCCCTTTTAGAGTAAAATTAGAATAGTTAGAACTCGGGAATTGGTAGAAGTAAAAACCCTTGCTAAATTGTTCCTTGCAGCCTAACTGTGGGGAATTGAGTGAAATTTAGGATTTAAGTAGAAGTAAAATCAGTTTAGGTTGTTTTATTTAGTTGTATCTAAGCGTAATTTATTAATTTCAGAAAGCTAAAGTAAATTAAAACTCAAATTAGTAAACTTATAGGAATATAGAAAAGTCAAAATTTTCTTAACGAGGCAAATTGGCAAAGATTTCAAAGGGGTGCACAAGTTTAGTTCCTGGATAAAAGTGATAAGTTTTTGAGTTCTTGGAATCATTTCCAGTATGTGAACCTAAATCAAAAAGAATTTTGAGGTTTGAAGGTGATTTGGTACGTTAAGTTGAGCCCTTAAGTGAGACTGTCAAGCACAACCTGCCCTGAACCCAGCATCCAATTTTCTGACCCGTTTTTCATTTGATCTTAACTTGGTCAATAATTGAATTAAAGGTTTAATTTTTGGTGCTTTGTGAAGACTGTTAGGGTGTCGCGTTAGAGTTGGTAATTGTTTGGCTTTGTCAGCTTGTTCTAGGTTTATTTTTACCCCTCAAAACTAGCTCTTTGGGACTGCTGTTGCACCAGTACACGTTTAAGCTCTTTGATTCCTTGTTATTAAACCTGCTGCTGTTTCTTGTTGTTGTGTTCTTTGTGTTGTTCTTGTTGTTGGAACCTGTTGTTGTTATTGGTATAATTGCTATTAATTCATTTGAGAGATTAGGCTAATTTGTAGTCTGGTGTTCAGCTACCATTTGAGTTTGTGGATTATTTTTGTTTCTTAACTGTTGCTACTTTGTTCTTTATGATTGATCTTTTTGAACTTGTTTTTATCTTGTGTTGCTATTCATCATGTTGTTTGGGTAATACAAGCAATAGGCTTGTGTAAATTTATTTGGCTTAGCCAATTGGCTGGGCAGTCTCAAAAAGAAAAAAGGAACAAAAGCTTTTTGAAAACTATGGGCTTGAATCTGATTTGAAATCAAAGAACTGTTAAGGAATTGTTAATTGAAATATGTGAGTTTGCTTGTGTTTGTGTTTGTAAGACGTAAAGAAAAAGTAAAAAAAATAATATATAATAAGTTTTTGCAAAAAGCCTGGGGAGAGATTCGAACCCCAGACCTCTTGACCCCCCATCAGACACAACACACCATACATATCCATCATGCCCTTGGGACTTTTGTTACCTTGTTTACATCATTAATTCCTTTGTACTAGTACTAATTTTTAGTCCCTTTTAGCTTAATAACTGTTGGAGCTTATCCCAGCTTATTTGTAACTGCTTTTTCTGGTCTCTTATTTTTCTTGAGTTAGAATTGGTATAATTTAATTTCCAGAAAATTTCCAGAATTATTTAATCGGTTTTGGTATTTATTTTCATTTAATCTAGTTAAAGTAGTTTTTAAATTATAATAAACAGAATTCTTATTAAAAAATTAATTTTCTTTTTTCAAAAATTTTCTTTTGTCTTTTAGTGCGTTAGAAAAATAATTAGAAACCCGTAGGACGTTTGGAAATCAAAACTCGCGTTTTATTTTACGCACTCGCGTAATTTTTTTAAATAAACGTTACGTTTTCAATTTAGTTTACGTTTTAGGATTCCCGATACCTAATTATGTTTTCTCGTAGTTTTTAGGTATTTCTTATATTGTTAGTTGTCTTAGGTTAGTTTACTTTTACATTCGTTCGTTAATTTTCAAATTCGTTAGTTTAACGTATCGCAAAACCAAATAACCTTTCCAATCATACAAGATTTTAATCCCAATCTCATTCGAAGCTTTCCATTCACACCTCGTTGGGGTACGACCCGGAAAATCACTTCCCGGTCTCACAATTTGAATATCACTTTCACAAGTTTTGCGAGGTAATCGTTTTCCTAAACGGTTTACTCGTATTACTTCACGTTTATTTGTCTCACGACAAATTAAATCTCACGTTTGTTGATATTTTGATCAATTGTTGTTTGCACACACCAAAACACAACGAATCATAAACCCACTAATTTAGGACTTATGCAGCCGAGTCTGAAAAACCGAATCACATGCTCTGCATAATTTGTATGTGTGAGTGAATACATTTTATGTTGTATTTCCTTCTTGATTAACCTATATCTGTCATATAACACAAATGAGAAATTTGTCGTTTTATTTTTTTAGATTATATTTCTTAAAGAACATCCATGAATGTCTTGGTGAAGAACAATTGTTTCGAAGGTAAAAATAATCAATTAATTAATCATTTTGTAACTATTAGCTTGAAAACTATGTACCATTTGATTTGCTAAAAAATTTTCTATGTCGGATGGAAATGAAACGCCTTTGTCATGCCATTATGTACACCAAGTGTTTGATGAAATGTCAAAAAAAATGTCTGATGAAATGTCAAAAAATATTAGTTGATGAAAACACTGATAAAGAGTGAAATTTGTGTATTAGCATCATTCACATGAACCAACCAGAACACAATAACTGAAAAAGGAGATCATATATTGGAGGGATTAGTGGCTTATTAATAAAGAAACAAGTTTTATGGCTTTCATTATAACATACTTAATCATACATCCCAAAAATAGGTATGTTGAAAGTATTTGATTTGCATGTTAAGGAAAATTGTTTTATATATGTTATTGATGATTAGCTTAATAGTAGAATGGATAATGCAGCCAGAGAATTGAAAGTGGTACTTAATACTTATGTTGAAAGTATATGATTTTAATTATGCTCATGTTAGTGCATTCGTATTAGCTTCTTTATACTTGTGTTGACAAAGAGTTTTTAACGTTCAGTTAGTATTTCCATTGTTATAATAGAAAATTTTCCTTTCAAGTTTTTTTTTATCAAAAGTAATGAGCTCCTTTTATGGTATTTTAGGTTGTAATCTCATTCTGGATGATAGAGCGTTAGTTGATCCCAGAAGTAACTTATAACTCTCATGGTAAGTACAAATATTACTCATCAAAGTTGTAAAATTAAAAGTGCATGAGTTTATATAGTTTCTATATCAGAATGGTATTTATGGGTTAATACTTCATATGTAGGTACATATAATTCTTATGCACGATTTATCTGATTCGTGATATATTTGTTGTGTAGTTATAGGATCGTATACGCTATTACAATGTCTTTGCTTTGAGATAGTTGGCAATTTGAGTTAATCCTTAGGCAATAGGAAAGATTAGTGATCCTCTTGAAGAAGAGAAATAGGTAGCAAGGGCACTAAGGTATGTATTTAACCAATAACGTTGGCAAGGGCACTAAGGATTGTATTTAACCAATAACGTTGGTCTTTGATGAAAGGAACTGTATTTTGAGAAGTAGTCTGAATCATTATTTTGCACTAACAAAAGGTAATGGCCCTTTCTCTTAACTAAAGAATTCTTACAGTGGTATCCTCACAAATATTTCGGCATTTGTTCAATTTGGTTAATGGATGTGGTTACAGTAGTTATAAAATTTATGAGCTTACCATGCTTAATGGTTGTGGAATAGGAAACAGTAGCTAAAAGGATAGGGTGAAATTGGGTTTTGGTTGCTTAATGATCTGCTACTACTTTGTTAGTTATGAACTGTGAGCGAATATGCATTCATGTCACCTAAAACAAATATCCAGATTCTTTATCAGATTATTCTATTGAATTAGTATATGCGATAAAGGGGTTAAAGAATAAGTTAGAATCTATAACTGTATTAGTTGAAAATTCTGTTGGGTATGGTATTGTAAATGCGCGTGTTATATATCGTCTGGGTCAAATAGGTAGAACCGGACCTATACTAAAATAATGATCCGCTTTAATTTTATACGCTACTTTTGCGTTATAGCTCTACTGAAGCAATAACAAGGTGGTGGAATTTTATATGCTACTTTTGCGTTATAGCTCTACTGAAGCAATAACAAGGTGGTGGACCAACTAAATATTACAAAAGTTATATTTGACTATGTACCTGTAATTTCCTTGACAATAAAAATCGGTTAGTGTCTTCCCGATGTTCAATGCAACACTGAGGTATTAATTGTCAAACGCAGCCCCTCGGTTGTGTCTTTCAACACAAGAAATGTTAGCAGGGAAGTCAAACTTCTGGAATTTGTCAACAAGTAAATATAAAAGGGTTATTGGATTACTTTTATTTTTGTCAATATTTGCAACTAATGCTCTTTTCCCTTTTTATAACTACATAAAGTGAAAACGGATTAATGGATTTAAGTGATCTTGACAGAATGAACTATTCAGTAAAGTGTAGACAATAGATTACTAAACGACTGTGATGAAGATAAAAGCCCCTGAGTTTCTTGTGAATTTGAAAGTTTTGTATGCACTTTTGTATTTAAGTATTTGCCCTTTTGAACCATATGGAGGTTCCCTTGAAGTGCTACCAGCGTTAGTTCAACACTTCTATTAAGGAGTTGTAGCATATGATATAGTGATGTTTGATATTTCTTACAGGGAACTTCATTCCTTCATTCCTGATATTATGGTGGCAACAATTATTGGAGCAACGACGGGTGTATTTGAACATCCACATGGTCTTGCCAACTGAATAAGAGTTTTCATATAGGTAATTTAGGTTGATACTTTTCTATATGACTCCAAGGGTCACCTCAGGTCAGGTTCACCCTTGTGATGATTATTTGTCCATTTTCAATAGTAAAAATCTAATCTTTGTTCTACAAAAATGTGTTGTCATTATCAAGTTACATTACATATGAATAATCTTAAGTCATGTTCTTTGGTACTAAGCTGTTATGTGAATAGAAAAGTACCAGCTTTGATATGAGAAAATCCAATTGAACCATTCAAACACCCCTGTTTATGTCAGATATGTAATGTTTTATGGTGGGATGGGTTAAGATATTTAATGGTAAAACTATAAGAGACAATGTTTTGCTGGAACCTTAAAGCTAAATCACCTGGATTTCTCATTAATTCCTTACTATTTTGAGATTTTGAAATTGAAAACAGGAAGATGCTGATGTGTTGGTGGATGATGCTCATTTTTCTCTACGCAAAAAAGTAAAAGAAAAAAAGAAGATTCAGTTATCTATTTTCTGAAATCAAAAGATACGTTTCCTTATTCTATTTATTTACATCATTTTTTGATAATATACATATTGGGGAACTTGAGGTTGATAGAAGTTAGATCTTGACTTAACTTTCTCTCTAGGTTGGCTTCTCTTTGTATGTGTATAACTTTATAGTGTATTTTTTTCGGGAGTAGTTATGACTTTATTCTATTTCTATTTATTTGCTATTGTAGGCGGGTTTTTACCAGGGTGTGTAGATTTCCACCTAAGAAATAAGGAGAAGTTCAAATCAAGAGTCGCAAGTCGGAGTCTCGGGTTGTATGGTCATTGGAGGTGTAGATTGGAGAGAATATGATAGAAGGAGAAGCAATGTTTTATTCAAAGAAGTCGTGACTTTTGATTACATGATTGTTACAAATGAGTATTTGACAACACATTGTTAAACAATGTAGAAATGATATATAAAGAACATTTGTTTACATGATTATGTTAGTCATACCGTAACATGGTTTCACTTTCGGCTACTTTGGAACAATTAATCATTTAATACAAGCTAATACAAGAGTTAAAAACCTAAAATGTATAATTGTTATAGTTCCATTATCATACCGTAACATGCTTTCAGGTATGATATGGAAAAGTTCAAATGTACATCGTGATTTAATGAAAAATAAATTTGTTATCCTTACACTATTCATTTCTATACAATATTTTTTTTTTATCTTTTACTTTAATAAGTATGATTTTCACGAGTATAACTATACGATAATTTTGTATGTTTTTTGAAACTTTTTTGTCAAGTGTTTAATTAAATAAAATGTTTTCAACTATAAATGTTTTTTTATTAATGTAAAAAACAAAATCATAGAACTTGCCCAACTATTGTGTAGGTTTTGGATCATACCTTTATGTAACAGCTTCAGATCTTTGTTCCTAACCACAAACTTATATTAAAAGTAGGTGCCCTCATAATGATGTTTTGATCAGTCTATCAGATTATGTAATGGAACAAGACTTTAAGTTGTTCGACTAATAAAAACTTCAATTGAGGCAAAGATAATAAACCGAACACACTTTGAAAAGACGGTGATCATAAAGAGGTTGAAAATTACTACATCTGATAAATGTTTATCACTAAAGATCATAAGGAAACAATATTCCGTGTCCGTTTCATTTGCTATGACAATAAATAAAAGCCATCAATCATTTTCAAAGGTTAGTTTTGTATCTACTACGTCAAGTTTTCATATATGTACAACTACACATTACCATTTCCATGTTGAAAATAGTTTTTTTTTTCCTTTGTTGTTGAATTTAAATCTCGATAAACTTCGTTAAGCGACAATTATTATTTTTGAATAATTTAAGTAAAATAAATTCGTATTAGCCCATGTGTTACGCGGGTCACTAAACTAACAATAATTATCAAGATAATTTATACACTTTCGGGACCAAGTTTCATATTACCACAAATGTAGTTTACAAAGAGGTTCTCCAAAGTTTATGTCCAAGTTTCAAGAGGTATGTACTAAACTACTAATACACATATGATATGTTTTATACGATTTTTTTATACTTATTATAAGTAACAAACATCTTTTACTTACACTTTTTTCTCTAATTTATTAGGTGATTACTATGTTCATCGGGTTATCACTCAATTATCGTTGACTACATACTTTTACTTTTCAAGTCCATCAAGATTCGAGCACGCGTGCATGGCTATTTATTACATCATCAAAATCATATGCCACAATCCATGACGTTTATTACATTAATAGTTACGAGCATTGTACTTTTTCATATCATTGAATTTTACTTACTATTCCTTTCAAATATGTGATTTGTTTGATTTTGGGTATTTTTGCTCTTTTTTTTACACGCTTAAATTTTTATTTGCATAATCTCTTCTAAAACCCCGTCAATTTGACGGGTCTATAAGCTAGTTAACTCAATATAAAAAAACAAAATTGCTTGTTAAATAAAGTTTGTTTTCAGATGGATGTATAAAGAGGTGGAGCCAAAGGAAGTTTCACGAGGGGCAGGAAAAATAAAAATAAAATTAACTAGAGTTAGAACTTTTTTATTTTTTTTATTTTACAACTTTAAAAGATTATTGTATAATTACTACACTAAAACTATACAAGCACTTTTTTTCTTAATTGTAGGTGAGCAATTAATATGGTAAATAAAAACAATGAATAAATTTATTAAAACACTTTTTACGTAAAAAATATAAATTATCAAGCATATTGTACAACTAACTTAAACACAATTTTTACATTAAATGTCACTAAAATACTTAAAACTAAGAATTAAATAATACAATTAATAAAACATATTATACAAACTACCCAAACACAAAAACTACAATTTAAGAAATAAAAATAATAAAACTAAAATTACAAAATATTTTTCTTTATATTTTATCCTAGCAACATATTTCTAATCCAGCTTCAATTTGTTTAGAACTACATGTATATAAAACACGGTTTGATTCGCGTAATCGCTGATATTTAAAAGTAAAACCGGAATCAAACCGCGATAAGAAGGTTTATCGATTTCTGGTTTTTTCGGATTCCATTTCTTAGTTATCATTTTTTGCAGTTTCAGATTGAGAGGGTCGGCTCAGTTTGTCGGTTTCACACATTTTTTGAACACCCATATCCATAAAACTTACCTTTATATAAATCAAATAGATATTTTGAACGACAAAAAAATATTGCTCAATAAAATATTTATTATCATAATCGTATAATGAAAAACATTGTCATTCGTTAAAGAGTTGAAATACGTCACATGTAATTCTTGATATCCGTAAATTTATTGTCAAAATAAAATAATAAATTATAACACATGATTCAACGGATAATTTTATTTCAAGGTACCCGCCGCAACGCGCGGATACTTTGCTAGTTATAATTTTATTTACTAATTACCACATGTTCTTTTATCAATTTTTGTTTTCTATTTTTTACTCTTAAGAAATTTTGAAACTCCCATACTATATTTTTTTTATATTTAGGACGATACGTCGTATCCTCATTTAAAAATAATACGACGTATCAACCAATATGTCGTATCCCATTTTGGGATACGTCATATTGACTGCATGTGCAGAACAGTCTGTAGAAATTAAAAAAAAAATGTGGAAAACTAGAAGGGGGGTTGAATAGTTTTCCCCTCTTTTTAATTTTATAAAAACTTGGTTTCAAAATGTTGATTCAAATTTATTCAATTGTTTGTTTGAAAAACCTTCAATTGGAGTTTAGTGTGAAAACAACATATAATCAATAAGATCGGTTATATATGTACGCTTATGAATTAGTTTTGGAAACTTAGTTTTATGAATGTAGCTTTGGTCGATCTTTATATGAATACGTTTTCCTTTTGAAATCTTAAAACGTTTTGTATCAAATTATCAATTAAGTTAAACTTGATATGAGAAGTGTTAATAATATATAAGTCCATTAGACAATATCATACAATGTTATATCCTATCACAATATTAACTTGTAACTACACCACAATCAATCATCATGACAATATAAGCAACAATCAACACATATTAGCAACCATAGATATAACGCGATAAATGCAAGAATGAAAGTAAAAAGATAGGAGAAAGAGGATGCAAACCGGACACGATGATTTATAGTGGTTCGGCTACAAGGACACCTTCCTTCCCCTACTCCACTCCCCGAGTCACCTACTCGAGAGTTTTCTTCACTACTCAACAAGCTCCCTTTTGGCGGAGAAAACCTTACACAACTTTTGCTTACACCATTTAACGACACTAAGCTAAATGTCGAGTTCTAATAGTAGCTAGAACCAATCTCACACCACAACACACCTTCTTCACAACACTACTACTACACTACTTATCACACCTTCCCTACTTCTTCTTCTCTACACACCTATTTCTTCACGGCTTCACGACTTCTTCATGGCTTCACAACTTCACGACTTCTTCACTACTTCACAACTTCTTCACACTACTTCTTACTTTCTCATAAACTCACTACTAAGTAAGATCATCTTGATCTACTTATTACATATACAAAGCTCACAACTTTACATAAGTACTAACTACATCTTTGGCTTTATGATGGGGAGGTGATACGTGAGAATCGCACCAGGCTTTACCTCTCAAGGGATCTTGAGAAGCTTACAACCCCCACCAGGCAGTGTACCTGATCGTTGTAGTATAGTATAGCGACAAGTACTGGGGGATTGATCGTTCAGCTAGGAATAGTGTCGCTAGGATTAGAAAACCTAAATACTAGTTCTAAAGGTGAGAGATGATTCTTTTTGTATTTTTATATTTTTTAGAAAGCAAGTAAAAATCTCGGGTTTGAAGGATTTGGGCGGAATTAGTTGCTAGTCAACTAACCCAATACTAAAGATGCAATCAAAATAAAATACTAGAAATGAAAATAAACTAAATTATACTAATGTTGTGAGCAATAAGTGGAGAAAATGTGTTTACTTAGATTTCACTACTCCCTAGACATCTTTTACATGTTAATTACTTGTTATAGTTGCATGGATGACGGATTGTATTCCTTAATACCATTCATGGGGTATCGCACATAACTCCCCAATTCTATGAGCTCTTATCTCCTCCTATACCATGCCCAGCACAACCATAGGGATTATAAACAGTGGCTTATGCATTAAATACAACCAATAAAGACCTTAGTGCAATAGGTTCATGTTTCCTAAGACGTTCAAGCATGTTACCATTTAGAGATCTGCCAGTTTTCTTAAGCCTAACATATAAATTCATTCATCCAAAACAATTATAAACAAGTAATCAACACATAATTAACATCTAGGTTTCATTAGATCCAAGCAAACACAAGATAGATCTAGCCTAGCATGATGGAATTAAGACAAGAACAAGATATAGACAACCAACACATAGACATATTGATTGAATTAAAAGAATACTTATCTCAATTACACATGAAAGGTATCAAGGGCTTAGAACCCTTGAAAAACCTGTAAAATTCGCACCAAGTTCGTACTTAGGGTTTCTCCAAAACTTTTCTTTTTTAATGTGAAAAATTAGAAAACTATATATAGGAAAAGGGGTCTGACGGCGTCAAGACCAAACTTGTGACGCTGTCACCTCGCCGCCAAAACTCTTCTCGAACTGCCTTGATCTACTTCTAACGCCGTCATGTGTTATGCATTTCCAGGCCGTCATGACTTTTACTCTTGACGCCCTTTCTTGTGACGCCGTCAAATCTGTACTGGGTCGTCATGGAAAATTGCTCTTGACGCCGTCAGGGTGTTGCTCTTGACGCCATCACCTACTGTTCCCAGCAAGGAAAATTAAGACTTTGGCGTTTTCTTCACTTTTATGCTCCAAAAACGTCCGAATTGCTTCCTTTTCCAGATTTCACTCCCAAAGTACCTAAAATCACAAAAGGAACGATTTAGGGCAATATTTGATCAAATAAATTCAATTCCGGGCTTAAATGACCCCCTAAAAGTGGTTCATTTTTCGCCTCATCAGGAAGATTCTTCTCTTGCACTTTGAGTTATGAGAGATTGGATCACTTGAAACAAAGATTAATAATCTTATGATCAAAGGGTTTCAGAAGGATGTTTAGAGAGAATTGGATCTGAAAATTTTTGTGCAAAAGGTGAGAAAAATACCAGGTTTGAGGTGGTATTTATAGGAGAAGATTTCTGACAGAGGAGCGTGCCGGTCCCCTTAATTGTATGGCCGGTCCCCTTAATTATTAAGGGGGCCGCCCTACTGAAACGGCCAGAAATCTTTGTCTTTTCTGGTGAAAGTTTATTTGGTGAAAAACTAACTGATTTTGGTTAAAAATTTGAATTCATATATTTGTTATGAATTAAACATTTTCCTTTAATTACCAAATTTGTTTTTCAAAAAATATATAACATGTTTATATCATTTTATAAACTTTGTAATGTTTAAATAAAATCCCTTTGATCATAAAATGTATTAGACATTTGTTTGTACATACCTTAAGTGATTGTTGAGGCAAACTCGAGACGTTGAGATGTCGAGGCTTGTTGACGTAAGAATGCAAAGATGAATTGTGATCACAAGTAACTTAAGCACTTTACGTTATATGTTGTAACTTACATCTTTGTCATCATCAAAACATGAAGAGAATGTTTAGATTAAATATCGTAATATTCATGCCAACAGAAAAAAAAGCCAACAACTTTCCGTAAACCAAAAACTACACAAACTTAGTACGAAAGCATTTTCGTGACACAACAAACTGAAATTGATATGTACAACACATTTGGACCCATATAAAGTCAAAATGGGTAATTACATGTATAAATGGCATAAAGCCAAACACCCCTTTTACAAAAATACACTTATAAGTACTACGTAGTTATTAAGATTTGCAAATATGCGTTTTCACATAAAATGACATTAAAAGTTCCTGGGGTGTTAAGTAGTATTTAGAAAGGGTTTGAGACTTTCTCTACATGAACGAGCCCCACCGGTTGCTAACCCGCCATATTCTTGCCCTTTAACTTAGCATCGCTTGTCTCACCTATAAGAAAACACAAAACGAAGCAACATAAGCAAATTTGCATAGTGAGATAATGTATGTAAACTGAAATAATAACATGGCAAATGTGCTTAAAAGTTGCTTCGTAAGATTTCACCACTTTTTTTTTTACTATAGTTAGCACTTTAATCACCACATAGGATTGTATATTTATAACTTTCCTCACAAGGGGACTAAACACTTCAACGTATTACATACAGGTAGTATAGGCTCCATGTATCCACTAGTCATCCACATAGAACGTCAAGGTTCCTTAATCGGAACATAAATGTTTTAGTATTCTAATCGCTTAGGACGTCTAGCCCTATGTTCGTGACATAGTTATATCATGATGCGCCAGTCATCCATATAGGATGTCTAGTTACACATTGGGAACATAACATGTCATATAAACGCACTAATCATTCGCATAGGACGTCTAAGCCCCATTTCGGGACACAAGGCCATATAAAGGCACTAGTCATCCACATACGAAGTCTAAGTTCCATATTCGGAACATATAATTATGTAAGTATGCAAATCGTCCATGTAGGACGTCTAATTCTGTTTTCGGAACATAATACCACTTATGCACTTGTTGTCCACTTAGGACGTCTAAAAAAGTAACGACTCCTCTATTTGCTTAAAACATGTTAATAAGACCACATGGGTCGTTACGGGCTGAAATTAGACCAATCTAGGTCGTCATGAACATAAAGCTTATAACTTGATAGTTAGCGCATATCATACATTTCGACACGAACATGAACTTGCATAACAACAATTCATAGCTCGAGTTATAATACTAGTTACTCAAAAAAATATCAACAGAAATACCACAAATAAGTGGTTTATCTTACGGGCACACAAAGACCCGTTTTACTCTTTAAATAAGATACTTACCTTAAACGCCTCATACGTTTTCTCGAGCTCTCGAATAGGTTCACATATAACTTTGATTACCTAGGAACACATCGTTAACATCGATGCTCACTTAAAACATGGCTATGTTTTTCATAAGCTAGCTTTTGGAATAAATTAGAACATAAGGGGGCATTTGGTTTCGCGGATAACTATGAACATAAATTTACTTTTCAATATCTAACACCACAAATTGGTGTTACAACATCCTACTAAGATACTCGTCATTCCTCTTATCATAAAACATGTTTTACATAGGTTCTTAGTGATTTCTAAAAATCATAACTTAGCATATTACTTCAAATTTCAACAAACCCAACTTATAATCTCATAACATGATATTTAGTTAGAACCCCCATGATGGGTACCATCTAAACTCGAATTTAAGAACTTAGTAACAATTCATACCTTGAATTGATATGTCTGATTGATAAAATTCGTGTCCATGACCCTTAGTATGCTAATTCCTTAGCTCAAACTTGTTTAAACTAGGTAGAAATCGAAACCCTAATCGCCTTGATGCTCTTGTAAGTGTGTGACGTGGGGGTGGTGATAAAATGGTTGGTTTTTGTTCTTGTTTTTATTTGTTTATTTATTTATTTGTTTGTTTGTTTTTTTTAATGATCTTCTACTGTTTAAGTAATCTTATACTTGTGTTATAAAACAAGCTTTGAGGTTAGACAAAGTTAATTCTTGTTAGTAAAACTATTATGTGGAGAGTTCTTATTCTTTAATAACTATATTTCACAAGAAGTCCTCTTAACTAGTTGAGCCTGAGACTCATAAATATAAAGAGAGTTAAGTGGAAAGCTTTAAAATATATTAGAATCAATAGCGTAAAAATTGGGGTGTTACAAATTCTTTTTAATTCTAATTTAATAAAACTATTTTTAAAATTATAATCAACTTTCTTTCCTACTTATATATATTTTTTTCAAATCAAACCCAAATTTAAATTCTATTTCAACCCGCCTATAACTCATGTAAACTAATGTATTTACTTGCAATATAAAACATTAATTAAACTTGATAGTACATTTACAGTTAATATTTAACAATTAACCTTAAGGTTTTTTTTTTTTTTTTTTTTTTTAATCACTTAACTACTGGAGTCAAACCTTTGTTTCTTCTTATTGTGAAGGTCCATAAAAAAATTTCTATTAATTAAAAAGTTAAACTGGATATATTTTCAAGGAAAATGCTATTTCTTTTTACAAATTATTCCTACTTATCCTCCTATTAATAAGATCCTAACAAGTGTCAAAAATATATATAATATTATTATATGTCTAGAAAAATTAGTAACAAGATATTGTAAAAGGACTTAACAATGCTCTATTTCCAAACCACTTAATTTATGAAACCATAGTTGTCAAAATATATCTCGATCCTGATCTTAGGATCTTACGATTTTACGATACTACAAAGCAAAAATGTTCCAGATCTTACGTAGGATCTTAGCACACGCAGGATCTTATAAGATCCCGATCATGACCGTAGGATCTTAAGATCTAATCCGATCCGATCTTATTTTTCTCGAATCGCAAACTAAAATTATAGAATTTAAAAAACAACATGTCAATTTTCTTAAACATTTCATATTCATAATTTAAAACAATATTTTCATGAAAAATTTATATAGTTTTGTGTTAATGATATATAATAATTTATATATTTGAATAATATTACAAAAATTATTAAGAAAATGCATTATAATAGAATCTTAGGATCCCGATTTGATCTTACAATTTCGATCTTGCCAAAATGAAAACAATCCTGAGTACGATCTCGATCTTAAAAACCTTGAATGAAGCAACCCAAAACACTAATCATTCTTTGCTACAAAGTGACAAACTCTAAAAAAAATCCAAAAACATGTGCAAAAGCCAAAATCCATTGAATCCCCCAAAATTTTCCCACTAAAAAAACCCCACAGTTTCATCAAATCCCCAAACCAATTAAAATTCCCTCCATTTTCCCCCCAAAATCAAAACCCAAACCCTAACTTTTCAATCCCACAAAAATCAACCTTCAATTCACAAAAAGTTCACATTTTTATGTAATAATTCCAATCTTTTCACAAAACCCTTCTTTTATTTCCATCAATTTCATCAATTTATTAAAAAAAAAAAAATCGATTTTGAGATGAGACGGGAAAATGTGCGATAAGGCGCTCTAAGGCATGGCAAATTTTTTTGATTCAACTTTTTTTTTTTTTTTTTTTTTTTTTTTTTTTTTGAAAAATAAAGAATATTACATGTAAGGATATTTCTTAACGTTATTCTTTATGTACAACGTTTTTCGTAAACTCGATATATATGAAATATAATATAAATATATAAATATCTTTATATTTTGTGTGGTCTTATGACACGCATTAAAAACGTAAATGTTTCGCCTTGCCCGCTAAAACGTGAGGCTTGATCATACCGTTATGCCTGACATTGCATTATTTATAACCTTAGTTAATACTTATTTTACTTGCCCAAGAGACCAATCCTTCTTCACTAAAAAAAAAAAAAAAAAAAAAAAAAAAACAACGTGCAAAATCCAAAATCAATTGAACCCCCCAAAATTTTCCCTCTAAGAAAACCCCCACAATTTCACCAAATCCCCAAACCAATTCAAATTCCCTCCACTTTTCCCCCAAAATCAAAACCCTAACCCTAAATTTTCAATCCCATAAAAATCAACCTTCATTTCATAAAAAGTTAACATTTTTATGAACTAGTATAATTTTTTGTTAAAACCTAGAGTATTAATTAAGAATTAACATTTCATAAAGATACTAGTACAACGTTACAAATAGTAAAATAATAACAAAAAAAAAAAATCCCGACATCACTTGCAAAAACCAAAATCAATTAAATCCCCAAAAGTTCCCTCCACTTTTCCCCCAAAACAAAACCCTAACCCTAACCTTTCAATCCCGCACAATTAACATTCAATTCACAAAAAGTTCACATTTTTATGTAATAACTTCAATCTTTTCACAAAACCCATCTTTTAATTTCATCAATTTGTTAATGGAAAGAACTAACTTTTCAATCCCACAAAATTCAACATACAATGGTGATGGGTGAGAAGGGTCTGATGTCTTGAGTACTCTGCCCGAAATTTGGTGGATATTTGATGTTGGGTTTCTTAGTATTCTGAATTGTTTCGGATTTTTGCTTATGTAAATAGCTTATCTTCGTATTCCTTTTCTTAAGCAGATGATGGAATGTGACTATGCTTATCTACTTGGTTTTGGGTAAATAAGCTCTTTGTAATTAGTAGTTTAAGTTTAGGATGAAATGTGAAGTATATGCAATATAATAATATTTAGGGGTGTGTTTGGGAATTAGGATTGCTAATGGATAAGTGT
Organism: Artemisia argyi; assembly: GCA_030686995.1. Lineage (NCBI taxonomy): Eukaryota > Viridiplantae > Streptophyta > Magnoliopsida > Asterales > Asteraceae > Artemisia > Artemisia argyi. The sequence goes on along the minus strand of CM060687.1, from coordinate 196,364,195 downwards.
TTTTCGGATGAAAAAGGGCTTACGCTTATGATATCGTTAGAACTCTTCTGATGTGAATGCAGTTTTCTTCTCATGGTATATTGAATCGTCTGACACGTGTTGGGGATGTTTCAGAATTAGGATTGCTTTTATACTCCGTAACAGAGTATCTGCTAATTGTGTGTTTTGAGCAGATGCATAAATTTGGCAATCCTTATCTACTTAGTTTAGGGTGAAATAAGGTCTTTTTAGTAAGAAGTTTCAGATTGTTTAGTTTAAACTGGTTAGTGTTAGTGGATTCAGTATAGTAAGTTTAACCTTAGGGGTGAAATAAGCTGTTTTGGATAAGTTGATCTTCTGGTTATGAGCATAAGCGGTTTTTAACTTAGTAATGCCAAGCACCCCTTGTTGCATTATGATACAGTAGATCAGCAGTAATAAGTGTTTGGATATGATTATATGCTCATTTGATGGTGTACTAAACAACAGCTATAAGTAACAGTTTCGGAGGTGCCTATTCAAACAGCATATGCGATTCTGATTATTTTACGTGTTAAATCCCTAATTAGCTGATTGCTGAAAACTTTAACAAATGCAATATCTGATTATCTGGTTTCATTACTGTAGAAGCCTATCCTACACATTTTTTGCAGCATTGCCTTCTGTTATAGCAACTGCTTATTTCATCAAAGCATAAGCAGTTTTAATAAGCATTACCAAACATCCCCTGAAACTAGTGTAATCAAAGAAGTATTGATGTTGTATGCTGAATTGACATCAGACAACTCCTTCGATATTACTATTACAAATCCTTCTTACAGAAAGGGTCATTTATATTTTTCTTTAGGACAACTAGGGCTATTGGTTTCTTGATTAATCTAGTCCATGTTACATGATGTTGTAACACTCTATCTTTCCCGAAAAGGTTTCTGATTTTATGTTATTTTCTAGAACAACATGGGAAGGTGGTCAGTACAATGGAGATGAACAGAGTCGATTGGCTGCTTTTTGATTAGCAATGGAATTAGGAGCTGATCACATCAATGTTGAGCTTAAGGTTCCTTTCTTGACATTAAATGAGTCTATTCGTGCTCATAGGCTCGTCTAAAGTACTATACTATTATTTGTAACTCAAATGCAGGCCGTTGACGATTTCAACAATTTAATCCATGGAGACAAGCCTACAAAGTGTAAACTCGTAGTTTCTTCCCACAATTATCAAAATACTCCTTCGATAGAAGAGCTTTGGAACCTTGTAGGCAAAATACAATCAACAGGAGCTGACATTGTCAAGTTTGCAACAACCGCTGTAGATATAACTGATGTAGCACAAATTTTTCTCATTACTGCTAATTCTCAAGTAAGCGCCGTAAGTCGTGCATCATAGATTCCAGAGATATATTTTCGTTTGCATATAACAAAATCTAAGTACATAAATTTATCATTTAGGTTCCAATAATAGCAATGGTGATGGGTGAGAAAGGTCTGATGTCTCGAGTACTCTACCCCAAATTGGGTGGATATGTGACATTTGGCACCCTTGACTCCTTGAGCATGGAAAGCTATCGGCACCTTGGCAGCCCACAATTAGGGATCTTTTGGACTTGTTTAATTTGAGACAATTAGGACCTAACACAAAAATATTCGGTACTATTGGGAAGCCAGTTGGACATAGCAAATCACCTTTGTTATACAATAAAGCTTTCAGATCAGTTGGTTTTAATGGAGTTTATGTACATTTGTTGGTGGATAATGTAAAGAATTTTCTTGATACTTACTCGTCCACAGATTTCGCTGGGTTCAGGTTGAGTTTTATTTATATTATCGGGGCTAGGATTTCAGTTTCTAGGGTCTTTTTTCCCGTAAAATATCTACATCCTCTCATACATGTGCCTTCGTATTTATTTAACTTTCCTTGCGCTTACAAGTCATTGAAAGGTGGCTTTGTTGTACCGGTTGGGTCTTTTAACAACTGGTATATATAAATTTGAAATTTATACTCCGTATAAATAAAGTTGACATTTTTTTATTTAAAGTAATCATATTGACCATCGGGTAACCTGGTACCGAATGCCCAAACGGCATACAAAGCCATCTTTTATTGAATCAAATGTTATATAACCAAACAATGACTAAAAGGTCACAAATGTGAAAGTACGTTGATATTTTATGGAGAAAACCCCGTATTTGTATTTATTCCAATTAGAAAAATGTATCATTTTTTGATGCAGTTGTACCATTCCTCACAAAGAATCTTTACTTCAATGTTGTGATGAGGTTGATCCGGTTGCAAAGGTAAGTTTCACTTTTATAGAAACCTTAAGCATTGAGGCTGATGTCAATGATTATTAAATTCCGGCTTTTTATGTATTCTGTTATTGATTGTATGCTACAGTTAATAGGAGCAGTCAACTGCACTATCAGGAGAACAAAAGATGGGACGTTATATGGGTGTAATGCAGACTATGTAGGCGGCTAGGCGCTATTTCTGCTATCGAGGATAGTCTGCGAGGTTTCTGTCTTTACTTTCTATTAGAAGTGGTAATTTGGGCTGTTGGGTCAAAACCATGCCTTTTGTCCACTTATAAAAGTTTCATGTTATATTTCACGTGTAACTTTCAACCCGTTTAACCCATTTGACCCGTTTAAGGTTTACTTAAATCCTAAATTGTTGCAACTGTTTACAGGTTCAGGCGTTCAAAATGGTGCAACCGGATCACCCTTGGCTGGCAGACTATTTGTGGTTATTGGTGCTGGCGGTGTTGGAAAAGCTCTTGCTTATGGAGCAAAAGCGAAGGGTGCAAGGATGGTAATAGCCAATCGGACTTACGGTTAGATTCTACTAGCACTCACATTACCATTCCTAGTACTCGTACTTGATTGCAAATAAAACATTACAATAGTTTTATTGCATTCTTATCAGTTCAGTATGGGTGAAATCCAACTGCACGGTTCTCGTCATATTTAGAGGGTATTTGGATGTGAGTTGTTTATCAAAACATAAAAAGTTGATCATTGCGACTTCAAGTCACAGTAATCAAATAACCAGTTGCAAAATTGAAATCCAAACACCCTCTTACATGCATAGGTAATACACCAACTAAAGTTCTCTTACTGATGAATGATGATACTGCACAGATCGTACAGCCCAGAAGGTGGTATGATACTTGCAAACACTACATCAATTGGTATGCAGCCAAATATAGACGATACTCCTATTTCTAAGGTACGGCTATCTACCTTTCTTCGGTCATATGTTTTAGAAATGGTGATTTGCAGTTAGAAACGTAATAAGAGGTAAATATGTGCATGAGATGAAGTTTCTATTTTCTTTTGTGGCAGGAAGCTTTGAAGTTGTATGCACTGGTATTTGAAGCTTTGTACACACCAAAAATCACGAGATTACTTCGGGAAGCAGGAGAATGTGGAGCTATAATTGTACAGGGGTGGAGATGTTTATAGGAAAGGCATATTAACAATATGAGATTTACAGGGTTACCCGGTAAGGTTTTAAATGCAAAGTTATGATATTTCGTTCCTCTCTATTATGTCTAAATTCTTGAAAAATGTACCACCATGCATCGTTGCCCTTTTGGGAAATGATTGCTGCCAAACATAATGATTGAAAAATGTACAGTTCATAAATGTAAGTTCAAATTTACACTTGATTTGATCAACAATCTGTAACAAAACCCACAGCGAAACAACCACACTTTCACATACTCACATTGTGATGTCACATGTAATGACTAATAGCACAATTCATCTCCATAAATATAAGGCCATTAGCATATGCCAACAATTCTAAGCAACATGAAGTCTCAATGGTCACGCTAATTAACATGACCAATTCTAAACGAACCGGACGAATACGAACGGAGCCGTGTTCATGTTTGTTCATTTAGTTTTAACCGGACAAATAAACGGACATGGACGCTTAAACGGACGAATTTTCTTGTTCATGTTCGTTTATTAAGAAAATGAATTATTCATGTTCGTTCATTAAGACACTAAACTAACATAAATGAAAATAGACAAACAAACATAAACTTTATTGAATTCTTCACAATATATTGTTTTATAAGTGTTGCTTTGTTTAAACAAATCAATTTTTAAAATTATAAAATTAAAAAATATGATATATGAACATAAATAGATAAATAAACATAAAAGAACTTTAACGAACGCCTAATCGGACGTTTACGAACATAAATGAATGAACGAGACTTTTGTTCATGTTCGTTCATTTAACTAAACGAACGTAAAATATTGTTCATGTTCGTTCATTTAATAAATGAACGAACATAAACGAACTTTTTACCGAACGGTTCATGAAATGTTCACTGAACGTTCAGTTCGTTTACAGCCCTAGTTGTGAAGGAGATGGTATGGGTGGATGGTGCGTGTTTCATAATGAGTAGAAAAGGGTTAAGGTCATAATGGACAACTTTATGGCACATGCCGAGAGTTTGGTCGGGGCTGGCCCGGAACACTTTTTGTGCCAGTTTTGAATATGCAGTGTGTTGATATTACAATTGCAACTTACATTTTATTGTCTTAGTAGTTAATCTTGTTGATTTTACTCATTTGACTCGTTAGAGATAAAGCCCGATCTGAATAAATGTCAATTGCCTACCTTTTAGAAATGATAATCACATTATTTGGTAGGTTGACTGTTTTTGTTCAAATTACAGGATTTACAACTTTCTTCTCTGGATGAAGGTTCGGATTTCATTCAACAACAAATAAATGATTCTGGCAGATCCATTAGCCTCTCTATGACAAAATGCATTTGATATAGATAAACGGTCAAAGCTTCTCGGAAACGTGATCCATCATGCATGTAACATTATACAAGGTACCAAGAAATGTCAGGTTGTCATGGTTGACTGATAATCAAATTTTAGCTTCAAGAGGAAGTTGACTTTTGTGCCAATGAATTATTTTAACCATTGGTTGTGCCCTTTTGGTGTTTTGAAAATCATTTCCAGGGTGATTGACTAAATTATTGGCTGCTTAAAGGCCTTGTGAATGAGGTCTTGTAAAAAAGAACCGAACCAGTTAATGCCAGTACTAGTACCAAGCTTTCTTGAGACCAGCAGTGGTAATTGGCTAGCTGGGGTTGTTACTAGTACCAGTGGTGATCGGGGGTTCTAGAATCGGGCTTGAGCCCATTACAACTAAACATTACAGGCTAACAGTACCAACCCATGCCATCAACGGCTAGTTGTTCGTCGTATTACAAACTTGTATCACGGTAGAGGTACCTATCACTAGTCATTCAATTCAATCGGTAGAGAATGACAATCCCAATCAGGAATGTAAAGAACTTTATAGTTTTAGAGAAACTGTCATATCTAGTTCTATTTTTTTTCCAATACGATATAAACTGTATCATTCTGTCGAACATATCCAAAATATCACAGTGCAAAGTGAATGTTGCGACCATAATTTATATCAGTTAATGCATGTTCCATGTTTAAATCACCACTAGCATATGGAGGGCCATCATGCGAAGAATAAAACGTACCTGTCAGTCAAAAAGCACAAATGATGTCAAATAAGAGTGGAGACAGTAACATTGTAGCACAAAAGATGAACTCGAGTAAGCTTCAAAACTGACCCCGTTATTCGTTTCAACAACTTCTTAAAAACCTATTTTCATCCCATAATTTCTGGATTTCAGGTTCCCTCGAAGCATAATTTGCTCTCATACCAAAGGTTGTCTAAGCAAGGTCAACAGCATGCTTGTATTGTCCATCAACCAGTCAAAGGTCAGTTGATCAAAAGAAAATATAAGGCGAATGTACAAGGTTGCCCTCAGATTCTACTTCTTTTCCCTGTGTAAGTAAGTTTGCGCAAAATATCACTCCAACCATCCATCCCCCAATGTTTATTAAACCAAACTTTGAAAAAAAAAAGTTTGCATTATATATATCAAATCTCCACTAAATAAAAAAAGGCTATTTACTTATGTGATTTAAGTCCACATAACAATTCTAATCAGCCTTGCGAACATGACCAATTTACAACAATATATCAAACAGTTGATGTGCAACTTAATCTAGCCATTACCACCTAGCATTGAATAGCCTGCCAAAACTGCCGTCTATATCTCACTAAAATGAAGTTCACCATATAAAGCTTGTGTCTTGTACAAAAATTTACATTAATAAACTAGTAAGTTTAAACAAATTACATTATATTCTCCAGGTGATTGAAACTCAAAGTAAAAACAAGTTTTAAAATAAGTACAGGAAGAAATCTTTTACATTGGTCGAAACTCGAGACCACATACAATGAGGCCAGACATGATTCCTTCAAGACTTGTAAATTTCATTTCAAAAGAAAGAGAGTCATCTTTGGATTCATGAGTTGAGTTAAACTTCCACAGTTGAATCTCCATCCATCCATCTTCCCTTTGTTTTGGAAACCGAGTAATCTCATGTATATTCAATATGCTTGGGGTTACAAAATAAATAAATTCAGCCTCATTGTTTTCTTGGTGGAGTATATCTCGTACTTTAACCGGACAATGCAGCCCTTGGCATTTTTTTGAAAGCTTGAACACAATGTAGCACATGTATTCTGTATCTGGTGACAACATTTGACTTTTGATCGTGCATCTGATTTTAAATATCTGTTGTGGTAAAAGCTCAATCACCTTTCGAAATCTGCATGAACAATATGTACATCATGATAAAAACAAATTAAAATTCCAAGACACATAAAACCGGATCTGTTAGAAAAGTGACAGTTAGGAAACTAATCTATGACGGTTAGAGGGTGTTTCTTTTTTCTTCTAGACTAAGAGGCTTATAAATATATGTGAGGTCCATGTCTATTAGAGTGCTCAATGGGGAGGTGCTAATATTTCTTGCCTTGGGGTTATGGAAGTAAGATAAAATAAGTGGGTCCTACTTAAAAAGAAATCTATACTACTATATAATGCATTTAATTCCAAACCTAACTCCTAACCAAAAATTAAGATAAGGAGCTTCAATTATGAGGTGACATGTGTCACTTCTCAACTAACTCCAAGCCTAACTCCTAACAAAAAATTAAGATAAGGAACTCAAATCATAATATCACATGTGTCACTTCCCAACTTAAAATTAACTTTTATTTTCAAATTGAAATATATTTTTATCTATTTATTTTTTTTATTATCTAATTATATTTTTTAAAATTTTGTGCTTTTTAATTCAACATCCATTTTGATATATTTTTATAAGTTTTTTGTTTTTACATTTTTAGTGGGTTTGTTTTTATTAATTCAAATTTTTACCACTTTAACCTTTATTTCAATCAATACAATCTTGATTCGACAAAATCATATACTTTTGGAGAGAGTGTTTGACGGGTAAGAGATTGCGAAGGTCTTTCTATATGCGGAAATAATAATGTGACGGGAAAGCAACGGGAAACCCAAGCAAATAAATACAACTAACATATACATTCGGAGTGTTGTGAAATGAATTCATTAAGCGCCTAAGCGGGTAGGGAATTGCGTGAAAAGTTGGGCTATCAATTCGTTTACTATATTAGAATTTTGAATTAGGATTTTGAATTAGAATTTGGCACTTTTAGAATTAGAATTTTGGGTTTGGTATCTTTGAATTTGGTTTTATATTTGGTTGGCAATTTGAATAAAGCTTTAGCTTCATTTTTCGTTCTTTGAATATCCAACAGGATCCAAGAAGTGAAACTTTTATCAAAATCTATTCAAGAATCATCAATGTTTTACTAGACAACAAACAAGGTTAGTGCCATAAATGATCAAATGTTTCATAAGAAATTTCAAATATTTGGGTAAGCAAAGATAAGCACATATAGTAAACACTGAAAGGGATATGCAACAAAAGTTAGTTCAAAAAAGCAAACCTGGACTGGGCTGATGATATTGAAGTAAAATTATTTGCATCTGAGAATTTGTATAAAGAGGCCTTGGCTGAAACCATAAGAAGTTTCTTTCCATTTACTTCATCCAACCAGAACCAGTACAGCTCGTGATTTCCTTTATGCATCTTTAATTTATTTTGGAAGGTAGTTATAAATCCTAGCTCCTGATCCACATAAGTGTTGGAATTTTTGACTTGTTGGACATTCATCAGCTTTTTGATCATTTCTTCATGTTTCACCTGTATACAAATAGTGTTATGTATATGTCCAACTTAGAACATGATTTTTTCCAAATGCATCCATCCCTTTACACAATATACTAAACAATAATATTTTCAAACTTACCTTGTCAATGGCTCGGAATTCAATGCCTTCAACATAAACTGCAGCATCTCCACAATAGTACGATGAAAAACGCTCAACTAGAAAGTCAAAATCGACATCTTCGTTGTGATTCAAGAAACGGTACAACTCAATCATCATCCACTGCTCATCTCTCCATGTTGCGAAATATGCATGTAGACTTTCGTGTCCCTTTCTATACTTTAGGTTTACATACATAGGTTCATTTGAAAAGTTTCTTGAATCACAAAATTTGAAGACTAAATAGACCCCATAGACTACATCTAGAGATAAAAATTGACCTCTTGTCTTGATTTTAATGTTCAAGTCGGAAATATCAAACATCTCCACCACTGTCCCAAACCTATGCATATTAAAACATGCAAGTCTAAATCAGTCATAACCTTTATTCCCACACAATTCTACTGTTGAATTTCGTAATTTTTGGAACAAGAGTTTAAATTTTATACAAGAATTTATTGTACCAGACAAATCTCTATTTAAATAAAGGTAAAAAACACTATCAAGATGCTAGAAAAATTTATAATTCACGGTCATGAGAACTGAGAACCCAATACAGGGGCAAACCTCAGCTACCTTATTAGAAGGTTTATAAAATTATAGTTCCCAATCATATAGTGAGTATTAAAATCAATTTTTTGTCATGTACAACATCAGTTCTCATTGTTGACATGTATGTATGCAGGACTAATCTTGTTATTAACCTGATGAGATGAGGTCCGAAGTGTAAAAGAGCTAAAGATGAAGCACTATTCCTTTATTGATTATCGCAGGGGATTAGCAGTTCTAGCAGAATAGAGTCAAAGGGATCCAAATATTTTTTTTGTAAGTGCAGTCGGTCATTGTGATAAACGGTAAAGAGAATAACTTTATACTTTAACATTAAAACTAACAAAGGAGGAGAGGTAGAGAGAATAACCTTGATTCTGGAAGAGATTTCCACTCATGTGGACAACTGTTTATGTAGGAGAACATTGTGGCCGAAACCATTTCATTTCTTTCTCCATTACCAACGAATGACAACAACTGTCATACAACCAAAATACAAATCAGACTCACTGTATGATGTATAAATGCATGTGTGATTACATAGAAACGGGAAACACCCAATAAAGGAGATACAAGAATGAACTGATTACCACTTTATCCTGTTGAATGAGGACTCCCTTAGAAAAGATGTTGTAAAGTTCCTCTTTCTTTTTGGTAGAATAGATTTCAGGGAAGTTTGACATCTGGATTATTTCTTTATACTCTTTAGGCAATTTGGGCTCCCATTTTTCATAATCCTCCTGTATATACATTAATTAATTAATTAAAAACTCATGTTTCATACAGTTACTTACTTATAGTTTATAAGACAGTTAAAGGCCATAGTTTAGATATGTATTAATCAAAAGTTAGCCAATTTTGCAAAAATATAGAAACTTACCTGAAATTCCAATGCTTTCTTGAGTTGTGTGACGACTTCATCAGCTGTTGGTCGTCTTTCTCTCCTGTGATGTAAGCATTTAAGGGCAATCCTTGTAAAGGTATTATATGACTGTGCCACAATTTGTTCTTTGATACCCTCAAACACTAACTGATCAAGTTTTTCTAAATAATGGTGGTGTTTAGCCAAAAATGGTAAATAAAGATGCTCATCATCTACCTTTTCGGATGATAGTTTCCCACACAATATGTCAAATAAAACCGCACCTAGTGAGAATATATCAGACTCTTTAGTTAAGAAGCCTGTTTGTGAGTGTAGTGGGTCACGATAACCAATTGTGCCCGTAACATTGTCGATGACATAGTCTGCATTCTGATCTATTGGGCATACTAAAGAAAGCCCAAAACCAGTAATTTTTGCTTTCCAGTCATCAAATAGTATAATGTTGCTGCTGCTGATGTCCCTATGTATTACCATTTCTGGACTTGAAACAGTTCCATGAAGAAACTCTAACCCACTTGCAATATCGATGCATATTTTAAGCCGCATCACCCATGTAAGACTATCATCGCTCAAGTACTTATCAAGACTTCCTCTTGACGCATACTCATACACAATAATTTTCTCATCCTCTTCATCACAGTAGCCTACAAGACCAATTACATTTAAATGTTTATACTCCATAAGGATGTCCAACTCTGCCATAAATTTAGCGGCTGCCAACTCTGTCAAAACATCAGCATCTCCTTGACCCGACTTCTTATCCAACCGCTTTGCAGCAATGATGTTATCTCCATGAGTACTGTTAGTAGCCCCCTTGTATACATTCCCAGAATTTTCATGTCCAATAATATTGTCTTGACTGAAGCCTTTCGTGGCCAACTTTATATCTTCAAGTGACAGTTTGAGGTTGTCCTTGTGGTTCTCCTAAGAATTATTGGACAGTCAGTTGATTTGTTAAGTTTAAAACAAAATGAAACTACCTTCCATCAAGAATTCGTTCGAATTTTTATTTTGCATTTTAGGTTCTTAGTCTCCAAGTTCATGTCAACATTATGGTTGTAAATCAAGGTTGGTTGTTGCAATTTCCAAATTAAAGAAAAAAAAACATATATACATGAAAGAGATGTGTCAGGAGTTTTATCGATGAATTAGTAGCACGTCATAAAGTTAAATAAAGTTTAAGATAAAAGAAAAAAAAATCACAAAACTTAAGTAAAAAGAGAAAACTTAAATGGTAAGTTTGTATATTGAGTAAAAGTTTGAGAAAATGTTGTTTACACAAAGTATAATGTATGAAATGCCACACATTACTATCAAGAATATGAAGAAATTAAAAAGTTTTCGTAAAAAATATCGACTTACCTGAGAGTCTAATGCTTTTTTGAGTTTGTTGATGACGACTTCTATTGTTGGACGTTGCGCTTGAGTTTCTGCCACACATCGAAAGGCGATTTCTAAAAATATGTCCAAAGACTCTTTATTGGGTCCTTTACTTAAAGAAAAGACATGTTCATCGGTCTCCTCCTTTATCTTGTGATCAACAATTTCCATTACTGTCCCCTTTTCAAAATGACCTCTTGCAATGGGTGCAATTCCCTTCTCATTCACCTTGGTGTATACATAATCATATGCCAACCTCCCAGTCAAGATCTCAAGCAACACTACTCCAAACGAGTATATGTCTGATTTCTTATTTAGTTTACCATCCTTCTGATATTCTGGATCCAAATACACATATGTACCTGCAATCATATTGGTATAAATAGTGCTGGCCGTTTGATCTGCTGGGTGGAATTTTGAGAACCCAAAATCCGCAATCTTTGCCTTCCAACTATCTCCCAATAGAATATTATCGCTCTTGATGTCTCGGTGTATCATCTTTTGTTTGCCATGATCTGTGTTGTTGTGAATGTAATTCAAACCATGTGCAACATCAAGACATATATTTAAACGTTGTAACCAATTAAGATTAGCCATTTTATCGCTGCTTCCCAAATAGTTTTCAAGACTTCCTTTCGAAGCATGCTCATAAACCAGGATCATTGAACCGTTACCTTCATAACAAAAACCAAGAAGAGAGATTATATTCTCATGCTTACAACTAGTTAGAGTTTCAATTTCTGCAATGAACCCTTGTTCTCCTTCTGGATTGTTAATGCGCTTTATGGCTACCGTGCTTCGTTTTCTGGGTAAATCGCATTTATCCACCCCTTCTTTCGATGAGTACTGACTGCTATCAAAGTGTTCAAGATCTGCGTTGTACACTTTACCGAATCCGCCTGACCCGATGCAATATGCTTCATCAAAATTGTTGGTAGCATGGATTATATCATTTAGTCAAATCTTCAAGTGTTCCAACTTCTTCCCCTGCAACGTTATGGAGTTATGTAGCACCACATTAATGCTAGTAAGGATTGGAGTGAAGTTACAATAAGAAAAAAAAATGAGGAAAAAATTTACTGACATTTATAAAATACTAGCTAAATGACCCCTGAATTGCCGGTTTTTCAAAGAAAATTGATGAAAATATATAACTTATAGTACTACGTAACTACTAAGCTAGAAAACATGAACATGTATTATTGGTCACAGATATTTAAATTCTAGTGACATATGGTTTTCTCGGAATGTTTTAATGGGTGATATATATTAAAATTATAATTACAGAAGGCTTTTAAATTTACATATATTATTGGACAATAATTGTGAATGTGTTAGGTTAATAAACAACATAATACAATCTTACTTCTCCAAAAGGTGAAGAATGGTGGGATCACCCTGGTCCCACCGTAATACAATCTTATTTAACCTCATTTTTGCTAAGAGCGTGTTCAACAACGTTATCAACATTAATTGGAACATTCATCTTGTTCTACTTCTTCTATAATCATTTTTTTCTATCTTCTCTACAAATATTCGATGGTGAAAATAGTTTTGTTATATGTAGTAAAATCTTTTATATAATAAAAGAATTACATTATTTCGGAGTGTTTTTACAAAACCTTCTTATTGAAAAAATATAGACCAATAAGAGAGCTCGATTTTGCCACTTAAGTGAAATCGAGCAATATAATTAGTCAATAGAAAGTCAAAATTAAATTGATTTTTGTCAAACTTAATAAATTTGGTGGAGAAATTTGGTTAAGAGGAAAAATGCATAAAAATATCGGTGTCAAATTTATGAAAACAAAAACTAAGAGAGAGAGAGAGAGAGAGAGAGAGAGAGAGAGAGAGAGAGTAATTAATAAATCTTTGGTGTTTGAATTTTAAATAATTTATATAGAGCAAAGTGTAAAATTATAAGTTTTCATGTTTTTTAATAACTTAAAAAAAAAAATAATAACCCCTTACACTTTATGCCCCCCTATACTTTATAATATTAACTTTGTTAAAAATTATATGAGTATTAGTGTTTGTTTTTAGACTTTCATTCATTGAAATTAAAAAATTTGGTAAATATGCTATAAGTTTTAATATACGTTAAATATTTTTTAAACTAATATTAGTTTTAGACTTTATCCATTAGAATATTATTTTAAATAAGGACTCATGTTATTTTATTTAAAAGTTTAATTTATAGATACACTGGTTTGAAATACGGCTAAAGTATTAGTAACGAGAATATAAATATCAAATGATAAGCACGAGTTACTGTGATATAAAAATAAATATACGCGATTCTACTTATAACAACAACTCATGAAATTGTTATTTAAAATTTATATATGGATATCCATAAAAAAATCTTTTAAAAACTTTATGGAGCATATTTTAACTTCATCAACGCTTATTATGTGCTACAAAACTCGCACATTTTGTACAATATGATATCAATAGTTAAAGTTAAACAACGACATGAACCTCAACCTCAACATGTCTATAAGTTAAAAATGTTATACACAGCTAATTAAAAAAAAGAAAAAAAAAAACATGGGTTAGATATTCATTGTTTAATGTAGAAGGTATTTTCCTTAAACTTAATAAAAAAAAAAAAAAAAAAAAAAAAAAAAAACCGTATCACAATGCTTATTTGATAACAATCATTTCCTAAATCAAAAAAAAAAAAAAAAAAAAAAAGAAAACTACGTAGGTGATAACCTAACTTTATTTATTGTGTGATGTTTCATAAAAAAAAAAAAAAAAAAAAAAAAAAAAAAAAAAATTCACAGTTGGCCGTTGTTAAGTAATTAAAAGTATGTACATGAGAATTATTCAGCAAATTATATATAGTTTTTAATCATGTTATTACGATAATGTTATTGAGTTACAACCATTATTCTATACTTATGATTTATGTGCAAACCTCTTTTTGCTTCTAAATAGAATCTGAACGAGACCTCAACAGAACTTTGGCTTATGCCTTATCTAGCTGATAGTTTTTAGTAACCTTTTTTATGGTTTAACTTTTTTGTTATACACACCAACTTTTAGTAATTTTTTTTTTTTACGTTTTATTGAAAACTTCTACACTTAATATATTTTTTTTTTACGATAAACACACTAAGCTATTATAGAATTAGGATACATTTGGTTTGTAAATGGGGTTAGAATCGGATTTGGAGAGAGAAAATAAATAACTAATTAAAAATATATATAACTTATAAATTGATAATTAGCTTAAAAATGTTATTTTAAAAAATGAAAGAAAGAAAGAGATAAATGATTGTGTAATATGTAGTTGATAATAATCCAAAAGTCAAAGTTGTTAGAAAAAGTACAAGTATTCATTCAAAACCTCCCAATATATCGTGGAATGAAAATTTGTTCCAAATCCATTACTTTATTCCAACATTATAAAACCAGTCAGCATATTTAAGTTATCATTTCATTCCATGAACGCAAAAGTTGCATAACAAATTGCATCTTAGTTGTGAGTTCAGGGATTTTTTACTAAACTTCTCAAAAAAGCTTATAGCTTTATCATAAACTTATTGTGTTATTGTAATTGAATAAGTCAATAAGCATCTTTAATAGACATAACCAAACATGGTATGATGGTTATTTATAATTAAGGAAATAAAAAATCTTCAAAGCTATATAAATATGCTACATATTTTAACGAAAATATAAATAAAAGAAATACAATGATTAAAAAACACATCGTAAATTGATAGCACAAATTTGCAAAACAAAAAGCATATATCACTAACATCTCATGCAAATCAAGTATCATCATATGATTTTGCTTGAATAATAAAATATAATTATTAATCCAAAAGCATTCTCCTAAAATAATAGGTAGATTATAACATATATACATATGATTTTTTATTTTTAGTCCACCAAGTAAAACCATTTAAAATATGTTAAGTGGTTCATTTCTTAATTGATTATAATAAATAATCAAAACGAAAATTTAAAAATCATGTGCGTGCACAGATATTATAACTAGTATGTGCACTATACTGTATATGAAAATTTGATTAAATGTGATATTTTTTGACAGAGATTAAATGTGAGTGAGTGCTTAAAAATGAAATTGTATGACACTTAAGTGAACCTTGTTTTGCTGTCAAGTAAAACAATTATTTTAACTATAAAATTCAAAAACATAAATTAAATGTGATTGAATATATCATTAAACATGTTACTATCAATGATGGATCCTTCCTAATCATGTCAATACAGGTCAAACTTTTATGGTGACAAACAAATATTATTCTTATTAAAAACCAGTAATTTAAACATAATGTTAGAGGGGATTTTTTTTCCTCCCTTCAAACCACTTTACACATTTTTTATATATTTAAAAAATCTTGTTTTCTCTTCATATTTAATAAAGATGTATATAGCATTTAGAAAGATCAAAACAAATATGATATTAAATACAATAAATGTGAGATACATTGTTCCAAAATATAAAATAATATAGTATATATTATTTTATGTTTTGGGACAATGTATAGCACATTTATTGTATTTAATATTATATTTGTTTCGACCTTTTTAAATGCTAAATTATGGCTTTTTGTCAAGGGTCTAAAATTCGTGTAGAATTGGATGGAATAAGTAATAGTTAAAAAAAAATTAAATTCCAGGTAAATATAAATTAAAGTTGATGGATTACACTTTATTTATAATCAGGGTTCTCATATCGAGATTAATAGTCAAAAATAATTTATCATGTATTCTTCACTTCATTCTCATTTAGTATGCGGTGGTATTCAGCAAGCAAGGTTTGGATGTTTTCAAGCCTTTTTACAAGATACTGATATTAGGAACTAATTCAAAATATCACTAATGATATTTCTTGTTTGTCAAAGTTTCAAATTATACTTTCATAACTTAAGGGGTGACTAATAAAAACTTATTAACGGCAAAAGTGTTCATTATAAGAATACACTTACCAAGTCTTAAAAAATGGTAAAAGTTAATGTCGTAGTTGTGAATAACTAATTTATGATGGGATAATTCAAGAGATAATTCAAAAAATCGGTTAAGGAAAAATGCAATAGACATTTGTCAAATGAAGGTGCTTAGTTATCTTAGAAAAATATTAATGAATTAAGCTTCTAAAAATGTGTTTTATTTATTAGTAATTTTAGATTTATAGATTTAATGTGATACTTGTTTTGCAATTTTTAAATACCAAATAAGGCCTTTCTAGTCAAGGGTCTAAAATTCCTATAGAATTAAATGGAATGAGTGATAGTGAAAAAAAATTTAATTACAAGTAAATGTAAAACTAAAGTTGATGGAATACACTAATAGTCGAAAATAATTTACCGTGTAATTTGAGTTCTTACTTCGTCCTCATTTAGTAGGCAATGGTATTTACTACTCATCCGTCTCATGATTATTGTTCACATTTGACTTTTGTAGTCTTTAGTTTTCAACTTTGAACGTAAATATTTTTCCTTGTGTTATATATTACTTGATGCAAAATATATAAACGGATTGAGTTTTAAATATATTTTCATTAGTATGATTTTCATCAAGTATTATATAACAAATAAAAATATTTAAGGTCAAAGTTGCGAAATAAAGACTTCAAAAATCAACTGTTGACAATTATTATGGGACGGAAATAGTATCAGAAAGCAAGTACTGGGTGTGTTCACGCCTTTTTGCAAGGTGTAGATCGTAGTACTGATATTAAGAACTATTTTGAAAAATCATAAATGATATTTATTGATTGTCAAAGTCTCAAAATATTTATGAATTAAGACTCTTTAAGTCATTATCAAACACTACCTTAATGACTTTAGTAGAACACTATTAAAATTTTGTTACTATTTGTGATTTTTTTTGTCTTTTCAAATTGAAAAAGTTGGTTATAGATTGAGTTGGTCGTGAGAAGTTATTGTTAGGGGTGGGTGTTTAGAACTTTAGTACCACCAAATAATGCATGTTTGATTACCCATAAACATAACAATTTTGAATATTTTCACAATAACGAGACATAATGTGGATGGTTTGTGTAATTGATATAAAGTTTGAGTAACATAATTGAAACATTCAAGAGACATGATTACTATTACATGATATTTTCTTGTAAAATGAATATCATCCCTAAAATCAATGCCTAAAGATGCATTTAATAAAAAGATCAAAGGCGTGTGCCAAGCGAAGAATTATAGAGAAAATACATATCCTCATGTTTTAAATAATGAATGAAGTAGACATAGTTTTTTATTGGGTACCACTTTCGGTAGAGTTTCCACAAATGTATGAAACGAGGATTAATAAAGCCTCGCGTTTTGCAGCAACATGCATTTTGAAAAAAGTAATGTATAGAAATTTTCTAATGAATAGTAATTTTCCCCTTATATTTTCCAAAAATGTTTTTAGTTTTTTTAAGATTAGGGGGTTTCGTGAAAGCACTTTATAGCCTAAGGGGACTTTTATAAAAAAAAAATAGTATAAAATTATTTATAACGGATAACATGGCCGTTATTTTTACTAATGGATAGTGTTTTGGCCCGGTTATATTTTTGCCAAATGTACATATAGATAAAGTAATTTTCTAACGAATAGTTCCCCATTCATTTTCTAGAAATATTTTTGATTTTTTGAGATTAGGAGATTTTATGAAAAGTCTTTATAGCCTAAGAGGACTTTTATAAAAAAAATTATAAATATTATAGGCCAGGCAGTTTTACAAATAAGTTTAGGGGTTTATGTATTATTTTGTAGCGTAAGAGGATTTTTGAAAATATTTATAACGAATAATGAGGTTAGAGGGTTTTAGGAAAAATATTATATAGCACAGGGGGTTTTGTGAAATGTTTATAGTTTTGGGGGTTTTATGTAAAAGTTTTATAGCGTAAAGGGTTTTATAAAATTATTTTTAGCGGATAACAGGTTAGTGGTTTTACGACAAATTATTTTATAATGTAAGGGGTTTTTATGAAAATGTTTTTAGTTTAGGCAGTTTATGTAAATGTTTGTATAATGAAAGGGGGCCTTTTAAAAATATTTATAACGGATAACACGGCCGTTATTTTTCTAATGAATAGTGTCTTGGGCCCATTATAAATTTGCCAAGTGTATACATTAGTAAAGTAATTTTGTTATGAATTGTAATTTTTCCCGTTATATTTTCTATAAATATTAAAAAATAAATAAATAAATAAATTCGAGGAATTTATGAAAATACTTTATAGCCTAACTCAGGATTATATATATATATATATATATATATATATATATATATATATATATATATATATATATATATATATATATATATATATATATATATAAGTTATAGGTTAGGCGGTTTTTATAAATATGTTTATATTTTAGGTGTTTTATGTAAATGTTGTGTAGCACATGAGGATTTTTTTGAAAATATTTATAATAGATAATGGGGTTAGCAGGTTTTAAGAATGTATTATATAGTGTAGGAGTTTTGTGAAAATGTTTATAGTGTAGGGGGTTTTATGTACAAAATTTATAGCGTAAGGGGGTTTTATAAAATTATTTTTAACGGATAACGGGTTAGTCGTTTTATGAGAATTTTTTTTATAACATACGGTGTTTTCACAAAATGTTTATAATTTAGGAGGTTTATATAAATGTTTATATATTGTAAGAGTGTTTTTTGAAAATATTTATATAAACATTTAAGTGTTTATTTATTTTCTATTCATCTGTTAAATGACAATTTCTTAATTTTTGTCATTTACTACTTTATTCCTCTCTTTTGGAGGTTTATATATGATGATGTTATTAGTAGTGCTATAAATGAACAAAACGTTCAATGAATATTTCAAGAATTATGCTATAAAATATTCATTTACGTGTGTTTATTTAATAAATAAACGAACAAAAACAAGCTTTTATGTCTGTTTATTTAAATAAATGAACATGAACAAAAGTCTCTTTCGTTCATTTATGTTGGTGAACATTCGATTGTATGTTTGTTAATGTTAATTTATGTGATTTTGGTCGTATATCATATATTTTTGTTATATACTTTAAAAATCGGCATACTCAAACAAATGAATATTTAAAACACAATATTTTGTATATTTTTTGTTTGTCTTAGTACGCTCATTTATGTTCATTCGTTTACGTTCACTTAATCTCTTTAACGAACATAAGCGGACATGAACAACCTCAATTAATGAACGAACATGAATAAAAAAATTTGTCCTTTAAGCGTTTGTGTCCATTCGTTTGTCCAGTTAAAATAAAAAGAAAGAACATGAACATGACTCCGTTCATGTTCGTCCGGTTCATTGCAACCCTAGTTTTCGGTTTGCCTTTTTGGTTGCCTTTTATATTTTTTTATAGGTTTCTAGAAAAAAGTCATTAAATGATAGACATTTTATATCTGGTTGTGTGAAAGAACAAAAATATAAAAAGGAAAGAAAAAAACAAAGTGGGACATAGTGTATCAAATTAAGAAAAGAATAGTCAAACCTTCGTGGGTTTGGAAAACCAACTTTTGGATGTGATCATTATGTGTCCTTAAATCAAACAAATTGTATCCCGCTCCTAATTTGATTGCCTATTCAAGTAGGGTTACACTAACAGGACGGGGTGACCCCACCTGTCCCCTGTCCTTTTCCTCCTTGTCCTCTTTATTTTTTTTTTTTCAGTACAACACAGTTTCTTGTCAGTTTCTGCTCCGTATTTCTGACAGTTTTAAGCGTTTGATTTATTAAACTTTATATTTTCTGCTCCGTATTTCTGACCAAACCACAAGGACGATTTTTGCAATTTTCTCCTAATATAAACAAAATTATAAAAATAAAAAATAAAATAAAAAAAATAAAAAAAAGGGGGGGGGGGGTTTCGGCTAAAAAATGGGGGACCGTCCGGATAACCCACCCCATTCAAGTAATATACCAAAATGACTATGGTGATAACTTCTATGTATTTTATTTTGTATATATATAATTTCCGTTTAAAAGTTCATTGTAGTAATCTCCTTGATGATTCAAAATGAACCCACTACTTAAGTCTTAGGATATATCTGGCCCGGATCACTTTGGAACATTTAGGGCATGTTAGGAAGGTGTTTTTTGGAAGCTTTTTATGGCTATAAGCTTTTTGTTTTAGAAAACAATCTCCTTCAAATGAAAAAACTTTGAATGGGAATACTACCTTTAGGGCCCGTTTGGTGTGAGGTTTTTAGAATGAGGTAATGGGAGTGAAAGGGATACAACATGTTTGGTAGATGGTGGAAAGCCATAGTACAACTATGAAACCATCAGAATTGATACCAGCCACTAATAGGAGGTATGAAAATTCTAGAGAGAATTGCAAAAATCGTCCTTAAAGTTTGGCCAAATTGCATGTTTCGTCCCGGTTGTTTGGAAAGTGCAACGATTGTCCCTGTGGAGAAAACTTTGGTGCAAATATCGTCCCCACAGGGACGATACTTGCACCAAAGGTTTCCCCAAAAAGGACGATATTTGCACCAAAGTTTTCTCCACAGGGACGATCCTTGCACTTTCCAAACATCCGGGACGAAATGTGCAATTTGGCCAAACTTTAGGGACGATTTTTGCAATTCTCTCAAAATTCTACATATTTTTTCATGTGGGCCACCCCACTCATGTGTATATCTCTCTCTTCTTTTACATTAAATTTTAAATATAAAATCACTATTAAGTAAATAAAATACATTACTTTATATTAAATTATAATTTTCTTTTACATAATCATTTATATTTTCTCTCCTCCTTTTCTTTCGTTATATACCAATTCCGATACACATTGTCATTCCTGGCAACAAATCAAACGGGCCCTTAAACTTTTAATTCAAACATACAGCCCATATTGAAAACGGTTCTAAACAAAGCGTAAAAAATTCATGAAGCTTTTTGAGATTATAATTACCTAAATACCCTGCTATGAATAACCTACCACTAAGGGGGTGGCATCGTACTCGGTGTGGACTCGGCAAGACTCGGCATGTCCATTGCCTCGGTGTTGGCATGAAGGAATCGGCAAGGGCTTCGGTGAACATCACCGAATCGGTAAAGAAGGGATCATTCAAAATTCGAACGTTGGACCCTTTAATATTTTGAACGTTTGGGTCTTTTTCAAAAAAAAAAAAAAAAAAAAAAAAAAAAAATCCCTTTAAATACTCACCATTTTCCTTTTTATTTTCACATCTAAACTAATATCAAATCACACATACAATTTACATTCTAGTAACCATGTCATCATCTTGTTCATCCTCAAACGAGATAATTATTTCCCCCGACTCATCCGAAGAATGGTTATCTGGTAGTACAATCGAAACCTTTTTAGCCGCGTACGAAGCTCTTGAAAACACGGCAAGCTCTACCTTCATCCGTGGTTATCGAGCGAAATGGTACGGCGCCAAACAGTTCATTTTATTTACGTGGACGTCTCTACAAACGTGGATATTATCTTGCCGATGGAATCTATCCTAAGTATTCAACTCTTGTTAAAGCATATCCGTATCCCACTGACCCAAAGGAAAAGAAATTCAAGAAGCTACAAGAGTCTGCAAGAAAGGATGTCGAGCGAGCTTTTGGTCGTTTGAAGGGAAAATGGTTTATTCTCAGTCGTCCTCTACGAACTATGACCGTCGCAAAGATTCGACAAATCGTTTATACGTGTATTATATTGGGCAATATGATTTTAAAAGACGATGGTGTGGCAATATCACCAGTTCATATAATAGATCAGCCGGTCATGCCAGTTTATGACGATAGTGTGCTAGAAGAGTTACTCGACGAAGATATTTATAACCGTCTTCAATATGATCTTACGGAGCACGTAGCGGTGCAAGACTTACCAAACCTCGATGACTAGTCATTTCCTATTTTTAATTTTTTTTTCCTAAGTATTATGTAACTTTTATTTGAATTATTAATGAAATTTGATGTTTTTAATTAAATTGTTTAAATATAATTATGAATTTTAAAAATAAAAAAATAAAAAGTTTAGGCATGGTTAGGCATCACATTGCCACTAAAAATAAGTAGTTAGACATGGTTAGGCATGAAAAGTGTTGTATTGATTCTATTGACTAATTACAAATTATTTTGAGTATTTGTTAGGCAACATTGCCACCCCTAATGTTTAATTTTTTTTCCTTGTTGGCCCAACTTGACGTGTTATCACCTTTCAGTAATAATAGATGATTTTTGGTACGTAGGATGTGTTATATTCTAACAATAATTATGCATGTTAGTTGATTTTACTATAATTTATGTGTGATGATTAAGAAAAAGATTAAATATTGTGGGTACAATGAAAATACTATTAATATGGATGTACCAACGTAACCTAATAAAGTTACGATATATGCATACTTGACAGTTGTATGGCAAATCTACTGTGGAGAATGTGGTTTTAACATTTGTTAACTTAATAGCGGTCTCGTTTCGTGTTAGACTACAATTTAATCTTGCAAAATGATTCATTAGTGACTAGCAAGGTTTTCGCGGGAAGCGATTGCGGGTATCATGTAATTTAATTTTTTCGGCCATAATTTATTTTATTTGTACATTTTTTGACAATAGCTTTAGCGATTAGCTTGTTTATTTAAGGATTATAAGCAATGTCAAAAATTTGGTAGAGTTTTGCTAGTTTGTCCTTTTTTTTTTTTTTTTTTTTTTTTTTTTTTTTTTTTTTTTTTTTTGTATTGTATACGGAGTAGTAGCTTGCTTTGTTTGTATAATGA
Source organism: Artemisia argyi (assembly GCA_030686995.1). Lineage (NCBI taxonomy): Eukaryota > Viridiplantae > Streptophyta > Magnoliopsida > Asterales > Asteraceae > Artemisia > Artemisia argyi. The sequence continues at coordinate 196,341,402 of CM060687.1, read as the reverse complement.
GTTCTTTATTGAGGGTGTGTATTTAATTAGTGACATTTATTAAAAAAAATATGTGCAAGGAGAAAAGTTGAATCTAGCATTTGCACTTTTAGTTTTATTACTTACAGTGTTTAAATTTAAGTTTTAAGTATTACAGTAATTGTGTTTGAATTGTTTGTAATTGATTATTTATTATTTGTATTGCTGAATTTTTAAGTTTCAACTATCTTAGCGCATTTGATGTCCAAAAAAGACTTTGTGCTTTATAAGATGCTACATATCGATGTACGGCGTCAATGATTGTTACGAGATACTTTTTTAATAACATTAAATTAATTATCCATAAATTGCTTTTTTACTTTTTAAGTTTTTGGTTGTTTCTATGCAAACGTGTTTTAGTGTCATTCTACATAAAAAAAATGACAGTTATATAAAAATAAAAATGAACAACTAATTTACCAAACACTTATATAAAAAAAATGACAGTTTGTAGTTACCACTACGAGCTAACAGTTATCAATTTATATTTACATGTTATTAAAAAATTATATTCAAATATAATACGAGTAACTATCAATTTATTTAATATGTATTGAATGCTTTTTTTGATTAAATAACAAAATTGGTGTTTATTAATTACACGCTAACTAATGACCAGTGGACACTTGATAGCAAAACTCTTAAAATTAGAGTTTTGCTAACGTGTCTTACCAAATACTAAACAAAACAACTGGTGTTAAATGATGTTGCTTACAACTACTTTTAAACGCCAGTGCTTACAAATTGTTATTTTTGTTAAAGTACACGTTATAAAACAAAATTATTAATACTTTCATATTCACCAAATTAATTATATATAAAAAAAAAAGTTAGTTTTATGTAATATTTATAGTCTCAGTATAAGATCAATGTTAATAGATTATAATGTAAAATTAAAATCGCATACGTTTAAAACCATAATTGTTTGGTACTTAAAAAGAAAATGTATGAAAAGAGTTTAAAGAGTTTAACTACCTTCAAGTGATCGGATGATGTACCGTCAACTACATTCCTCAAAAGATCCTATAATAATATTTGCAACAGAATAGGAAATGAGTTGAAAAATATAACAGTTATTGTGACATAAATTTGATAAACAAGTTAATGTTCTTACTGGATTCTCATGTTTCCACTGAAGTTCCAAAGCTTTCTCAAGTCTTTTGACAACTTGATCTATATATGGGCGATCTCCTCTTTCCTCTTTTATGCAACCATATGCTGTTTCTGAAAAGATTTTTAATGCTCTTGGGTCCATCTGGTTCCGTAGACGTGGATCGATCATATCATCCAAATTAGATTTGCACAATTTACTTAATAATCCCTCTCCCAACTCTTCATCCGGAAGAATGGCACTCCTTCGGCACAAGACTTCGAATAATACAACACCGAATGAATATACATCTGACTTATGAGTCACACCACCGGTCTTTTTATATTTTGGGTCCAAGTATACATTCTCTATAATATCACGAGTAAGAAGAAGACGGTGCCTTCGGCCTACTGTATTTTTCAATGAAAGTTCAAAACCAGATAACTTGGGTTCCCAATTTTCATCTAATAAAATTTTTGAGCTCTTGATGTTGCAGTGTATGACACTAAAATCTCGTCCAATATCATAATGGATGTAACTTAATGCATTTGCAACACCAACACATATCTTCAACCTTTGCAACCATGTGAGGGTGTCGTCGCTTAGATATTTTTTGAGACTTTCATTGGCCTCCTTCTTGTATACGATAATCTTACTTTCCTTGTCATCATGAAACCCAATAAGAGACACTAGATTCTTATGTTCAAGATTTGAATGAATCGAAATCTCCGTCCAAAACTTTTTGCTCTCGTCTTCTATATATTTAAAGTACAACCTCTTTGCAACAATATCGAGTTTCGAATGTAAGAGACGGCCTTTGTAAATTATTCCAAGCTTAATTTTTTTGATAATATTTTCTTGAGCAAAATCGTTGGTTGCTGATTTTATATCTTTCCAACTGAGTTTTAAGTGGGAAAGATCTTTGCGGAAAGACTTTGTTTTTTTGATGACATGAGAGTCAACATGTGTAGATATGGAGGTCAATGATCCCTATATGTACCAAACAAGACAACATTACCAAGTGTTCTGAAAATGACGCGTATCTAAAATCCAGTGACTTGCAACACTAGTAATAAGTAAATAATTACCTTGTCATGATTGGATGATGCATCTTCAACTTTGGCCACAACTATTGAGTGTTCCTTTAAAATCATAAATACTTGTGTTAATATTATCAATAAATAAAGATTATTTATAAAAGCAAGATGAAAGAAAAAAAAAAAAACGTCTTACAACATTTTGACGTTCCATTTGAAGTTTCAACGCTTTCTCAAGTCTTGTGACAACCTCACTTATATCCGGGCGTCGAGATCTTTCTTCATTCAAGCATTCATATGCTGTCTTCGCGAAAACGTTGAATGATTGCGGATCCATTTGTTTCAATAAAACCGGATCAATTATTTCATCTAGTATTTTCTTTTTATAATGGAAAATGGCCATTGGACCCAAATGCTTATTATCTGGAAGCTCACTTATTGATTTCCTGCCACAAAGTAGTTCAAACAATAATATCCCGAAAGAGTAGATATCCGACTTGTGGTTTACACTTTTAGTCTCAATATATGTTGGGTCTCCATACCCTTTCACATACACAAGTCTATTAGTATGAAATGAATGGTGCCTTTGAGTTGCTTTAATCTTCATGGACAATTCAAAAAAAGATAATTTGGGTTCCCAGTCATCATTCAAATGAACTGCGTTGATGTCAATCCTCCGGTGTATTACGCTAAAATCGCGTAGTTCATCATAATGAATGTAGCTCAATGCATGCGCAATACCAACAGATATCTCTAATCTTCGCGCCCATGTCAACCGTGTCGGGTCACTTAGATATTTGCTGAGACTTAATCTGGTCTCATACCTGGCAATGATGATCTTCTCATCCTTCTCATCACAAAACCCAACAAGAGAAACTAGATTCTTATGCTTGAGAGTAGAAAGCATTGAAATCTCCATCCAAAATAGCGGTTCTCTATCTTTCCATTCTTTATTAAACCTCCGAGCAAAGATATCAATCAACTCACCGGACCACAAGAGCTGTCCCTTGTATCTCTGTTCAAACCCACTTTCTCCCCATAAATTTTGTTGAGCGAAGTTGTTGGTGGCAGATAAGACATTTTCAAGGGGGACTCTGAGGTTAGCAAATTCTTTGCTGGGAGAAGACATTATCTGTAAAATAGTCAAGTATAAATGTGAGTTAGAAAAAGGGAGTTTAATGAAGTTCATAATAATGCCTACAAACGGTTCTATGAAATTCCTGAACCATTTTCTAAGACATGTTGAGCTATACATTTTGCCTTCAATGTTATATTGATCTTATAAAAAGTCTAGAACTGTGTATATCATGTACTTTAAAGTTATTATGTTTGTGGATGATAACTGAAATAAGATACGTTTATAGCTTTGGAAATGCGTGGTCTTATTAACTTGAAACAAGGTGTACGCGCCCACCGCATTGCGGCGGGTTTATTTTTCCGCCAATTTTGATTCAGTCCATGTGTCATTCGAATATTTACCGTCTGACTTATGAACGACTTTTTGGTAGTCCGGTTTTGAATGTCGTGGCGGAATTACGCGTGAATATTTTTTACAAAATCGTACATATGTTGTAATCATAAAAATATTGAGCTTGCTTTGTTTGATCAGTAGGTATTTGGTACGTAACTAAAACTTTTATTAAAGTGAACGCTTTTTCCCCTGTGGTTTAAATTAATTTTAAATAGTTTTTAAAGTTATTTCATACGTTAAGGGTGCATTATGAAAGTTCTTTTATTTTATGTATATCAAACTTTACATTTTTTATATAATCATGGGTACGTAAAAAATATATCAATATTTAATTTGGCTCATTTTGTTCGTCATCGAAAGATGTTTCCGGCCAATTTTTTTTTTTTATTCATGAAATCGCGAAATATCTAGATATTTGATAAATAAAGTTTGTTATATGAAAAAGTTGTAAAAACTTTAAAGTCTAGGGTGTTGCATAGTTCAGGGGTGAATTTTGTTTTTTTGTTTTTTGTTTTTTTAATTCTTGCCAGAAACATTAAATCTATTTTACTCGGTATTACGGCTCTTTGCTCGAGGGGCGAATATACTCTCGCGCTATTGTCTATATATATTATAGCTCACCACATTGAGCACAGTGCTTTAAAATATTAGTGGTTTTTTTTTTTTTTTTTTTTTTTTTTTTTTTTTTTTTTTTTTTGGCCATTTTTTCAACTATTTCAAGCCTAACACAAATAATAAAAAATCCTTGCTTACTTATTTTAACTTTGGCCCAGCAGTTTGGGTTTTTACTGGAGTACTTTTTTTCTTTTGGGTTTCATATGTTTTTTGGCCAGTTAAGAATCAATAAGTTGTACACAACAACAACTAAATATTACAAGTCCAAAGAAAAAGGACAAAAATAAATAAATAAATAAATGTATAACATACTCAAAACAGTTACATATAAAATTTTAACACAAAGATTCAAAGATATTGAAAAAACAATTTGTCAAAAACGATCCGCCGCAACGCGGCGGGAGCAAATCTACTTGTTATATATATATAGTGAATGTTCTTTGTGCAAGAGTGAACTTAATCTTATAGATATTCTAAGAAGATTAATTATGGCTGCGTATATATAAACTCTTTGTCATAGTGCATGATGTAACATGCGATATACTATTGATAATAACTTAATAAGCAAATATAATTCTATTACAGGTGATATACTTGAATATAAAACTGTTAGAGGAAGATCAAGAGCTTGTATAAGTTTGAAATATGTAGAGTTTGAGTAATCTTTCTATAGACTTTTTGAAATCAAATGATTATGTTATTGCTGCATTCATTCCAGTTCTTATACATACTACTCATTCTTGTTTCAGGCACAAAATGATTTTTCCAAAGCGGACCCATAATACCAAGGACCAATTGAAGGACCATGTATGGAAAGCCTTAAAAAGTAATGTTTCAAAGCAGATCAATAATCCCAAGAAGTCAACTGATAATTGCTTGTATTAATACAGTAAAAGAATACACGCTGAAATTAGAAGGTTGTTACCCATTTGACCCGTTCAACTTTCAAAGCAGATCAGCAATCTGAAAAAGTTGTTACCCATTGCTTCCATACAATATAGATAAGGAGTTCGGGTGAGTGTTGAGTTTAGATGTCATACGTTATTTCGTTGAGTATTCTTTTCTGAAACTAAAATGTGTCCTATGTTTTTCGTTTAAGCGGAAGAAAGAGGCCAAGGGATCATATTAAATAAGTATACTGACAAAACTGAAGGCTAAGATAACCAAGGTCAAAAGGATTATTATGGGTAACATTGAGAAGGTAGTTCTTTCGTTTTTGTGATGTTTTATTTATTGGCCATCATTTAGCTACCTTTTTCGTCTTTTTAATGTGTCATTTTTGGTGTTTCATGGTGCTTAAGGGATATGTTGTGTTTAATCTCTAACATTAACTTCAGTGTGTGTCAGGCTGGTTTGACTTGAAAAAAGGAAAAAAAAAAAAAAAAAATTCCAAGAAAAACTGATAGTCAAATATGTTATATATAGCCATATTGTTACAAATTAATCTAACTTATTTTTTTAATATATAAAAAGGATTTAGCAAGTTTCATTCACTAAAAATCCATTGTGGGTGACTATCAAATCATAATCAGTGACATAATTGACTTTTTTTTCTTATCAGTTATTCATTTTTTTATCGCCACATAGTGACAAACCATAACCTGGACAGACAAATTTACAAATAAATGATTCGAACCATATAAGGGAAGTTCCTTCTCTTCCAGTCAACGTGTCATAAGTCTATTATTATTTGTGGTTTTCTTTAGTAGATAATTTTGAAATGGGAAAATACTTGGAGATTAGAGTCCCTAATAGTTTAAGTTGTAAGGTTAAAGACACAAACAAAAAGGGGATGGACAAATCATATCTAGCTTACATGTAATTTTGAGAAAATTAGTTTTGATCTACACCTTAGACAAGCTACAGTGCAAGGCCATATATACTACCTTGTGTACATTGTAATGAACTTGCTAAACTATAGGTAGATTTTATAACTCTGCTACTTTCGAAAATTTGATTTTACTTTGTAACTCAGCAATCCCCTGGTTTCAAATTTTAATCGTCTACCAGGGACACTCCCCCGGTTTCACATAAAGGTTTGTAGGACGTCCTATCAAAATCTCGGTTGGGTGGTCAAAGTTCACAAATGTTTGCAGACATCAACAAGTACTTTTATAAGAATTCAAAACCCAGTGTGACCCGCCAGGTTTTACCCGTTTCTATATTCTAGCTGGGTTTGTCATTATATCTTATATATGTGTTCTACATAGATTTTTACAAGTTTTTAAAGGCTATAAAAGTTGTTTAGACAGGTTTTAATGGTGGTTTAAATATATATGCTATTTGGACAGCTGAAAGATGGGCTGTTTGGACAGGCTTATATGCTGTTTTAACAGCTTTTATATGTTGTTTGGACATAGGGCCTGTTTGGCAGGAGCTTTTTGGGGGAGTTGTTAGCTTTTTGTTATAAAAATAATCTCTTCTAAAATAAATAGCTCTATTTGGATACATTAACATCAAGCTTTTATTTCAAACAAATAGCTCCTAAATGAAAAGCTGATTAATGAAGCTTTTAAAACATTTTGGTGCTTTTAAAACTTTAAATTACTGATATACCCTCCAAATATTTGTTTACAATATATATATATATATATATATATATATATATATATATATATATATATATATATATATATATCATTTTATGTCATTTTACATCTTATAATTACATTTAACATCTAACTAACCAAACACTTTTATTAAAAAAAGATATAGCTTGTAGCTCATGTTAACAGCTTTGCTGTTTACAGTTTACAGCTTACAGCATACAGCTTATAGCTAGTTTTGCCAAACATACCCATAACCTTTAAAAATTACATATTTGTATGTTTTTTTATTGCAACGACTGGAAATTAGATACTCTTAAAGGTTTGTATGCTGTTTTTTTTAAGCAATTACATGCTGTTTAGACATCAGAAAGTTGGATATTTGGACAAGTATATATTATTCTCTTTGATTCAGGATATTCTTTGCAAGTTAAATGATCTAATTGTGAAACTGATCAAAGGCTAATAAGGTACTAGGATTTTTTATTTTTATTTATTTATTTTTTTTTGTCCTCATGTCAATATACAAAGTTGACTCTTATTTATTTATTTATCACTTTGCAGGGTTCAAGTTGATAAGGGCTAGAATTATAAAGCATTTTCCAAAAACAGTGAGCTATTTTTCAAATGATACTCAAGTTCAGTAACTAATTGGAATACTTGTAAATTTGTAATTTGTGGTAATTTTTTTTAACTCATTCAATATATATCCATCTTTGTCTTGACGTAAAATTTGGTTCTATCCTTATCTTATGTTCATTTCCTCGGGTACTCACATATTTTGGACACTTGTAGCTGGTGTTGTTGCATTGGAAATACTCATATTAAGACCGAAAGTAAAGCCAATAGAAAATGTATGGTCTCTTGTCTGCTCATTTAACCATGAGCAATGGTATCACATTATCATATATCTTCCCAGTGCTTCACTTAATTCTACTTATTGGTTGCTAGTTGTTTCTAATATACATATTTGGACACGGTATTTCAACCGGAATTGCAGATATGTTATTGGAGTTGCTACTCATCAAGTTTTACTGGTTAACCTAAGTTAATGTAGTGACCTCTAGAGGAAAACGTTGACAAATATTGCAATTCTGGTATTGAACAATTCCCTCGTTTTTGCAATATTGGAGGGAATACTATTTGGTAATTTCGATCATGCAATTAGTTTCAGGAAAATGTTGACAAATGGGTCTCATAGTCAGTCAGTCAGAGATGATATGATGCAGCTCCTCAAGTACTTACTTGGATGCAACAACGATAACAGGAAACATGCTTCAGTAATCTAGAAGACATCTCGTCTGCGAACTTGCTCATCATGAGCTTTCTCATTTCTCAATTTAGTAGGTTATAGATGAGTTTGTTTTCCCCCTTTTTGTAAAGCACGTTATTGTAGGTAGATTGTGGACATTAAACGTGTTCAAAATTTGGATTCAACAGGCGATTGCATGTTTTTTAAAACCACCATATTAAAAATTCATGAATTTAAGTTCTTAAAAGTTTCAAAACCCATGAGTTTAAATTTGTAAACCAAACACCCCCAATGGAATTAGTATTTGAATTTTCTATGTACATTATTAGTTTTACCAGCTATTTAAATGTAGTTATAGCAGAAATTGAGCATTTGTTTTTGTAATATCATTATGATATTTACCACCCCTTTTTTTCTCTCTGAAAAGTGACACCTAGCGACAAAATATTTTCACTATATTAGTGACAAATGTCAGTTATGGAAAAACTCGTCACAATATAGTCACGACACAGTCTTCGTCACTTTTTAACTTTGTGACGGAGCTATAGTGATGTCAAGTAACGACCTTGATTTTCGTGACTAAATCGATGTGGTGACGAATTTTTCACTGTTAGTGACGATTTTGCTGCTGTCACTAAAGCTTTTTTTTTTTCCTTTTCTTTTTTTTCTTTTTCTTTTTAAATCTTGGAGTAATTTAGGTTTGTTAATTGTTTTTCTTAGTTGTTAGGGTTTATTACTATATTGTGGATTGAAGAATTAGCAACTAAAGAAAGTAAATTAGGTTTCTTTTGTTTAATAGACATATGGGTCCATACTAGTTTAGGCTCGTTAATTTATTTATTTTTATTTTTTATTTTTTATTTTTTGTTTATTTGTTTGGGTTTTATTACTTTTCTATATAAATTATCGTAAGATTCGTAAGTTGTTATTTATAGTTGAACCACAAGGACATTTTTTGGCCAAACAACAATTTAGCCAAACTATAAGGATGATTTTCTCAATTTGGCCAAATCACAAGGACAATTTTTGCAATTTGTCCAAACTGCAAGGACTATTTTTGCAATTTACTCTAAAAGAAATTCATAAAACTTGTCACTAACTTAAGCATCCGAAATGAGAAAAGTTGTGAAAGATTTTTAACTATTTCAAAAAGCTTTTTGGCAAGGTTTTTTGAATTGCAACAAAAATTTTTTAAAATCTTTTTACAAAAGTTTTTTTTTTTGAAAGGTGAATTTCAACTTAGAAACGACCACCTTCGCGGACAGCGAAGGCCCCATCGCCACCCCGCCAGACTATGTTGTCTTAACCGGGTCTACGCTGATCTCAGGTGGTAACGAGTTTCCCCCGGAAACCGTACTGCCTCCACACAAATTTACCTTGCTGGAGAAACAGCCGGATGAAAACCGGGCCATGCTCAAGATTTGAACCCCCGCAACGAGTGGCTTGAAGGTTCAAATCTATCATTGCAATATATCTCCGGAACAATATGGTCTACAAGTGGACCACAAGTGAGGACTTCCCGGGTGGTCACCCACCCGGTACTACTCCCACTTGTGGCTCGCTTAACAAGTTAAGCCCCACCCGCTAGACCACAAGTCCTTTGATTATTTTTTACAAAAGCTTGATAAGCCTCAAGTCATTTGTAAAAGGCTTAGTCATTAAATATTTAAATGTGATTTGCATTAAATGCATCAAGTCTTGAAAGACTTGATGCATTGTAGATGCTCTTACATATTACTGTATAACGATACTTATTAGCCAATTTACAATAAAATATTTTCACCCATCGCTGATTGTCTTCGAAAAAAAATGATTACAGGTAGTTTCAAAATAAATATTTAGTCAACTAATATAGCGACAGATTTTTTAATCATTTGATATATGCTAAACTAATTAACTAGCTAGTGTTAGTAGAGTCGACGACTTAGGAGAGTGGCCTGGTGACGATCGAGTTAAGAGTCTAGCTTAAGGTTTAGTGTGACAGGCTAATTATGTATAATCACTTTTATACGGTCTAGCTAAATTGTAAACTGATAGACTGAATTAAGGTGTATTACACTCAAACAAATAGATTGTAGTACTTATTATGATAGAAAGATGGAAGAGGAAAAACCGTCTTACCGCATTTTGATGTTCGAGTTGAAGTTCCAATGCTTTCTCAAGTCTTGTGAGTATGTCATCAATAGTTGGGCGCTGCGATCGTTCTTCGTTCAAGCAGTCATACGCTATTTCTGTGAAAATGATAAATGATTGAGAGTCGATTTGATTCCATAGATCCCAATCAATTATTTCATTGAGTTTCTTCTCTTTGTAAAGGCGAATGGCCGTCGTAGCCAAATACTTGTTAGTGTCGTTGGCGATTATTGATTTCCTACCACATAGTAGTTCAAACAATACTATCCCGAAGGAGTACATATCTGACTTGTGGTTTGCACTTTTGGTCTCAATATATGTTGGGTCTGTATACCCATCCTTACTCCATACTTTATCAGTATTGTAACAATTGTGCCTCTCAGATGCTTTGGTCTTCATGGAACCTATAAAATCACCTAACTTGGGTTCCCAGTCATCATTTAAATAAATCGATGGACTTTCGATGTTGTGGTGTATTACGCTAAAATTACGTGACTCGTCATAATGAATGTAGCTCAATGCTTGCGCGATACCGACAGATATCTCCAATCTTCGCACCCATGTTAACAACATCGAGCGACTTAGATAGTTACCCAGACTTCCCCTGGTCTCACGCCTGTAAATGATGATCTTCTCATCATTATCATCACAAAACCCAACAAGAGAAACCAGATTTTTATGCTTGAGACTGGAAAGCATTGAAATCTCCATCCAAAACTCGTGTTCTCTTTCAGACCATTCTTTGTTAAACCTTCGAGCATCAATTTTAATCAACTCACCGGACCACAAGAGCTTTCCCTTGTAAGCATTTCCAAAATCAGCTTTTTGGATGACGTATTTGTCTGAAAAGTTTCTAGTGGCGGTTAGTAAAATTTCAAGGGGGATTTTTAAGTGAGCAAAGTCGGCATGATTGGCTGAAGACATCATGTATGTATCAGTTAATTTGTTAATATGAACAAAAAAATGTGTGTAGGTTGTTAGAAAAAGAAGCGAAGGAGTGTTTGAGTGATAGGCATAAATTTGTTCGGTTTGTGTTTGTATATATAGAAGATGTGAATAAGTGTGTGGGGTTCCTTTCTTATCTTTAATGATGGAGGTCTGTTTTTTTTGCGTTATTGTAGAGATAATTGACTTTTTGACTTAATGGTGAGTAAAGACTATTGACTTATGCAAGGAAATTTCCATCTACAAACTTTAAAAAGAATTGGTAACTTGCGTATGTATTGCTTTTTAAATGAAACATCACTAATATTACCGAGTATCAACATCTTGACAAAAATTTACGAAAGATGCTTATAGTATTGTTTTTTAGAATGTAAGCAATATATTACTACAACAAAAAGAAATAATATAAACAAAAACATTCAACTTTCATAATCGAGACAATTAAAGAAAGCGAAACTAAGAAAATAAAAAACCAACAAGGGCTTACAACAAAACATATACAAAATTATAAAACTGAAAGATAAATGAGAAAAAAACTAGTACAATAGTCCTTTGAATAATGCATATGAACAATCTCAAACACAACAAAAATATGCTTAAATGAGATATGTGGTATTAACTACGAATAGGGATGGCATGTGTTTTAGACAAAAGAGACTAGCAAAGCCGGTATAGTTGACTATAAAAGATAATGGTAGACTATCTCTTCAACTTTCAAGTAAGGAGGGGAATAGTCCATTAGTGAAAATATTCTTATTAAACTTATGTGGATATAGAATTTCTCTAGTCTAAAAAGTAATTGGAATAGAAGCCAAAGTACATACACTTAGGGCGTGTTTGGTATTTTGGTACAGGGGAATGATTATTGGAATGAAAAGAATGTTTGATACATTATAGGGGAATCACATAACAGTATAAAATCTCAGTATATTAGTTTTCCGAAACTAAGCTAAGGAGGTTGCTTTGGACCCATTTCTAATCATTTTTAATCTTCTTCATTTCCTTTTCCCTTAAAAACACAATATACTACAAGAATAGGGCATTGTTGCCATGACCCAAAGTCGTGAGATAAAACCCAAAAAGTCGTGGCAATTCATATTTATCACAATATAGTGTATAGTGTATTGTATAGAATCAAGTATGATTAGCATCAATCATTAATAACTCGACTCGACTTGTGTGAACATCACATACGAAATGAAGTGATTCCTCTATGTCGAATAGTATCATACTAGTAGTAATAATACATTATTACTTCTCTTTGTAAAGCAATAAAATATTTGAATGGCAAAAGATATGACTCCAAACCTAACCCAATCATTTTTTCCACTAGTAATTAAAAAGCATTTCTTATCAAATGATAAAGCAAACATCACTAAAGAAAGCTCCTGACCTACCACTAAAAACAAAAGAAACTTTAAAAAGTAATATTCAAATCAAAAGCAGCCCAATAAGATAAACACTAATTTCATATTCACACAGCTTTTAATTGTGACAAAATGGGTGCACCTTTTAAATATGCAAACGAGACAAGGTAATATGGTATTTCTTTAGAGTGCGTTACATTATACTATAAGATAACATGTGGACTCGCAATTTGGAATCATAGATAGACTTCTACATTTTAAGATAAGTGCAATAATTAAAAATATGAAGTCTCAACTTTAAGGTGTATTACACGTACATATAAAAGTACTAGCTTCATGAGTTTATTACATATAAATAAATCAAGACCACATGCTATGGATATAACTTCAAATTTGAATTGGAAAATAAGTGAATGAATTGAACTATAAATCTTGTGAAAGAAATATCATTCTACATCATACATATAACCAATCATAGGATTCTAGCATATAAAGAACTTCCGAATTTTCGCATATCTTGTAGTCTTTGGTCCTGTAAGATCAAATTCTGCCCCTCTTCCCTTTTTTCCATTCTGCTGGCTCTTGCAATCCTCTAGCTCACATGTTTTCTGATAGAAAAACCAACAAATCAGACAAAAGCTAATTATCTAAACACTTTATTGTCTTATTTTAAGACCATCGTTATTTTGTCTACCAATTTAAACAAACTACTATAATACAAGATCTCGCAAACCTATGCCACCACTCTATTGGACATGAGGACTACAACAATAATACGATAACAGGCGAGTCAAAAAGTTCATTCATATAGGTTACTAATATAAAAGCAGCCGTGACTCTATCGCGGCCACCACCTACCAACGTGACAAGTTGTTGACACTTGTAAATTAGCAATACAACATTCGTATACAAGTATATGCACCTGAGTTCCGTCCATCAAGTTATCTCTCATATTCTATCTTCAACCTCCATTCTATAGATTAAAAATGGTAAGGCAACGTCTAAATAATTGCTTTTCATTCAAACACCATGTACAAATTATATTCATAGTTCATGTTTCTGGTCAATTTTGCTGCTTTCTTTGGCATCAGTGTAAGTTAAAATTATAATTAAATTGTTGCAGTTTATTTGCATGCTATTGTTGTTAACTTCTTGTTGTCGTCGTGCTACCTTGCTATCTATGTATTTAGCATTTTAGCCATATATATATAACAAATATAATATATGACATAACTCAGATTATAATATAACAAAAAAGAATGTAAACTTGTGTAATTCAAACGAATACGAAGAAAACATGGTTCTATTCAAAATTTTAATAAGGGAGTGCTATATTTAACAATAACAATAACTCAATTATGTGATAGGTACCATTTCATATTCAGTTGGAAACATATATATAGACCAAAAACTATTTAAAAAAAAAATGAGAAACCAATCAAATATTTTAACGGCGGTCTCCTATACCAATCGACAGCCATCAACCAACAGGCTGTGATTTGTTTTTGTTTTAGGTTGCCAAATCTAAATATATAAAAACTGCTTTATTTCTCTTAGTCATAATTAGAGGTGTCAAAAAACCTGACCCGACCCGAACCCGACTAAGTTTATTCGGATTGGGTTACTCGGGTCAAAATTTGAATTCGGGTTACTTGGGTCAACCTGAGTAACCTGAATACGAAATAGGGTTGGGTATCGGGTAGAAAATGTTTGACTAACTCGGGTTGGGGTCTACCCAGTTGACCCGAATAAGGTTTTTTAATTTATTAATATAATTTTTTTTATAAAATATCTATATTAATTAGAACCAAATCTCAAATTTATGACTATTTTACCCATAATCGGGTTGACCCGAACCCGAATTGTCCTGAACCCGAGTTCAAATAGAGTCGGGTTCGGGTATGTTATTTTTAGTCTTGACTCGAATTTGACCCGACTTGAATTGACCCGACCCCGACCAACCCGACCCGACTGACACCCCTAGACAATTCGCCATCGTTAGGTACAGTTGTATAATAAGATATTAGTAATTTATAAGTTCAAGAAGATAAAACTTGTGATAAAACTGGTATTAAAAAACACGGAAGCATTATACATATAAAAGTAGATAAATAATTCAAAGTTTCTTGTGAAAAATTGGTATTGAAAATACATATGATTTTATGAAGAAATGTTACATCCATATAAATTTTATATAAACATTTTCACAAAATGACGTGACATGATAAACTTAATTTAAAAACATTCCCTCTCTTTTTTCAATTTAGTGAAAATATTTTTATTAAGTTTATGTGAATATAGCATTACTTGAGTCAAAAAGGTAATTGGAATAGAAGCCAAAGTACATACACTTGACATGTTTGGTATTTTGGTACAAGGGAATGATTATTGGTTTTCCGAAACCAAGCTAAAGAGGTGGCTTTGGACCTATTCCTAGTCATTTTTAATCGTCTTCATTTCCTTTTCCCTCAAAAATACAATATACTATACGAATAGGGCCTTCTTGCCATGACCCAAAGTCGTGAGCTAAAACCCAAAGGTCATGGCAATTCGTATTTATCACAATATAGTGCATAGTGTATTGTATAGAATCAAGTATGATTAGCATCAATCATTAATAACTTGACGCAACGTGTGTGAACATCACATACAAAATGCAATGATTCCACTATATCGAATTGTATGACACAAAATATTACTTCTTTTTATAAAGCAATAAATATTTTAATGGCAAAAGATATGAGTAAGCTAACCCATGATTTTTTCCACTAGTAAAAAAAGAGGCATTTCTTATAAAATTATAAAGCGAACATCACTAAAGAAAGCTATTGGCCTACCACGGAAAAGAAAAATAGGAAAACATATAATTTACAAATCAAAAGGACCCAATAAGATAACCACTAATTTCATATTCACACGGCTTTTAATTTATAATACATTATAAAGCATTTGAGACTTCTTATAAAAAGAAGTATTAAAATTTTAAGACAAAAAACATTATTATAAAAGGAAAACTAGAAAATTAATATAAAACTTAAAATTTAAGTCTTATTTAAATCATATAGTAACCTCTAATAATGATATATTTAAAAAAAAAATAGTATACAAAATCAAAATCAAATGATATACCAAGGAAACCCCTTAAAAATGGAATTTCTTTTAACTTTTGCACAAGACATGTGCGTTTTCTTCTCATTTTATACTGATTAAAAATGTAATATTAAGGTTTACTTGTATTTATAAACATGTGTATTTAAGTGAAAAGAAGATAAAATAGAGTTGGTATCTAAGAGCTAAAAGCATAAGTCATCTCTGCAAATATCAGTAATGAGCATAAACCGTTTACATACGTATAGAGTTTATTAGTATATCCGAACAACTTGAACTGACGCTATTGAGACTTGATATGTTTATTTTACCTTTGCACTTGGATGTTCATTTGTACTTCCATCCATCTTTGCTATGACCAAAGAATCTATTTCACGGATAAGATCAGACACATGATGACTTGGTTTCCGGCAAGTTCGCTCCTCCCAGCGATTTCTCTACATATTTCAAGGATTTGCCTGTGCCCGTCATCATTCTGCTTCTACAATAATTCTAGAGCTGGTGTGATGTTGATTTTGTGGCCTTGTCAACTTTCCTTTTATACACATCCAAACATTTTTTTATCAATATGAAGCATTTATCTTTCATCCCGTCACACTTTCACCTATCTCGTCCCAATATTTCTAAAGAATACTCACAAGTTCGCCTTTCTATCAGTTTTAAGCCACAAAAAAGATAAGACCTTATTATGAAGGTATCAAGTACGTCATTACAATTATAATTGTGTAAAATGAGTGAAACAAAATGGTGTAAAGAAGTATATTTTACTTGCAACTCATGCCTATAATTAAGGTCAAAATGTATGATTACAAAAAAAATAAATGGCAGCAATTAACATCAGATTCGTCACTCCTACTTTCTTCAACGCTAACATGAATTATATGTTAGCCTCACTTATCTGAGCACTAGGTATCGTGTTGACGTTTAACATGTTATTGGTATGCCACCTCAGCGTCACATCATCCCCTTCAATTCCCAAACACTTTCCCTCATAACACACCGATAAAATGTTATTGGGTCCTACAAAATACCCCATTAAAAATTTGCTTGCCTCTTTTTTTGATATCACATATAAAGAAATGTGTTGTCCCTATACCCCACGTGTTACTCCAACATCATTCATATATAAACGTGTTTTGCATATATTATGCATGCAAACTTTTGCAAACACATCATATAAGCTCAAATGTAGTATGGAACTATGGATAAACCATTCATGCACATATTTAACTTAGTATCACATGAGTAAATCCAACTAGTTCATGCATGCTCAGATCAGTTCGTTACCCAGCCACACCACTTCACCATGTCAACTTTGAGAAACCAAAAATGTTATATCATTTTGCGAACCATTATTGCAAACCAACACAAACTTACAACACATAAGTCAAGTAACAACCCATTCAACACTCTATATATTCAAATGAGCGAATGGCGTGTAAAATGAAACGATACCGAGTGCTCTCAGATTTAGAGTAAAGACAGCCCAAGGAGTAGGTGCTTGTAGGTGTTTGCGATACATATTATACCTTCCTCTGTTGAATTGCTATTACACCCTCCAACCTGTACTTTTATACTCCCATCTACAACTTACACCTCGAAAAAAATTGTAAATGTAAATGCCAAAGAAACATATGCAAGACGAAACGACTGTTTATCTCCTTTTAACTTTTGTAGTCCGGGAGTGTTTAGATGGCTGCTAAAGGGGTTGTTTTACTGTTGTCAAGAGCGTGTTTGGATGGCTGCTGTAAAGGAGTGTTTGGTTGTGGTCAGGGGGTGTTTGGATGGCTGTTGTAATGGGATGTCTGCTCCTGCCATGGGTGTTTGGGTGGCTGCTGTAAAGGGGTGTTTGATTGGTGCTGTAAGCCGTAAGGGGTCTAATGGGTGACTGTTTTGAGATAATATGATCCACCAAATAAACTTTAAACAATTCCATTGTTCTGATTCATCAAGTAAACTTAAACTTTACCTGATAAGAGAAAAGATTATATGCATATATATATATATATATATCAGTAGTTTTGAGGTTATGTGAGATCAAGTTCAATAATTAATAAAAACGAACCAATTTAATTAGTATTAAACATACTGATATGTCCCATTTGAATTAGATTTGCCATGTAAAGCATAAACTAAACCAACTTTAATATATAAGTCATATGCTCTTTGCTTCCAACCCACTTAATTGAAAAAATTCATACCTCACTTAAATCAGAAAATATATCATTAAACCATGATTTCAACACTGAGTTTACAAACAATTTCAAGAAGAGAAGAATATATGCATAAACAAACAATTGTAAATCATTTAAGCCATGATTTGGAAAGTGAGTTTACAAACAAATTCAAAAGCCTCATGAAATTGAGTTGCAACATATAAATAACAGTAAGTGACAAAGTTGCAACATTTTTTTTTTTTTTTTTTTTTTTTTTTTTCCAAATGTCAACTCCTTTACCAAAAATTTAAGATGGCCCAATAACCTTGGATTAGTCATTTACCAAAAAATTAGATGGTCCAATAATCTTGGCTCAATTTCTAAATAATTTTGTAGTAAGCATCTAGCAGATAATGCAAAGAAAAAGAGTATCAATACTATTCCATGTTTCTCTTAGCATGCATTGAGCCGAAAGGAATAGTTGAAGGGGAATATTGAGCTTGAATTCATGTAACAACAAATTTAAATGATAAGTGGAATGATAATGGTCCTATTAGTGAATTGATTGACATGGAAATGGTATCAAAATCAGGTATCTGCAATAATGTGAAAGTGGCTGATATGATAGAGCAGGGTGTTTGGAAATGGCCATCAAACTGGGAGTATGATGTTCCTGGTATCAATAACATTGTTGTGCCTGTTCTAAACAGTGAAAGAAAAGATATGGTGATGTGGAAGACTAGTGAAAATGTTCTAACCAAATTTTCTGTGAACAAAGTTTGGATAGAGCTAAGACAGAATAAAGAAAGCGTGATTTGGAATAGGACTGTTTGGCACAATCATTGCATTCCAAGTCATGCTTTTATTCTGTGGTTAGCCATCTTGGGAAGGCTCTCTACTCAAGACATGCTTGCAAGATGGTATCCTGGAAGGGAGGATAAATGTACTTTATGTGAGGATTGCCCTGACTCACATGAACACCTTTTCTTCAAATGTTCATATGCTGGGAAGATATGGAAGGAGATAAAGAAATTAATATGGCTAGAAAGCTGTAATGATGAATGGAAAGATATAATAGACATGCAATAAGTCAATCAGAAGTGTGGTTAGAAGGTTGGGTCTTGCTGCTACTCTGTATTTCTTGTGGCAAGAAAGGAATAAAAGACTTTTTGCAGAAGAAAATAGAGAATGGAAAACTGTGTTGGGGATTATTATAAACTCAGTAAGACTCAAGCTTATCAGTTTAACAACAAAAGACTCAAGTCAAGTTAGAATGGTTGAGGACTGCTGGCAAATAAAGATGAATAAGATCAAGACTTGAATGCTGGTATAAAATTGCTGATGCAATTGTGAATGGTGGGTGCAGATGGCTAATAATTTGGTCTGAAAGCTGGTTCTAAACAACTTCACTTTCAGCTATTTCATGTGAGGATGAAGCTGCAGAACAGTTTGAATGTTGATATGTTTAGTATGAGTTAGTAAGGCCATAAGATAGTTTCCTTATGAGTATGATTGGAGGAGCCAGCCATGATGATGCCTGTTATATTCCTTAAGTTCTGTTATGAGTGAAGGCTGGATATGAGAGCTTATGGAATGTTTAATGGGAAATGTATTCATGGTGGGGAAGTATCCTTGGATCCATCCAAACATTTAAGTGAAGCCATCTGTAGTAACTATAGGTACACAGTCATGCATGTGAGGATGGAAACTGCATTGACTGTATACATTAAGTTGCTATTAAGATGGAAATGTAGCTTAATGTGTGGATATCCAATGGAACTGAAGTTTTACTCAATTTTTGATGATGCCACATATAACAGCCTCTGTGGCTCTGGGAGTGAGCACAGGTAAGGTGTTCGTATGTTGGAAATGTAGTCAAGATTGGGGTTTCTTCATGTTTGCCTAGAGCTAGTAACTGCTATCCTATTTGCTTTTCTTAGTCTAGATGAATGGTGAATCTGTATAGAGAGTTGTTACATTCAGCTTTGTACTTCTCTTTGTATGTCCTGTTTTGGCATTTTAAGTCTGCTCAGGGATTGTCCTTTCAGACTTAATATTGCTATGTATGTGTTGGTTTATTTGTGATAATATAAGTTCACCATTTTAAGGAAAAAAAAAAAAATAAAAAAATGAAAGCTTACTACTAAAATGATCTTTTACGACACATTGGTGATAGACGAACTTATTATTATTAATGGTTGTATTCGTCTTCCAAAATAGCAACTCCAAATACACAGCTGTAAGTTTGTTGACTTAGTTGTAGGTATGCATTTTCCCTCACCAATTAAAGAGCTCATTGACACATCAACAAATAACTATTTTCATAAGAAAAGCAATTAATGAGTTTCATTTTTTAATTGAAAATTTGCAGTTCGACTGGCTCTTACCATGAGTGGGTTAGCCGATTGATTGACCGCCATCAAACACCCTGGTTCAATTTTCATGAATTAGGGGTTTATACTTTAAAGATTTGTAGTATCTGTGTTTTGAAACTATGAAATGGGGATGGCGGTGTGTATTCATCGTGTTTTTGCTAAATCAACAATGATGACGTATTATTTTTGCCGACTTTTATAGGTTTTTTTTTTTTTTTTTTTTTTTTTTTTTTTTTTTTTTTTTTTTTTTTTTTTGGCGTGTATTATTATAGGTATTATTTTTGCTAATATATACGAAGTATATGGGGAGACTATATATAAAAGAAACAAAATTAATTCTTTAATAAAGACGTTTCTTTTCGGATGGATATGTTCAGATGCAGAGCCAGTGGAAGTTTCATGAGGGGAGGTGATTTGCACACTCAACTTTGTGATTGAGACACTCAACTGTACAAACAGTTAAAATACACTATAAATCTTGTACAAATATCTAATGCACACAGTAGAGTGTCTCAATCAAAAGTTTGAGTGTGCAAATCAATTCCCTCTCATGAGGGGTAGAAAAAAAAACCATTAACCAGAGTTAGAACCGTTGACCCTAAGTGTGCAGAGGTACGGTGTCTTACCAAATTGACCAAGGAAATTTTACATTCGAAAGTTCAAAATAGTTATTGTTCTCAAGTTATCTAATTGGGACATATTCTAAAAATTCACTGATTTTACAAACAAAAAAAAAAAAAAAAAAAAAAAAAAAAAAAAAAAAAATAGATTGCACACAAAACTGTCGTGAGGGAAGATACTCTACTTTGGACAATTTACTCAACTTTATAAACATTTTTATTTTAACTCGAAAAAAGCTCGACTATACACAATTATTACCTGTAAATAATATATTTAATTTTCATTTGATTATAAAAACTACAAGAATTATTTAAAAAAAAAAAAAAAAAAAAGTTTTGTTAACCACAACCATGGGGTTGTAACCCATGGGGTTGTATTTAAAGATATCATATTTAAAAAATTTACATTAAATGAACTAGTATATTCTATAATTATACATATTTTTTCATTTTAAACATGAAATGTGATATTAAACTTGGAATGTTTAGTGTTCATTAAATGCAAAATTTTTAATTAAGTTATGTTTAAACACAACCTCATGGGTTGTGGTTATTAAAAAGTTTTTATTCTCTCTATATTTTTTAAACCAACATCAAATCTAAATCTAAATTCAAATCCACATTTAAACCTCATACGAACCAAAAGCACCCTAAGTTTTATGTTTTTTAAATTTGGTCTTTTTCAAATAACAACCACTCTTGGTGCTGCCAATTTTTATTTATTGCTTTTTCTTTCAAAATTATTGTTCCTATTTTCGTTTTATTAGTATATCTTAAAATAATTTTTGCTTTAAATTATCCAAAAAACCTTTAAACAAATGAAGTAAAATTTTATTGTAGCTTTATGTAACAATTACACTTTCTTAATGTCACACCCCGTTAATGGCGGAAATACGAGATGTAATGAAGAAGGCACATTCCATAACATTATAGTTCACACCATACATTAGTAATAGTTTACATCGTTACAAAATATCCTTGTGTAACTTTTGAAAGTAGAAGTATTGTCTTGAAAACATGATAGCAAGGTACCAAATAGTCTGACTCCAATAAACGTGCCCTCAAATACTTTAACAACGATCACCTGAAAATGGTATTGGAAAACGTCAACATAATGTTGGCGAGCTCGTAGGTTTGAAAGTAAAACCACAGAACTGTGAATAATATAACGTAGTGTAGGACAAAAGTGAGTATGATAAACATATGTAAGCACCTAAATGAAGTACGTAATCTAGCAACAACTAAATCTCAAAGATGGGATATACGTATAGCTTGCGCAGATAGTATTCACTCGTCAAGAGGATGTTGGTGTCAACCCAATTAGTTCTACCAATACCTCCTAACCTTGTAACTTGCGCCGATTGTATTCACCCTTTAATAAGCGTGTGGGTGTCAACCCAAGTATTTCTACCAATACAATCCTAGCCTCATGTATCGCCAAAATAATTCACACAAAGATTCACTACACAGTCAGACACACATTGCAATCAACGCACATATATTTCCAAAATAATGTAAAACGGTAGTTCACAGCATAAAAGCATTTGAAAAGTATTTAGTGCCATTTCCACCGCAAGGAAAACATATTAAAAAGTGGGGCTACGAGAACTCACCTCGGTATGTAGCAATGCAAGTGACACAACTGGCATCAAGTAGCAAAACATAATGATATCAAGAAGTATAAGCACAACGGTACTGGATCGGCACAACCTAGTAATATATAGTTATCTCATAATATGCTTCGTAAAGTAAATGATTTTTCAAAAGATAAAGTATTTTAGTTCTCGCGTGGTTTTTAGAAAATAATAGTTTCAAGATTAAATCACATTAAGACGATGAAAGTCGGCGAAACACAATCAAACAAATAGGAAAAGAAAAGAAAATAATAAAGAAATAAGAAGTATGAAATAATAAAAAAAACGTCAATAAGTTGTTTCGGTGTGTTACCCTGTAGCCCAAATAGTTTATAAAACGTTATGATTTAGGAAAATAATGTACATTTGTTAAAAGATTTACGATGTTGATAATTAAGTAATTAGAAAAGTTTATGACATTTACAAATCGTAATGGTTTAAGTTATGAAATGGTTTTTATAAAATTTGGACATGATGAGTCCATTTATATAACATTTCCAAGTTGTTACGACTTTTGAATAACAAATTTTATTTATTACATTTTACAAATTGTTACAAGTTTTTACAAGTTCATACAAGTTTTTATTATTTATTTGTCGTTATCGTTCGCGTAAATATTAGTGTCGGGGTTTATTGACCATTTTGTGTATGTAGTACAAAATTGTCCATAAGTCCATCGGATAATACCGTAAATCCAATATCGATCAATCCATATCACATCCAAGCATAGGTTTATGTTACAATGCCCAATATCCAAATCAATATCCAATGTACTCCCAATTAGCATCCGAAACACCATCGACAAAACACAAATATAAATTAAGTTAATAAATGGATAATGAATAGTCGCTAGAATGAAAAAAAAACTAACACATATCATTGGCTTTAGGCCCAATATCAATACTTTAACTCAACACTTACTAACTTGGGCTTAGGGCCCAAGTTTACCCAATATTATCCTCATGGACTCCTTAGCCCATTTGGCAACTCAAGCCCAATCCAATTATAACAGTAACACAAAACACAACATACACTTGTTTTAGGGGCTGTTTGATAAAAACTATGATTTAGTACTGAATGAATCAAAAGTGCTGAATGATTCAATGTTGCTGAATGATTGTGATTCTGAGTGGAACATATTGTTTGACAACCGTTTTGAAAGAAAAGAATAAGATTACTAGTGTGACTTTTTTTGTATGATTTAGCACTACATAAATATTTAATTTTATAATTATTTTGACGGAAATTTTAATTTAACAATAGTTAGCCAATGAACAATTTAAATAAATATTTCTTAGAATGCTAGTCTACTACAAATATAGAGAAAGTTCCATGAAAAACGTGATATAATAATAATTTTTAACTAATCTTACCTTCTTTGTACAAATATATAAAAAGAAGAAACATGCATTAATTATCATGAGGCAACAAGAATAAAAGAATATATGATTGCACTGCTGAATGAGAGAGCTTCTCTTTGGCGCTGGCCCACTCATAGTTGAATTGAAACATCCAGCGCATGTTTTCTTGGTACCAAACAAGCTCCACACTGACCGAATAAGTGATTCATGCTTAATTATCATATTAAGTGGTTATCAAACACCCCCTTAGTTTTTGACAAAGTTTGTTTTGACGTAGACGACTAGGACCACAACGAGGTTTCCTTAACTTCGTTTACAACTCAACTAGCATTCGGCCAATCCAACTAATATAACAAAAGTCCCTACGACACTTTATGTGTCGTGGTACACATCACGACACTTCCCGAGAGTGTTGTTTTCAATCCATCAATACAACCAAATCCTACAGAGACTAAACAAACCATTCCAACACTTCCCCTCACGGCCAAAACAACTCAACATCACATATCGTTAACCAAAGGTCTAGGAGTCATGGCTCAACCCACTCGACACCAAAATATTTACAATGACTCGAGTAACACAAGAACATCAAGCCGTGTCTCCCATGAGTCATGACTCACCACTTATTCGACACCCATAACCAATCAGTTAACCCCAAACATCAAAATGAATATACAAGGACGATTAAAGCTCAAATATAACAATATAAACATAAAATAAATCAAAATAAAAGAAAAGCAATTAATCAATTCGATTGCCTCTTACCATGAGTGAGTTAGCCGACTGATTCACCGCAATCAAACACCCTGGTTTAATTTTCATGAATTAGGTTTTTTTATTTTTTTATTTTTTTTTATTTTTTTTTCAAAGATTGTGATCCGCTTGATTGTTTAGGTTGTCCATAAATCCGCACTAATCTTCAAAAAAAAAGGATCTAAATAATCCAGTTGATTTGTTTAGGAAAGTTGTGATTTGAGGATCTGTGTTTAAAAACTATGAAATGGGGATGCGTGTGTATGCATCCTGTTTTTGCTGAGTCAACAATGATGACGCATTATTTTTGCTACTTGGCTTTTTTACGGTGACTTGGCATTATGAGGTGTCATGGTATCTATCTATCTATTTTATCTAATAAAACAGAGTTTTGTACAACTCTCTAAAGCAGCCTGTATTTAATTCGCTGATGTGTCTTGAAAGATAGTGCATAGATATTTTAGTTAAGTACTTGTTCTCTAATACACTCCATGAAAGGGCTTCTCTATTACCGATTGAAAGCTATTCCAAAACTTCTCTCATATTCATCCAATTCAAAAACTTCAATCCAAAAACATTGGATCCAAAAGCGCTCCAATATCAATTTATAATCATTTTCCTTCTACACACAATGGCGTTTTGAAAAATGCTTCCTTCCTCCACCACAATCTAAAAAAAATAAAAAAAAAAATAAAAATATTGCATTTTTAATTCATTGATCTTTATTCTTCCTGAAAGTTTTAGTTTATGTTATTTTGTTTAGTTTGATTTGTATCGAACAACTTCTTGATTTTACTTTTCTTGATACCGATTTTCATCACCGGTTTCTTTTCATCATAAAAAGTTGATGTCGCATAATAAAAAGGTTAGTCTTGCTTTGATTGATTTATTATGAGTTCCATATATATTTCTTATAATTGATAGGTGCTTTTGAATGCTGTGTTTATCAGTTGACCACCAACTATATGATGAAATGTCTCACCAGAAAGAAACATTGAAAGCATTTTAAACCAAAAACATTTATGCGAATCCTTGGTAAAATTTACATAATCATATCACATGCTTGATAAAATGCACATTATTATCAAGGCATTTTCTTAGTATCTTTACTTAACAGGTGATAAGGTATTTTGTGCGTCGGGTACATAAGTTTTGTGGATCATGCGAGTTATAACGGGTCACATGACATGTTGCGAAAGATTAATAATTGTAGGATTGGGTAATGAATTAAAAAGTTCTAATAGTGATTAAAACGGAGGTGCTAAAGGCTACAAGTTCTTTGATAGGCTCTCTTTTTTCTACATTATCTAACAATTGAGGGATTTGGAGATAATCTGAAGTGAGCAACATAGCGATAGGATATGTCAAGATTTTTTTTTTTTTTTTTTTTTTCCTTTTTCTTTTCCATACTATTAAAAAGAAGTGGTCTTAGAGTTATAATTCTAAGAGAAAGACTAATATTGTTATACAAAATCACATGTGGATGCTATGAGGTAAGTTCAATATATTAATTCCATATTCTTTCTGTGAAAGACATAATGTGGTGTTCATATTTCACCTAAATCTTATAGTGCTCACCTGTTGATAAATTTATAGGGTGATTTAAATCACTTCCATTGTGTTTTCATTTACTTTTTCCATTATTGTTCAGAATACCACAATTATGTCCCTAGAAATATTACTTATGGCATGCGTTTCTTGCCACAGGTGATGGTTTGACCGAGTCGCTTTATATTCCCAAGAGTCCAGGTACACTTTCTCAAAAATTTAATTATTAACATGTCTTCCAACTTCATTCTTTTGGGCATTATTTTAGAAAACATTCAAACGTTAGTAACGTGTCAAACCGGGTCGGATTTGATATATCCACAAATACTACGTTATTTTCTTAACGATTCTAACTTGATATTAAATCAAATTTCGTAATTAAGTTAAAGGAAGTGTTAATGAGATAAAAAAAATACCATCTCATGTCTGATTGACCAATATCATAAATATCAATAAATGAATGTTTTTGTTTGGTATACACCGGTAAACATCTTGAGAATTCTACATGTAAACTTATAGACTTTTCCTTTGTGAAAATATGATTCAGTCTAGAGAAGCAAAAGGGAAGTAGGAGCAGCGCCAATTGGCTTAATATTTTCCAGTCACGGGTAATTTATAAGAAAATAATGAGGATGTTATCTCTTGCTTAATGGTAACTTCGTAAGCTTTTTCGGTCTATGTTTCTTTTTCATTCTTTATACCATGGACAATTTTCTTATAATTAAACTTGCTCATTTCTAAACCATTTGTAGTATTTGCGCCTTGAGATGTGATGGTGGAATTTTGGAAAATATCTTTGGTGGACAACATGTTTATAAAAACATATCAATAAGTAAATTAATTAGCTTGTGACATTGCCCAAAACTGGGATGGGGTTTACATCATGCTATAAGGTGTCGAGCTTAAATCCACTGAAATTAATTGTAGTTTATTTTCATCATTCTTCACATTTACAAATTCACTGTATGCGACAAACTTTCATTGAGGTATTCTTATTTTAATTAATCAATTTCTTTATTTTAGGGTATGTTTGGTTTGGATTCTTGAATCACTGTTGGTATGAGTTTAGATATAGGGTGGAATGGAAACAAAATGAGTTTATGAGTTTAGATATAGGGCGTTCCATCTTCTGCCTTTAATTCAGTCAGGAACGGGAAAATTAATGATCCGAATCTCAAACCTTATCAATTATGAAATTGTTGCTTTTTTTAACTTTAATACAAAAACTTTGGTATGTAATTGAATGATGGTTATGACTTATGAAAATTTCAAAAGTATCCAGCTATTATTTTAATTTTGGATTTTTTTTTAATTCCTTAAGAATATGTTAAGTACTAGGTATATCATACCGGAGTGATCCTGAATGAACCTACCCCCATCGAACCAAATTTTAGGCACCTAGCGAATCGCGACCCCGGTCATCAATCGCGTACCGGAACGATCCCCATTCCATGTGACTATGGGTTAGACACTTTTCCAGTATATTTCTTATTGAGTGAAAAGAATGGTTCATGTTTTATATTGAATAAGTGAAATTCAGAGATGCCAAATAGGAATATATGTCATAAACGAATACGTGGGTTAAACAATGCACATGAACGAATATATGTCATAATATATTCTATATGTACTATAAAACCTTAAAATCATTTTAGTGATGGAAAGATTATTACTTGGATAATAAAAAAAATTAGGTTCATAATTATCTACTATATACATGTTATACACTAACACAGTTGTAAAATGGGTCAAACATGGTGTTGAACAGTTGAAGTCACTGAACACTTTTTGTCCTTTTATCAATTTGACTAATACGTAACAAACTTTTATTTTACTATGAAAACTATTTTGTTAGTCTAATACGGAGTATTTATTTTGTTAGTCTAATATTCTAGATATTTGAATTTGACTCAATTTTGTATAGTTTTACCTCTACGGCCCATGGGACATGTAGCGATCCATTTGCCTTTTTTAATTTCTGTCACTACAATTCTATTTGCCTTGGTTTTTTGTTGCCACGGTCACAGCCTGTAGGTTATGGCGAATGAAGATTCTTATAACAAATTATCAAATTATTAGAAAGTGAGGAAACTTAACTTTTTCTTTATTGTTGTTATTTCCTCCATTTAAAAAGAAGATTGCCTTCATTGTTAGTGAGTACAGTTGATAATTTTGTGTTCTTTATAGTTTATATGTTCATTAACATAAATTTTTGGCTAAATAGATGAGTTGTTGATTTCAATAGAGGTTTTAAAATAGACAAGTTGAATTGGGTTGTGCCAGATTAAGCCATAGTTTTACGAATAACTAATGCATATCCTTAAGATAACCATAACAAAATACTATGATTTTTGAGAGGATGTGTTGTTGAAAGTTTTTTATTACAGTTTGACGCATCTTAACCCAATTAAATGATTTATTTTATCCAGATTTTTTTTTATTTTGCATGTTCGACCAACTAAAAGTTAAAACATAGGCTAAATTTTAGTTACATTACCTGATTTCACCATCTTATTATGTGTCAAAGTAGCCACTCTTACTGTGGAATGCATTACCTAATCACGAACTTAAATTGAGAGCGGGTGTTTTGATCATGTTGTCACAAAACATTGATCAATCCAATGGTTTGTGCAACGGAACACGACTTCATGTGGGTCGGTTGATGAAAAGTTGCATTGACGCAACTATAATATAATCAATGGAAGCCATTTTGGTAAGTGAGTGCTTATCCCATGGATGAAAATATCACCTTCTGCACAACATGTTTTTACACATGGCCAATTATATGTAGCCGCCTCTCACATTAGGAGCAAAAAAGTATTGAAGATGGTTATTCATGCTGAAGAAGGAAATCTCACTAATACCACCACCAACGTGGCCTTCAAAGAAGTGCTACACAATTTATGATCACATCTATATGTACATATATATTGCATTCGTAGAATAAAAGATTACATATGTTTATTTTATCTTTTGGGATTTTTGACTATCGTATCTTATATTATATAAAGCTTAAGTAGCCTTATAAATGTAAAAGAGTCATAATAAATGTCCCAAGAATTAAAAGTGAAATGTGGAGGCTTCATGTGTTAGTACATTGATTTAATAGTCATGCATAAGGGTAAGTACATAAGATTAGTGATTCAAGTAATTGAAAAAATTTGTACGGTACAAGGTAGTGTAAGCAACATCAAAAGTATATTAATTACACAATATTGGGTGACTTAATTTAATGTGCAAGAGGATTTGTGCACAAATTGTAGTACGGTACAAGGTAGTTTAAGCAACATGAAAAGTATATCTTCTATACTATCTAAATATTGGAGTGCTTAATTTAATGCGCAAGAGGCATTGTGCACAAAAGTTTGTACGGTACAATATGTTTTGCATGAGGAATCGTGCACAAAAGTTTGTACGGTACAACATGTTTCAAGCCATCTCTAAACCTCAAAGAATACAAACCAAAAATGCCATGAATGCATAAATTAAACACACTTATTAATGGTTAGTCTTTTTACCTTCCCGTCTATGAGTTACAAATATTTTATCAACTATATAATGTGTCAAAAATCACACACAACAAACCGCAACTTCATCCACACCGCGTGCACATTGGGCTATAACTTATTATGGTGGTAAAGTAAGCATCATATCGTCTTACTTATTTAGCATATTGATTTATGTTATTTTATGTAAATCTCATGTGTGTTTTGTGTGTGTAAGAATGTAGGACATAAAGATGCTGCTTAGGAGGTTTTGTAGTAACATCATCTTCTCTAATGGTTTAAGAGATCCTACACATCGTTGTCTTATCAATTAAGTGGAACATGCACGAATATTTTTACTTTGATCGAAAATGCAATATATTGATTAACTGTATTTAAGTTAATAATGATCAACTATATCTAATTGTTTTTTGTAGCGCGTCAAGAAGCATTAAAGAAAGAGATCGAGAAGTCACAAAATTGTATCAAGAACAAAACATGCAAAAGACCAATGAACAACAACAACAACAACTACAACAACAACAACAACAACAACAACGAGAACAATGCCACGGCCACCGGTGGGATGAATACTTAGCATTCATATTAATAGTACGTTACAAATTAAACATGCAATATTTTACTTCATATAATACCGCTAAACGGGTTAATACTATTGATTCGTTAGCAAGTAAGTTTATTTGACGAGCATTCAATTTTTAGTCAAAAATTATTACTACACTTTGTTGGTGCATTTCAATATTTTTGCTTTTAATGTAGTTTTTTGTCTTGCGGTGTGTTAATGTCACTTTCCTAATTAAATATCTTGGAATATTGCGTGACTTTGATATTTGGTATGACTGTGTAAATTATGTCGATGTTACAAATTGAAAATGGTAGTATATAATAAAAATATCTTCTCACGATCATCTTAACAATAAGTATCTTCTAAATCGAAAAAGTATATAAACGAGAAGAAAATTGTATTTCAAATGTTATCCTACACCTATCACGAGGTAAGCATTATTCATTTGAGTTTGATATCATGTGATTCATGTCGTCATACTGTAAATACTTAGAGTGAGTTACTAATGAATGCTCCAAATTCGATATTATAGTTTATGGAAAAATGTTGTAATAATACATTAATTAAAAAATTATTTATGTAACTTACTCATATTAAAAGATTACATATGAAAAGCCTCATTTAAATTTAACATTTTACAAAAAACCTCTTCACATTAAAGAAAGTGATCGAGAAGTCACGAAAATTGTATCAAGAACAAAGTATGCAAAATGCTAATGAACAACAACAACAAGAACAACAACAAGAACAATGCCATGGCTAGAAGTGTCAATATAGATAAACACTTAACATTCATATGAATAGTACGTTACAAATTAAACATGCAATATTTTACTATACGAACTATAATTTATTATACGAATTATAATTTATACCCTTGAATATACTAATTACTTTAATGTTTTATGTTTTTATAGTTTTGTTAAAAAGGAAATTTGTTTTATAGTTTGCTTTTAATAATGTAATTTATTTGAACAACGAAGTCCGTCTTTCACAAAAAAATGAGAGTTTCAAACATGAACCGAAAATTAATCCCGAACATTACGAAAAAACAATTAGATCCAACCTGTGTGCATCGCATGGGTCCTGAGGCAGTCTAAACCTGTGTGCATCGCATGGGGATGAATATAAAAGGTCTCCAACATTAATGTCATCGCTTCATATTTAAAATAATTTATGTAACTTATACATATTAAAATATTACATTTGAAGAGACTCTTTTCAATGTAATATCTTGAAAAAAAATCTCTTCACATATACTCTTTTAATGTCAATAAACTATTTTAAATGTGTGACATGCTTGGAAATGTGATACCATCACAACTAAGATATATAATGACGAAAATAAATGTTGAAGATTACGGTATAAAAACTTATATACAGCTAATGTGCAACTCAATAAAGTATTTTAAATACGTATAAAGCTTAGCAAATGTGTGACACCATGACAACTTAAATATAAAATGACGAAAATAAATGACGAATATTACGCTATGAAAACTTCTATACAGCCCATGTGCATCGCATGTATTTTAAATCTATGAAAACTTCTATACAGCCCATGTGCATTGCACGGGCATTGTTGACTATCATAAGAAATAGTTATAACTTAGCCGGATGTATTAATATTAGTTAGTTCCAATAAAAAAACGATAGAGTCAATACCCAAATAAATAGACAAAAAATATTACATAAAAAATACATCTTATGTCAATAAACAATTTTAAATACGTATCATGCTTACAAAATATATGCTACCACGACAACTTATATATATAATGACAAAAATACATCTCGAATATAAAATGACGAAAATAAAAGAGGGGTATTAAACTTTGAAAACTTCTATACAGCCCATGTGCATCGCACGGGCTTTCATGACTATGAACATTTAGATCGAGCCCGTGTGCATCGCACGGGTCTGAATGCCTAGTTTCATATAATGTATATTTGATGATTACCAGTATACACTTTACGTGTGTTTGTCCATATGTGGTTCTTTCTAATTTGTAACTTCATAATACGCAATATCATTTACTGCATTCTTCAACGTTACTTAAAAATACCCGTGAATTTCACGGGTCTTTTAATACCATCAAATCATAAATGAATCACACATCTAAAGATTTAAATAATACAATCGGAAAAAAACCCTAACATATGTCAACACAAATACACAGCCTTATCGTGACCTTTTTCTTCTTTGATGTTCAAGATGAATCAAAGACGCATTTAAAACAATTAAAGATCCTAGGATGGGTCTCGAGGAAGGTGATTTGATATTGTTTGCGTTTTTGTTTTTCAAACCGAACAAAAAGAAAGATTGTAACAGTTTTGTTATAGTCCTTTCTTGAATAAGTTCGGATAATAATGAAGCTAGGCTTCAACAAATTCGATTCTTGCAGTTGTGTGATTGTGAGGGTTCATGGTTGTGTCTAGTTTGTAGGATTGTTTTTTTTTCTTCTTCAGTTTTTAAGTCATAGTTTTGGATTTGTTGTTCTAGGTTGTGAGACGTGAAGTTGTTGTTTGTTGTTGGTTGATGTTGGTTGTTCGATTTGAATGGGTTATTGATTGTTTTATGTTGGTGAAGATCGGGAAAAAATGATATGGTGAAAATGGTGATAGTGGCTATTTATAATCTTCAAAAAGCAACCGAAAAGATTATTTATTACATTTATTCTCAATTAGTTATGTTTTACTTCATCTTCCTGACATTCAATTAATAAATACCATATATATAGTAACCATTGGTAAAGAAACCCTCAAATCCCTATCAAAAAACATAGATTAAAATAAATTCTCAAAATATTAATTTTGTCTAGTTATACTTTCCATCAATTCAACTTTGATTTTGTATTATTTCTAATGTCTTGGGGTGGATACATTGCAACCTCTTAAACTGTTTAAGTGGAAGGAAAAAATAAATAAAAGCAAGATTCAAGCTACCATTAATATTCATCAAAGCTTTGTCACACTAATTATAAACCTTGTTTACATATGATTTTCATTTTCTTGCATGCCTAATTTTTTGACAGTTCTTTCATAAATGTGGAGATATTATCCACTTCGTCTCCATCTTCCACTTTGTTTTGTTATCAACATCTTGATATACCCCGTCAACGTCACTAACCACTTATCAATACCTGCAAGAATAACATTAATAAACTACTAACCAACCCAAAATTTTAAAATAGGTTAGCAGATCTAACCCTCGGGTCCTTCTCAAGCAACAACACATCCATTTGTCTTCCATAAACTTCAAAGCTGGACTATCAACCGACTTCACATGCAAGAAAGTTAACCATTTGTTTACCTTTGCATGTATACCCCCTTGCATCAATCAAGTCAATATTTCTACATGAACCATTGCACGTAACATTAATATGCATATTACACTTTCATTGGACGGAGAAATTTTACATTAACCAACTAAATTCAATCCCATATGTGAGAAGCTACACCAAAAAGAACTTTATCACACTATAAGGAAAAATATGGAAAAACTATTGACTAAAAAAAATGATAATGTCAATATCTATTTCAAAAATATTTATCTAATTAGCAAGCTTGTTAATTCACAGATCTTGAGCCATAAAAACAGATGGGGTACATACCAAGGTTACGGTTATTGATGCCAATGAGTTCAATACCATCAATTGCTAGCATGCGATCCATTTCATTCTCATCATGTGCCTAGAAACAAAAAGTAGAGATCAAAAGGAAATTGGTTAGTTGGTGTTGCACTGAATTTACACACAAACAATAATAAACTAACAGCAAACATGTGATTTATACAAAATCATCAAACTACACACAAATTAAAGTTTCACACACACACACACACATCATTAACAAAGACCAAATGGTGTTATTTATAGTATTCAATGATGGTGGTTGAAAGGCTTGTACATTTATTTGAAGGCAAATGAAAGGAGCAAATGATTAAATGAAAATAAAGGCTAGCAACACTTCGTATGGTTTCAATCATTTACATTTGAAACACTAAATATAGCTCATACGTACTTACCACTTAAGCATGAACATTAAATCAAGGTACTTACACATAAAGCCTCCGCATAATGAAACTCTATTTTCTGCATTTAATTTCGAGTATTAGGTAACTTGTACTCTATGCAATCTTGACGCCTCCACATTATGTATGTTTGATGATTACCAGTATACACTTTACGTGTGTTTGTCCATATGTGGTTCTTTCTAATTTGTAACTTCATAATACGCAATATCATTTACTGCATTCTTCAACGTTACTTAAAAATACCCGTGAATTTCACGGGTCTTTTAGCTAGTTGGTAATATATATGAGTAGACTATTAACTATATATAAAAAAACAAAATTGCTTGTTAAATAAAGTTTGTTTTCAGATGGATGTGTAAAGAGGTGGAGCCAAAGGAAGTTTCAAGAGGGGCAGGAAAAATAAAAATAAAATTAACTAGAGTTTGAGCTTTTTTTTTTTTTTTTTTTTTTTTTTTTTTGTTTTTTTTTTTGTTTTTTTGTTTTTTTGTTTTTAGTTTTACAACTTTAAAAGCTTATTGTATAATCTTATCTTATATTATATAAAGCTTAAGTAGCCTTATAAATGTAAAGGAGTCATAATAAATGTCCCAAGAATTAAAAGTGAAATGTGGAGGCTTCATGTGTTAGTACATTGATTTAATAGTCATGCATAAGGGTAAGTACATAAGATTAGTGATTCAAGTAATTGAAAAAATTTGTACGGTACAAGGTAGTGTAAGCAACATCAAAAGTATATCAATTACACAATATTGGGTGACTTAATTTAATGTGCAAGAGGATTTGTGCACAAATTGTAGTACGGTACAAGGTAGTTTAAGCAACATGAAAAGTATATCTTCTATACTATCTAAAGATTGGAGTGCTTAATTTAATGCGCAAGAGGCATTGTGCACAAAAGTTTGTACGGTACAATATGTTTTGCATGAGGAATCGTGCACAAAAGTTTGTACGATACAACATGTTTCAAGCCATCTCTAAACCTCAAAGAATACAAACCAAAAATGCCATGAATGCATAAATTAAACACACTTATTAATGGTTAGTCTTTTTACCTTCCCGTCTATGAGTTACAAATATTTTATCAACTATATAATGTGTCAAAAATCACACACAACAAACCACAACTTCATCCACACCGCGTGCACATTGGGGTATAACTTATTATGGTGGTAAAGTAAGCATCATATCGTCTTACTTATTTAGCATATTGATTTATGTTATTTTATGTAAATCTCATGTGTGTTTTGTGTGTGTAAGAATGTAGGACATAAAGATGCTGCTTAGGAGGTTTTGTAGTAACATCATCTTCTCTAATGGTTTAAGAGATCCTACACATCGTTGTCTTATCAATTAAGTGGAACATGCACGAATATTTTTACTTTGATCGAAAATGCAATATATTGATTAACTGTATTTAAGTTAATAATGATCAACTATATCTAATTGTTTTTTGTAGCGCGTCAAGAAGCATTAAAGAAAGAGATCGAGAAGTCACAAAATTGTATCAAGAACAAAACATGCAAAAGACCAATGAACAACAACAACAACAACTACAACAACAACAACAACAACAACAACGAGAACAATGCCACGGCCACCGGTGGGATGAATACTTAGCATTCATATTAATAGTACGTTACAAATTAAACATGCAATATTTTACTTCATATAATACCGCTAAACGGGTTAATACTATTGATTCGTTAGCAAGTAAGTTTATTTGACGAGCATTCAATTTTTAGTCAAAAATTATTACTACACTTTGTTGGTGCATTTCAATATTTTTGCTTTTAATGTAGTTTTTTGTCTTGCGGTGTGTTAATGTCACTTTCCTAATTAAATATCTTGGAATATTGCGTGACTTTGATATTTGGTATGACTGTGTAAATTATGTCGATGTTACAAATTGAAAATGGTAGTATATAATAAAAATATCTTCTCATGATCATCTTAACAATAAGTATCTTCTAAATCGAAAAAGTATATAAACGAGAAGAAAATTGTATTTCAAATGTTATCCTACACCTATCACGAGGTAAGCATTATTCATTTGAGTTTGATATCATGTGATTCATGTCGTCATACTGTAAATACTTAGAGTGAGTTACTAATGAATGCTCCAAATTCGATATTATAGTTTATGGAAAAATGTTGTAATAATGCATTAATTAAAAAATTATTTATGTAACTTACTCATATTAAAAGATTACATATGAAAAGCCTCATTTAAATTTAACATTTTACAAAAAACCTCTTCACATTAAAGAAAGTGATCGAGAAGTCACGAAAATTGTATCAAGAACAAAGTATGCAAAATGCTAATGAACAACAACAACAACAAGAACAACAACAACAAGAAGAACAACAACAAGAACAATGCCATGGCTAGAAGTGTCAATATAGATAAACACTTAACCTTCATATGAATAGTACGTTACAAATTAAACATGCAATATTTTACTATACGAACTATAATTTATTATACGAATTATAATTTATACCCTTGAATATACTAATTACTTTAATGTTTTTATAGTTTTGTTAAAAAGGAAATTTGTTTTATAGTTTGCTTTTAATAATGTAATTTATTTGAACAACGAAGTCCGTCTTTCACAAAAAAATGAGAGTTTCAAACATGAACCGAAAATTAATCCCGAACATTACGAAAAAACAATTAGATCCAACCTGTGTGCATCGCATGGGTCCTGAGGCAGTCTAAACCTGTGTGCATCGCATGGGGATGAATATAAAAGGTCTCCAACATTAATGTCATCGCTTCATATTTAAAATAATTTATGTAACTTATACATATTAAAATATTACATTTGAAGAGACTCTTTTCAATGTAATATCTTGAAAAAAAATCTCTTCACATATACTCTTTTAATGTCAATAAACTATTTTAAATGTGTGACATGCTTGGAAATGTGATACCATCACAACTAAGATATATAATGACGAAAATAAATGTCGAA
The DNA here is from genome assembly GCA_030686995.1 of Artemisia argyi. Lineage (NCBI taxonomy): Eukaryota > Viridiplantae > Streptophyta > Magnoliopsida > Asterales > Asteraceae > Artemisia > Artemisia argyi. The sequence continues at coordinate 196,304,291 of CM060687.1, read as the reverse complement.
GATTACGGTATAAAAACTTATATACAGCCAATGTGCAACTCAATAAAGTATTTTAAATACGTATAAAGCTTAGAAAATGTGTGACACCATGACAACTTAAATATAAAACGACGAAAATAAATGACGAATATTACGCTATGAAAACTTCTATACAGCCCATGTGCATCGCATGTATTTTAAATCTATGAAAACTTCTATACAGCCCATGTGCATTGCACGGGCATTGTTGACTATCATAAGAAATAGTTATAACTTAGCCGGATGTATTAATATTAGTTAGTTCCAATAAAAAACGATAGAGTCAATACCCAAATAAATAGACAAAAAATATTACATAAAAAATACATCTTATGTCAATAAACAATTTTAAATACGTATCATGCTTACAAAATATATGCTACCACGACAACTTATATATATAATGACAAAAATACATCTCGAATATAAAATGACTGAAAACTTCTATACAGCCCATGTGCATCGCACGGGCTTTCATGACTATGAACATTTAGATCGAGCCCGTGTGCATCGCACGGGTCTGAATGCCTACTATAATAAAAGCATAAGTAGTCTTATAAATGTAAGTGGCCATAATAAATGGCTCATGAATTGAAAGTGAAATATGGATACTTTATGTGTTAGTACATTGATTTAATAGTCATGGATAAGGATAAGTACATAGGAGATGAAGAGTTTGGTGTCATGAATGCATAAATTAAACACACCAATTAGTGGTTAGTCTTTTTACATTCTCGTCCATGAGTTACAAATATTTTATCAACTATATAATATGTCAAAAATCACACACAACAAACAACAACTTCTTCCACACCGCATGCACATTGGGCTACAACTTATTATGGTGGTAAAGTAAGCATCATATTGTCTTACTTATTTAGCATATTGATTTATATTGTTTCATGTAAATTTCACGTGTATTTTGTGTGTGTAACAATGTAGGATATAAAGATGGTGCTTAGGAGGTGATGAGGCAAAAAATGATCCGTTTTTAGAGGGTCATTTAAGCCCGGAATTGAATTTATTTGATCAAATATTGCCCTAAATCGTTGCTTTTGTGATTTTAGGTACTTTTGGAGTGAATTCTGGAAACGGAAGCATTTTGGACGTTTTTGGAGCGTAAAAGTGAAGAAAACGGCAAAGTCTTAATTTTCCTTGCTGGGAACAGTACCTGACGGCGTCACCAATTTCTTAATGACGGCGTCAAGAGGAAAAACAAGAGGTGAAGAGTATGGAGTCCATGACGGTCCAGAACACTTTTGCATTAGGGCGTGACGGCGTCACCAAGGCCGTCATGACCCCTTAACACGTGACGGCCAAGAGGAGAAATGCTCTTGACGGCGTCAGATCTGGATCTAGGCAATCCGATTTTATTATGGGCGGCGGGTTGACGGCGTCAGAATTTTCTTCTTGACGTCGTCACCTTAGGAAATCTATATATAGTCTTTGTAATTTTCATTCTAAGAAGAGGAGAATTTTAGGGTCAACTTGAATAAACCCTAGCTCGTTTTTAACAGTATTTTCAAGGGTTTTCACCCCTTGAAACCCTTCATGTTCAATTAAGATAAGTATCCTTTCAATTCATTCAATATGTCTATGTGTTGTTTGAATATATCTTACGTTTTTCTTGATTTTAACATGCTAGGCTAGATCTTTTGTGTGTTTGCTTAGATGTAATGAAACCTAGATGTTGATTATAGGTTGATTGCTTGTTTATAGTTGTAATGGATGAATGATTTCGATGTTAGGCTTAAGAAAACTGGCAGACTTCCATAGTGTAACTTGCTTGAACGTCTTAAGAAACATGAACCAATGCGTACTAGGTTTTTATGGTTGTATTTAATGCATGAGCGAATTCTAGTGATCCCATGTTAGGAGCTTCTTGCAGGCTCGACATAGGAGTGAAGTAGGACCTTATAGAGTTGGGGAAGTACGTACGCCATCCCACGAATGATATTAAGGAATATAACCCGTCATCCACGCAACTGTAACAAACAATTAACCTGTAAAAGATATCTAGGGAGTTGTGAAATCTAAGTAAACACGATTTCCCATTTATTGTTCACACCACTAGTTTAATTAGCTTTATTTTCATTTTTGTTATTTTATTTTGATTGCATCTTAGTTATTGGGTTAGTTGACTAGCAACTAATTCTGCCCACTCTTCCAATATCCGAGATTTTACTTGCTTTTATAAAAATATAAAAATACAAAAAGAATCATCCCTCACCTCTAGATCTAGTTTTTAGGCTTTCTAATCCTAGCGACACTATTCCTGAGTTGAATGATCAATCCCCCGGTACTTGTAACTATACTATACTACAACGATCAGGTACACTGCCTGGTGGGGGTTGTAATCTTCTCGAGAGGTAAAACCTGGTGCGATTCCCACGTATCAAGTTTTTAGCGCCGCAGCCCGGGGAATAGTTATTGTATAGGTTAGGATTTCTTTTTATTAGGTCTACTTCCTAGATTCGTTTCTAGTAAGATTTTATTTTTATTTATAGGTTTTCTTTAATCTATCTTATTTTTTCGTGTCTTTGTTCGTAACCTTTACCATCCGACATCATGGAAGGTGGTAACATCTTTGAACCCATCAACCCACCACAACAAGACCACCCACAAAACCAACCTCCTAGGCCCCGAACCTTAGGAGAGTATTCCCGTCCTAGCCACCAAGGCTATTAAAACACCATTGAGCTCACCCAAGGAGCCAATGTGTCCCCATTGCGATCCGACACCATCCGGTTGGTTCAAAGCGTATGTGCATTCCGTGGACTTCGTTCCGAAGATCCTAATCAACATCTCAAGGATTTCCTTAAAATCATAGATTCTATAGACCTTGATGTTGTAACTAGAGAGTCGACCCGATTACGCCTATTCCAATTCTCTCTACGTGATCAAGCTAGTCAATGGCTTGCACGTTTACCCGCGGGATCCATCACCTCATGGGATGATCTCACCACTCGTTTCCTTGCTCAATTTTTCCCACCGGGGAGAACTACCAAGCTTAGAAATGATATCTTGATGTTCCAACAATGTCAAGGTGAAACTCTATATGAAGCATGGACTCGTTTCAAGGACTTACTCCAAAAAGTCCCTCATCATGGCATAGATCTTTGGCTCCAAGTCCAAATCTTCTATGACTATACCGATCTCTCGACAAGGCGAACCATTGACCAATCGGCCGGTGGCAAGCTACGTGATCTAAGTGTGGAAGAATCATGGGAACTCATAGAAGATCTTGCTCTCTATGACCACGAAAGTTGGAATGATCCCCGTGATTTGAACAAAACGGTCAAGGCAATATCCTTGACTTCGAACAATTCTAGCACTTCCGACTGTAGGATCATGGAACTTGAGGACCAAGGCAAGTTTCTCATGAAATCTTACGAAGCTCCTAAGCCTTCAAGCCAAGTGAACAAAATCACTTCTTCATGCGAATTATGTAGTGGTCCCCATGACACTCGTGATTGCGTGGAACTCTCCGGAACAGCTTTTGCGGACTACGCATCCTCATGTACCGACGAAGCGGGAGATAAGTGGTACACTTTCAAACCCGAGCCAAACCCTTACGGTGATTCCTACAACTCTTCATGGAAAAATCACACGAACCTCAGGTGGAAGCTAAACCAAAACATGCCCCAAAATAATTCTTCCAACCCACCTAATCGTTACTAACCAAACGGTCCACCATCTAACCGTACGTTCAACAACAATCCTTCTAACAACTATGGTAGTACCAACAATCTTGAAGGGTTGATGTCCAAGTTTATGGCATCTCAAGAAGCTCGCATATCTAAGTTTGAAGCCGATTTCAAACAAAAGCAAAGTGAGATGATCACCAAAATTGACACATTGTTGAAAGTTCTCAATGACCGAGAAATGGGAGCACTCCCAAGCGACACGGTCAAGAACCCGAAACTAAAAGCATAGTTGAAACACCTCCTACGCAAGACCTTGACGATGAATTCAAGGAGCTCCACCTTGAACGCCCCGTCATTGATGTCTTAGCCAGTGCTCCCTACTATAGTGCCCTCCTAGAAAAATGTGAGAAATTTAAACTAGGTAAAAATGGGACCGCCTTCGTTCAAAACAAGTTTCTTAAAAAGCTTGATGATCCGGGTATATTTGTTTTGCCTTGTAAGATAGGAAGATCTGAAGCTTTTGACACACTAGCCGATTTAGGATCAAGCCTCAACTTGATTCCCTTATCCCTTTTCACCACTCTCAAGCTAGGAAAGTTAGAGGAGACAGAGGTATTAATTGGTCTAGCGGATGGGAGTATTGCCCACCCGGTTGGGATGATTAAGGATGTAGTTGTTCACGTAGGGAAGTTAACTATTTTATCAGATTTTCACGTCCTTGATATGGTTAGTGATACTACATGCCCACTATTAGTAGGAAGATGATTTTTAGCAACCGCTAGTGCCATGATTGATTGTAAGGAATCTAAGATAACGGTAGGTGAGGGTGATACTTGGTCGGTATATGATGTTAAGAAACAGAGCTACGATTGTAAGGATGAGCCGACACCACATTGGGTAGAGATGAATTGGAGACCATCGAGATATGGACCGTGGGTAGAAAGAAACTTTATAGGACCTCAATGCCCATTCTACCTAGAAAAAGATTTCATAGACAAAACACATTCGGTGGAACAACTCATAGCTAGAGATGTAGAACTAGATCCTTTTGAGGACCCTCTAGTCTTTAGGAAAATGATTGAGTTCTTAAGCATAATGCCTATTAACATAGAGATGAACAAGTGGAAGAGAGAGGGGAATAAATGTAAATGGAGGTGGGACAAGCGACCAAAGGAAGGTGACAGATCATGGCATATGAAGATGATCTTATATGATTCGGATGGAGAAAATTTTGAAAGGTCATACCATACCAAGAAAACCGATAGGAAGTTGAAACCTAAGTTTGATCCCAAAGATGTCCTCAATGAGGAACTCACCCATGTCACGTAGTAACCCATGACCTTGAGTCTAGCTACAAGACTCGTAAATAAAGAAAAGCGCTTCTTGGGAGGCAACCCATGTTTTGTGTGATTTTTATTTTGTTTGGTTTTTATTTGTTTCCATATGCATGCTTTATTTTCATTGTTGGTAGATCATGTTTCAAAAATAAAATGGTGAAAATACTTTATTTTGTCGTTTGGCTTTGCCTTAACTTCATCCAAAGATATTTCGCAAAAAGATAAGTGTAAGGGGAAACCCCAAAATATGTTTTTAAAAAACAAAAACGATCATGATTCTCCACAATATTAAATGGACATGTATATTCGTATTTGTTAGAGTCAAATGCTTGTATCGAGTCATAATGATGTTTTGCAGGATTTTTTCCAGGAAGTAGGACATAAGTTTTCCAGAAATTTTCTGGAAACTTAAAGTAAGAATTTCTGCAGGTCACTTCTGACGGCGTCAGGAAGAAATTCCTGACGGCGTCATGTGTAAAAATCTGAAAATTTTGCTAGTTTTGTTTTTCTAACGGAGTCTTAAAGTTTTTGTTGAATCTTTAGTTTTATAAACTCCAGGGAATCTGCAAACATTCATTCCACAAGCATTATATCTTACTTTGTTTTCTAGGCTTTGTTATCATATATAGATTGCCGCTGATTTTACGCGAGGTTGCCTTGTTTGTTTTCTCAGGTTTAACAGGTTATGTATGACAAGAAGATAATTTATATTCAGGAAGGGAAGCTTTGATGGTTCATTTTCTAGGAGGAATATCTAACCTTGTTAAGCTTTGATGGTTTCATTCTATGTTTGTTTTATGTTTTTGTTATTTTTTCATTTATTAGCTTAAGTCGAGTCTAGTCTTGGCTTAGCAACGCCATATTGTACATGTAATTAACCAAGATGATTAACTCGCCACCAGTAAAGATTGCCTATATCCAACAAAACCGTGTATTCCATATCCCTACACCTAACGTTATAACCCTTTAAAAGACCTCTTTGATAGTTTATCCTAGGTGCTTACGCCATGTGGTGGAGGTTTGATCCTTTCCCAAGCCTATGGTAATCTATTTGTTATGACAGGTAGTGAGAGATGTTTTCCATTTCCATATTGTGATATATACTTTATTACACCCAAGAGATGTGAGTATCTAAACACTATTTGTGAGGTGCTAGTGTATGACCTCCGTGCTTGTCTTTGGTCTTTAGAGGAACGATTATTTGTTGTAATTACTTTTATACTAGTGTTAAATGACCCCTAGCTTGTATTTTGATTAGAATAAAAGCGCTTTGCTTGAGGACAAGCAAATCTCAAGTGTAAGGGTATATGATGAGGCGAAAAATGATCCGTTTTTAGGGGGTCATTTAAGTCCAGAATTGAATTTATTTGATCAAATATTGCCCTAAATTGTTCCTTTTGTGATTTTAGCTACTTTTGGAGTGAATTCTGGAAAAGGAAGCATTTTGGACGTTTTTGGAGAATAAAAGTGAAGAAAACAGCAAAGTCTTAATTTTCCTTGCTAGGAACAGTACCTGACGGCGTCACCAATTTCTTAATGACGGCGTCAAGAGGAAAAACAAGAGGTGAAGAGTATGGAGTCCATGACGGTCCAGAACACTTTTGCATTAGGGCATGACGGCGTCACCAAGACCGTCATGACCCCTTAACATGTGACGGCCAAGAGGAGAAATGATCTTGACAGCGTCAGATTTGGATCTAGGCAATCCGATTTTATTATGGCCGGCGGGTTGACGGCGTTAGAATTTTCTTCTTGACGCCGTCACCTTAGGAAATCTATGTATAATCTTTGTAATTTTCATTCTAAGAAGAGGAGAATTTTAGGGTTGACTTGAATAAACCCTAACTCGTTTTAAACAGTATTTTCAAGGGTTTTCACCCCTTGAAACCCTTCATGTTCAATTAAGATTAGTATCCTTTCAATTCATTCAATATGTCTATGTGTTGTTTGAATATATCTTACACTTGTCTTGATTTTAACATGCTAGGCTAGATCTTTTGTGTGTTTGCTTATATGTAATGAAACCTAGATGTTGATTGCTTGTTTATAGTTGTCATGGATGAATGCTTTCGATGTTAGGCTTAAGAAAACTGGCAGACTTCCATAGTGTAACTTGCTTGAACGTCTTAAGAAACATGAACCAATGCGTACTAGGTTTTTATGGTTGTATTTAATGCATGAGCGAATTCTAGTGATCCCATGTTAGGAGCTTCTTGCAGGCTCGACATAGGAGTGAAGTAGGAGCTTATAGAGTTGGGGAAGTACGTACGCCACCCCACGAATGGTATTAAGGAATATAACCCGTCATCCACGCAACTGTAACAAACAATTAACCTGTAAAAGATATCTAGGGAGTAGTGAAATCTAAGTAAACACAATTCTCCCATTTATTGTTCACACCACTAGTTTAATTAGCTTTATTTTCATGTTTGTTATTTTATTTTGATTGCATCTTAGTTATTGGGTTAGTTGACTAGCAACTAATTCCGCCCACTCTTCCAATACCCGAGATTTTACTTGCTTTTATAAAAATATAAAAATACAAAAAGAATCATCCCTCACCTCTAGACCTAGTTTTTAGGCTTTCTAATCCTAGCGACACTATTCCTGAGTTGAACGATCAATCCCCCGGTACTTGTAACTATACTATACTACAATGATCAGGTACACTGCCTGGTGGGGGTTGTAAGCTTCTCGAGATCCCTCGAGAGGTAAAACCTGATGCGATTCCCACGTATCAAGTTTTTGGCGCCGCAGCCCGGGGAATAGTTATTGTCTAGGTTAGGATTTCTTTTTATTAGGTCTACTTGCTAGATTCCTTTTAGTAAGATTTTATTTTTATTTTTAGGTTTTCTTTAGTCTATCTTATTTCTTCGTGTCTTTGTTGATAACCTTTACCATCCGACATCATGGAAGGTGGTAACATCTTTGAACCCATCAACCCACCACAACAAAACCACCCACAAAACCAACCTCCTAGGCCCCGAACCTTAGGAGAGTATTACCATCCTAGCCACCAAGGCTATCGAAACACCATTGAGCTCATCCAAGGAGCCAATGTGTCCCCATTGCGATCCGACACCATCCGGTTGGTGCAAAGCGGATGTGCATTCTGTGGACTTCGTTCCGAAGATCCTAATCAACATCTCATGGATTTCCTTAAAATAGTAGATTCTATAGACCTTGATGTTGCAACTAGAGAGTCGACCCGATTACGCCTATTCCAATTCTCTCTACGTGATCAAGCTAGTCAATGGCTTGAACGTTTACCCGCGGGATCCATCACCTCATGGGATGATCTCACCATTGGTTTCTTGCTCAATTTTTCCCACCGGGGAGAACTACCAAGCTTAGAAATGATATCTTGATGTTCCAACAACGTCAAGGTGAAACTCTATATGAAGCATGGACTCGTTTCAACGACTTACTCCAAAAAGTCCCTCATCATGGCATAGATCTTTGGCTCCAGGTCCAAATCTTCTATGACCATATCAATCTCTCCACAAGGCGAACCATTGACCAATCGGCCGGTGGCAAGCTACGTGATCTAAGTGCGGAAGAATCATGGGAACTCATAGAAGATCTTGCTCTCTATGATAACGAAATTTGGAATGATCCCCGTGATTTGAACAAAACGGTCAAGGCAATATCCTTGCCTTCGAACAATTCTAGCACTTCCGACCGTAGGATCATGGAACTTGAGGACCAAGTCAAGTTTCTCATGAAATCTTACGAAGCTCCTAAGCCTTCAAGCCAAGTGAACAAAATCACTTCTTCATGCGAATTATGTAGTGGTCCCCATGACACTCGTGATTGCGTGGAACTCCCCGGAACAGCTTTAGCGGACTACGCATCCTCATGTATCGATGAAGCAGGAGATAAGTGGTACACTTTCAAACCCGAGCCAAACCCTTACGGTGATTCCTACAACTCTTCATGGAAAAATCACACGAACCTTAGGTGGAAGCAAAACCAAAACATGCCCCAAAATAATTCTTCCATCCCACCTAATCGTTACCAACCAAACGGTCCACCATCTAACCGTACTTTCAACAACAATCCTTCTAACAACTATGGTAGTACCAACAATCTTGAAGGGTTGATGTCTAAGTTTATGGCATCTGAAGAAGCTCGCATATCTAAGTTTGAAGCCGATTTCAAACAAAAGCAAAGCGAGATGACCACCAAAATTGACACATTGTTGAAAGTTTTCAATGACTGAGAAATGGGAGCACTCCCAAGCGACACGGTCAAGAACCCGAAACTAAACGTTAGCTCCATATCATCCGTTTCGTCACCCACTTCTTGTCCGCAATACTACTCGGTTAAATCAATGAGCACGTGTTTCAAGCAAAACCAAATTCTTCAAAAGGACCAATCAAATAAAATACCCGATATCAAACCGATCAAAAGCATAGTTGAAACACCTCCTACGCAAGACCTTGATGATGAATTCAAGGAGCTCCACCTTGAACACCCCGTCATTGATGTCTTAGCCCGTGCTCCCTACTATAGTGCCCTCCTAGAAAAATATGAGAAATTTAAACTAGGTAAAAATGGGACCGCCTTCGTTCAAAACAAGTTGCGTAAAAAGCTTGATGATCCGGGTATATTTGTTTTGCCTTGTAAGATAGGAAGATCCGAAGCTTTCGACACACTAGCCGATTTAGGATCAAGCCTCAACTTGATTCCCTTATCCCTTTTCACCACTCTCAAGCTAGGAAAGTTAGAGGAGACGGAGGTATTAATTTGTCTAGCGGATGGGAGTATTGCCCACCCGGTTGGGATGATTAAGGATGTAGTTGTTCACGTAGGGAAGTTAACTATATTATCAGATTTTCACGTCCTTGATATGGTTAGTGATACTACATGCCCACTATTAGTAGGAAGATGATTTTTAGCAACCGCTAGTACCATGATTGATTGTAAGGAATCTAAGATAACGGTAGGTGAGGGTGATACTTGGTCGGTATATGATGTTAAAAAACATAGCTACGATTGTAAGGATGAGCCGACACCACATTGGGTAGAGATGAATAGGAGACCATCGAGATATGGACCGTGGGTAGAAAGAAACTTTATAGGACCTCAATGCCCATTCTACCTAGAAAAAGATTTCATAGACAAAACACATTCGGTGGAACAACTCATAGCTAGAGATGTAGAACTAGATCCTTTTGAGGACCCTCTAGTCTTTAAGAAAATGATTGAGTTCTTAAGCGTAACGCCTATTAACATAGAGATGAACAAGTGGAAGAGAGAGGGGAATAAATGTAAATGGAGGTGGGACAAGCCACCAAAGGAAGGTGACGGATCATGGCATATGAAGATGATCTTATATGATCCGGATGGAGAAAAGTTTGAAAGGTCATACCATACCAAGAAAACCGATAGGAAGTTGAAACCTAAGTTTGATCCCAAAGATGTCCTCAATGAGGAACTCACCCATGTCACGTAGTAACCTATGACCTTGAGTCTAGCTACAAGACTCGTAAATAAAGAAAAGCGCTTCTTGGGAGGCAACCCATGTTTTGTGTGATTTTTATTTTGTTTGATTCTTATTTGTTTTCGTATGCATGCTTTATTTTTATTGTTGGTAGATCATGTTTTAAAAATAAAATGGTGAAAATACTTTGTTTTGTCGTTTGGCTTTGTCTTAACTTCATCCAAAGGTATTTCGCAAAAAGATAAGTGTAAGGGGAAACCCCAAAATATGTTTTTAAGAAACAAAAACGATCATGATTCTCCACAATATTAAATGGACATGTATATTCTTATTTGTTAGAGTCAAATGCTTGTATCGAGTCATAATGATGTTTTGCAGGATTTTACAGGAAGTAGGACATAAGTTTTCTAGAAATTTTCCGAAAACTTAACGTAAGAATTTCTGCAGATCACTTCTGACGGCGTCAGGAAGAAATTCCTGACGGCGTCATGTGTAAAAATCTGGAAATATTGCTAGTTTTGTTTTTCTGACGCAGTCTTAAAGTTTTTGTTGAATCTTTAGTTTTATAAACTTCAAAAAACCTGCAAACATTCATTCCACAAGCATTATATTTTACTTTGTTTTCTAGGATTTGTTATCATATATAGATTGCCGCCGATTTTACGCGAGGTTGCCTTGTTTGTTTTCTCAGGTTTAACAGGTTATGTATGAAAAGCATTTATTATTAGTGCTTATGTGTGTACCGGTAGCATTTAGATTCTAGAACTTGCTTTAGTGATGCATCCCGAAACTGCTAGTGAGACTACATTCGTGTAGTAGGATTTACTACATGATAAGAGGCATTAGGATCACCCTTGTGTTAAACCCGTATCATAATTACTTGACCACTTAAGTCATATTACTTGGCTACTAAAGTCAATTAATTTTTCTCACACCTTAGCGTTGTACTCATTTTTAGTACACGAAACCCCTAGTACACCCCTCCGAGTCAATCTTTTCGTTTCTAACTTTAAGCATCTTACTTAAAGGAAGAATTTGTTACAACGTGCTAAAATGTACACTCAAATCGCCTTAGCCTTCCGTGTATGGACTCATCTTTAGTGCATTATTGTTATTTGTTTAAACCCTTAGTTAATTATCTAATTCATTACATGGTTGCTAAGTCGAGTCATATCCTTGTACATATTGTTTTGGGACGATTGGGACTCATAGGTAAAGTACTAATGTTATAGAGTAATGGGGAAGAACATCATATTATTACCCCCATATATGCATTAATCTTAAAAGTACTCCAAGTGTTTTGATTATCTTAATTCGAGTCATTAGATTAGTTTATTGTAAAGTATGTAAAAATTCAAGTGTAAGGGGAATGTTCATTCCCTATGATGTATTATTTTAGATGGTAGGGTAAGAGTGTATGCGAAAAAAAGAAAAAAATAGAAAAAAAAAAAAAACATACGGACTAGCATCCCGTTTCATTCTATGTTTATTTTAAGTTCTCGTTATTTTTGTTTTATTAGCTTAAGTCGAGTCTAGTCTTGGCTTAGCAACGCCATATTGTACATGTAATTAACCAAGATGATTAACTCACCACCAGTAAAGATTGCCTATATTCAACAAAACCGTGTATTCCATATCCCAAACACCTAACGTTATAACCCTTTAAAAGACCTATTTGATAGTTTATCCTAGGTGCTTATGCCATGTGGTGGAGGTTTGATCCTTTCCCAAGCCTATGGTAATCTATTTGTTATGACAGGTAGTGAGAGATGTTTTCTATTTCCATATTGTGATATATTTTTATTACACCCGAGAGATGTGAGTATCTAAACACTATTTGTGAGGTGCTAGTGTATGACCTCCGTGCTTGTCTTTGGTCTTTAGTGGAACGATTATTTGTTGTAATTACTTTTATATTAGTGTTAAATGACCCCTAGCTTGTATTTTGATTAGAATAAAAGCGCATTTGCTTGAGGACAAGCAAATCTCAAGTGTAAGGGTATATGATGAGGCAAAAAATGATCCATTTTTAGGGGGTCATTTAAGTCCAGAATTGAATTTATTTGATCAAATATAGCCCTAAATTGTTCTTTTTTTGATTTTAGGTACTTTTGGAGTGAATTCTGGAAAAGGAAGCATTTTGGACGTTTTTTGGAGCATAAAAGTGAAGAAAACGGCAAAGTCTTAATTTTCCTTGCTGGGAACAGTACCTGACGGCGTCACCAATTTCTTAATGACGGCATCAAGAGGAAAAACAAGAGGTGAAGAGTATGGAGTCCATGACGGTCCAGAACACTTTTGCATTAGGGCGTGACGGCGTCACCAAGGCCGTCATGACCCCTTAACACATGACGGCCAAGAGGAGAAATGCTCTTGACGGCGTCAGATCTGGATCTAGGCAATCCGATTTTATTATGGGTGGCGGTTTGACGGCGTCAGAATTTTCTTCTTGACGCCGTCACCTTAGGAAATCTATATATAGTCTTTGTAATTTTCATTCTAAGAAGAGGAGAATTTTAGGGTCGACTTGAATAAACCCTAGCTCATTTTTAACAGTATTTTTAAGGGTTTTCACCCCTTGAAACCCTTCATGTTCAATTAAGATAAGTATCCTTTCAATTCATTCAATATGTCTATGTGTTGTATGAATATATCTTACGCTTGTCTTGATTTTAACATGCTAGGCTAGATCTTTTGTGTGTTTGCTTAGATGTAATGAAACCTAGATGTTGATTATAGGTTGATTGCTTGTTTATAGTTGTAATGGATGAATGATTTCGATGTTAGGCTTAAGAAAACTGGCAGACTTCCATAGTGTATCTTGCTTGAACGTCTTAAGAAACATGAACCAATGCGTACTAGGTTTTTATGGTTGTATTTAATGCATGAGCGAATTCTAGTGATCCCTTGTTAGGAGCTTCTTGCAGGCTCGACATAAGAGTGAAGTAGGAGCTTATAGAGTTGGGGAAGTATGTACGCCACCCCACGAATGGTATTAAGGAATATAACCCGTCATCCATGCCACTGTAACAAACAATTAACCTGTAAAAGATATCTAGGGAGTAGTGAAATCTATGTAAACACAATTCTCCCATTTATTGTTCACACCACTAGTTTAATTAGCTTTATTTTCATTTTTGTTATTTTATTTTGATTGCATCTTAGTTATTGGGTTAGTTGACTAGCAACTAATTCCGCCCACTCTTCCAATACCCGAGATTTTACTTGCTTTTATAAAAATATAATAATACAAAAAGAATCATCCCTCACCTCTAGACCTAGTTTTTAGGCTTTCTAATCCTAGCGACACTATTCCTGAGTTGAACGATCAATCCCCCGGTACTTGTCACTATACTATACTACAACGATTAGGTACACTGCCTGGTGGGGGTTGTAAGCTTCTCGAGATCCCTCGAGTGGTAAAACCTGGTGCGATTCCCACGTATCAGGAGGTTTGGTAGTAACATCATCTTCTCTAATGGTTTAAGAGATTATACACATCGTTGTCTTATCAATTAAGTGAAACATGCACGAACATTTTTACTTTGATCGAAAATGCAATATATTGATTAACTGTATTTAAGTTATTAACGATCAACTATATCTAATTGTTTTTTTGTAGCACGTCAAGAATCATTAAGGAAAGAGGTCGAGAAGTCACAAAAATTGTATCAAGAACAAAACATGCAAAAGCCCAATGAAGAACAACGACAAAGACAACAACAACAAGAACAACAACAAAAACAAGAACAACGCCACGGCCATCGGTGGGATGAATACTTAGCATTCATATTAATGATCGTTACAAATTAAACATGCAATATTTTACTTCATGTAATAATGATAAACGGGCTAATACTATTGATTCGTTAGCAAGTAAGTTTCTTGAAAATAATGTGACGAGCATTCAATTTTTAATCAATAATTATTACTACACTTTGTTGGTGCATTTTAATGTTCTTGCTCTTAATGTAGTTTTTTGTCTTGCGGTGTGTTAATATCACTATGGAGATTAATTGATTATCTTAATATGATTTTCGTTTCATTTGTAGAATGACAAACAAATTTGGCAAAATGAAATTGTTATATTAGTTATTAAGAGTAGAAAAATTATATGTTTAGATTGATATCTTCAAATATATTTATATATGCAATATGCTATAAATTAAATATACTAACAATATTGGACCGATTTTCACAACAATAAAAAAATATTGAAACTTAAATGGTTTTTGTGGATAAAATAAAGTTCGAGTAACTAAGTGTAGTAATGTGGAGCTACCGTATTTGATATAATAAACCAAAAGGATAATTCATTGTCATAAGTTAGATCTCAAAATATAGAGAATACCAACTTTGTTAGGATTTTATATAAGGGTTACATTTATTTTGAAAGAACCGTATACGTTTAACCTCCCTTTGACATTTAGTATATAACTTATACATATTAAAAATTACATGTGAAGAGACTCTTTTAAATTTAGCATCTTGAAAAAAGTCTCTTCAAATACACTCTTTTAATGTCAATAAACTATTTAAATGTGTGTCATGCTTAGAAAAATTGTGATACTATGACAACTTAGATATATAATGACGAAAATATAGCCCATGTAGTGATAAAAATTAGTGTTGAACAATACACTAACGAACATTTAGATTAAGCCCGTGTGCATCGCACGGGTATGAGTGACTCGTTACAACACTAAAACTATACAAGCACTTTTTTTTCTTAATTGTAGGTGAGCAATTAATGTGGTATATATAAACAATTAATGAATTTATTAAAACACCTTTTACATAAGAAATATAAATTATCAAGCATATTGTATAACCAACTTAAAAACAATTTCTGCATGAGTTGAGATCCCTAAAGAACCCACACTTGCCATAGAACCAATCAATCAATCCTAAGCATACAATCCAATTTGATCTAAAGGCTGAGATCAAATCTCCTATTTACACTTGAAGGGCAAAAAAGACAATTATATAAACCAAAAAAAATAATTACCTTCATTCTTTTCCAAAAAAAAATTAGGGCAAAACACACACACACACACACAATTTAACAAATCCGTCATCAAATCCGTAACTCCGTCATCACAGTTCATAAACACCGTCGGAAATACTAAATCCGTCATCAAATCCATCATCAATTTAGCAAAAATATCAAATTAGTCATGAATTTTCATTGTCGATATGTGATTACGCCATAAACATGATCGTAGATCTGTGATTACAATCGCTCATAACACCATCGTCATACCACCATCATCATACCACCGTAACATCATCTGAGATCGTTATGGAAGAAGAAAATATACCTGAGAGAACGGTGGATGTTGAGGTTAGGGATGAAGCTCAGATATTGGTGGATGATGAGGTTATGGATGAAGTTGTTGATGATCCAGATGCACAAAATGTGTTTGATGAAATGCGTCTGCGATGATCATATATGATTCGGAAGCAAAATCACATATGATTCTGTAACAGGTAATAAGAGGAAAGGCTTATTTACTTTGGCATAGTTGTATTGTGAGTGAGATCACTTGTTCAGGATTGAAATAAATGTAAAGTCTGAGTTTGAAATAACATGTGCCATTTTTGTTGTTATTTGATTTTATTCAATGTTTCTTGACTTGATTTAGTTATTATTGAAGCATGATGTGATGCTTTGTGCTATAATGCTATAGTGGATATGAAAATGATGTTAGATTGGGCTAGAGAATAGACTGTTTAAAGTTATGCCATAACTTTATAGAATAGACCGTTTAAAGTTATGTCGTAAACATGAATAAAACTAATAAAGTATAAGCAAATAATAGATAGCAATCATAGCATATTGATAAAAGTTAGCGGAATTTAAGGAAGTCGACCTGTGAGATTTGTGAGTGATGTACTGATGTATAGGATATATCTAAATGCTTGTCAAAGTGGCAAATTTATATTGATAAATACTTTGATTGTGCTTGTAAGTGACTGCTGATTTGTGAGTGAGATAAGTTGATTGGGATTGAAATCAGTGGTTAGTGATGTACTGATGTATTGGATTTTGTTATAAGTGGATTTTGTTAGAATCATATATGATTCACATATAATCATATATGATTAAAGGAAAATCATATATGATTCTATGTGAACCATATATGATTCTATTAGATTATTTTATGGTTATTAACATTTAAAATTTTTATGCAGGTCGATCAAAATCTGTTGCACATAAGCCTAAAGAGAATTTTATAAAGCAATCAGTTAAGAGACGAATTATGATAAACCAAAGTCAAAAGTTGTCAAACCGCAATCTGATGTTGTCAAACCCAAACCGAAAGCTGCTGTGAAACCTAAACTCGCTAATGTGAAACCTCAACCTTCTTACAAAACAAAACTTCCTCTTTTCAAATGGAAAGCTGCTATCAAAAGGAAGAGGTGTGAAAAAGATTCAGTGTCTGAGGAGGGAGAGACTGAAGACAGTAGTTCTAATGAAGATGGTAGTGATGAGGACAAGAATGGGTCTGATGAAAAAGTTAGTGATGATAAGTACGACCGGGAGTCTAATGAAGAAGGCAATGATGATCAGGATGGTGAGTCTGATGAAGAAGGTGGTGGTGAGGACGAGGGTGAGTCTGATGAAGAAGGTGGTGGTGAGGATTGGTGTGTGCTTATTCACACACCTTTTTCAGGCCAAATTAAGACCAAAACAAAAACAAACTAACCATAATTGCCAAAGATGTTGTATTTTTGTGTTTGTGATCGTGCAGGAACGGATATTTCAGAAATTGGCAAAAATCAGGCCAAGAAGAATAAAAACGAGCACGAGTTTGAAAAACATATCAAAAGCCAGAGTCGGGAAAGCAAATTACCACTTTTGAGCTCAGATTGTCAAAACACACCTTGGGGAATCACAAAATGCCTAAATAGTCCTTGGAGCAAAAGTTTGCAAAATTGGCAGAAACGGTCCCTCAAGTTTGGAAATTGACAAAAATGGCCCCTGAGCATTGGATTTGGAAGAAAAGTCAACAAAGGTCCTTGGGGATTCACAATTTATCTTGATTGGTCCCTGGGTGAAAAGTTTGAAGAAATTACAAGTTTGGTCCCTGAACTTTTAAGATTTGATAGATTTGGTCCCTGGATATTAAAATATGGGAAGTTGCAAATATGGTACTTGGATAATCAAATGTGGCAAGTTATACCCTTGCGACAACTTTTTGAAATTCACATTTCAGGCCCCCAACTTTTCAGTTTATACAAATTTGGTCCTTGTTGTTTTCACTAATAAAACCGGATCCCTATTATTACTTCCCCCAAAAATCCAACCCAATCATAAAATCCAACCCAAACATAAACAAACCCACTCCATGGTCCAGTCCAACAACCTCAAGCCCAAATCCACCCCCGGTTAAACATCAGGTCAAACAAACCACCTTCTTCCCTGGTTTCCTCCACACGACTGCAAACCAAACCACCCTGGTATTCTTACCACTTGCTCACCTTATCCCTTCCAAATACCACATCCCAAGAAGCAATTAATGCCCCCCTCTTGCAAGTTACACAGGTCAAATTGCATAAACCCAATTTTCCCGCCAAATCCACATAAATGGCTAGGATCCTTTTTACTAATCCAAGGGTCCAAAATAGAGGTGGGAAAGTGCCAAGTGATGTGCGGGATTGCGCCCTCACAAAAGGTTTTACCTCTCAAGGGATCTCGAGAAGCTTGCAATCCCCGCCAGGCAGTGTACCTGATCGTTGTAGTATAGTATAGTGACAAGTACTGGGGGATTGATCGTTCAACTCAGGAATAGTGTTCGCTAGGATTAGACAATCTACTAAACTAGGTCTAGAGGTGAGGGAAGATTCTTTTTGTATTTTTATATTTTATAAAAAGCAAGTAAAATCTCGGGTATTGGAAGAGTGGGCGGAATTAGTTGCTAGTCAACTAACCCAATTAACTAAAGATGCAATTAAAATAAAATAAAAGAAAACTTAAACTAATTGTGGTGGAAACAGTAATGAGAAAAGCTGTGTTTACTTAGATTTCATTACTCCTTAGATATCTTTTACCTATTGATCAGCTTGTTACAATTGCATGGATGACGGGTCATATTCCTTAATACTAGTCGTAAGGCCGTGTACAATATTCCCTAACTCTATAAGATCCTACTTCACTCCTATGTCGAGCCGACTAAGAAGCTCCTAACATGGGATCATTAGAATTCACTTATGCATTAAATACAACCAAAAATCGTAGTACACATCCGATCATGTTTCTTAAGACGTTCAAGAAAGTTACCAATGGAAGTCTTCCAGTTTTCTTAAGCCTAACATAGAATACAATCATCTAAAACAATTATAAACAAGCAATCAACCAATAATCAACATCTAGGTTTCACTACATCTAAGCAAACTCAATAAAAACCTAGCCTAGCATGTTAAAAGAAAGACAAGCGCAAGATATAATCACACAATACATAGACATATTGAATGATTTGAATGAATAATTATCTTTATTGAAACATGGAAGATTCAAGGGGTGGAAACCCTTGAAAAAGCTACAAAGTTTGACCTAGGGTTTATGAAATTCGTCCCTCCAAAGTTACCCTAATATTCCACACTTTACAATGAAAAATTTGCAAAACTATATATAGATTTTACAGGGTGACGGCGTCACGTTGTAATTTGTGACGCCGTCAACTCGCCGCCAAAATAGAAATCGTATTGCCTAGATCCAGTTGTGACGCCGTCAAGAAGGAGTTGGCTTCTGGGCCGTCACGTGTATTTGGACCCTGACGGCCTAGGTGATGCCGTCAGGTCCAAAGCATAAAAATGTTCTGGACCGTCACGTTATATTTTCCACTTCCATCACTTTTGCCAAGCTTGACGCCGTCAGGAATTAACTCTTGATGCCGTCAGGTACTGTTCCAGCAAGGATTTTGAGACTTTGTCATTTTCTTAACTTTTACGCTCCAAAAACATCCAAAATGCCTCCTTTTCTGAATTTCTTATCAAAAGTACCTAAAATGACAAAAGGAACGATTTAGGGCAGTAATTGATCAAATAAGTACGAATTTGGGCTTAAATGACCCCTTAAAAGCGGTACACTTTTCGCCTCATCAAATACCCTTACACTTGAGATTTGCTTGTCCTCAAGCAAATGCGCTTTTATTCTAATCAAAATACAAGTTAGGGATCATTTAACACTAATTTAAAAGTAATTACAACAAATAATCGTTCTACTAAAGACCAAAGACAAGCACGAAGGTCATATATTAGCACCTCACAAATAGTGTTTAGATACTCACATCTCTCGGGTATAATAAAGTAATATCACAATTTGGAAATGGAAAACATCTCTCACTACCTGTCATAGCAAATAGATTACCATAGGCTTGGGAAAGGATCAAACCTCCACCACTTGGCATAAGCACCTAGGATAAACTATCAAAGAGGTCTTTTTAAAGGGTTATAACGTGAGGTGTAGGGATATGAAAACACGGTTTTGTTGGATAAAGGCAATATATACTGGTGGCGAGTTAATCATCTTGGTTAATTACATGTACAATAAGGCGTTGCTAAGCCAAGACTCGACTCGACTTAAGCTAATCAAAACTAAAATAACAAAAACTTAAAACAAACATAGAATGAAATGGGATGATAGTCCGTATGTTTTCTCTTTTTCTTTTTCTATTTTTTCTTTCTCTTGATTTTTTCGATTTTTTTTTTCATACACTTTTACCCTACCATCCAAAATAATACATCATAGGGGAGTTACATTCCCCTTACACTTGAATCTTTACATACTTTACAATAAACTACTCTAATGACTCGAATCAAGATAATCAAAACACTTGGAGTACTTTTTAAATATTGATGCACATATGGGGGTAATAAAACACTTGGAGTCTTCCCCATTACTCCATATCACTAGTACTTTACCCATGAGTCCCAATCATCCCAAAACAATATGTACAAGATATGACTCGACTTAGCAACCATGTAATCAATTAGATAATTAAAAAAGGGTTGAAACACATAACAATAATGCACTAAAGATGAGTGCATACACGGAAGGTTAAGGCGATTTGGTTGCACATTTGGGTGGATTGTAAACAAATTCTACCTTTAAGTAAAATGCTTAAAGTTAGAAACGAAAAGATAGGCCCGGAGGGGTGTACTAGGGGTTTCGTGTACTAAAAATGAGTACAACGCTAAGGTGTGGGAAAAATTAATTGACTTTATTAGTCAAGTAATATGACTTAAATGGTCAAGTAATTATGATACGGGTTTAAACACAAGGGTGATCCTAATGCCTCTTATCATGTAGTAAATCCTACAACACGAATGTAGTCTCACTAGCGGTCTCGGGATGCATCACTAACGCAAGTTCTAGAATCTAAGTACTACCGGTACACTCATAAGCACTAAGGCTTTTCCTAACAAGTCTAAGGGCGAACCTCACATGTATGAACTTAGTAGATCGTTGGCACGAGTCTTTGACGCTTCAACTAACGGATGGTCATTAGTGCACTTCTTGGATTGCTCGCGCGTTATTTGCATAACGGATGGTCACCAAGTCATATACTAGATCGCTGGCACGTTAGTCAATTAATCTAGTACTCGGATGGTCATTACCTTATTCATAATAATTTTTGTTTTGTTTTGAGTGGTACGGTTTTTGTGCTAGTCATATAACTCCTATCCATGAGACGCTTGTTAAGGCTAAAGTTTCACTCCTAAATGTTGTAAAAAAAATTTAAATTTGGCGCTAAAATTGCCCTAGCAAGTATTTCTCTTAGTTTTATTACACACCTACTATCGAACAAACAAACTCAAGTGTAATTGTATCCTATAATGTATCATCATTTACCCTCCCCTTACACTTAAGATGAACATTATCCCTAACGTTCAATTAAAGGATGTAAAAGTAAAGTAGGTAAAAGAATGAAAACAAATAATCCCCTGATTCGTTCGGTGTGGATAGTGTGTCAACAAGGTTAGATCTTCCTCTAAGAAAATGAACATTGAAAGCTTTCTTCCAAAAATATAATCATCTTCTTGTCATATGTAACCTGAGAAAACAATTAAGGCAAACCTCGTGTAAAATCAGCGGCAATCTATATATAATAAAAATAAAATCCTAGAAAACAAATTAAGATATAATGCTTGTGGAATGAATGTTTGAAGATTTCTTGGAGTTTATAAAACTAAAGAATCAACAAAAACTTTAAAACTCCGGTTTAAACGAAACTCGCAAAATTTTTCAGATTTTAAGTACCTGACGCCATCAGGTTTTAATTCCTGACGCCGTCAGAATGTTCCTGGAAAAATCTTTTGTTAAGTTTCCAGAAAATTTCTAGAAAAACTTATGCTTTATTTCCTGGAAATCCTGCAAAACATCATTATGACTCGATACAAGCATTTGACTCTAACAAATACTAATATACATGCTTATTTGATATTGTAGTAAATCATGCTCATTTTCATTCTTATAAACAAATTTTGGGTCTCCCCTTACACTTAGCTTTTGCAAAATACCTTTATATGTAATTAAGGTGAAGTTAAATACAAAATAAAGCATTTTCACAGTTTAGTTTGAAACACGATTTATCAACAATAAAAATAAACACGCATACGGAAACAAATAAAATCAAACACACAAAAATCAAATAAAACAAGTAAAAGCTTGGGTTGCCTCCCAAGAAGCGCTTTTCTTTATTAACGAGTCTTGTAGCTAGACTCAAGGTCACGGGTTATTACATGACCTCGTCACTGGTCACATTCTCTAGGTCATCCTCGATCTTAGTTTTGTATTCCGGACCTAGTTGCAAGCATTCTTTGTAGAAACCTAATATTCTACCCATGACATAGTCTACTCCTCTACGTTTGTCCTCATCATTCCTATAGTAGACCGATTGCTTGTGTTCCTTTTCAAGGTTTGATAGAAGATGGAACTGTTCAATCTTATAGGGCATTTGGTAAGCGATCTCGTCGTTCTCATCCTTGAATCTAACTATCCCTAGGGACGGGTCATAATTCATCTTAGAGGTCTCAACAAATGGCTTTCCGAATACTACTTGACTTAAACAACCATCTATTACCGGACGAATATCTTTAACAATCACAAAGCCGGTAATGTATGTAAAGTTACCTACAAAAATGTGCAGTCCTTTTACTCTTCCCACAAAATTACTCATCCAACCCGTGTTGGGAAATATCCTAGGTCCAAGTTGCTTTTTCATTACCCAATTGTAATGGATCCTAGTCATAATGTTTATGGGAGATCTAAGATCGATGTAAGCTTTCTACACATGCACATGCCCAATGTTGCATGGTATGTTGATGTTAGAGGGATCACCCGTTTTAATGATTGGTAAGCCAAGGATGTAAGGTGTCTCGGGGTCATCAAAAAGATTCTTGTGATATTCCCATTCTTCCTTGGTGGATAACCTATTGAAATAATCCCCTACATCTTCTAACTTCTCTTCCTTATTATCCTCAACTTCCTCAATATTATCCTTAGGTGCAATTTCTACCTTAACTACATCGCTATCACTTCCTTCAACATTTCTATCGATTGGCTTAATAGTGACAACATTGACAAAGTGGACATGTTTGGATGATGAGGGGTCCTTAATTTGGGTTTCCCTACTAGTATCCCTAATGTCCTTCCTAGGTGTAGCTAGCATTTGGTTGTTGAGGGCTTTCAACAAGTTGTCAATTTTATTGGTTATCTCCGTTTGTTGTTGATTGAATTCGGATTCAAACTTAGCTATGCGAGCTTCTTGAGATGCCATAAACTTTGACATCAACCCTTCAAGATTATTGGTATTACCATAGTTATTGGAAGGATTATTGTTGAAAGTACAGTTAGAGGGTGGACCGTTTGGTTGGTAACGATTAGGTGGATTGGAAGAATTGTTTTGGGGCATGTTTTGGTTTTGCTTCCACCTAAGGTTCGGATGATTTTTCCAAGAAGGATTGTACGAATCACCGTAAGGGTTTAGCTCAGGTTTGAAAGTGTACCACTTATCTCCCGCTTCGTCAGTACGCGAGGATGCGTAATCCACAAAAGCTTGTCCGGGGAGTTCCACGCAATCACGAGTGTCATGGGGACCACTACATAATTCGCATGAAAAAGTGATTTTGTTCACTTGGCTTGAAGGCTTAGGAGCTTCGTAGGATTTCATGAGACACTTGACTTCGTCTTCAAGTTCCATGATCCTACGGTCAGGAGTGCTAGAATTGTTTAAAGGCAAAGATATTGCCTTGACCATTTTGTTCAATTCACGGGGATCATTCCAACTTTCGTTGTCATAGAGAGCAAGATCTTCTATGAGTTCCCATGATTCTTCCGCACTTAGATCACGAAGCTTGCCACCGGCCGATTGGTCAATGGTTCGCCTTGTGGAGAGATCGATATGGTCATAGAAGATTTGGACTTGGAGCCAAAGATCTATGCCATGATGAGGGACTTTTTGGAGTAAGTCCTTGAAACGAGTCCATGCTTCATAGAGAGTTTCACCTTGACGTTGTAGTCCATGAGTTAATCTTACGATCAAAATTTTCAAGATCAGGTTCCTACACAAGATCTTTTGGTTTTTGCATCATCGAGATAATAAGATTAGATCAGGATCTTAATATCCTACTATAATGTCATTTTTCTAATAGTCTTTGTAATATTATTCAAATCTACAAATTATCGTATATTATAAACATAAAATTATATGAATGTTTCTTGGAAATATTGTTTTAAATTATGAATATGGAATGTTTAAGGAGACTAACATGTTGTCTTTTTAAATACTTTTTTTGAGTAAAGGGATCATACTCAGTGAATATATTAAAAAAATGGGGTTAAGTACATAAGATAATGTAATAAGCCACTCTATAAGCAACATGCTTTGAACATGCTCAAAAACACGACTACCATAAACCTTATTAGAAAAGACGGAACATATATGTAAAGAAAACACATGTATTCTAATCAGCACGAACACACCATTTATTCAATAAACTGCAGGTTCCAAGCCTTTTTTAACTTCTCCACCTTGGCGTCTCTCTTAAACATGATCGAAGCTAGCTTCAAACGAACGACATCAAGAATAACGTTAACCAATGCTCCTCTCGCCTTTCTCCATTACCATGCAATCTATTGTTTCGTTCTTGCCAAATATAGTAGGATGAAGCAGCCACGATTAACCGACCCACAATGCTTAAAGTACTGTTCTTCTTAGCAATAGGTAAGAGCCATCCCATGTCACTCCATATAGGCGGAACAATTGGAATGTTTCCCTTTTGCACCACGAGATTCCATACATGAGAAGAGTAATTACATGTAAAAAAACAAATGATCATGGGTGTCTTGTTGCGCCTTACAAAGAAAGCATCGTAATGCACTCAAGTCCACATCATCTCCTACATCCCAAGGACGAAGCCTATCTCGAGTTTTCAGCCTTCTCCTTATAACGAGCCACAAGTGTATAGCATGACGTGGAATACTAACACAAGACCAAACAATATACGACCATTGAACCTCAACACCTCTTTCATGTAAAGATTGCCAAGCTAAACTGACCAAAAAAGAATGATGGGCTCCATCACTAGATTTCCATGTTAATCTATTACCATCATGGTCATGCAACATAGGAACACTTACATTAGTAATAATAGGATACATGCTGTTCCACTAAAGAGGCCATTGGTAATCAAATCAGCTACTTTTATAAAAATACATACATTTTTATGCACTTTTATATACGTATTTATAAAAATGTATACGCTTTCATACACATTCTTATATACTTTTTAAGTTTTTTTTTATATATTTTTATATACTTTGTTTTCGATTTTATATACGCTTCTATATACATTTTTTATATGTTTTATATAATTTTTATACGTTTTTATTTACATTTTTGTATACGTTTTTATATATATTTTTATGTACTTTTATACTTTTTTTTATATATAATTGTTATACGTTTTATATACGTTTTTGTATATGTCTTTATATACGTTTTATAGGTTTTATATACGTTTTTGTATAAGTTTTTATACATTTTTATGTACGTTTTTATATAAAAACGTATATATAAGAACATGTTTTTGAAACAATCACCATAAAAGATATTTTTAAATAAATAAATAAATTTCAAAACGTAAACAACAAAAAAGGTAACCACTCCCAAACACCCCTTTGTAAACTACCTTTGTAAAACTCATGATGATGATAGGTTTGAAGAAGTTGATGAATAACAATATACTTTTCACTAGATATTGCTTGTGCATGGACTTTAAAGTTTAGACAATACCTTTCCAATCCTAGAAGTTTAAAAAAATGTTTCTAATCATATTAATTGCTGGACTAAAACAGGGTGAAGATAGTTTTGCATTGATGAAGGCTTGTTGGATGGCAACTCTGAATTAGACTTGGTGAGTGGACTGCTACTCTGGTTTGGCTTGTGCTATTTCAGTACAAGGAAATGTCGTCACATCCTCTTCATATGGAATCGAATGCAGAACCAAAGTAAATCAGATGGATTGAGAGGTTGACAAATAAAACTCACAATAGAAACTATTACGGCCAAACAAACTTTTATTAAGCTAACAGCTACTCAAACTCACAAATGCTACATTAAGATGCATTGACAGGTTGACAAATAAAACTCACAATAGAACTGAAAAATATACTAGACGGAACCAAAGCAGCAGACACATGCGCAAGCAAAATTAAGCATATGTAGACGAAACAGAATCAGACAGACGCAAACAGAATCCTAATCATATGGAATCGGATGCAGAAGCAAAGTAAATCAGATGGAACATGGTAGAATAAGACATAACAAACCAGATGCAAAGCCATATAACCAGTGCGAAATCAGGTAGAATAGGATGCACTACCATGCATAATCATTGCAAAATCGGACATACTCGTCTTTTTTAGGCTAAACGTATGTGCGGGTTTGGGAACTTCAACTTGCAGCCTTTTCTTCTTTTCTCTTTGCCTTTAAATATCATCGTTGTTTCCAGAAAACATT
Source organism: Artemisia argyi (assembly GCA_030686995.1). Taxonomy (NCBI): domain Eukaryota; kingdom Viridiplantae; phylum Streptophyta; class Magnoliopsida; order Asterales; family Asteraceae; genus Artemisia; species Artemisia argyi. Next base: position 196,277,815 of record CM060687.1, on the reverse strand, counting down.
GGTCGGAACTCGAGGCCACATACAATGAGGCCAGACATAGTTCCTTCATGAGTTGTAAATTTCATATCAATAGAAAGAGAGTCATCTTTGAATACATGAGTTGAGTTAAATTTCCACACTTGAATCTCCATCCATCCATCTTCCCTTTGTTTTGGAACACGAGTGATACCATTTATGTTCAATGGGCTTGGAGTTATAAAATAAACAAATTCTGCCTCATTGTTTTCTTTGTGCAGTATGTCTCGTACTTCTACTGGACAATGCAGCCCCTGGCATTTTTCTGAAAGCTTGAATACAAGGTAACACACATATTCTGTATCTGGTGACAACATTTGACTTTTGATTTTGCAATTGAGATGAAATACTTGTTGTGGTAAAAGCTCAATCACCTCTTGAAATCTGCATGTAGGATATGATAGATTAAGAACGAAGCTATATATAAAGACAGGAAACTACAACCCAAAAGTTAAACTTTGGTCAACCATTTATTCACGAATCTTTAATTGTTAACTGTAAAATAAAAAACATTGAGCTAGAAATCTAGTTCTTTGTATGACATCTACATATTTAGGCGTACAATTAAAAAAAGTTTAGCAATTAGAGGTAGGGCTGGCAATCCGTGTGGTTTGGGTTGGTGGGTCAAGATACCCCAACCCAAACATGAGCATTTTAAATAATTGGGTTAGACATGTAATTAACTTTTTATATATATTTTATGAACACAATTCATTTAATCCGCTTATCTAACCGGGTTGGGGGATTAGCGAGTTACACGGGTTAAAGAAGTTAAATGTGTTGGCAAGTCGACCCGTTTATCCCACCCAACCCAAACATGACCCGAAACTTGTTTACACCCAACCCTAACCCGTTTATTTCCGTATCGGTCTTGGGTCGTGTTTTATTTAGTGTCAAGAATTGCCTCCCCTAGTTAAAGGAAACTGTAACTAAATTAGCTATAATATAAGAAGCGAACCTGGACTGGGCTGATGGTTTTGAAGTAAAAAGATCCACATTAGAGAATTTGTATAAAGCCGCCTTTGCCGAAAGCACAAGAAGTTTCTTTTCGTCGACTTCGCCAAACCAGAACAACTCGTCGTAGTTTCTGCAAATCTTGAATATTTCTTCAAAGTTGGTTGGAAGTTGCTGCACCTGATCCACATTGATGTTTGATTTCAAGACTTGTTGGACTTCCATCAATTTTCCGATTTCTTCATGTTCCACCTGTATACAAACCATGTTAAATATGCAATATAGAACATGGGTTTAGTTTAATTTTTTGGCATGCATAAAACCTCTTGGTATAATATAAATAAAAAAAGTATATAATGGAACCAGGTATATAATTTCAAACTTACTTTGTCAATTGCTCGAAATTCAATGCCTTCAACATAAACTTCATTTTCTCCACAATAGTGTGATGAAAAGCTCTCAAGTAGAAACTCAAAAACAACATCTTTGTTCTGATTCAAGAATTGGTGCAACTCAATCATCATCCAGTCCTTGTCTCTCCATGTTGCGAAATATGCTTGTAGACTTTCGAGTCCCTTTCTATACTTTAGGTTAACACACATCGGTTTACTTGAAAATTTTCTTGAATCACTAAGTTTGAAGACTAAATAGACCCCATAAACAACATTTGGAGATAGAAGTTGAGCGTTTGTATTTATTTCGATGTTCAATTTGGAAATATCAAACATCTCCACTACTGTCTCAAACCTGCACATATTACAGATATTCAAGCTATAAAAAATAGACTAGCAAGATGCTAGCAAAATCACAGCAGGTGAAAAGAATCATCCAGCTACGAAACATCAAATAGCAGGTGATATCAAACATAATACCCATATACCAAGTACGTGACAATTATAATCAGTTGAGAAAACACTGAAACCTTGTTAGATATCTACCATATTCATGCAGGAGTCTAAGCAACAAAGAATTTGATGTTGTTCCACTCAAGTTTGTTTACCCTTTAATACTATTATACAGATTATGTTGACAAGAAAGGTAACATAAAACACCGAGTTTATCAATATGGGGCATTTATAACTCTCTTGCTCATCAGAAGTACTAGGAAATCCAGTTCATGAAAATATGATAATTTTTATATTATCAAAATTTAAGAATTTGTCAAATCGTTAACTTCAAGACATTTTGACGAGCGAAAAAGTACTTTTGCTGGAAATATTTTTGTATTATATAATACACAACAATGCAAGAAAAAAGAACCACAATGCAAGCTCAAAATACATAGGTAGGCTGTGAACTACTAGTAATTATTATGCTCCCGTAAATAGCTTTTCATGCATAAATCGGTAAAGTAACTACATTTTTCAAAGAAAAAGGAATATTACATCTAACAGCAATGCATATGTATGCCTATCACTTATGTGCTGATAAATTTAGAGAGGTAAAAAGAATAACCTTGATTCTTGAAGTGATTTCCACTCATGTGGACAACTGTTTATGTAGGAAAACATTGTGGCTGAAACCATTTTATTTCTTTCTCCATTACCATCGAATGACAGCAACTGTTACATAAAATAAGTTATAAATCAGACTCAACTTTTATCATGTGTAAACGCATGTGTGATCTCAAATTATCCATCAAAAAGGAAAAGATATGTAGAAAACTTGAAAACACCAAATAAACGAGATACAAGATGAACTGATTACCACTTTGTCTTCTTGAAGGAGGATTCCATTCGAAAAAATGTTGTAAAGATCCTCTTTCTTAGTGGTAGAGTAGATTTCAGGGCATTTTGACATCTGGACTATTTCTTTGTAGTCTTTAGGCAATTTGGGCTCCCATTTCTCATAATCCTCCTGCATATACATTAATCAATTAATAAACTCATGTTTCATACTACTTTCTTACACTTTATAAAACAATTAAAGGCCGTAGTTTAGATATATATGAATCAAAAGTTAGCCAATTTTGTTAAAATATAGAAACTTACCTGAAATTCCAATGCTTTCTTGAGTTGTATGACCACTTCATGAGCCGTTGGTCGTCTTTCTCTCCTGTGATGTAAGCATTTAAGGGCAATCCTTGTAAAGGTAATATATGACTCTTGCACAATTTGTTCTTTGATACCCTCAAACACTAGCTTATCAAGTTTCTCAACATAATAGTTGTGTTTAGCCAAAAAGGGTAAATAAAGATACTCATCATCTAGCTTTTCGGATGATAGTTTCCCACACAATATGTCAAATAAGACCGCACCCAATGAGAATATATCAGACTCTTTGGTTAAGAAGCCTGTTTTTGAGTACAGTGGGTCACGATAGCCAATTGTGCCTGTAACATTGTCGATGACATAGTCTACATCCGGATTTGTTGGACATACTAAGGAAAGCCCAAAATCACTAATTTTTGCTTTCCAATCATCAAGCAGTAGAATGTTGCTGCTGCTGATGTCCCTATGTATTACCATTTCTAGACTTGAAACAGTTCCATGAAGAAACTCCAACCCGACTGCAATATCGATGCATATTTTAAGCCGCATCACCCACGTAAGACTATTATCACTCAAGTACTTATCAAGACTTCCTCTTGATGCATACTCATAGACAATAATTTTCTCATCCTCTTCATCACAGTAACCTACAAGACCAATTACATTTTCATGTTTATACTGCATAAGGATTTCAAGTTCTGTCATAAATTCAGCTTCTCCTTCAGCAGATTTCCTACCCAAACGCTTTGCAGCAATGAAGTTATGCCCATGAGTCTGACCCTTGTACACATTCCCAAAATCTCCATGTCCAATAATATTGTCTTGGTTGAAAGTTTTTGTGGCCAACTTTATTTCTTGAAGTGACAGTTTGAGGTTGTCCGTGTGGTTCTCCTGCGAATCATCGAACAATCGGTCGATTAATAAGTAAAAAATAGCTGAACTATTTGCCATCTAAAACTCCTTTAATGTCTCTAAGTTATGGTTGTAAACAAGCTTGGTTGTTGCATTTTAGAATTAAAGAAGAAATATTTATACATCACGATCAGGAGAGCGGGGTGATGATTAAATAATTAAGGACAAAATAACTTAAACAGTAAGATCGTATCAGTAGAAATTTGAGGATTAAAATATTAGTTACACAAAGTATAATGTATGAAATGTCACGTACTACTGTGAAGAATATATGAGGAGATTATAAAGTTATTTAGAAAATTATGCACCTGACATTTTAACGCTCTCTTGAGTTCGTTGATGACAACATCTATTGTTGGGCGTTGTGCTTGAGTTTCTGCGAGACATCGAAATGCAATTTCTGAAAATATATCCAAAGACTCTTTATCGGGTCCTTTGCTCAGAGAAAAGACATGCTCATTGGTTTCTTCCTTTATTTTGCGATCAACAATTTCCATTAGTGTTCCCTTCTCAAAATGATGTCGTGCAATGGGTGCAATTCCCTTCTCAAAATCATAGGCCAACCTCCCAGTCAAGATCTCAAATAACACCACCCCAAAAGAGTAAATGTCTGATTTCTTATTTAGCTTGCCAGACTTCTCATATTCTGGATCGAAGTACATAGGTGTACCTGCAATCGTACTGGCGTTGAATGTACTGGCATCTTGATCTGCTGGGTGAAATTTAGAGAGCCCAAAATCGGCAATCTTAGCCTTCCAATTATTGTCCAATAGAATATTCGCGCTCTTGATGTCCCGATGTATTATCTTTTGCTTGTCTTGATCTGTGTTAGTGTGAATGTAATTCAAGCCATGTGCGATACCAAGACATATTTTTAAGCGTTGCATCCAAGTAAGATTAGTCATCTTATCACTGTTTCCTAGATAATCCTCAAGACTCCCTTTAGAAGCAAGCTCATAGACAAGGATCATGTGATCACGATCTTCATCACACAAACCAAGAAGAGAGATTATATTCTCATGTTTACAGCTAGTCAGAATCTCAATTTCTGCAATGAACCCTTGTTGTCCTTCTTGATTGTGAATGCGCTTTATGGCTACATTGCTTCGTTTTTTGGGTAAATCGCATTTATTCATATCCTCTATCGACAAGGGACTGCTATCAAAATGTTCAAGATTTGCTTTGTACACTTTACCGAATCCACCTGAACCGATGCAATATGCTTCATCAAAATTGTTGGTAGCCTGTATTATATCATTTAGTTGAATCTTCAAGTGTTCCAAGTTCTTCCCCTGCAACGTACATTATGAAGTTATGCAGCACCACATTAATGCTAGTAAGGATTGGGGTGAAGTTACAAAAAGAGAGAACAAGAGGGAAAAAAATTTACTGTATTTATTAAATACTAGCTAAATGACCCGTCGAATTGCCGGGTTTTTCAAAGAAAATTGATGAAAATATAGAATTTATATTAACTACTAAGCTGGAAATGAACATGTATTATTGGTCAATAACTGTAAATGTGTTTGTTAGTAAACAACATAATATAATCTTACTTAACCTCATTTTTGCTTAGAGCATGTTCAACAACGTTATCAACATTAATTGGAACATTCATCTTGCTCTTCTTCTTTTACAATTATTTTTTTCTATCTTCTTTACAAATATTGGGTGGTGAAAATAGCTCTTTTATATATGGTAAAATATGTGCACTATTTGAAATTTGATTAAATGTAATTGAGTGCTATATGTGACACTTAAGTGAACCTTTTCTTGTTGTCAAGTGAAACAAATATTACAGATTTAAAATTCAAAAGCATAATACCGTCACGATGGATCCTTCCTAATCATGTGAATATAAGTCAACCTTTTTATGGTGACAAACAAATAATTCTTATTAAAAACCGCTAATTTAAACATAAATATTAAGGGGATATTTTTGTCAAACCACTTTAATTAATTTTTATATTTCTAAAAAATCTTGTTTTCTGTATATATAATAAAGATGTATATAGTTAGTTTATAATTTGGAACAACATATGTCTCATTTACTGTATTTAATATGACTTTTGTTTCGACCTATTTAAATGCTAAATTATGGCTTTTTGCCAAGGGTCTAAAATTCGTGTAGAATCAGATGGAATAAGTAATAGTTAAAAAAAATTAAATTCCAAGTAAATATAAATTAAAGTTGATAGATTTCCCTATATCAATAATTAGGGTTCTCATTTGGAGATTAATGATAAATTATTCTTAATTCTCACTTCGTTCTCACTCATTTAGCATGCGACGGATGAAAGGTGCATATCATAATAATGATATTAGGAACTAATTCAAAATATCACAAATGATATTTAATGATATTTCTTGATTGTCAAAGTTTCAAGATATACTTTCATAACTTAAGGGGTGACTGATAAAAACCTATTAATGGAAACAATGTGCATTATTAATATACACTTACCAAGTCTTAAACAATGGTAAAAGTTAATGACAAAGTTGTGAATAATTCATTTATGATAATTCAAGAGATAATTCAAAAAATCGGATAAGGAAAAATGCTATAGACACTTGTTTAGTTGTCTTAGGAGAATAATAACGATTTAAGCTTCGAAATATGTGTTTCATCAGTAACTTTAGAAGTATTGGGTGTGTTTACGCCTTTTTTGCAAGGTGCAGGTCGTAATACCTATATTAAGAACTAATTCGAAAAATTATAAATGATATTTATTGATTGTCAAAGTCTCAAAATACACTTGCATAACTTAGGGGGTGAATGGTAAAAACTTATTAATGGCAACAGTTTTCATTATCTATACTACTTATAAAGCATTTAGCACCCTCACTCCTAATAAATTTTAAGATTTCCTAAAATAAAATTTAAGTAAATACAATTAGTTAAGCTATTAGTACAACCATCTAATACAATAAATTTCAACCATTTGACTTTTCAACTCCCCATTTAATGTTATAAAAAAAACACCCCTACATAAAAGATACATGTTAATATGCTTATTGTACAAGCTAATCAAACATATAACTCTTCATACAATTAATATAACTTTACCTTTTATATTGTATACATGGTTTTTAAAACTGGATCGTACAACGAACCAATTTCCCAAGCGGTTCCCGATTTTTGGTGATTTTTTGTGGTTTTGTTCGGTTCAACTAGCAAGTTCTGGAACAACTGGTTCCCGGATGAACCGGCCAATCCGGTTATCAAAATATTGTTGTATATCTCTTAACTCCATAATATTATCATTCGTTACGAAGAACATATAATACATTACTCGCATAAAATTTTATTTACAGGGTACCCGCCGCCGCAACGCGCGGGTACCCTGCTAGTTAATACAAGTGTTGCAAAACAAGGCCTACAAGGCTGATTAATCACCGCCTAGGTGCTACAAGGCCACCAACCTTTTCGAATTTTGTAAATAGGTCAACTATGGTCAATGACGGTCAACAAATGGTCAAACTTGCCGGGAACATTCAAATCATGCCGGAAATACCCAAACTCATCGTAAAATTGTTTTAATAATTTATAGTCGTTATTTATATCTATTACAAGATATATATATATATATATATATATATATATATATATATATATATATATATATATATTAAGAAAAATGTTTTGCTGAAAATTCATAAAACTTGCCGGAAATACTGAACACTTGTCATAAATGCCAATCCGATTAATCACTGATTAATTCTGCTTAGACTGATTACAAGCTACAGAAGAGTCGACCGCCTGACTAACAATTCACGATTTTTGAAACCTTGATTAATATAGACTTACAAAGCTTGCAAACAATTGTAAAAGTTGATAACATAGCTGTGAATAACTAATTTTGGTGGCAGATCTCAAGAGATAATTAAAAAAACCGGTTAAACAAAAATGCCATGGACAGTTGTCAAAAGGAGGTGCTTAGTTATTTTATGAAAATTAATCATTTATAAGTAATTTCTATCGATAAACTTGCCAATTAAGCTTCTAAAAAGTGTGTTTTTTTTTTAGTATTTATAGATAGATGAGAACATTCAATAGCGTAGCAATAGTTGATTAATAGGAAAATGAGGATGAAAATCATCAAACCAGGACTAGACGGTTTTAATTTTAAGTATATCATGAAGTTTTTTAATATCTTGAAACCGGATTTGGTTAATGCGGTTAAGTGGTTCGGGGAATCAATGGAAATATCGAAAGGGTGTAATGCATCATTCGTGACCTTAGTTCCAAAAGTTGCATATCCTGTTGGTCTTGGGGATTTCCGTCCCATAAGTCTTATAGGTTGCTATTACAAGATCATTGCAAAGGTTTTGTCAGAAAGAATTAAAAGGGTTGTGGGAAACGTTGTTGGCGACGTTCAAATTGCTTTTATTAAAGGAAGATTCATTCTTGATGGTGTCTTAATAGCAAATGAAATGGTTCAATATATGAAGAAAAATAGAACTAAAGGATTAATCTTCAAGGTCGATTTCGAGAAAGCTTATGATAGTTTGAATTGGATATTCCTTTTTGATATAATGAGAAAAATGGGTTTTGGTACTAAATGGTGTAATGGGTGGAAAGTTGTCTAAATTCATCTACGATGTCAATTCTAGTCAACGGATCTCCAACGGAAGAATTCAGATTGGAACGGGGGGTTAGACAAGGTGACCCTATTTCCCCTTTTTTATTTATTCTAGCAGCAGAAGGGGTAAATGCAATTGTCAATGAAGCGGTGGAAAAAGGGATTTTTAGGGGTGTTAAAATAGGGTGGAATAATGTGGTGGTGTCCTATCTTCAATATGCGGATGATAAGATTTTCTTTGGGGAATGGAATAGAGACAATGCAAAATCTTTAATGTGCATTCTTAAGTGCTTTGAAGAAGTATCGGGGCTTCGGGTGAACTATAATAAAAGTAAGTTATACTGTGTTGGAGCTAGTGAGTCGGAATTGAGGGACATGGCTAGATGGATGAGATGTGGAATTGGAGATTTCCCATTTACTTACTTAGGGTTGCCAATTGGTGAAAATATGAGGAAAATAGGTGCTTGGAATGGTGTGGTCGAGAAATGCAAAAAACGGTTGACCGAATGGAAACCTAAAACGATGTCGTTCGGGGGGCGATTAACATTGGTTAAGTCGGTTCTAGGAAGCTTACCTTTGTATTTCTTTTCGATGTTTCATGTGCCTTTGAGTGAGATTAAACAACTAGAGAGAGAAAAAAAAATGTCTTTTGGGGGAATGCAAAAAATTAGCATGGGTCAAATGGGATACGTTACTAGCCTCACATGGGGATTGGGGGGGGGGGGGGGGGGGTTAAATATTGGGTCATTATGGGGAAAAAATTTATCTCTTATGGGAAAACGGTCATGGAGATTCAAAGGGGAAGGGGTTTCATTGTAGGTTAGGGTCATTAAAAGTATCCATGGGGAGAATGGTGGTCTTGTTGATGTTAGGGGGTGGGGGGTTCGAATGGGAAGGAAGGGGGTGGGGTGTGGCGTGATATCATAAGGGTAGGGGAGGAGTTGGATGAGTTAGGGTTAGATTTTGTTTCTTCGTTCGTTGGGGAGGTGGGGAATGGTTGTGATATTAGATTTTGGATTGATAGATGGGTGGGCGAGGTTAGGTTATGTGATAGATTTTCGAGACTTTATCACTTAGATAGGCAAATGGAGGGTAGGGTGGCGGAAAGGCAAATGGGTAGATAATGTTTGGGTTTGGGAATGGGAATGGGAATGGGTTAGAAATCTTAGAGGGAGGATATGCAAGGATTTTGAAGATTTACAAGTTTTATTGCAAAACGTTGCTATCAAGTTCGATTGTAAGGATCGTTGGAGGTGGGCGTGTCAAGAGAGGGGTGACTTCACGGTTAGAGAGCTAACTAAGTTGGTTGAAGAAAAGACTCTAAATGTGGTTAGTGGGAGCGAGGCGACGATGTGGAACAAATTGGTTCCAAAAAAAGTTAATATTTTCATGTGGAGGGCTTTAAAAGGTAGGCTTCCGGTTCATGAGGAATTAGACAAGAGGGGCATTGATTTGGATTCCGTTTTATGCCCTTCTTGTGGCGACATGGTGGAATCATGTTCTCATTGTTTGGTCATGTGTAATTTCGCGATGAGCGTGTGGGAAAAAATATATAGTTAGTGGTAGATTGGGAATGTTAATGCGTTTTCCATTGAGGATTTTTCGCCTATAATGTAAACACTAACATCACTAATCATTCATCTAAAGTGTGGCAAGCAGTTATTTGGACATCCGGGTACTTCATTTGGAAAGAAAGAATTCACATGTGTTTAAAGGTAAAGCTTCAAGTTTAATTAAAATAGTTCAAGACATTCAACTTAAAAGTTTCGAGTGGATTGAGAGAAGGTTCGGAAAGAAAAGCAAGATAAATTGGCAACAATGGCTTTTTGATTTGGCTAAATGTCGAATTTGTTGAGGGCTGCAGCTTTAACTGTTCTATGATCTAATTGTTGGGACTGGAACGGATATGATGGTTAAGGGTGTTTGGCACACGCCAGCAATTGTTATGCAGGTTTTAAGGGAGTTTGGCACATTGAGCTTTGAAAGTCTGCAATATATCTGCAATTAATTGATGGTCTGTTCTTTCATGGTGCCTTCTTTTATATTGTGTTGATTGGCCTTATAATGTTAGTGGGTCCAATTTAGCTTTAGACAATTTAGATAGTGGGACTATCATGGTTTTTCATTTGTGTTTTTGCTTGTTATATGTTGCTAGTTTATATTTTGTTCTCTTTGTAATTTTGTTTTTTTCATGGGTCCACTATACTTAGGGGGTGTTTACTTTTTTGTTAAATCCTCTTACCCACTAAATGATCAATATTATATTATTTATTTTCTCATTGGGGCTCACTAATTCCCTTAAATCCTCTTACCCACTAGAGTGTTAAAAACAACACTCATCTCCACTCAGATGTTAAAAGAGAAGGGGGACCCACAATCCTTACAAACCTCTGAAAAAATAAACACACCCTTAATCAACTTGTTAATATAGTGGATGCCTTTGTTTGTATTTGATTATGTTGGTTGGAATAGATTGCCTTTCAAAAAAATAATAATAAGTAGTAACTAAGTTTAGTTTAGTTGTTTTTTTTTTTTTTTTTTTTTTTTTTTTTTTTTTTTTTTTTTTTTTTTCCAATTTAGTAACTAAAACTTTCTTTTAATTATAAAAATCACTCAAAGTCTTAATAATGTTTTATTATTTTGAAATTTTTGATATTTAGGCTATGTTTGGTATGGAGTTTTTTGAGGCGATGAGCAATTAACTTTTGATTTTTAGTGTTTGTTTGGCAAAAGAGCTGTGAGCTTTCATATTTTTTAGGAATGCTCATTTTTTCAATTCTTCTTTAAGAAGCATTGAGCGGTGAGCTGTGACTACTGCTCACAGCTTACCAAACACACCATTAGTGACTCTAATAGAACACTTTTTACACTTTTTCCTATTATGTGGCTTTGAGTTGGTTGTGAGAAGTTATTGTTTGGGGTGGGTGTTTAAAACTATAGTACAACCAATATTCAACATCTCGAAATAAAATTTTATCCATTCCTTGTGTTTCTGCATGCAAAGAAATTTCAAATCTTTCCTCCCAATTGTTAAAATTTATTGTCACAACTTTGCTAATTGATGATTATTCTAGGAAGATGATATCTCGAGCTTGGTATTATTCATGAGGTTTTAAGCAGGAGGAAAAAATTATTTTATGATTAGAGACCATCACAGCTAACATATGAACCAAAAAAATGAACAAGCGGCATATATTAACAACCTAACAAATAGTGAATTGAGAGGCCGCAAGGGTTGATTTGGGCGTAACATCTCAATCAATCTAGTAACTTGGGTTTCACCTATTATCAAATCATATGAGGTGAATTATTTTATGAATCGAATTGCAAAAGTTATTTAATTTGGGAGGCTTGAGAGTTTGAGCACAATTGCTTTTGCTAAATTTACAAAATAGCAGGGTACCCGCTCGTTGCAGCGGCGGGTACCCTAAAATAAAATTTTTCAATGGAATTAATAAAAATGTCACAGGATGTCATTCCGACACCTAAATTTGCTTGGTCACAACTTTATGTATCGAGTCAAGTTTTATTGAGTCGAGTCTTGGTCACAGGTTTATGTCTAGGTTAAGATGAAGGGTTGTACATTGTGTTTAAATGATTGTAATATTGGGTGTAAAGGGTGTTTTTAATGCTATTAATGTAGAATGAGGGTTGTACATTGTGTTTTAGTGCCGCCGCCGCCACCACCACCACCTACTGCTACTACTACTATGAGTGAGTATTTTTGATAGGGTGTTTTGTAAGACAATATGCACCAATAATATGTTTTAGGTGTATGCACCAATAATGGTTTTTTTTTTTTTTTTTATTATTATTTTTTGGTTGGAGGGTGTATTTTAGTTATAGGTGTGTTATTGGGAGTGCGACGATGTAGCACTGAGGTTGCAAACGAATAACATATTATTTGTAATGCTTGTACCGAGCACTCTGATGTTGATTTTTTCCCCTATGTTGGTCTAACTTGACGTGTTATCTCTTTCATTAATAATAGATATACTAGCAGGATATCCGTATGATGCGGCGGTGGGTATCCTGTAATTTAATTTTTTGGCTAATAATTTGTTTTATTTATATGTTTTTGATAATATCTTTCCTGATTAGTTTGCTTGTTTAGGGATTATAAGCAATGTAAAAAGTTTGGTGGAGCTTTGCTTAATTTGTATTATTTGTTTGTTTGTTTTTTTAGTAGGATGTTTGGTTGGTACAATTGATTTTTTTATTTGTAATTTTCATTGAGGGGTTTTTGAGTATCATCAATTGTGATATTGATAACTCAATTGATATATATGTTGATGTATCACTTGATTGTATACATCACATGAAAAGTTATATTCCCTAATTTTCAACTATCTTAATGTAATTAATGTTTAAAAAAAAGGCTTGTGCATTGTAAGTCATTAAGATTAATAGATGACTTATACGTGGGATGTGTTATATTCTAACAATAATTATGCATGTTAGTTGATTTTACCATAATTTATGCGTGATGAGTAAGAAAAAGATTAAATATTATCGGTAGGATGGAAAATACTATTAATATGTGTATACGAACGTAGCTTATAAAGTTACGATGTATGCATACCCGACAGTCGTTCGTATGGCAATCTACTGCGGAGAATGTGTTTTTAATATACTGTTACCTTAATAGCGGTATCGTTTTGTTTTAGACTACAATTTAATATTGCAAAATGAAACTTGAAACATCTTCAATTGCATATAATTTGAGCAACATCCAAATTTTATCTCAGTTGACGAATTTCATGATATTCCGGGCATGAAGCAAACACCCAAAACATCTTCGAAGAAACATCTATTGAGATAAAATGATTCATCAGTGACATTGGTACATCAATATTGATGTATAGCGTCAATGATTTTTAACGGGGGCGGAGCCACGTGCAAGTAGGGAGGGCACTTTCCCCCAACACTTTCTTTAGTGGTTTAGTTTTTCCTGGGTAATATTTGTGTTTCTTGAGATTTTAATGGTGTTGCCCCCATCATAATAAAACTGAATGTGCCCTCTTTAAGTCTCAAAGTTTTTGAAAATAAATTCAAGATAGATGGGGAAAATGATGCATCGGAGCTTGTGCTAGGAGAGAGAAAAAATAAATAAATATTTAAAACAAAGTTAGTAAGAGTTAGGGGTGAGCATCGGTCCCGGACCGGACCTGACCGGACCGGACCGACAAGACTGAAGATCGAAATAGCCAAAAAACCAAGACCGAGGACCGGACCGAATGTGGTCGGTCTGGTCCGGTCTCGGTCCAACAAGGCCAAATAATCGGTTTCTGGTCTAGTCCGGACCGGACCGGATCGGACCGACCAGACCGAGGACCGAATTAGCAAAAAATTCAAGACTGAGGACCGGACCGAATGTGGTCGGTCCGGTTTCGGTCGGTCCGGTCCGTTCGGTCCGTTCGGGTCGTTTAAAAAGATTATAATGTAAAATAAAATCACATACGGTTAAAGCCCATATACTTGTTTGGCACTTAAAAAGAAAACGTATAAAGTAACTCCTATCTACGTATCAATAAAAAGTTTGAAGAGTTTAATTACCTTCAAGTGATTGGATGATTTACCGTCAACTACATTCCTCGAAAGATCCTATAATAATACATGCAAGATAATAGAATATGAGTTGCAAAATATAAAAATTATTCTTACATACAGATAACAAACAAAGTTGATATTCTTACTGGATTTTCATGTTTTCGTTGAACTTCCAACGCTTTCTCAAGTCTTTTGACAACCTGATCTATATATGGGCGATCTGCTCTTTCCTCTTTTACGCAGCAATATGCTGTTTCTGAGAATATCTCTAATGATTTTGGGTCCATCTGTTTCCGTAAATGTGGATCGATCATATCCTCCAAATGAGATTTTGCCAGCTGACTTAATAACCCCTCTCTCAACCCATATCCAAGGTCATTTTCACCTTCGTCTTTGTCATCATTTGCACTCCTTCCGCACAAGACTTCTAGTAATACAACACCAAATGAAAACACGTCTGACTTGTAGGTCACCCCACCAGTCTTTTCATATTTTGGGTCGATGTATACATTCTTAACAATATCACGAGTAAGAAGAAGACGATGCCTCCGAGCTACTGTATTTTTCAACGAATGTTCAAAACCAGATAACTTTGGTTCCCATTTGTCGTCTAGTAAAATATTCGAGCTCGAAATGTTGCAATGTATGACACTGAAATCACGTCCAGCATCATAATGGATGTAACTCAATGCATTCGAAACACCAAGACATATCTTCAACCTTTGCATCCATGTGAGGTTATGGTCACTTAGATATGTTTTGAGACTTCGGTTGGCCTCCTTGTATATGATAGTCTTAACCCACTCATCATCATAAAACCCAATAAGAAACACTAGATTCTTATGTTTGAGACTAGAAAGCATCGAAACTTCCGTCCAAAACCTTTTGCTCTCATCTTTTACATATTCTTGAGAGAACCTCTTTACAATAATATCAGTGAATTGTTCAGAATGTAAGAGACGGCCTTTGTGAATTTTTCCAAACCTAAATGTTCTGATGATATTTTCTTGAGCAAAATTGTTGGTTGCTGTTTTTATCTCATCCCAAGTGAGTTTTAAGTGAGAAAGATCTTTGAGGAAAGACTTTGTCTCTTTGTTGACATGGGACTCAACATGTGTTGAGATGGAGGTCAATGATCCCTATATGTAACAAACAAGACAACATTACCATTTACCAAGTGTTCCAAAAATGACACGTGTAGATATGGAGTTCACTTTTCAAAAATTCCAGTGGCTTATAACAATAGAAATAAGTAAATAATTACCTTTTCATGATTGGATGATGTATTATCAACTTTGGCCGCAACTATTGAATGTTCCTTTAATATCATAAATACATTAATAAGTAAAAAATTTTACTTATGTTAATATTATCAATAAATATTGATTAGTTAGAAAAGAAATATGAAAACAAAAAACACATCTTACAACATTTTGACGTTCCATTTGAAGTTTCAATGCGCTCTCAAGTCTTGTGACAACCTCACTTATATCCGGGCGTCGAGATCTTTCTTCATTCAAGCAGTCATATGCTATCTTCGCGAAAACGTTGAATGATTGCGGATCCATTTGTTTCCGTAGAACTGGATCAATTATTTCATCTAGTATTTTCTTTTTATAATGAAAAAGGACCAATGTAGCCAAATACTTATTATCTGGATGCTCGCTTATTGATTTCCTACCACACAGTAGTTCAAACATTACTATCCCAAAGGAGTAAATATCTGACTTGTGGCTCACATTCTTTGTCTCTATATATGTCGGGTCTGTATACCCCTCAATATCCCAAACTTTATTAACATGGAATGAATGATGCCTCCCGGATGCTTCAATCTTCATGGAAAGTCTAAATTCAGATAACGTGGGTTCAAAGTTATCATTTATTTGAATTGTCTCACTGTCGATGTTTCTATGTATAACACTAAAATCGCGGTGCTCGTCATAATGAATGTAGCTCAATGCATGCGCAAGGCCGACACATATCTCCAATCTTCGCACCCATGTCAACATCATCGTGTCACTTAAATACTTATCAAGACTTCCCTTCATCTCACGCTTGATAATGATGATCTTCTCATCATTCTCGTCACAAAACCCAACAAGTGAAACCAGATTTTTGTGCTCAAGACTAGAAAGCATTGAAATCTCCATCCAAAATTGTTCTTCTTTTTCATCCCATTCATTATTCCACCTCTGAGCAATGATATCAATCAACTCACCGGACCACAAGAGCTGTCCCCTGTAATGATTTCCAAAATAAGCTTCTCCCCATGAATTTTCTTCATCAAAGTTGTTGGTGGCGGATAGTATATCTTCAAGGGGGATTTTTAAGTGAGCAAAGTCGTCATGATTGAGTGAAGACATCATGATGTATCTGTTTGTTTATCTGAACAAAAAAGGGTGTGTGGGTTGTTACAAAAAGAAGCAAAGGGGTGTGTGTTTGGGTGATATTCCTTGTTATCTTTAATGTGTGGAGGTCTGGTATTTGCATTATTACTGTAGTAGACTATTGACTTTTTGACCTACTATTAAGTTCACACCAATTGTCTATAGAGTATAGGAACAGTTCCTTTTATTTAATAATTCAAAGTTTGAAAATAATACAGTAAATAACAAAACAACAAACATCATGGCACCTTCTCACCAAATTGTCATAGATGTTAAACTGGTCGTTAAAGGCTGCTGCTAGTGCCTAGTAGCAAAAGAATGCAGTATGTGATTGGCATTATGGGCAAAGTAGCGACTCAGATGAAAGATTACGTGGTCTTACACCTGATGAGCGTCTTGTGGCGATGTCCTTGATTGGTAGCAGTGAGCCACTTTCTGTGATCGGTTGGATGAAGATGGAAAACTTCGTATGGCACAAATGTTTGTAGTTGGCCGGTGTGATAAGCTAGTCACATAGTACGTAGTATATGTTTCATTTTGTGGCATCAAGTGAATGTTAGTATTTCTTTTGTTTGACTTTTTGTGAATCTTTGTGACTTATATAATTGCGTTCGTGAGACTCATTAACCCGAAGATTATGGTCTGAAGCATCAATAGTTTAATGTTTCATTACTCTAATGTGTTGGTACTTGGTGACATCCCATAGCATGTTTTTTACAAATCTATGTATGAGTGTTTCACATGAAGTTTGTCACACTAAGCACTTTAGAAATGGTTTAGAGAAAACTTATAAACTACTACAGTAATTGTCAAGTGTGGTAGTTGAATATTATTGTAGTAGACTATTGACCTTTTGAAGTACTATTAAGTTCATAGAAATTGTCTATTGTGTATAGTAACCAATTCGTTTTATTGAATTATTCAAAGTTTGAAATTAATAAATAACAAAACAACAAACATATGATATGCATGCACCTTCCCAGCCTAGTGGTCTTTGAAAAATGATAAATATTAAACAGGTCTTCAAGGGCTACAACAGCCTAGTGGTCTTAGTTTATTTTTAATTAGGTGATCCTTATAATATGGTTCCAATTGCAACTAATGAAGTGGTGGTAACTTATACTATACATGACATCCCATAGCGTGTTTGTTACGAATCTATGTATGACAAAATCTGAAATTTCATTTACATCTGTAATGTAGTAAAATGGATGAAAGCTACAAAGGTTTATAACTAAAACATTTCACTTTGTATTCCTGTTTTTCCAAATGTTGCTCAGAATCACGTTTGTGCATCATCCTTTTGTTTGTTTCTCGACGAAGTCTTTAATCATCTCCTTCAAATGCTGTGTACGAACAAAATAGTTGTAATTAGCTTAGGATATGGAGTTGCGTCTTAGAGAATAGATTCATTATAGTACATTAAAGTCCCACTAAAGTATTGTTTTTGGCAAAGCTTGTTTTATAACATGAAAATGACTCATTCGACCATTGAAGTCAATATGGGAGTCTAGTTTTTAAAAAAGAGTAGCAAATTTAAGGCTGGCATATGATGAAAATTTGTAATCGAGTGGTTAGATAGAAACCTGTAGTTCATAATGAAGCACAATACATCTTCTTCAGTCGTCTATTTTTCTGCAACATCAAACAAATATACAATTAAGACTAGAAATAACAAATATGTTAAAAAGTTAACAGGAAATCATTTCTACTAAAATGCAGTATGTAATGCTCTATAGGAAGAACACAAAAGCAGTTGAGCAAAGAAAGCTAATTTCCACCGGACAAAATTTGGAAAACAAAATACATCCGATTATAACGATATTTGGAAAGCATAACTCATTATAAGCTCATCGGATTGAACTAGTAGAGGGCTGAGGCAACTTATTACGATTCAATAATCCAATTATCACAAAATATAATATCAGTACCACAATCGAATGCCCAACAAACAACAAATTCATCAACGCCACACCCCTCAATCTAGCCTCATCAAGAATACAGTTAACATCAGCACTCCCCTCACAACGAACAATCACCACTTTACCACACCCTTTAAACGCAAACTCATCACTATACAATGACAACCCAACTTGCAAAACCCAAGTACCTTTTAAAACAAATCCCACCCGACAACTAAAAATCAGCAAAAAACGCAGACGGCCAAATGGAAAGATAAAAAATAAATGGGTTGATATTATTGAATTATGGAATTGATCAGAACATAAAACAGGGAATATACCTGACCAAGTCTCAACTGGTGGCTGTCAGGATAATGGAAGAACCGGTAAAGGGCTGCAAAACCAAGTAGTTTTTTTTTTGGAATGTCCTGCTGAATCACTTTTCTTCTCAACTAGAAGATACATCTGCCAGTTGGGATCAGTAACATCAATGGGATTGGTACCTGATACAGAAACAGTTGAAATGGATAATTTAGCTCTAATATATGCTGATAAGCATGCAAAACCACATATTTATTTATTTATCGAGAGCAGCTGAATGCTACCAATCAACAGTAAAGAAGACCCATAGATTCGCCCTCGACGCAGACAACCTAATCATAACAGATAAGATTGAGCAACTGCATCTCAACATATTAAAACGTGATATATGCAAATAAAATGCAACTTTTCAATAGACACTAAAGACCTCTATTATTTACTCTGTAAAAAGTGAATCAGAAATGGTGGTAAACATGACATGACCTTTCATGTAAATGGTAAGTGTAATACGCACCTCAAGCTCATCTGCTTTCGAATCCTTTAACCCCTTGCTATTCACAAATGGCTGAAGTATTTTCCCATCAGAAATCATAGATCTGTACATCGACAAGCATCAAAAATCAACTAAAATATCAAAATAAAAAGGGTGATAGGAATCAAATTAATGAACCCACGGATATACTTTACATACTTGATATACTATTTTCTGCGGAAAATGTATTGAGGAAGTCATCTTTTGTCTCAGCAAGATTAACTGCAAAAATATTCTGCACAGAAGAAAATGAGATGGTCATCAGCATTGCCCTACTACACACAAATAACAACCAACATGCAAAAGATGTGTAGGATGATCACCTGAAGAGAAATTTTAAGATCCGTGACTCCTTTCCCAGCCTTTACCAGTGACATACAATATCAACCATTGAAAAGACACGAAGTCAGATTTATACATACAGAAATCAGTCATTAAAGAACCGGAAACACGATTCAAAAAAATATAGTACACAATGTGTACTTACATCAGATGTGCTCTCAAAAGAAATATCAGCATATGCTTTAAATGATATGCTGCTGATCCAGACGGTGATATGCATTAATTTTTTACACATTAATACTAAAAACCAAAACACAATTTCTTCGGACGGTAGAAAGATTATGAACAATGACGATCCAGGAGCAAACTTTTTTTTTTTTTGGTGACATTTATACAAGTGCAAAGACCCCCAATAATATAAGAGTAGCATATGCCAGAAACCACTTATAAAATAACTTAAATATCGATAAATTGGATAATAATGGTATATACCCTTTAAGCCTTTGGTAGCCGTATATTTTTCCATCTTCTTCAAAAAAGATACTTAGGTCAACAGGTCCAATGGGGAAGCTTTCCGGAGATCCCTCTTCCTCTTCTTTAGAGACTGGAATTTAATATACGAAGACATCATCAGGGCTAAGACAAGCTCAGACAGAGTTACAAACTACGAAATCCACTTAAAAACAAGATAAACAAAAATATACAAAGAATAAACACATCTTTAGCCCACTAAGCAACTAGCCAAACATACCAATAGTCATGTATACCTCTATACATATATACATCATGATAAACAAACTTCTATTATTTGAGAACAGCAACTCTAATTAAAACCTTAAACAAAAAAAAAAAAAAAAAGTGTATCAACGCGCAACTCCAAATTGATAATTGTCACAAAATTATATTAGAAGGGGTGGTTGTGGATTGCAAAATTTCAGCTTACGCTCTATAAGCACTTCAAAATACGCACCTACCAATGTGATTACTGCATAAGCTCATAGCAATCCAAACAGTTCGAGATGTATTCTTCACTTTTAACAACACAGTACGCATTCCCAAACACCCTCGAATCAAATCTAACTTTATATCAACTCTAAAAAGTAAATTTTCTTTAAATTTAAGTATCTTCTTAGTCCTAATATATCAAAACCTCAATACCAAATTTACATTTTGAAAGATTACTAACTATTCCAACTTGGAAAATAATTTACAGCACATCCAAACACTCTGTATAGTATTATCCGAAACAATTACTGGTTTTATATATAGTTGGTAATGATAATTATGTAATTTTACATCTACTCTATAAAGTCATTTTCCTCCATTTTCCTCCGGATTCAACCAACTTACACCTATAATTCTATCGTCAAATTTTTGTTAATATGTTTCACTACATTTACGTTAAATTTAAAGCAGCAGCCTAAATTGACTTCAACTACAACGAATGAACATCTAATTTTCTTACTAATTCAGCTATCAATAAGCATATAAATCAGCTGTAAACAAGATAAGTATCTAATGAGCAGAAAATTGAAAATGATATGTAAACAACACATAATTCAACAGTTGTATTATACCTAATTTGATAACGGTGATGACGGTTGAAGACGGTTACGGTGGCGATGGTGCCGGAGTTAGGGTTTTGGTGGTGGTAGATAACGACGGTGGAGATGATTAGGTTGACGACGGAATTAGGGTTTCGATTGACGGTGGTGGTGGTGGATAATGACGGTGGAGCGATTAGGTGAGTGGGTTCATATCGCGAGCGATTAGATAGAGAGAGGGAAAAAAAGTCTTTACTTTTATGTTTTGTTGTTGCTTTTTATTTTTAATAGCCGGTGATTATTATTATTATTATTATTATTATTATTATTATTTGTATGTTTAAAGCATTATGGCTATGTTTGGTGACCCAGATTATTGGGAGATTATGAGGGCTACATTTTTTTTTTCACAAAATAATCTATCGTCTAAAAAGTAGTATTGTTTAGCTGCCAAGATTAAGAAAATATTATAAGAAAAATAATATCTAAAATTAAAAGTTCATCCAACAAGCTTTTCAGAAAAGACTAGAGATTATTTTTTGTATAATTACCATTTTAACCTTCAAAAACCTCACGTTCATTATAAATCATAATAAAACCCCACTTTAATATGGAATGCATATCGTGGATGATAATTTAACATCATTTTAACGTTGTTTGTATTTCTACATAAATTTTCATGCAATGTTACATATTTATTATTTATATCAATAATTTTATTTACTATTCTTATTCATATTGTGTTTGTTATTTGTATGTTCAATTACGTCATTTTACACTTTTAATCTAAAATTACATGTAATTTGGCAAACACTACGACAATTAAAAAAAAAAAAAAAAAAAAAAAAAAAAAAAAAAACCCTACATTTTTAATATTTTTCATCACCACCTGCAACAGCACCAGCAATTTTTGCCAAACACACCTATAGGGCCCTTACACCGATTAGGTGAGAGATGGACAAAGTCTTTACTTTTATATTTTATTTTTATATTTTTATCTTTTGTTGCTTTTTATTTTTAGACAAAATTACACGGATGGTCCTTGTGGTTTACACAGATTTCATGTTTAGTCCCTATTTCATTTTAATTACACCAGAGAACCCTATTTTGGGAAACGTTGCACGCGTTTGGTCCCTAAGTTGGATGGACGTTATCTTTGACCGTTAAGTGTATAATTATTATTTGCCCGTTAGTCCCTCCGTTAGTATTTTTTGCACCGTTAGTCCCTCGTTAGTATTTTTTACAAAAAGTACTTTTTTTTAGAAATTAATTTTTTTACAAAAATTAATTTTTTTTTCGAATTTAATTTTTTTACAAAAATTAATTTTTTTTTTTGAAAAATTAATTTTTTTTCGAAATAATTTTTTTTCGAAATTAATTTTTTTTTCGAAATTATTTTTTTCCGATATTAATTTTTTTGGAAAAATTATTTTGTTTTTTAGATAAGTTTCGGATGAGTTTCGATGATTTTCGGAAGAGTTTCGAAGACGTTTCACGTTTAACGAGGTTCAGACGAACTCGGAAAAATTCCCCGAGCACACCATTGGAAAGAAAAATTTATTTCGAAAAAAAGTAATTTTTGTAAAAAAATTAATTTCGAGAAAAAATTAATTTTTCTAAAAAAATTAATTTCGAAAAAAAATTAATTTTTCTAAAAAAAATTAATTTCGAAAAAAAAATAATTTTTCTAAAAAAAATTAATTTCGAAAAAACATTAATTTTTGTAAAAAAATAATTTCAAAAAAAAAGTAATTTTTGTAAAAAAATTAATTTTTGTAAACAAATTAAATTCGAAAAAAAAATTTAATTTTTGTAAAAAAATTAATTTCTAAAAAAAAGTACTTTTTTTAAAAAATACTAACGAGGGACTAACGGTGCAAAAAATACTAACGGAAGGACTAACGGGCAAATAATAATTATACACTTAACGGTCAAAGATAACGTCCATCCAACTCAGGGACCAAACGCGTGCAACGTTTCCCAAAATAGGGATCTCTGGTGTAATTAAAATTAAATAGGGACTAAACATGAAATCTGTGTAAACCACAAGGACCATCCGTGTAATTTTGTCTTATTTTTAATAGCCTAGATTTGGTGACTTCATAAATGGGTTTGATGTTAATCTATTTGATCTTAGTAATAAGATCAACTCATTATCTGATTTGTTGGTATTGGTGTGTGTAATTATCAAGTCTTACTATAGGATTAGGATTCATCCTAATCAACTTGGAAAACAAATCAAATAATATATCTCCCTTCTCCTTTCTCAAAAACCGGTCGAACAAACACCCCTTTACAGGGTTTCGTTTTGGTTTTTATAATCTTGACAAAGGGGTGTGCTAGACAAGATCGTGAGGTATAAATAACTAGCATTCAGAGATACACAGTGACGTGTAGCGTGGATATCTATAGAGGGAATCTCCTTTGATTGCTCTAAGAGGTTCGTGGCTTTCAAGAGTGAAATCAAGAGTTCGTTTTAAGCTCCGTTAAATCTACACATCACACATCAAGAGGTAATAATAATTGCTCCAAGGATTTCGTGGGTTTCATGGGTGACATTTTCCGCTGCTCTTAAATGTTTTTTTTATATAATTTAGATATAAAATCACCAACAATTTTTGGCCAATCAAAATGTTTATATTTAAAAGGTCACAACATTGGAATTAAGACACCCCAACAACATTTTCACGACATTCTCATGAATACTTTGATAGAAAGTACATTTTTGCCAAATCATATGTCCATGTCAGCAACACAAAATATATATGTCATAAAAAATAAATGTGTCATCAAAAAAGGCTACAAAAATTTAAAATTACAAAAAAATAAAACATTTGTGAAACTTGAGTGGTTAAACCTTACAAAAAAATATGAGTGACAAAATTAAATCACTAATGAAACTTCATTACCATTTGGTGACTTTTCTCTAAACTAATATCGTGAAAATTAGGATATTACAAATTTATTTTATTTTTATTTAATTAATGTATTATTTAAATTGTTTCATATTTTTTTTAATTAAACTCAAATTCAAATCTTATTTCAACTCACCCATAAGGTAATTAAACTACCCTCTATTTGCAATGTAACTTTAGTAAAAATGAATAGTACAGTTTTTCCTAAAACACAATTAATATTCAACAATGACATCCAATTGGGCAGTATGCAAGCATCGAACATTTCTCCTTAGGGGATAAACCCGACTCCTGCTTTTATGTTTTCAGGCCCCTGAAGGTCCATGGTGAGACTCGAACCTGAGACCTCTTCAAGGATATCTCCCCAAAGTTACCCTTGGTGGCCAACAATTAACCAACTTGCCCAAGTGACCAATCATTCTTCACTAAAAAGAAAAACCCCCGCAATCCAACAAATCCCAAAACCAATTCAATTTCCCTCCGCTTTTCCCCCAAATCAAAACCCTAACTTTTCAATCCCAAAAAATTAACCTTCAATTCACAAAAAGTTCACATTTTTATGTAATATCTCCAATCTTTTCACATAACCCATCTTTTATTTCCATCAATTTCATCAATTTATTAAAAAAAAAAAATTGATTTTTTGGGTGCAGGTGAGATTGATAATTATGGGTAGTGAGGATGAATCAGATAGTCGTACTACTTGGGATTTTTCTGTATTCTATTACTGATCGTATGCTACAGTCAATTGCGCCATCAGGAGACCAAATGATGGGATGTTATATGGTTGCAATACAGACTATGCAATGGTAGTCCCCATTTTGAAGTTTGGATTGCATTTTTGGTCCCTGGATAAAGTTAAATGACTAAAATACCCTTTGTCTTCTTTAGTAAAAGGCAAGGGTAATTTGGTCATTTCACACTGATAAGGACCAAAAATACAACCCAAACATCAAAATGAGGACTATCGCTGCACTTTTAAAGTTTTGAGGACCAAACCTGCAATTTGGCCAAATCACAAGGACCAAAAATGCAATTAACTCTATTTATTTTCTTGAAGTAGGAAGAGGATTCATTCACTTTATTTTTCTTGTAATGTTAAAAAAAAATGAAACTCAACAAAATAAAATCTTCCAATTTTACTAAGCAAAACACAGCTCTTTCACAAACTCATGAAACATCACCCTTTAGACCATGTAAATTTACACTTGCCTCAAAAGTTGAAACATCAAAGTAGTTTCACTATGTTTTCCTGTTTTTCCAAATGCTGCTCATAATCAAGTTTGTGCACCATCCTTTTGTTTGTTTCTCGACGAAGTCTTTAATCATCACCTTCAAATGATGTGTATGAACAAAGTGGTTGTAATAAGCTTAGGATATGGAGTCGTGTCTTAGAGAATAGATTCATTATAGTACATTAAAGTCCCACTAAAGCATTGTTTTTGGCAAAGCTCGTTTTATAACATGAAAATGACTCATTCGACAATTGAAGTCAATATGGGAGTATAGTGTTTAAAATAGAGTAGCAAATTTAACGCTGGTGTATGATGAAAATTTGGGATCTAGTGGTTAGATAGAAACCTTCATGACGAACCACAACAGTCTTCCGTCGTCTATTTTTCTGCAACATCAAACATATACACAATTAAGACTATAAATAACAGAAATGTTAAAAAGTTAACAGGAAATCATTTCTACTAAAACGCATTATGTAATGCTCTCTAGGAAGAACACAAAAATAGTTGAGCAAAGAAAGCTAATTTCCACTGGACAAAACTTGGAAAACACAATCCATCCCATTATCGCGATATTTGGAAAACATAACTCATTATAAGCTCATCGAATTGAACTAGTAGAGGGCTGAGGCAACATATTACGATTCAATAATCCCGTTATCACAAAACACAATATCAGTACCACAATCGAATGCCTAACAAACAACAAATTCATCAATGCCACACCCCTCAATCTATCCTCATCAAGAACACAGTTAACCTCAGCACTCCCCTCACCATGAACAATCACTACTTTACCACACCCTTTAAACGCAAACTCATCACTATACAATGACAACCCAGCTTGCAAAACCCAAGTACCTTTCAAAACAATCCCACCCGACAACTAAAAATCAGCAAAAAACGCAGACGGCTAAATGGAAAGATAAAAAACAAATGGGTTGATATTGCCACCTCTAGTTTACAGCCTATATAACTGCTTTAGTAGAGCAAACTGAGTCGTTAGTTTAGAACTGCTTTATTAGGTGTGTGAGCCCTACCCAACCCAACTCATTTCACCTGTAACAATTCGCATTTTCAGATTTATTTCTATTCCCGAAAATTTTACTATTCACTTTTACTATTCATTTTTCCCGAAATTCTCCCGAAATTTGATTTTTGTTTCTTGGCCTCGAGTGATAAATCATTTCCATGGCAAATTAAAAGTTTGACACTCATCAGATCATTTTCGTGAAAGTTATTAAGGAATTACACGGAATTACACGTTTTAGGGTAAAACGTCATTCAAAAATTCTACGCACAACGAAACTCGACCGCGTTAAGTGACCCCGCATCAAAAAAATGTTTAGTACTCTCATGATTTATTTGAGAATTAATCATGACTGTGAAAAACATGACCAAAATAAGCCTCGGCCGTGAAAAACTGGAATTTTCTGTTTTAAGCGTTTTTACTCAGCCGTAACCTTAGCCTATACCTGTACCACGTTTCTAAGACGATTTGAATTTTCAACTTATTAGAAAAAGTCAACATATTTTTCCCTCCTCCTTTGACCAAAAATCATTCCTTGATTTTATAAGTCATTCCTTGATTTTTAGGCTTACGGATTTATGTCTAAAAGACATTTCATACCAACCGACACTAGACTGAGCCCAACCTAGACATTATAAGTCATTTTAAGTCATTAGTATCCTATTAGAAAAGTTACATTTTACTTTTCTCAATTTTACGCAACTTTCGTACGTTTTACGTATTACGCGTTTTAGACCCGTGTTTCTAGTTTTAGCAGGGTTTGAGCAACCCAATAGAACCTACCACTCATTTTATATTTTATTATGGAGTATATTGACATGTTTAACCATACTTTCAAGTTCCATATTTTTACGACACCCGGTTTTACGTTTTGAGGCTTAATCATTTACGGTTAGCATTTTACGGAGTCGAAACTAGCTCCATAAGCTTGGATAATATCATCAAAAGTCCACACTTGTTCCCCAAGCATATGAACCGACTTGGGGGGGGGGGGATTCAGCCCATAGGTGGCTTGATCTCATGCTAGGAAGCTTAGATTGCATGCATGTGTCCAAACTTGTTCACCAAGGGTTGACAAGTCAACATTGTAACCTCCTCATTTTTAGTATAAAAGAGAGCTCATTCTCTTCCTTTCTCCTTCAATACCAACGACCCAAAACCATCCAAATACACCATTTTGATCATTGATCTTGCTCATTCAATCCATCACAAGTTCAAGTCATAGTTCCTAGTTGATCCTTAACACCTTTCAACCATAAAACTCTATAAAATCACCACAAAAACTCATCAAATTTCCAAGTGTTCCTAGTGAAGATTTTTACTCAAGGTTGTTTTTATGTTAGATTAGTATTTATCAAAGGATTATAAGATAGGGTTTTTGGTATGGAAGCATGGCTATGGTTGGAAAGGTTTTGGAAGATTAAGTAGTGGTTCTTGGTTTTGATCTTGGTTCTAGTTAGTTTCTTCACAAGTTGTAAGCAAACCCTAACATACTCCTTGCTTAATTATCATTTTCATGCTCTTTGTGTTCCTTTCATGCTATATATGTTCTTGTTATTGTGTTCATGATGTTTAAAAATGGATAAAACAAGTATTGGTATACATATGTTAACTTATGACAAGTAAACAAGCAAACTAGTGATTTTTATGGAGAACCACGACCAAAATATTATATAAATGATATTAGACAGTTACATATTGTAGTAGAGGACTTAACAAGGAAAACATAGCAATTTGAATCACCCAAAACGAGTACCCGAGTCAAAAGTTATGACCATTTGAAGTTAGCCAAACCAAAACGGCAAAACTGCCTATACCTACTGTTTTTGCATTCTGCCATTTTGAAAGTCACACTTCTGGTCCGATTAATCAAAAAGTTAAAACACGAAAGTTGTCCGGAATGACGTTTTCGTTCAGGAACAAAGAAGCTCGAGCCCTGAAAACGCTTTCCGAGTGATAATTTTCTTCAAATTCTTAACAGCCCATTTTAGACCAAAGTCACTATATAATAGTTATGATTTACTAAGACCAAGAGGTCTAATGACCTAAAGCCAAGACCACAACCATGGCTAAAGCCAAGGTTGAGTCTCAAGACCATGGAAAAATGACCAAGGTCACGGCGAAGCTATGACCAAAGACCATATAAACTTACTTAGGCGAAAACATGAACCAAGGAGTTGGCGATAACTTGAACATACAATTTGGATCTACTTCATCTAAAAGAATCATGAGATACAAGTTATAAGAAACTTACCCTAATAACAATCTTCATGTAAAAGTAAACTTTCCTAAGTTTATTCAAATATCGGACATGTAACTTTTCGGATCAAAACTTATATATTTGTTATCAAATACTACAATAGTAGGGAGCCTCATGTGAGGAGTTCATTAAGTAAGCCGTCGAGATGAGTTGTGGATTTACGAATTAAAGTGTCCTGGCTCCTCGAACGTTTACTCCATGACTTCTGAATTATGTCGGCCCGAACGGTAGTAAGAGATATACAACCTATACATGTTTCATAAACCATTTATATTCAAAGACTTACACTATATACTAAGTGCTACATCATGAACATTATGCAAGACATATATAGGCAATTCTTCGTATTCTTAGACGTTACTCCAACCTAAGTCGCAACGTTCTATTATAGGTTGCTCTTAGTGACTTTCGCGATTCGACTACCACTTTCATTTCACATCACTTAAGCTTAAGGTGAGTCATAGCCCCTACTCTTTTCATACTTGTTTTAAACTCTTTTGGGGAGATACATGCTTAAACTACTTGCTTTCTCATTTACTAAAGACAATTTTACTCATATGCTATGCTATACTTTTATACTCTTAAACATGATGTGTAGTTTTATTACGATATGTGCCTTAATGTGTTAAACCTATTCTATGCGCTATATTCTTTAACTACTGTTTAACTCCTGGATGGAGCCGATGGAGAGGTATTGATAGTACTATCGGGCTGACGCCCCCACCATTGCCATATATTCCTGGCCTTGGGTGAATATAATCCACTATGAAGCATTTGTGCTTATTCTTATGAAGCATTTGTGCTTATTCTTGTCAAGAGGTTCAGTAGGCAGTGATATTTTACATTAAGCGTGCATATATCGTATACACATATATCGAAATCATACTATATGTTAGCAGTGGGTTGTGAACACACAGGTTGCAAGTCTCTTATGGAGGGAATTGCAACTGAGTGGATTCACGATGCCTTTGCTGTGCGAATATTCTTTAAAGACTTTTCAACTATTTTAAGACAAACTCTATGAACTCACCAACCATTGTGTTGACACTTTAGCATGTTTGTCTCAGGTCTGTAAGGTGATAAGCTGTTGCATGGAGCATAGAGTCGCTTGGCATGTTTTGAAGACTTATGCTTTTATCTTTACCATTCGATATGTTTTAAAACTCTTATGTATTGTATTATGGAACTCAAGTTTGTAACTCGGAATTTATTAATCGAATGGTAACTTTTCAAAACGTCTCATTTAGAGTTCGTTTTCTATACCTTGTACTTTGTATTATGAAGTAGCACCCCAATGACACAGTCTTCCGCTGCGATATTTTGGGGGTGTTACAGATTGGTACCAGAGTCTTGGTTATAGAGAACTAGGTTGCATATACTACCTAGACTATAACTGCTATAAACATTAAGACTCTCCTCTTTATTTTGCCTTACACACACTTCATGCGCATATGCTTATTGCTAATTGTTTGTTTAGGAGAAACCCCAGACAATAGTCAAGTCATCAAAAATTTAGAGCTAAGTAATAATTGTTTAATTAACTTAATCTTGTGACTGTTCTTGTTTGATAAGACATAAGATTAAGTTAAATAAAGATTATTAGTTTCCTGTAGAGATTTGATGATTTGCCTTATACTTACTTTATATGATTCTAATACCTAGAAGTGGTTCATATGTCCTAGTACGACACTCAAACCTTTCTACAAGCGCGACTAGTCCATTTCGTCATATCACCTTCTCTAGATACCCAGACTACGTTACCCTTTCACAACTTAAGAGCAGATGATAGAAAGTCTACCCAATTATGTAGTATCAATTGTTGAGATATGTGTGCTTGGTAATATATATACGTGTGAAAGGAAGCAATTATAATTATGGTGGCCAACATAATTATAAATGCGTCACGACTCACGTAGACATATGTGACCATGCTTACATTAATCAACGATTGACTCAAATTGACAAGATTTAAGACTAAGTAGTATAGGAATATCACCTCATATCTGACGTCGACAAAATGTCCCTCCTTGTAGATATCATGGCACCAAAGAGAGTAACTCGTAGCACTAGCCGAGGTGGTGCAACACCAAGAGGTGGAAGAACTGGTGGTCGTGGAGGTAGAGGAGCTGCTCACGACACTAGTAACCCTAGTAATGATAGTGGAAGAACTGGTGGACGTGGAGGTAGAGGAGATGCTCACGACACTAGTAACCCTAGTAACGATGGTGGAAATCCAGATGTCTCCACCATTATTGCCCAACAACTACAAAACCTACTTCCCACTATAGTCACACAAGTTGGTAATCACATGAACAATTCGGGAAACCACGGAAGCATAAATGACGCTACAAATGATGGAGGAAGGAATGGTAATAACAACAACAAGAACAACAACAACAACAACAACAACAACAACAACAACAACAACAACAACAACAACCACCATAGGACTGGATGTACGTATAAGGAATTTACGTCATGCAAACCAATTGAGTTTAATGGTAAAGGAGGTGCATTGGCATATACACGATGGGTCGAGAATATGGAGTCAGTGATCGATATCAGTAACTGTGCAATCCACCAGAGAGTGAAATATTCTGCATGCTTGCTATCAGAAAAGGCATTGACATGGTGGAACATGCAGATTCAAGCAAGGAGTAGAGAAGCAGCTGTAGGCATGACATGGGATGACTTTAAGGGACTACTGAAGGAAGAGTACTGCCCGGTTAATGAAATGCAAAAACTAGAGGATGAGTTTTGGCATCACTCTATGGTAGGGGCTGGTCATGCAACCTACACAGATCGGTTTCATGAACTAGCTAAACTAGTTCCTCATCTGGTTACCCCTGAATCCAAAAGATTGAGAGGTACATCTATGGCCTTGTTCTTGAGATTCGTGGGACAGTGAAAACAACCGAACCTCCCACAATTCAAAGTGCAATATTAAGAGCAGGGACCCTAACAGATGAGATGGTTAGGAATGGAACTTTGAATACTAGTGATAAAAGGAAGGGAGCAGGTGAATCAGGCGAGCAAAAGGGTACAATGGTTAATAATAAGAGAGCAAGAGGATTTGCAGCAACAGTTTATGATCAGAAAAAGTATGAGGGTCCACATCCTAAGTGTACTAAATGTGTTTATCATCATCAGAAGTCTGAGCCATGCCGAGTATGTACAAAATGCAAACAGTTGGGTCATTTTGCAAATAAGTGTAGAGCATCGATGAATGAGGGCAATATAGGAAACAACCAAAAGACATGCTATGAGTGCAACAGCCCAACCCACTTCCGATATAATTGTCCTAGGTTGAATGGGGCACAGGGACAAGTACTGGATAACCCGACTCTAGCCGTAATGCTTGAAGAAAATAACCCAAACCGTGGATACAATGTTAGTCCACCTCGGGGTCGAGCATACTATTTGGGTGCTAAGGAAGCCCGCAATGCGTAACGGGTACGTACCTTATCCTACCATATTATTCTATTCTAAATTTAGCTTTATTATGCCGATATTAAGAAAAGAGACCTAGACATACTAAACTTCGGGACGAAGTTTCCTGAAGGGGTAGAGACTGTAACAATTCGCATTTTCAGATTTATTTCTATTCCCGAAAATTTTACTATTCACTTTTAGTATTCATTTTTCCCGAAATTCTCCCGAAATTTGATTTTTGTTTCTTGGCCTCGAGTGATAAATCATTTCCATGGCAAATTAAAAGTTTGACACTCATCAGATCATTTTCGTGAAAGTTATTAAGGAATTACACGGAATTACACGTTTTATGGTAAAACGTCATTCAAAAATTCTACGCACAACGAAACTCGACCGCGTTAAGTGAACCCGCATCAGAAAAATGTTTAGTACTCTCATGATTTATTTGAGAATTAATCATGACTGTGAAAAACATGACCAAAATAAGCCTCGGCCGTGAAAAACTGGAATTTTCAGTTTTAAGCGTTTTTACTCAGCCGTAACCTTAGCCTATACCTGCACCGCGTTTCTAAGACGATTTGAGTTTTCAACTTATTAGAAAAAGTCAACATATTTTTCCCTCCTCCTTTGACCAAAAATCATTCCTTGATTTTATAAGTCATTCCTTGATTTTTAGGCTTACGGTTTTATGTCTAAAAGACATTTAATACCAACCGACACTAGACTGAGCCCAGCCTAGACATTATAAGTCATTTTAAGTCATTAGTATTCTATTAGAAAAGTTACATTTTACTTTTCTCAATTTTACGCAACTTTCGTACGTTTTACGTATTACGCGTTTTAGACCCGTGTTTCCAGTTTTAGCAGGGTTTGAGCAACCCAATAGAACCTACCACTCATTTTATATTTTATTATGGAGTATATTGACATGTTTAACCATACTTTCAAGTTCCATATTTTTACGACACCCGGTTTTACGTTTTGAGGCTTAATCATTTACGGTTAGCATTTTACAGAGTCGAAACTAGCTCCATAAGCTTGGATAATATCATCAAAAGTCCACACTTGTTCCCCAAGCATATGAACCGACTTAGGGGGGGGGGAATTCAGCCCATAGGTGGCTTGATCTCATGCTAGGAAGCTTAGATTGCATGCATGTGTCCAAACTTGTTCACCAAGGGTTGACAAGTCAACATTGTAACCTCCTCATTTTTAGTATAAAAGAGAGCTCATTCTCTTCCTTTCTCCTTCAATAACAACGACCCAAAACCATCCAAATAAACCATTTTGATCATTGATCTTGCTCATTCAATCCATCACAAGTTCAAGTCATAGTTCCTAGTTGATCCTTAACACCTTTCAACCATAAAACTCTATAAAATCACCACAAAAACTCATCAAATTTCCAAGTGTTCCTAGTGAAGATTTTTACTCAAGGTTGTTTTTATGTTAGATTAGTATTTATCAAAGGATTATAAGATAGGGTTTTTGGTATGGAAGCATGGCTATGGTTGGAAAGGTTTTGGAAGATTAAGTAGTGGTTCTTGGTTTTGATCTTGGTTCTAGTTAGTTTCTTCACAAGTTGTAAGCAAACCCTAACATACTCCTTGCTTAATTATCATTTTCATGCTCTTTGTGTTCCTTTCATGCTATATATGTTCTTGTTATTGTGTTCATGATGTTTAAAAATGGATAAAACAAGTATTGGTATACATATGTTAACTTATGACAAGTAAACAAGCAAACTAGTGATTTTTATGGAGAACCACGACCAAAATATTATATAAATGATATTAGACAGTTACATATTGTAGTAGAGGACTTAACAAGGAAAACATAGCAATTTGAATCACCCAAAACGAGTACCCGAGTCAAAAGTTATGACCATTTGAAGTTAGCGAAACCAAAACGGCAAAACTGCCTATACCTACTGTTTTTGCATTCTGCCATTTTGAAAGTCACACTTCTGGTCCGATTAATCAAAAAGTTAAAACACGAAAGTTGTCCGGAACGACGTTTTCGTTCAGGATCAAAGAAGCTCGAGCCCTGAAAACGCATTCCGAGTGATAATTTTCTTCAAATTCTTAACAGCCCATTTTAGACCAAAGTCACTATATAATAGTTATGATTTACTAAGACCAAGAGGTCTAATGACCTAAAGCCAAGACCACAACCATGGCTAAAGCCAAGGTTGAGTCTCAAGACCATGGAAAAATGACCAAGGTCACGGTGAAGCTATGACCAAAGACCATATAAACTTACTTAGGCGAAAACATGAACCAAGGAGTTGGCGATAACTTGAACATACAATTTGGATCTACATCATGTAAAAGAATCATGAGATACAATTTATAAGAAACTTACCCTAATAAGAATCTTCATGTAAAAGTAAACTTTCCTAAGTTTATTCAAATATCGGACGTGTAACTTTTCAGATCAAAACTTATATATTTGTTATCAAATACTACAATAGTAGGGAGCCTCATGTGAGGAGTTCATTAAGTAAGCCGTCGAGATGAGTTGTGGATTTACGAATTAAAGTGTCCTGGCTCCTCGAACGTTTACTCCATGACTTCTGAATTATGTTGGCCCGAACGGTAGTAAGAGATATACAACCTATACATGTTTCATAAACCATTTATATTCAAAGACTTACACTATATACTAAGTGCTACATCATGAACATTATGCAAGACATATATAGGCAATTCTTCATATTCTTAGACGTTACTCCAAACCTAAGTCGCAACGTTCTATTATAGGTTGCTCTTAGTGACTTTCGCGATTCGACTACCACTTTCATTTCACATCACTTAAGCGTAAGGTGAGTCATAGCCCCTACTCTTTTCATACTTGTTTTAAACTCTTTTGGGGAGATACATGCTTAAACTACTTGCTTTCTCTTTTACTAAAGACAATTTTACTCATATGCTATGCTATACTTTTATACTCTTAAACATGATGTGTAGTTTTATTACGATATGTGCCTTAATGTGTTAAACCTATTCTATGCGCTATATTCTTTAACTACTGTTTAACTCCTGGATGGAGCCGATGGAGAGGTATTGATAGTACTATCGGGCTAACGCCCCCACCATTGCCATATATTCCTGGCCTTGGGTGAATATAATCCACTATGAAGCATTTGTGCTTATTCTTATGAAGCATTTGTGCTTATTCTTGTCAAGAGGTTCAGTAGGCAGTGTTACTTTACATTAAGCGTGCATATATCGTATACACATATATCGAAATCATACTATATGTTAGCAGTGGGTTGTGAACACACAGGTTGCAAGTCTCTTATGGAGGGAATTGCAACTGAGTGGATTCACGATGCCTTTGCTGTGCGAATATTCTTTAAAGACTTTTCAACTGTTTTAAGACAAACTCTATGAACTCACCAACCATTGTGTTGACACTTTAGCATGTTTGTCTCAGGTCTGTAAGGTGATAAGATGTTGCATGGAGCATAGAGTCGCTTGGCATGTTTTGAAGACTTATGCTTTTATCTTTACCATTCGATATGTTTTAAAACTCTTATGTATTGTATTATGGAACTCAAGTTTGTAACTCGGAATTTATTAATCGAATGGTAACTTTTCAAAACGTCTCATTTAGAGTTCGTTTTCTATACCTTGTACTTTGTATTATGAAGTAGCACCCCAATGACACAGTCTTCCGCTGCGATATTTTGGGGGTGTTACATCACCCTTCCTATAAAGTTACCTATTTTAGGCCGTTGTCTGACCCACTCCCTTTGCCAGGGCAATTATGAAATTGATCAGAAAGGCTGAAGGAGAACATAAAACAGGGAATATACCTGACCAAGTCTCAACCGGTGGCTGTCAGGGTAATGGAAGAACCCGTAAAGGGCTGCAAAACCATGCAAGCAGTTTTTTTATGGATTATCCTGCTGATCACTTTTCTTGTCAACTAGAAGATGCATACATCTGCCAGTCGGGATCAGTAACATCAATGGGATTGCTACGTGATACAGAAACAGTTGAAATGGATAATTTCACTCTAATATATGCAGATAAGCATGCAAAACCACATATTTATTTATTAATCGAGAGCAGATGAATGTTACCATCAACAAGGAATCTATAGTAAAGAAGACCCATAGATTCGCCCTCGACGCAGATGACCTAATCATAACAGATAGGATTGAGCAACTGCATCTCAACATATTAAAACGTGATACATGCAAATATAACACAATATGCATTCCCAAACACCCTCTAATCAAATCTAACTTCATATCAACTCTAGAAAGTAAAATTTCTTTAAATTTAAGTATCTTGTTAGTCCTAATATATCAAAACCTCAAATACCAGATTTACATTTTGAAAGGCTTCTAACTATTCCAACATGGACAATAATTTACAGCACTTCCAAACACTCTGTATAGTATTATCCGAAACAATTACTGGTTTTATAGTTGGTAATGATAATTATGTAATTTTACATCTACTCTATAAAGTCATTTTCCTCCGGATTCAACCAACTTATACCTATAATTCTACGGTCAAATTTTCGTTAATCTGTTTCACTACATTTAATTTAAATTTGAAGCATCAGCCTAAATTCACTTAAACAACACATAATTCAACAGTTGTATTATACCTAACTTGGTAATGGCGAAGACGATTGAAGATGGTTACGGTGGCGATGGTTCCGGAGTTAGGGTTTCGGTGGTGGTGGATAACGGCGGTGGAGGTGATTAGGTTGATGGCGGAGTTAGGGTTTCGATTGGCAAAATTCCGGTGGTGGTGGTGGTGGTTGATGATGACGGTGGAGAGATTAGGTGAGAGAGGGACAAAGTCTTTACTTTACTTTTATATTTTGTTGACTTTATTTGTGTATTTACTTCTTTAATAGCTATAAAATTTGGTGACTTTTTTTTTTTCTTATCAGGATTCAGGTGCTTTGAAGAGGTTTTGCTTCTTATTTGAGTCTTGCTGGGTGTTACATCATTTCATTACTCACACTTTAAAATATCGCCTCATTCATAACCAAGGTTGCAAAAAAATGTTAAGCGCTAGTCGGGCGGTCGACCATTGCCTAGTGCCTAGACGGATTGACTTTTTCTATATATAAAAATTAAAATCAAATGTATATTAATAAATTTAAATATATTTTAACATAAAACACTAAGCTTCACATAATTGATGTTATAGTAATGTGTAATACACCGTAAAATCCCAGGTCATTTATTAATGCTAATTACCAACATTATTCTAAACTAAGCCATTTTTTTTTGCGGGCTAATTTAAAATTTTATAAGAGACACCGTTTGTTTGAACACCCGAATGTTGTAATCACCGTTTGTTTAACACCCGATTATGTTTTGTCACCTAATATCACCCGAATGTCACTCTTGGATGCCACCCAACGAGATTAACACCGGTAACTCCACTTGCGACCCGACACTTTGATTTAGACACCGGTACATTAATATTATATTTATATAATGAAGTATATATATTAATTTTTACAAACTATTGTCACTACGTATATATATG
Organism: Artemisia argyi; assembly: GCA_030686995.1. Classification (NCBI taxonomy): domain Eukaryota; kingdom Viridiplantae; phylum Streptophyta; class Magnoliopsida; order Asterales; family Asteraceae; genus Artemisia; species Artemisia argyi. The sequence goes on along the minus strand of CM060687.1, from coordinate 196,240,446 downwards.
AGTATATATACCTAGGAACGACACCGTTTATACATATGAGAATCACACGAACCGACACCGATGTCAAAACCAATCTCACTATTTTACAAATCACAGACACCCTCGTTTTATTTTGGGCCGAATATCACTCCTTAAGCCCAAGTCTTTTCATTTTCTTTATGCCTTACTGCTGGGCCGAAACATGATCACAAGCCCATAACTTTTTTTTCCATTTGTTTCGAATGGGCCGAACGTACCACAAGCCCAAGGGCTGCTTGTGTTTCTTGAGTGCATGGCTGTTTCAAAATCTATTTGTGATACAAGTAAACCACGAGCTCAGCTCGTATTCCATCTAGGTACCACCCACGATTTGATGTTTGGTTCCCCATTTACACGACACAACTTTACCACCCTCTCTTTGACCATGCTAACACTCGACAATGAGCCACCACCAAAGCCGTCAAACCCATGGTCCATAGCTTTATACGCCAAGAGAATTGTTACCCAAAGGGTCGAATGTCCCATGTTCCCCAACACATAAACCACATGAGCCTAATCTTATTTGTTTAATACCCTACAAACCTAAACTACACATAAACTAATCCAAAGTCAACCCTCTTTTGCCTCCTTCTACCCCAACTCGACTTGACATAAGAGCTATGACAAGGGACATGGTTGCTTACCCTCGAATGACAACAAGAAAACATGTCTCCCATGAGCAAACCCTCAACTACCCATGCCACCCCTATGAAAGCCACATTTAATGACTTTTCCTCACAAACTCACAAACTCTCAACAAAGAAAAGCACTACACTCTCTTGTTACTACAATCGAATCTTAGAGGGAGAACGAGGAGGACTTGGGAAAGGAAAAAGGAATTGTTGGGTTATAACAAGTTTAATTAAGGTTTTGGGACGAAGAGGAGCTCACGGACTTAGTTGTTCTCTTGCTCTCACCTCGTACACAAGGATTCTCCACCACCATTTGGTGTTGTAAGTTAACTATCACCCTTTTCAATTCGTACATCATCCATTCATGCATACCACGTTGATACACCACACGATGCACGTTATCTTTCTTAGTATTGCACATTTTTAACATTGGTAACCATTACTTTACACGCCTCGACACCCCTAGGAATGGACACGCCATTTCATTTTTATACGTACAACCTACCTATATTATTCGACATCCTAATTCTTTGGTGCCCACTTAACCAACTCTAACCAACATGCAAACCTTATACGACCTAATTATATGAAATCTACTCCCAAACTAAACCTGTGTCGAGCTATGTTTTTCAAGCAAGTAAGATTGCCACTTGGGCCTAGAGTGGGCTAGCGAGCCCATAAAATCCTTTCAAATGTGATTTTCGGCAAAAACACTTGAAGACAACGAGACGCATAAAAAGTCGATTTTTTTAAGATTTTTACAAGTTATAAACACTACTTATATTGTAACAAAAAGTTCGGTTTTCAAAAATTTCATCAAGGACTATTTTTGCAAAAAGTCCCACGTAAGGGACTAAAACCGTCAAAATAGCAAACTTTCGAAACTAAATTGACAAAGCCGAATTCTAATGAGAATTGAGGGTAGAAAATACATTTTTTTGAAAGTTAAAGGAATAAAGTGAAAAAGTACAAAAAGGACTAAAAGGAAATTATTTTTGACCAAAGGGTACAAAGTGTAATTTTGTAAAAGTTAAGGGTTAATTTGTGACAAGTTATATTTTTATAATTAATTATACAATTTCTTTTTATAAAAACATATATATATATATATTTTTCTTTAACTTTAATATATATATATATATATAACTTTATTAAAAATATTTAATCATAAATATTTTTAAACGATATTATTTTCTCAACGAGTTAATATTTATCGAACACCGATTCGTAGCAACACTAACAATAACTACGTAAAGTTATTTGAGATATATTTTAGACACCCGAAACGGATATCACCATACACGAGGCACATCACATGTCATTTACAACACGAATCTAAAACACCGATTACAATATATTTATAGGTCGCAAGTCGGAGGAATTTCATTGCTAGTCATAGCAATACACCATCACCTTTGAGCAACCTTTGTGATTCACACACACACCCGACAGGTGAGTTCATGCTCCCACATTTCTAATTGTTTTTAAACCCCGTGGGGAGATACATGCTATAAATCGAACACAAGTATTTTTCTGTATGCTGTTATCACCTGATATTGCCTAAGTTGACACCTGTGCTACAAGTCCCTCATATCACGAACCTTAATCACTTGCGAGTGAGCGCGAATATAGTTGATAGATCTATTGGAATGGCAGCCCGCCTCTGTCAAGGTGATCACTTGGCAGGAGGTGTGCTATATTCGAGGTATTATGGAAATTTGGCACATTTCCTGTCACAGAGGGCCCCTTGTCATTTACATCCGCTGTGGTGTAGATGATTATTATTATCTTTATGATATGTCAAATCAATGTTAAGGCTTGCGTTTCGTGAGGCTTAGGAGCAATATTACACCTGATTTAGTCAAGACCTGTCTATCTTGGCTTGTTTATTTCAAATGCTTGACTTGTGTTCACACTATTACTATTTAAACTACTATGGATTCACTCAACCTTTGTGTTGACTTTTTAAGCATGTTATCTCAGGAAACTAGCAAGCATGGCGGCACGGAGCTGGCAAAGGACACAGGACCTCCCTTTTAATTTCAATAATTATATCATTCTTTACAAACTCATCACTACTTTTGTGAAACAATTAACATTTTGGAAAAATGTTTGTAACTCTGAATATTTGAGTTTTCATGGAATGATATTGACTATCTTTTGAATTGTTTTCTATGAGTATGACTGTGTACTAAACTGTAATGACCCCGATTAGACTTCTGCTGCTTAATCAAATTTCGGGGTGTTACAGATTGGTATCAGAGCCAGGTTTATAGAGAACCAAATGATTTTTCAAAACATTGGACTATAACCTCACCGGATTTTTAAACAAACTATTTATCACCGAAGTGCCCTCCGTGCCAGCGCTTGCCAACGTCATGTTTTAAGATTTGATTTTTAGCACCCATCGCATTTAGCTCACTATGACACTATGATCACTGTGCATGTAGCATTATGTAGACTAAATGACTTATATCACTGTTATTTTTGGGATATTACAGTACCATGTCGCCCCCGGTTATTATTTTGTCCGACAGTGATGACGTCGTACCAGCATCATCCACTCACCCTACTATTGACTTATCTGATTATGACACCCATGACACCCAAGACACCCATGATTCTGACCATGACACCCAACCTGTATCACCTGCTATACCATCTCCTGTTCCATCTGGAGACCCCTCTGCTGATACTGAGCCCTTCGAGGAGGGTGAGGTTGCTTCTACACCCATTGATTCTTTTGCTATTCAGCCTCTTTTTCGTCCTGTTTGTGGACCCATGACACAGGGACAGTACCTTTATGACCAGTACCTGACATCTCAGCAGTTTCTTGCGGCTGATGATCGTCCTACACCACCTGCTAGCCACCACTCCGGTTCAGATGCTGATGACGAGTCTTCTGACTCCGATACTTCTGACACTGCTGTTTCTGTTCCACCATCATCCCCGCCTGCACCGATTCATCGGCGTAAGCGAGTGAGGATTCTTGAGCCCTATGAGCCTGAGCCTTTTGGTGAGTTGTTTCGATACCATGAGGGAGACTATACCCGCAAATGCACGGCTCGGAATTGAGTCTGCTTTTTGCCTGCTTCTACTGATACACCACCTGTACCTACACCTGTATCATCACCCATATCTGTGTTACCACCTGTTTCTATGCCAGATTTGACACCTGTGGCATCACCAGCACCCCCACCATCACCTGTATCACCCCCACCTGAGCTACATCCGTACATGTTGCCTACTTACACCGCACCCCCTACCTCTGAGGCTTTACCACTGTAACACCCCCAAAATCGGGTCCAGCGGAAGCATATGTTACTGGGGTGCTACTCGATTAATATCATAACACAAAGTATAAAGAACGGTTTTTATCTCAACCATTTAGAAGAAATTTCATTGTCAGAAGTACTTTGTCTACATCTTTCAAAAATAGTGCGGAAATATAGGCCCATAAGAGTATTTAAACGGTCCCAAATGATTATCAGAGTCATCTATGACCATGCCATGCCATTCGCCAAGAGCCTCCAAGAGTAAGTTATCACCTTAGGAAACCTGAAATACATGCTAAAAAGTGTCAACACAAAGGTTGGTGAGTTCATAGAGTTTATAAGTAAAACAGTTGATTGAAAGAGTTTCGAATTTGTTTGATGATTGCAACAAAATGAATCATGGGCTACGTTGTTATACGCTCATAGTTAGTTTATAAATCAATTGAACACAAGTCTCAAGGTTTGGGCCACGTTGTTACACCCATAAAGAAACAGTGGGTCTCGTTGTTGCACCCATAAAGAAATAGTGGGTCTCGTTGTTGCACCCATAGTAGTTGTGTAAAACCTCTGAACACAAGTCAAGTAGTAGTGAAACAGTAACATCGTAACATAGGATATTGCACTAAGTCTCATGACACGCAAACCTTAACATTGTACTGCTGCCATAAGAGATATATAAAAATCTTATGGGACGCCTACACATAAAAATATGATGCAGGTAATAGTGCCCTCGGATACTAGGAGGTTGCCAGATTCCTATGATAGTCAAATATAGTGCATTCGGTTACCATTCCAGGCTAACTTCAAATGGGGCGTCAACTGCCAATAGATCTATTCACTATATTCGCGTTCACTCGCAAGTGATTAATGGGTCATGAGATGAGGGACTTTTGGCAATAGCGGTAACTTAGGCAATATCAATCAGGATAGCATACGGAAACACTTGTGTTCAGGTTCGTAACATGTAATACGTTGCAATAAACAAATAGAGTGTTTCATAAATCGAGTAAAATGTTTAAGATGAACGAGTAAAGTGTTTAAGATAAACGAGTAAAGTGTTTAAGATAATCGAGTAAAGTAAAGTATTTAAGATAAATGAGCATGTATCTCCCCCAAAGAGTTGAAAATGATAAAAGAGGGGCTATGACTCACCTTGGCAATAGCAGTCTGAATAGAGTAAAGTCAAATAGTGATAGTGAGTGGCACCGACACGCGACCTAGATTAGTATGGCAACTTTAGTTCACAGTTCCTGTTTTAAGACTCGATGATGTTTAAACAAGCTTAAAAGTTTTTGAGTGTTTGTGTTATTGTTGCTTGTGTGGCAGCATTTAAGTTGAAAACAGATTTGGTAAATATTGGCTAGTATTGGCTTTCGGAAGTGCTTAAGTAATAAAGTATTATATAGTAGAAGCATCAAGAACGGATAGGATTTTGATTCGACGATGACTGAAAGACCAACATTTGGAAGGAAATTAATATTAGACATTGTCGGAAAATGATAACGGCGTTGTTAAAAGTTTGTAGGTATATATCTAAATGTTTATAGGCGTTCATATATAAATATCAGCTTATAAAATCGTGCAAGTAAATGTCTCTAAGTAAAAGTTTTATTTAAAGTGTTTGCATAAAATAGCATTAAATGGTTTTATATCATATTTATTAAACTCACATAAGTTTGATTCCTATATTATAATAAGTCGTTTTGTATTATTCTCCAAACTCATAAGTTCGAGAACTCAAAATACATTTTGTAAGTCTAAATGAGCCATTATAAATAGTATTTATGATCAAAATAAGTTAGCATTATATTTTTATTAGTTTGGTATTGTTAAAAGTTTTAATGATGCGAAAATAATAAGTTTTGGTCACAAGGTATGGTTTAGAAAATATGTTTAGTAATTTGAGCACGTCGTTAAATAATGTCGGGGCGAGTTAGACTAGTGAGAACGAACCGCGGAAAGTTGAAACGTCACATGTAACTCATACGCCCATAGTTATGCGAAGTGGGCCATGGTTGGGCTTACAAATAAAATCAAACAGACCCTCTCTTAGAATGGGCCTGGCAGCCCACTAGTCGAATATACAAACACACTCTATGGAACGGGCTTTTGTGGCCCAAAGTTTTTAACACATCTGAGTTTTATAAGGTAAGTTTTTAGTTATAGAATCATAATGCAAGTCGGGAAGTAAGTCGGAAAATAAGTCACAAGTCAAGAAGTCAGAACAATTTGAGTAGTTTTAGAATATGATGCTTGCGGATAACATAACAACGTGTAAATCCGTTTTCAAAGTGGGCCTTTAACCATCAAAAGGGCTAATCGCGAGGCATATCTTGGTGACTCGGAACAACACGACACTATTACCTTTGGAAGGCTAGTCGAAATAAAAATCAGTTCGTGATAGCTAACAACCCACGCAACTAGTGACTTAGTGATGGTCGGGTACTACCCAACTTGTCTATTATCTTAATTTGAAAAAAAAATTGACAATCTTTTGAGTGTACATTGAATTCAAACGCACTCAACTTCTAGTTCTAGTAACAGGTTATATAAAACTTTGACACATACAGTAGGCAAGTAAAATGCTCCTGATTCGAGCTTGTGACCAAGAAAGAAGCAATCCCGAACACTTATGACCTTGCAACACTATTCGTACTAGTGACCCTGGGTTGGACTCGCGTTATGACTAACCCACACCAAAACTCACCACTGTGGTTCGACCACAGCGGGTTTCGACCCTCAACCAAAAACCAATGCAACACAACTTTGTAGTCTCCACCAAATAAGCCATAAGGAATATAAGTAAGGTTGTTAATAAGCACTTCCAAATAAGAGCCAAACTAGTTTTAGTAGTGAGATTATTTATTTACTTATGCCACACATATCTAACAACAACAAAACCAAAAGTATTCGATACATTTTATGGGTCGTTCGAACCCAATACAACATTGTCAAAAATTATTCACAACCGCGAGTTTTATTAGAAAGAATATCAAGAATCAAGAAATTACAAAATATGAGAGGAATTAAGAAACCCTTACAATCACAATAACTTGAGAGTCGATTGACGGAAAACTATAAGGTCCAGATCCGATGTCCAAGAAAGTCCACACACCACAGCTTGATCCTTGAGCACTCCGATTCTTGTAGAATTATTGTAGTGAGATATGAATGTGTGGTCTTTACTGGAAATCGCGTGGTATTTAAAGGAAAAATTTAGGAAAGTCATCAAATCCCTTTTTGCCATGGATATTGGGAAACACCCATAAGCAGCTTCAATCCCCATCCTTCTTCGATCTCGATGCGTCGTTGACCCTGGGAAGATGGGAATGATAGTGACTGCATCTCCTGGGAGGAGATAAAGATGATATAGCCTAGGTCTCGGATGGAGATGGATCAGTGATTATCTTTGGGGAGGAGAGAAAGAAGAAAATGACATCTCCAAGGTTTTTGTTGACTGTGGAAAAGTCATAGCAAGAGAAAGGGATAGATGGAAAAGGGGGAATTAAAAAGGGGCGGTGATAACTAGGAGGTGATAGGGTTGTATTTGTTTTATTATTTAAGAGTGTATTATGTGTACCCCGTGTCCCGTTGAGCTCTAGTGTAAAAGTGGTATCCCAGTTTGGCAAAATGCGAGAACTATATTTTTGGAAGCGTTTTTATGAAAAGTAATATAAAAACACAATTATCGACTCCGAATTATAAATATGGGATTTAAGCCGTTACTAATGCGGTGTCGGTACGCGTGTGAGCCTGTTCGAAGTGAGATGTGAGATACGTCACATAATTAGTTGGCGAACATATTTCGTAGTTGTAATGTTTAAAAAAAATAATTCGTAAAAAGGGGGTTAATTAAGCTCTCAAATTGATTACTTGGTATTTGACATTTATAAATGACTCGGTAAATTACGGGGTGTTACAATACCTACCCCTTAGACTGGATTCCGTCCCGGAATCCTAGGTTTTAGTAGTTGCTAGGGTTGTCTTGGGAAATAAGGGTGGGTGATAGGCACGAATTTGATCTTAAGATTTGTTCTGGGATCGTACGTTTTCCTGCTTAGAGGTATTGATCAGAAGAATTGTTCAAAATTTTATTTGAGTAAGCGTTTGCACGAAGCTGGCCAAAAGAATAATCCAGAAGACACAAATTTCTTTGTTTAAGGTTAATAGTCAGGTAAATTTGCGCGACCCAAAAAAATATAAAGTTTAGTAGAAACAAATGTTTAGATATGGTGTAAATTAGACAATTCCATAGAAATCAATATTTAGACATTTGTTAACATGTAAAAGTTTGATAAGGTCTGACTAAAATAGATATGTAATTTAGTGGTGTGGGTTTTTAACCATGGTGTAGATAAAATATCTTTACCAAAAATTCATTCTTAGTTGCTCTTTAGTATGCAAAAGTTTTGATATGGTTTTGACCAGAGAAGATTTTTAACCCTACAAAATGAGTATTTTTGGAAAAATATTTTTTTGGAGTTGGTATAAACGCGTTTTTAAAGAAAGATTTTTGAAAGTGAAATTATCAAGGGTGAGGGTATAGTTGAGTATGGCATTTCCAAAGGTTTAAGGACAAGATCTAGTTTCCAGTGCTTGGTAATGTTTGGTGGCTAACCATTGGGTAAATTTGATAGTTGGGGTACTTAATTTACTTGGGCAATACTGGGATGTATCATGACTTATATTATTGTGCTAGTGGTTTGAAATGAACGAATCAATCGGATATCAAGTTGTGGGGTGTTTTCCCTGGGTTACAAGTGAGAGTTGTGTATCAATAAGGGGATCTAATTGTAAGGAGCGAGTGGGTAACTGGTTTAGAGATGAAACGGCATCAAGGCTTGGTGGGTTGTTGTCTATAGTTTCTACAGAGGTACATGATTCTCTTCTAGGGTTTAGTTTATTTCCAAAAGAAAATGTTGGTTATTATGTTTGTGAGGTAATATCATAAAAACATTTTTCATAGAAGTAAATGATCCATAAGATGGTTTGTAAAAATATTTCATAAGATGATTTGTAAAAACAATTTATAGAGTAATCGGAAAACGATATATTATTTGCAAGATAATAGAAAAATCGTAGTATAGTTTGTGATACCATAAATCAGGTTATATAGTAACTTGTGAAATGAATTGTAAAATAGTTTATAAAACACTTGGAAAAGAGATTAATTGTTTATAAAAGAACAGTAAGGCTGAAATTTTGATTTCATAATATAGTAGTAAAACATCTCATAAAGTGCATTGTAGGATAACTGAAAACAGCTCGTATGTTACTAGTGGCACAGTGTATTATTTTATAAGAGAGTAGGAAGGTAGACAATCGGTATTCCCTAGGGATGAGTGAAGGATTTTTGTGTTCTAAAGCTAGTGATTCAGGTTACTCCATAAGGTCTTAAGGTTTCCACGGGTTCACAAGTCTAACTTCTTGTATGCTTAAAGGTTCATGGTTTCTTTCGTTGCTTACTTCCATTAGAAGGTTTTCCTCTTAAGTACTATGGAGAGTCGTTCCTATTACGGCTAGTGATTTAATCCTGATTCGTCAATTGTGTGTGGTTTGGGGTAGAGGTGACTGTAACACAACCCGTAATAGTAAGTGTAAATTATTAATATATGTTAAGTAATGTTTAAATGGTTATGCATCATCTGCTAAGCAAATCTCCATGCATAGTGTTGGTAAAAGGGTAAGCACGGGGACGTGATGAAATAAAGTGTATAATGGTTTGTTTTGAGAGTAAAGTGTTCCGATTAAAAGATACAGTGTTGTAGTGAGAAAGTATTATGAGGCCAGTGTGTTGTAAGTCGAAGGAAACCTTTATGATATACAATGCTCGTGAACATAGGAAGACATTATAGTGTTCTCAGAAATCAAATTGGAAATCAACCGGACACAACCCCATTATAACTGCTCCCAGTATCGCAAAGTTCACCTCTGAGTCAGACATAGGTGATCAGACTATGTCCCACTGTCCCTGGTTGAATATAGGTGATCAGTCTATATTCACCCGAGGTTCAATGAACTTTGAAATACTCGGCTTAGTCATACTAGTACTATGCCCTTTAGAAAGTTGTTTTGAAAGGCTAAGACAAGTGTCAAACTCAAGGTCGAATGATGGGATTACGTAAAAAGACGTAATGTTGTGATAAGTATGATACGCAAGCATAAGTATATGGGAAAATACTTATAGTAAATAGTGAAACAAGTGGATATAAATCATTCACTAGTAAGACACACATCTCAACAAGTATATTGGTGAACAAACACCACCACGGAGGCATCAGCTTAGCAGGCAGGCACGTACCGGTCATAGGGTTAAGTTTTTGTAAAAGTAGTTATAGTCTAGGCTTTCAAAATACCCAGTTCTCTATAACCAAGGCTCTGATACCAATCTGTAACACCCCCAAAATCGGGTCCAGCGGAAGCATATGTTACTGGGGTGCTACTCGATTAATATCATAACACAAAGTATAAAGAACGGTTTTTATCTCAACCATTTAGAAGAAATTTCATTGTCAGAAGTACTTTGTCTACATCTTTCAAAAATAGTGCGGAAATATAGGCCCATAAGAGTATTTAAACAGTCCCAAATGATTATCAGAGTCATCTATGACCATGCCATGCCATTCGCCAAGAGCCTCCAAGAGTAAGTTATCACCTTAGGAAACCTGAAATACATGCTAAAAAGTGTCAACACAAAGGTTGGTGAGTTCATAGAGTTTATAAGTAAAACAGTTGATTGAAAGAGTTTCGAATTTGTTTGATGATTGCAACAAAATGAATCATGGGCTACGTTGTTATACGCTCATAGTTAGTTTATAAATCAGTTGAACACAAGTCTCAAGGTTTGGGCCACGTTGTTACACCCATAAAGAAACAGTGGGTCTCGTTGTTGCACCCATAAAGAAATAGTGGGTCTCGTTGTTGCACCCATAGTAGTTGTGTAAAACCTCTGAACACAAGTCAAGTAGTAGTGAAACAGTAACATCGTAACATAGGATATTGCACTAAGTCTCATGACACGCAAACCTTAACATTGTACTGCTGCCATAAGAGATATATAAAAATCTTATGGGATGCCTACACATAAAAATATGATGCAGGTAATAGTGCCCTCGGATACTAGGAGGTTGCCAGATTCCTATGATAGTCAAATATAGTGCATTCGGTTACCATTCCAGGCTAACTTCAAATGGGGCGTCAACTGCCAATAGATCTATTCACTATATTCGCGTTCACTCGCAAGTGATTAATGGGTCATGAGATGAGGGACTTTTGGCAATAGCGGTAACTTAGGCAATATCAATCAGGATAGCATACGGAAACACTTGTGTTCAGGTTCGTAACATGTAATACGTTACAATAAACAAATAGAGTGTTTCATAAATCGAGTAAAATGTTTAAGATGAACAAGTAAAGTGTTTAAGATAAACGAGTAAAGTGTTTAAGATAATCGAGTAAAGTAAAGTATTTAAGATAAACGAGCATGTATCTCCCCCAAAGAGTTCAAAATGATAAAAGAGGGGCTATGACTCACCTTGGCAATAGCAGTCTGAATAGAGTAAAGTCAAATAGTGATAGTGAGTGGCACCGACACGCGACCTAGATTAGTATGGCAACTTTAGTTCACAGTTCCTGTTTTAAGACTCGATGATGTTTAAACAAGCTTAAAAGTTTTTGAGTGTTTGTGTTATTGTTGCTTGTGTGGCAGCATTTGAGTTGAAAACAGATTTGGTAAATATTGGCTAGTATTGGCTTTCGGCTTAAGTAATAAAGTATTATATAGTAGAAGCATCAAGAACGGATAGGATTTTGATTCGACGATGACTGCAAGACCAACATTTGGAAGGAAATTAATATTAGACATTGTCGGAAAATGATAACGGCGTTGTTAAAAGTTTGTAGGTATATATCTAAATGTTTATAGGCGTTCATATATAAATATCAGCTTATAAAATCGTGCAAGTAAATGTCTCTAAGTAAAAGTTTTATTTAAAGTGTTTGCATAAAATAGCATTAAATGGTTTTATATCATATTTATTAAACTCACATAAGTTTGATTCCTATATTATAATAAGTCGTTTTGTATTATTCTCCAAACTCATAAGTTCGAGAACTCAAAATACATTTTGTAAGTCTAAATGAGCCATTATAAATAGTATTTATGATCAAAATAAGTTAGCATTATATTTTTATTAGTTTGGTATTGTTAAAAGTTTTAATGATGCGAAAATAATAAGTTTTGGTCACAAGGTATGGTTTAGAAAATATGTTTAGTAATTTGAGCACGTCGTGAAATAATGTCGGGGCGAGTTAGACTAGTGAGAACGAACCGCGGAAAGTTGAAACGTCACATGTAACTCATACGCACATAGTTATGCGAAGTGGGCCATGGTTGGGCTTACAAATAAAATCAAACGGACCCTCTCTTAGAATGGGCCTGGCAGCCCACTAGTCGAATATACAAACACACTCTATGGAACGGGCTTTTGTGGCCCAAGGTTTTTAACACATCTGAGTTTTATAAGGTAAGTTTTTAGTTATAGAATCGTAATGCAAGTCGGGAAGTAAGTCGGAAAATAAGTCACAAGTCAAGAAGTCGGAACAATTTGAGTAGTTTTAGAATATGACGCTTGCGGATAACATAACAACGTGTAAATCCGTTTTCAAAGTGGGCCTTTAACCATCAAAAGGGCTAATCGCGAGGCATATCTTGGTGACTCGGAACAACACGACACTATTACCTTTGGAAGGCTAGTCGAAATAAAAATCAGTTCGTGATAGCTAACAACCCACGCAACTAGTGACTTAGTGATGGTCGGGTACTACCCAACTTGTCTATTATCTTAATTTGAAAAAAAAATTGACAATCTTTTGAGTGTACATTGAATTCAAACGCACTCAACTTCTAGTTCTAGTAACAGGTTATATAAAACTTTGACACATACAGTAGGCAAGTAAAATGCTCCTGATTCGAGCTTGTGACCAAGAAAGAAGCAATCCCGAACACTTATGACCTTGCAACACTATTCGTACTAGTGACCCTGGGTTGGACTCGTGTTATGACTAACCCACACCAAAACTCACCACTGTGGTTCGACCACAGCGGGTTTCGACCCTCAACCAAAAACCAATGCAACACAACTTTGTAGTCTCCACCAAATAAGCCATAAGGAATATAAGTAAGGTTGTTAATAAGCACTTCCAAATAAGAGCCAAACTAGTTTTAGTAGTGAGATTATTTATTTACTTATGCCACACATATCTAACAACAACAAAACCAAAAGTATTCGATACATTTTATGGGTCGTTCGAACCCAATACAACATTGTCAAAAATTATTCACAACCGCGAGTTTTATTAGAAAGAATATCAAGAATCAAGAAATTACAAAATATGAGAGGAATTAAGAAACCCTTACAATCACAATAACTTGAGAGTCGATTGACGGAAAACTATAAGGTCCAGATCCGATGTCCAAGAAAGTCCACACACCACAGCTTGATCCTTGAGCACTCCGGTTCTTGTAGAATTATTGTAGTGAGATATGAATGTGTGGTCTTTACTGGAAATCGCGTGGTATTTAAAGGAAAAATTTAGGAAAGTCATCAAATCCCTTTTTGCCATGGATATTGGGAAACACCCATAAGCAGCTTCAATCCCCATCCTTCTTCGATCTCGATGCGTCGTTGACCCTGGGGAGATGGGAATGATAGTGACTGCATCTCCTGGGAGGAGATAAAGATGATATAGCCTAGGTCTCGGATGGAGATGGATCAGTGATTATCTTTGGGGAGGAAAGAAAGAAGAAAATGACATCTCCAAGGTTTTTGTTGACTGTGGAAAAGTCATAGCAAGAGAAAGGGATAGATGGAAAAGGGGGAATTAAAAAGGGGCGGTGATAACTAGGAGGTGATAGGGTTGTATTTGTTTTATTATTTAAGAGTGTATTATGTGTACCCCGTGTCCCGTTGAGCTCTAGTGTAAAAGTGGTATCCCAGTTTGGCAAAATGCGAGAACTATATTTTTGGAAGCGTTTTTATGAAAAGTAATATAAAAACACAATTATCGACTCCGAATTATAAATATGGGATTTAAGCCGTTACTAATGCGGTGTCGGTACGCGTGTGAGCTTGTTCGAAGTGAGATGTGAGATACGTCACATAATTAGTTGGCGAACATATTTCGTAGTTGTAATGTTTAAAAAAAATAATTTGTAAAAAGGGGGTTAATTAAGCTCTCAAATTGATTACTTGGTATTTGACATTTATAAATGACTCGGTAAATTACGGGGTGTTACAACCACCCATGCCACCACCTACAGTTTTCTACTCTCAGACTACCACTGTACCGATCCCATCACCTGCTACATCACCTGTACCATCACCTGCTCCCACCGAGACACCCACCTCACCTGGCATTCATAGATTAGTTGATGCTTGTCGATGGTCGTTTTTGTTAGACTACATACGTAGATAGAGATTAGCTGAGGGATCGCCTAGGGCTGCTGAGCTTGGAGATGGCTCTTCAGCGGTGTTACCGGTCACTGGAGAGCCGATACACCATACTATCCCTCTTTTGGCTGCTAGATTGATTAGACATGAGGGTCGCCTTGATGAGCTGTTGAGTGTTATTGAGGATATATCCTTGGAGAGGATAGAGTGTATGCAGGAGGAGGTCACGAACCTCGTGGTCCATAGGACAGCTTTAGAGATGGTATTTGAGATGATGGGGATAGAGATCGAGGACGCACAGGCTACCATCACTGAGTTTGGTCATCGACTAGATGTTCAGAGGCACGAGATTGATGATTTGAGAGCGATTGCAGCCATTACACAGGAGATGATGGAGCATCAGGCACAGGAGTTAGCTGCATCTAGTTCTACCATCCACACACTTTCAGTTACTATTGAGGAGATTCAGGCCCGTGAGAGATCCAGAGATATGGAGATGTTGGGGATGATCCGGATTATCAGAAAGCTAGAGAGGAGATCAGGAGGTGCACCTGGACCTTCATAGATCTATGACATGTCATTACTTACAGAGACATCTTAACTTGCCGCCTGTGGCATTAATAATTGTTGTATCTTATTGTTTTGTAACAATGAATTCAAAAATTATTAAAACTCTATGTTGGTTATGATTGTAATGTATTGATATTGATTTATGATGTTCTAGTTGTTTGATCTTTTATTATGCTCCCATATTGAGATTCATTATAATTTCCATGTGTGTTGTTACATGTCATGATGTTTATCTATGAATGATATGGTTTATGATGATGTATGTGTTTATGTTGTGGTTGTGATATGTACTTTGTGATGATCTCGACTATTATGAGTTGGCTACACTATTTCTCTTATTATTGATGTTTGGGATTTGTACTTATGCACTTGCGATTTTATAGAGTTATGGCCCCAAGGAAAACTGCTGTTGCTACCTCGTCACCCGCTATGACCCAGGCTGCTATAAGGAAGTTGGTTGCCGACAGTGTTGCTGCAGCTTTAGAAGAGCAGGCTGCTGCAATAGCACGAACTAGTAGCAATAACCGAGCCACTGCTGAGAGCGAGTCCGCTGCGACTCGGAAGTGCACCTATAAGGACTTCATTGCTTGCAAACCATCTCACTTCAAAGGGACTGAAGGAGTAACAGAGCTTGCTCGATGGTTTGAGCGAACTGAGACTGTGTTTGTAAGGACCGGTTGTGCCGCGGAAAGCCGAGTCTCGTTTGCTACTGGAACATTGTTGGAAGACGCGTTGTCTTGGTGGAATGCAACTGCTCAAAAGATAGGTGTGGAGGAGGCCTATCAGATTACCTGGGCTGACTTTAAGGAGAAGATGTTGAAGAAGTTCTGCCCTAGAGGCGAGATCAAGAAATTAGAAGATGAGTTTCACACGTTGGTTGTGAAAGGAAATGATCTCAGGGCTTATGATAGGAGATTTCAGGAGCTTGCCACACTTTGCCCTTCAAAGATTCCCGATTTGGAGAAGTTGTTGGAAAGGTACATTGAGGGATTACCCAGGAGCATTGAGGGAAACGTCACCTCGTCTAAGCCTCAATCTTTGGATGAAGCAATGTCCATTGCCCAAAGACTGCTAGACCGGGAGATTAAGCGTAACTCTGCTCAGGGAAACAACGATCACAAAAGGAAGTTTGATGATCGAAAGACAAACAACAACAACAACCACAACAGCAAAAACGGCAACAACAACCGAAACCCCAACTGTAACTATCACCATGACAGAAACACCCACCACAACCAACAGAACCGACGACAGGAAGCTGTCAGAGCTTATGTCGCTGCACCAGTTAAGGATGCTAGGTATGCTGGACCTCTTCCATTCTGTGACAAGTGTAAGATGCATCACAATGGACCCTGCTATGCTAAGTGCGGGAAGTGTTCAAGAGTTGGACATAAGACACAAGATTGCAAGGCGACTGGAGCCAACTTGCAACCCGTGGCTGTAGTATGCCATGCTTGTGGAGAGAAAGGACACTACAGGCGTCAGTGCCCTAATAAGGATAACAATGCACGTGGAAGAGCATACGTGCTGGGAGATGGAAATGTCCAACAAGATTCGAACGTAGTCACGGGTACGTTCTTTCTAAACAACCGCCTCGTTAAAGTTTTATTTGACTCCGGAGCCGATCAAAGTTTCGTATCAATTTCACTTGCACCCCTGCTTAATATTACACCCACCCAACTAGACACCACATACGAGATTGAACTAGCTGATGGAAAGCTAGTAAGCACTAACACTATACTCCGAGGTTGCACCCTACGACTATTAGACACCCCATTCGTCATTGACCTTATGCCTATTAGACTCGGTAGTTTCGACGTCGTTGTAGGAATGGATTGGTTATCCGAGAACCACGCTAAGATCATTTGTGACGAAAAGGTCGTTCACATTCCACTAAATAACGAAACCCTGGTTGTTCGCGGAGAGCGAAGTAAGACACGTTTGAGCGTCATTTCCTGCGTCAAGGTTGTGAAGTACATCGAACGAGGATGTCAAGTCTTTTTGGCTCAAGTCACCGAGAAGAAGTCGGAAGAGAAGCGACTCGAGGATGTGCCAGTAGTCAGGGACTTTCCAGAAGTTTTCCCTGAGGACTTGCCTGGCCTTCCGCCGACTCGTCAAGTGGAATTTCAAATTGACTTGATGCCAGGAGCAGCACCCGTAGCACGAGCACCCTATAGACTTGCACCGTCAGAAATGAAGGAGTTATCTGGACAATTGGAGGAATTGTCAGATAAAGGATTTATTCGCCCTAGTTCATCACCGTGGGGAGCCCCGGTGTTGTTTGTGAAGAAGAAGGATGGAACCTTCAGGATGTGTATCGATTATCGTGAGTTGAACAAGCTGACGGTTAAGAATCGATATCCGTTGCCAAGGATTGACGATTTGTTTGATCAACTACAAGGATCGAGTGTCTACTCGAAGATTGATTTGAGATCGGGTTATCACCAACTGAGATTTAGGGAAGAAGACATCCCTAAGACGGCTTTCAGGACAAGATACGGTCACTACGAGTTCCAAGTAATGCCGTTCGGTCTAACAAATGCACCCGCTGTATTTATGGACTTAATGAACCGAGTGTGCAAACCCTATTTGGATAAGTTTGTGATTGTATTCATCGATGATATCCTTATTTACTCACGTAGTAAGGAAGAACATGCAGAACACTTGAGGGCTATACTAACACTGCTCAGAGAAGAGAAATTATACGCCAAATTTTCCAAGTGTGATTTTTGGATTACGAAAGTACAATTTCTCGGGCATGTTATCGACAGTAAGGGTATTCATGTGGATCCCGCCAAGATCGAAGCTGTTAAAAATTGGGCGTCACCTACGAGTCCTACCGAGATACGCCAATTTTTAGGTCTTGCCGGATATTATCAGAGATTTATTGAAGGTTTTTCAAGGATTGCTAAACCTTTGACTGAGTTAACACAGAAGAAGAAGAAGTTTGAATGGGGAGATGAGCAAGAATCGGCATTTCAGTTCTTGAAGCAGAAGCTTTGTGAAGCACCGATATTAGCACTACCCGAAGGAAGTGAGGACTTCGTGGTATATTGTGACGCATCAATCCAAGGTTTGGGTGCCGTATTGATGCAAAGACTTAAAGTAATCGCTTACGCTTCTAGACAACTTAAACCCTACGAGGAGAACTACACTACTCATGATCTAGAATTAGGAGCGGTGGTATTCGCTCTGAAGATCTGGAGACACTACCTATATGGAACCAAGTGTACGGTTTTCACCGATCACAAGAGTCTTCAGCACATTTTAGATCAAAAGGAGTTGAACATGAGGCAACGTCGATGGCTAGAGTTGCTAAGTGACTATGATTGTGAGATCCGTTATCACCCGGGGAAGGCAAACGTTGTAGCAGATGCCTTGAGTCGAAAGGAACGACTTAGACCCCTCAGAGTTAGGTCATTGGGTATGACAATTAGATCACCACTTCTGTCTCAAATTCTTGAAGTTCAAGCTGAGGCTCTTAAGGAAGAGAATAGACCACACGAGAAAATTTACGGTATGCCAGAAAGCACGAATGGATTCGTCAAGAAACCAGATGGAAGGCTGTGTTTCAAGGACAGAAGTTGGATTCCATTGTATGGAGGAATACGAGACCTCATCATGCACGAGTCTCATAAGTCTAAATATTCTATTCATCCTGGTTCAGACAAGATGTATCAAGATTTAAAGAAGTTGTATTGGTGGCCAAACATGAAAGCTGACATTGCAGAGTATGTCAGTAAGTGTTTGACCTGCTCAAGAGTAAAGGCTGAACATCAAAAACCATCCGGTCTTTTGATTCAACCCGAGCTGCCAATGTGGAAATGGGAAAGGATTACAATGGATTTCATTACGAAATTACCCAAGACATCGAGTGGGTTGGACACTATTTGGGTTATTGTCGATCGTCTCATGAAGTCAGCGCACTTCTTACCAATCAAAGAGACTGATGATATGGACGTTCTTGCACGTTTGTACCTTAAGGAGATAGTTTCCCGGCATGGAGTGCCGATTTCTATTATCTCCGACCGAGACAGCTGTTTCACGTCTAACTTTTGGTGATCTTTACAGAAAGCCTTGGGAACTAAGTTAGATATGAGTACAGCTTACCATCCACAGACTGATGGTCAAAGTGAAAGGACTATACAAACCCTGGAAGACATGCTCAGGGCATGTGTGATTGATTTTGGGAAAGGCTGGGATAAACACCTACCGTTAGCAGAATTTTCATATAACAACAGTTATCACGCTAGCATTAAGGCTGCACCGTTTGAAGCACTTTACGGAAGAAAGTGTAGATCACCAGTTTGTTGGGCTGAGATTGGAGATGTACAACTCTCAGGTCCTGAGTTGATTCTTGAAACCACTGAGAAAATAGTAAAGATTAAGCAACGATTACAAGCCGCTAGGGATCGGCAAAAGAGTTATGCCGATGTGCGAAGGAAACCGATAGAGTTTCAAGTTGGAGACAAGGTCATGCTTAAGGTATCACCTTGGAAAGGAATGATTAGGTTTGGAAAACGTGGAAAGCTAAACCCAAGATACGTTGGACCCTTCGAAATCATTGAAAGGATCGGTCCCGTGGCATACAAATTGGAGCTACCTGAGGAACTCAGTAGAGTACACAACACCTTCCTTGTGTCAAATTTGAAAAAGTGTTTATCGGATGAAACACTTGTGATTCCACTGAAAGAGATCAGAATCGATGATAAGTTGCACTTTATTGAGGAACCCGTTGAGATTATGGATAGGGAGGTCAAACGACTTAAGCATAGTCGCATTCCCATTGTTAAGGTCAGATGGAACTCTAAGAGAGGACCCAAGTACACATGGGAGCGCGAGGATCAAATGCGTGCTAAATACCCCCAACTATTTGATGAGACAACCCCGAGCACCGATTCAACTTTGGATTCTGGGACGAATCCAATCTAACGGGTGGGTACTGTAATACACTGTAAAATCCCAGGTCATTTATTAATGCTAATTACCAACATTATTCTAAACTAAGCTATTTTTTTTTGCGGGCTAATTTAAAATTTTATATGAGACACCGTTTGTTTGAACACCCGAATGTTGTAATCACCGTTTGTTTAACACCCGATTATGTTTTGTCACCTAATATCACCCGAATGTCACTCTTGGATGCCACCCAACGAGATTAACACCGGTAACTCCACTTGCGACCCGACACTTTGATTTAGACACCGGTACATTAATATTATATTTATATAATGAAGTATATATACTAATTTTTACAAACTATTGTCACTACGTATATATATGAGTATATATACCTAGGAACGACACCGTTTATACATATGAGAATCACACGAACCGACACCAATGTCAAAACCAATCTCACCATTTTACGAATCACAGACACCCTCGTTTTATTTTGGGCCGAATATCACTCCTTAAGCCCAAGTCTTTTCATTTTCTTTATGCCTTACTGCTGGGCCGAAACATGATCACAAGCCCAGAACTTTTTTTTCCATTTGTTTCAAATGGGCCGAACGTACCACAAGCCCAAGGGCTGCTTGTGTTTCTTGAGTGCATGGCTGTTTCAAAATCTATTTGTGATACAAGTAAACCACGAGCTCAGCTCGTATTCCATCTAGGTACCACCCACGATTTGATGTTTGGTTCCCCATTTACACGACACAACTTTACCATCCTCTCTTTGACCATGCTAACACTCGACAATGAGCCACCCCCAAAGCCGTCAAACCCACGGTCCATAGCTTTATACGCCAAGAGAATTGTTACCCAAAGGGTCGAATGTCCCATGTTCCCCAACACATAAACCACATGAGCCTAATCTTATTTGTTTAATACCCTACAAACCTAAACTACACATAAACTAATCCAAAGTCAACCCTCTTTTGCCTCCTTCTACCCCAACTCGACTTGACATAAGAGCTATGACAAGGGACATGGTTGCTTACCCTCGAATGACAACAAGAAAACATGTCTCCCATGAGCAAACCCTCAACTACCCATGCCACGCCTATAAAAGCCACATTTAATGACTTTTCCTCACAAACTCACAAACTCTCAACAAAGAAAATCACTACACTCTCTTGTTACTACAATCGAATCTTAGAGGGAGAACGAGGAGGACTTGGGAACGGAAAAAGGAAGTGTTGGGTTATAACAAGTTTAATTAAGGTTTTGGGACGAAGAGGAGCTCACGGACTTAGTTGTTCTCTTGCTCTCACCTCGTACACAAGGATTCTCCACCACCATTTGGTGTTGTAAGTTAACTATCACCCTTTTTAATTCGTACATCATCCATTCACGCATACCACGTTGATACACCACACGATGCACGTTATCTTTCTTAGTATTGCACATTTTTAACATTGGTAACCATTACTTTACACGCCTCGACACCCCTAGGAATGGACACGCCATTTCATTTTTATACGTACAACCTACCTATATTATTCGACATCCTAATTCTTTGGTGCCCACTTAACCAACTCTAACCAACATGCAAACCTTATACGACCTAATTATACGAAATCTACTCCCAAACTAAACCTGTGTCGAGCTATGTTTTTCAAGCAAGTAAGATTGCCACTTGGGCCTAGAGTGGGCTAGCGAGCCCATAAAATCCTTTCAAATGTGATTTTCGGCAAAAACACTTGAAGACAACGAGAGGCATAAAAAGTCGATTTTTTAAAGATTTTTACAAGTTATAAACACTACTTATATTGTAACAAAAAGTTCGGTTTTCAAAAATTTCGTCAAGGACTATTTTTGCAAAAAGTCCCACGTTAGGTACTAAAACCATCAAAATAGCAAACTTTCGAAACTAAATTGACAAAGCTGAATTCTAATGAGAATTGAGGGTAGAAAATGCATTTTTTTGAAAGTTAAAGGAATAAAGTGAAAAAGTACAAAAAGGACTAAAAGGAAATTATTTTTGACCAAAGGGTACAAAGTGTAATTTTGTAAAAGTTAAGGGTTAATTTGTGACAAGTTATATTTTTATAATTAATTATACAATTTCTTTTTATAAAAACATATATATATATTTTTCTTTAACTTTAATATATATATATATATATATATATATATATATATATATATATATATATATATAACTTTATTAAAAATATTTAATCATAAATATTTTTAAACGATATTATTTTCTCAACGAGTTAATATTTATCGAACACCGATTCGTAGCAACACTAACAATAACTACGTAAAGTTATTTGAGATATATTTTAGACACCCGAAACGGATATCACCATACACGAGGCACATCACATGTCATTTACAACACGAATCTAAAACACCGATTACAATATATTTATAGGTCGCAAGTCGGAGGAATTTCATTGCTAGTCATAGCAATACACCATCACCTTTGAGCAACCTTTGTGATTCACACACACACCCGACAGGTGAGTTCATGCTCCCACATTTTTAATTGTTTTTAAACCCCGTGGGGAGATACATGCTATAAATCGAACACAAGTATTTTTCTGTATGCTGTTATCACTTGATATTGCCTAAGTTGACACCTGTGCTACAAGTCCCTCATATCACGAACCTTAATCACTTGCGAGTGAGCGCGAATATAGTTGATAGATCTATTGGAATGGCAGCCCGCCTCTGTCAAGGTGATCACTTGGCAGGAGGTGTGCTATATTCGAAGTATTATGGAAATTTGGCACATTTCTTGTCACAGAGGGCCCCTTGTCATTTACATCCGCTGTGGTGTAGATGATTATTATTATCTTTATGATATGTCAAATCAATGTTAAGGCTTGCGTTTCGTGAGGCTTAGGAGCAATATTACACCTGATTTAGTCAAGACCTGTCTATCTTGGCTTGTTTATTTCAAATGCTTGACTTGTGTTCACACTATTACTATTTAAACTACTATGGATTCACTCAACCTTTTTGTTGACTTTTTAAGCATGTTATCTCAGGAAACTAGCAAGCATGGCGGCACGAAGCTGGCAAAGGGCACAGGACCTCCCTTTTGATTTCAATAATTATATCATTCTTTACAAACTCATCACTACTTTTGTCAAACAATTAACATTTTGGAAAAATGTTTGTAACTCTGAATATTTGAGTTTTCATGGAATGATATTGACTATCTTTTGAATTGTTTTCTATGAGTATGACTGTGTACTAAACTGTAATGACCCCGATTAGACTTCCGCTGCTTAATCAAATTTCGGGGTGTTACATAACGCATTATTTATTGTTGTTAACATCTCATGTTCACATTTATTTCACTAAAAATAAAACACACATGTTGAAAACAACTCAATTGAACAAACACATAATGACATAATGTCAAACCCACAAGCAAAATAAAACACAACAAGGGAATTTAATACTCATTTTGCATATTAATTATGTGTGTGACTGACTTGTGTGACAAAATCCATACACGAAGAAAAACTTAAAACCTCAAAACCTCAAAACCCACAGTCCCACATATGAACAAAACACCAAAAACAATAATCTAAATAGAAAATATGAAATCTAAACCTCCACATATTAAGTCCGGATGTATGTGATTTCAGAAAACAAAGAGGGGTTTCAATTAAAATAATAGCATGCCTTCAAATCTTCAATAATGTGTGTTTTAATTATGATTGTTGTGTTTTTATCATCATGAATAGTTCCAATTGTAGATTCAAACTAGTTATAATGCCCGCGTACGCGCGAGTTTTTTTTTTTTTTTTTTTTTTTTTTTTTTTTTTTGAGTCTTATATTTTTATTTATTAAAAAACAAATAATTTAATCTTTCTTTTGTTTGATTTATGATATTTAATTATAGTTTTTTATTATTAAAGATAATTATTTAAAAATTTTAATCCTATTATTAATTGTATCTTATCTATATTTTTTGTATTTATCTTCTACTTGTGTTAATTGTATCTTATCTATATTTTTTGTATTTATCTTCTACTTGTGTTATGATAAATATAAAATGTTACCTAATAAGAAAATAATCTTTTTTTTAAATACAATTATTACTAAATAAGGTATGAATTGATTTTT
Source organism: Artemisia argyi (assembly GCA_030686995.1). Lineage (NCBI taxonomy): Eukaryota > Viridiplantae > Streptophyta > Magnoliopsida > Asterales > Asteraceae > Artemisia > Artemisia argyi. The sequence continues at coordinate 196,216,464 of CM060687.1, read as the reverse complement.
TTGAAATGGAAAATTCCCAATAAGGGTTTTGTTTTATTATTTAAAAGATGCATATTTGGTTAGAGTATATGAAAAGAGGGGTTAATTGGGGTAAAAAAAAACCCCTAATTTGAAGTTTTTTTTAGTGTTGACCGCCTAGCCCGATTTGACCCGCCTAGGCAGGATGTTGACTGCATTTTGACCGAAACGCCTAATTCGTCCACCTAGCTTCAAATCGTCACTGTAAGTAAGCGCCTAGGCTGCTTTTTACAACATTGTGGAAAATTAGAAGGGGGGGGGGGGGGTTGAATAGTTTTACCTCTTTTTAATTTGTTTAACGGTTATTTGAAAAATCTTTAATTTGAGTTTAGTATGAAAACAATATATAAGTAATATGTTCAATTTTATATATATATGTGTGCTTTTGAGTTTGTTTTCAAAACTTTGTTTTAAGAATGGAATTTTGTTTGATCTTTATGTGAAATCAACATATGCACCGTATAACTATATAAGCTATAAGTAATATGTTCAATTTTGTTTGATCTTTATGTGAACTATTGAAACATACATTTCTCTGTTTCAAGGAATAGGAATACCGTATTCATATTGTTACTTTGACTTCATAAACATTTGTTTTCATCTTAAAACATGCAATCGAGTTAAACATACTCTAGTAACTACTAAGTTAATCCACGTTAGCTCGAATGTTAAGTTCTCCTTGCCCGAATCCAAAGGATGATAATGGTTGTGAAGGAGATGATATGGGTGGATGGTGCGTGCTTCGTAATGAGCAGAAAAGGGTTAAGGTCATGGTGGACAACTTTATAGCACATGCCGAGAGTTTGGTCGGGGTACGCGCGGAAAACTTTTTGTGACAAAGTTTTGAATTGTGTGTTGATATTTACACTTGCAACTTTCTTTCTATTTGAGTTGTTAGAGACAAAACCTAACCCGAATAAATGAGCCAATTGCCTACCCTTTAAAAATGATAGTAATCAATTTATTTGGTAGGTTGACTGTTTTTGTTCAAATTACAGGATTTACAACTTTCTTCTCTCGATGAAGATGTGTCGGATTTAATTCAACAACCTATAAATGATTCCGATGTTCAAATCCATTGACCCAAGAATCTGGTTTGTGATCCAAGAATCTGGTTTTAAAAAACTACAGCCCAGATCTAACAAAATATCAGATGAAATTATTGTTAAAATTTCAAGTCGATTAGATGAAACCGTTTTAATGAAAGAAACCATGAATATCTTTGAGACATCAATTTTTGCCCACAAGACGATCGGAATAGTACAACCTGATTCTATGATTGGTAATTTCATTAATGTCTAAAAAACTAAGAGCGATTTGACTGATGTTAACATAGTTTGTTAGCTTAGCGTGACACGAAGAATACCTGATGTTTCCCTATGAATCATTCTTAACAAAAAATAAACTTTTTCAAACTATCTTACTCACAATAAAAGTTGTACATATTTTGCGCCTGTAGAGCAACTTGGGAAGCTGTACGAAAGCTGGAAGAATGAGTCCAGCACAATCTTTGTAATTGTCTGTCAAAAAGAAGCCAATTTTCTTTTTTACATAAAACATGCATAAGATAAACCGTCAAACATTATTTTTATAATTATCCAGGTGCAACAATAAGGACTTTTTTCTGTTACACGAAGTGAAATCATAAAATACTAGCTAGATACCTCAGATAGTTCTTTTACAGTGGCCAAAACTCAAGGCCACATACAATGAGGCCAGATAAAGGTCCTTCATAACTTGTAAATCTGATATTAATCGGAAAAGAGTCATTCTCAAGGTCACGAGTTGAGTTAAATTTCAACAGTTCAATCTCCATCCATCCATCTTCCCTTTGTTTTGGAACCCGAGTAAAATCATTTATATTCAATGGGGTTGGGGTAATAAAATAGATAAACTCGGCCTTGTTATTTTCTTGGTGAATCAAATCTCGTACTTTCACAGGACAATGTAGCCCCTGGCATTTTTCTGAAATCTTGAACACAATGTAGCAAATGTACTCTGTATCGGGTGATAACATTTGACTTTCAATTGTGGATTTGATATGAAATACTTGTTGTGGTAAAAGCTCGCACACATTCCAAAATCTGCATGTGCGACATATATAATATGGTTACCAACATCTTAAAAAAAGTCATTTGGAGACACAGAATACTAAATCCATATGGTAAAGCTTTTCAACCATCTATTCACAAAATCTATAATATTTTATTTGATAATGTATATTTAGGTTAGCTTTAGTTGTTAATTAATATGGTTTTAAAGTTTGTTCAGAAAATCAAACCTGCAGTTCGTTGATCTTCTTGAACTATAAAGATTCACGTCAGAAAAGTTGAATAAAGTTGCTTTTGCAGAAAGCATGAGAAGTTTCTTCTCGTTTACATTGCCCAACCAGATGATGTCCTCAGAGTTTGTGGACTTCTTAAATAAATTTTTAAACTTAGTTGGAAAATGTTGCGGTTGATCCACGCTTAAGTTTGATTTCAAGACTTTCGCGACTTCCTCCATCTTTCCAATGTCTTCAAGTTTCACCTATATAGAAATCATGTTATACCCATATTTGACCCCTTTTTTTTAAACGCAAATGAGGGTATTTCAGTCGTTTCACTTTTGCCCAGGATAAATAGTGAACTGAAAGTTCCCAAAAACAAATTGGGCCTGCACTTTCGAAGTTACAGTGATTGCGCCCGTGAGTTGGACAAACCATAAGGACGGTTTTTTCAATTTACTCTATATTGAAAACAATAATTTAGAACACAACAAAGAAATATATTTAAATTTACCTTCTCAATGGCTCGAAATTCAATGCCTTCAACATAAATTGCACCATCTCCATACTGGAAGATTGAAAAGCTCTCTAGTAGAAACTCAAACACGACATCCCCTTTCTGGTTCGAGTATCGGTCCAACTGAATCATCATCCACTCCTTGTCTCTCCATGTTGCAAAATATGCATGCCGACTTTCGGTCCCCTTTCTATACTTAAGGTTAACATATGCCGGTCTACTTGAAAAGTTTCTTGAATCACAAAATTTGAAGACTAAATAGACTCCATAAACATTATCTGGAGATAAAAATTGAGCATTTGTCTTGATGCTGATGTTTAATTTGGAAATATCTGACATCTCCACTACTGTATCAAACCTGCACATATTATAAACAAATGTTCATGATGTGTTTATCAGTCAGATCTTACTCCCCCTATCATCATACACATATAATTTTGAATTTAATAATTGTTTTTTTCTCCATAAACATTAGAAAAAGAAAGATTTATACACGTTCAACAACAATGCATATATTATCACTTATGTATTAACAGGGGTAGAGAGAAAGAGAGAAGAACCTTGATTCTGAAATAGACTGCCACTTCAGTGGACAACTGTTTATGTATGAAAACGTTGTCGCTGATACCATTTTATTTCTTTTCCGATTACCATCGAATGACAGCTGCTGTTATACGAAATAAATTAATTTAGACTTGATTTATACCATGTGTAAATGCAAGTATGATTTTTAAGCTGTCCATCAATAAATAAAAGATGCATAAAACACTGGAAACACAAAATAACTGAGATATATTAACGAACGTCTTACCACTTTGTCCTGTTGAAGGAGGACTCCTGCTGAGAATATGTTGTAAAGATCCTCTTTCTTTATGGTAGAATAATCTTCGGGGCATTTTGACATCTGGATTATTTCTTTATAGTCTTTTGGCAATTTCGGCTCCCATATCTCAAAATCTACCTGTACATTAGTTAAACAGTTAATAAGCTCATCTTTCATACGATCACATTTCTACCGTTAGAGAAACTACTAAAGACCTTCTAGTAAACATGGACAAGACATTTTTTTCTGGATCATGTAAACTTGTTGTCTTCTTCATTTTGACATTTGATTTATTATTTGTTTTGAGTGATAAAAAACAGACTGTCTTATTAAGAAATATGTTTGTTTATCATGTTTTATGGTTCAACATCACTTGTTTGAACAATAGAAGTGTAAAACTTATTTGAATATCCATGAATATAGTTTTAGATTTTTATATGAAACGAATGGTAGCATAATTTGAAATTATTGTAAAACTTACTTGGAATTCCAATGCTTTCTTAAGTTGTATTATCACTTCACCTGCCGTTGGCCGTCTTTCTCTCCTGTGATGTAAGCATTGAAGGGCAATCCTTGTAAATGTAGTATATGACTGTGGCACAATTTGTTCTTTGATACCCTCAAACACTAACTCATCAAGTTTTTCTAAATGATAGTGTTGTTTAGCCAAAAAGGGTAAATAGAGATACTCGTCATCTAGTTTTACAGATGATAGTTTCCCACACAATATGTCAAATAAGACCGCACCCAACGAGAATATATCAGACTCTTTGGTTAAGAAGCCTGTTTTCGAGTATAGTGAATCACGATAGCCAATTGTGCCTGTTACATTGTCGATGGCATAGTCTACATCCTTATTTGTTGGACATACTAAGGAAAGCCCAAAATCACTAATTTTTGCTTTCCAATCATCAAACAGTAGAACGTTGCTGCTGCTAATGTCCCTATGTATTACCATTTCTGGACTCGAAACTGTTCCATGAAGAAACTCCAACCCGATTGCAATATCGATGCATATTTTAAGCCGCATCACCCACGTAAGGCTATCATCGCTTAAGTACTTATCAAGACTTCCTCTTGACGCATACTCATAGACAATAACTTTCTCATCCTCTTCATCACAGTAGCCTACAAGACCAATTACATTTTCATGTTTATACTCCATAAGGATTTCAAGCTCTGTCACAAATTCAGCTTCTCCTTCAGCTGATTTCCTACCCAACCGCTTTGCAGCAATGAAGTTATGCCCATGAGTGTGACCCTTGTACACATTCCCAAAATCTCCATGTCCAATGAGATTGTCTTGATTAAAATTTTCTGTGGCCAACTTTATGTCTTGAAGTGACAGTTTGAGGCTGTCCTTGTGGTTCTCCTGCGAATCATTGGACAATCAGTCTATTTGATAAGTAAAGAATAACTGAACTATTTGCCATCTAAAACTCCTTTGAAGTCTCAAGGTTCAGGGTTAGCGTTGTAAATCAAGCTTGGTTGTTGCATTTTAGAATTAAATAAGAAATTTATACGTCACACTCAGAAGGGGAGGGGGAGTGAGGAGGTTTACTGGCGAATTGGTGACTTGGTAAAGTTTAAGATTGAAACAATACGTCACAAAAGTTAAGGACTAAAAAAGTTAAATGGTAAGATCATTAATTCAGTAAAAGTTTGAGGTTTTTTATATTAGTTACACAAAGTATAATGTATGAAATGTCACATACTACTATGAATAATATATGAGGAGATTATAGAGTTATTCAAAAAAAATATGCACCTGACAGTATATGGCTTTTTTAAGTTCATTGATGACAACATCTATTGATGGACGTTCGACTTGAGTCACTGCTAAACATCGAAATGCAATTGTTGAAAATGTGTCCAAAGATTCTACATTGGGTCCTTTACTTAGAGAAAAGACATGTTCGTCTGTTTCTTCCTTGATCTTATGATCAACAATTTGCATTAGTGTTCCCTTCTCAAAATGATGTCGCGCAATGAATGCAATCCCCTTCTCATTCACCTTGGTGTATATAGGATCATAGGCCAACCTACCAGTCAAGATCTCAAACAACACAACTCCAAAAGAGTAAATGTCTGCTTTTTTATTTAATCTTCCAGACTCTTGATATTCTGGATCCAAATACATATCTGTACCTGCAATCGTACTGGCATTGAAAGTACTGGCATCTTCCAGGTGAAATTTGGACAGCCCAAAATCGGCAATCTTAGCCACCCAATTATCGTCCAATAGAATATTCGCGCTCTTGATGTCCCGGTGTATTATCTTTTGCTTGTCTTGATCTGTGTTAGTGTGAATGTACTTCAAGCCATGTGCGATACCAAGACATATTTTCAAGCGTTGCATCCAAGTAAGATTAGTCATCTTATCACTGTTTCCCAGATAATCCTCAAGACTCCCTTTAGAAGCAAGCTCATAGACAAGGATCATGTGATCACGATCTTCATCACAAAAACCAAGAAGAGAGATTATATTCTCATGTTTACAGATAGTCAGAATCTCAATTTCTGCAATGAACCCTTGTTCTCCTTCTCGATTGTGAATGCGTTTTATGGCAACCATGCTACGTTTCTTGGGAAGATCACATTTATTCTTCCCTTCTATGGAAGATGAATTACTGCTATCAAAATGTTCGAGTTGGGCCTTGTATACCATACCATATCCGCCTGACCCAATGCAATATTTGTCGGCAAACTTCTCTGTTTCCATCTCGATATCGTTAAGTCCAATCTTCAAGTGTTCCAAGTTCTTCAACTGCAACATTGTGGACATTCAAAATACAACATACCAAAATTAATTATTGAATGAAAAAAAATCACAATTTGTACTAATTCTGATGTTAATAAAAAAAGTTATACAACACTTTATTCTCAGCCAATGGATTCAGTTAGCTTCTATATCAGTTACTGTTTATGCTTAAAAATGATTTGTGATTTGTGACTAGTGTGCAGGTCCATGATAGTTGGTGCAGATGGTGTTTTGATTTATGGTTTTTGGGTGTTGATCGTGTGGTGTGGAGGTGGTCATCTCAATAAATTTATAGATGTTGTTTATCATTTTAGAGTGCCAGGGATCAAATGTAAAAGCCCCTAACCACATAGACCATTCGTGTAATTTACTTTTTTTGTTTGTTAATTAGGATGACCAGCTTCAAACTAAAACTATAAAGAAGTAAATTACCCTCAGGTGATTGGATGATGTACTATCAACTGCACTTCTTGGAAGTTCCTAAAATAATATTTGCAAAAGAATAGGCGATTAGTAGATAAATTGAACAGTTATTATCAGATAAAGTTGATAAGCAAGTTGAGTTTCTTACCGGATTTTCATACATTGACTGAAGTTTCAACGCTTTCTCAAGTCCTTTGACAACCTGATCTATGTATGGGCGATCTGCTCTTTCCTCTTTTACGCAGCCATACGCTGTTTCTAAGAAGATTTTTAATGCTTCTTGGTCCATCTGATTTCGTAAATGCGGCATGATCATTTCATCCAAATGAGATTTCGCCAACTGACTTAATAACCCCTCTTTCATCTCATCTTCAAGGTCATTTTCGCCTTCGTCTTCATCTTTGTCTTTGTCATCGTTTGCACTCCTTCCGCACAAGACTTCTAGTAATACAACGCCGAATGAAAACACATCTGACTTGTTGGTCACACCACCGGTCTTTTGATATTTTGGGTCCAGGTATACATTCTCGATAATATCACGAGTAAGAAGAAGACGGTGCCTCCGAGCAACTGTATTTTTCAACGAAAGTTCAAAACCAGATAACTTGGGTTCCCATTGGTCATCTAGTAAAATATTCGAGCTCATGATGTTGCAATGTATGACACTAAAATCACGTCCAGCATCATAATGAATGTAACTTATTGCATTTGCAACACCAACGCATATATTCAACCTTTGCATCCATGTGAGGGTCTGGTCACCTAGATATTTTGAGAGACTTTCCTTGGCCTCCTTCTTGTATATGATCATCTTATTGATCCCATCATCAAAAATCCCAATAAGAGACACTAGATTCTTATGTTTGAGACTCGAAAGCATCGAAATCTCCGTCCAAATTTTTTTGCTCTCATCTTTTATACATATAGTATAGAACCTCTTTACAATAATATCGATGAATTGTTCAGAACGTAAGAGACGGCCTTTGTAAATCATTCCAAGCTTAAAATATTCGATAATATTCTCAACAGCAAAATTGTTGGTTGCTGACTGTATATCTTGAAAGCTCAGTTTTAAGTGAGAAAGATCTTTGAGGAAAGACATCATCTCTTTGCTGACATGGGACTCAACACGTGTAGATATGGAGGTCAATGATCCCTATGTACCAAACAAGACAACATTACCAAGTGTTCTAAAAATGACATGTGTATATGGAGTTAACTTATCTAAAATCCAGACTTGCAACAATAGTAGTAAGAGGTTATTTAGGATTGCGTTTCAGTGCAGATTATTTGATTATCGCGATTCGAAAATGCAAATAATTCATTTGAACTGTTTAGCAAAGAAAAATTGATAAATGATTTTTTGTGTTTGTATGGCATTATTACAAAGTTACCCTTCTTATATCACTTTTCTTTAATATTTTGTTCCTACGCTAATGGCAGACTCATCAATATGTGGATGAGAGAGTTATGGATAATAGTTACGTATATTAAAAATGAGTATTTTGAATGAATAGAATAGTTATAAAGATAATCATTTAAGTTATATAGGGAGTACGTTACAATGATAACTTTTGTTAAATTGTGATTTCGTATATATAGTTTATATGGTTATTTAATATGTATAACTTATTTGAGAAAACAATCTCGGTCACTTTCTTATAAGCTATATTAAAAGAACTCAATAGAGTAAATGTCTACTTTAGTCATTTTGCATGTTATGTCATAAATAATCTAATTTTCCGAACACTTAAAAACTTGATTATCTGATTATTGCGTTATTATACAAGATAATCAAATCCAAACACTATATTATGATTATCAGATTATCGAGTTTCAACACGAATAATCTATTATTAATAAGCAATCCGAAACACCCCCTAAGTAAATAATTACCTTGTCATGATTAGATGATGTATCTTCAACTTTGGCCGCAACTATTGAATGTTCCTTTAATATCAGAAATACAATATTAAGTAAATAATTTTACTTATGTTAATATTATCAATAAATATAGATTATTTAGAAAAGAAAGATGAAAGAAAAAAATGTCTTACAACATTTTGATGTTCCATTTGAAGTTTCAACGCGCTCTTAAGCCTTGTGACAACCTCACTTATATCCGGGCGTCGAGATCTTTCTTCATTCAAGCAGTCATACGCTGTCTTCGCGAAAACATTGAATGATTGCAGATTCATTTGTTTCCATAAAACCGGATCAATCATTTCATGTAGTATTTCCTTTTTATAATGAAAAAAGACGAGTGTAGTCAAATACTTATTATCCGGATGCTCACTTATTGATTTCCTACCACACAGTAGTTCAAACAAAACTATCCCAAAGGAGTAGATATCTGATTTCTGGTTCACACTTTTAGTCCCAATATATGTTGGGTCTCCATACCCTTCCACATACTCAAGTCTATTAGTATGAAATGAATGGTGCCTTTGACAAGCTTTAATCTTCATGGAACATTCAAAACCAGATAACTTGGGTTTCCATTCATCATTTAATAGAACTCTGCCACTGGTAATGAGCCGGTGTATTACGCTGAAATCGCGAGGCTCATCATAATGAATGTAGCTCAATGCATGCGCAACACCGACAGATATCTCCAATCTTCGCACCCATGTCAACAACATTGGGTCACTTAGATATTTGCTGAGACTTCGCACCCATGTCAAGTTGGAAATGATGATCTTCTCATCATTCTCATCACAAAACCCAACAAGAGAAACCACATTTTTATGCTTGAGACTAGAAAGCATTGAAATCTCCGTCCAAAACCGTTGTTCTGCTTCCTTCCTTTCTTTATTCCACCTCCGAGCATGGATATCAATCAACTCACCGGACCACAAGAGCTGTCCCTTGTATCTCTTTTCAAAACCATCTTCTCCGATAAGATTTTGTAGAGCGAAGTTGTTGGTGGCAGATAGGATATTTTGAAGGGGGGCTCTGAGGTGAGCAAATTCATTCATTATCTGTAAAATAGTCAAGTTAAAATGTGAGTTAAAAAAGGAAGTATAATAATGCCTACAAAATGTTTGATAAAATTCCTGAATCATGTCTAATTCTGCATAAATCTTGTAGTTTATAGTTATTATGTTTGTGGATAGTAATAAAAATACTCTTAACATTCTTTAGAAGTTTAGGAAGTGATCAAGTGAATGGTCTTATTAAGTTGCATTGTTTTGGTTAGTGACTTGATGTTGAGATATAGTCTTGGTTGTCAATATTTAGGTGTTTTTAAAGCATTTGGTCCAGAATCAGATGGTGTAAGTATTGACTATGATGCAGTTCTGATGGGATAATATTGATTGGAATTGTCTTGTTTTATAAAATTCCTAAACCATGTCTAAGACATTTTAGGTCTAATTCTGTATATATCGTGTAGTTTATAGTTATTACATTTGTGGATAGTAATTAAAATACTCTTAACATTCTTTAGAAGTTTAGGAAGTGATCAAGTGAAAGGTCTTATTAAGTTGAATTGTTTTGGTTAGTGACTTCATGTTGATAATTTAGTCTTGGTTAATGTAGTCAATATTTGCTCCTAAGCTGTTTTTAAAGCATTTGGTCCAGAGTCAGATTGCGTAAGTCAACTGATAACTGCTTATATAATACAATAAAAGAATAAATGCTGAAATTAGAAGGCTGTTACCCATTTGACACGTAGCATTGTTTCCACTTTCAAAGCAGATCAGCAATCCCAAAAGTTTGTTATCCATTGCTTGCATACAAAATTAATAAGGAGTTCGGTGCGTGTTGAGTGTAGATGTCATAAGTTACTTCATTGAGTATTCTAGTCTGAAACTAATACGTGTCTTATATTTTCCGTTTATGTCTCTGTTAGGCGGAATAAAGAGGCCAAGGGATCATATTAAATAAGTATACTGTCAAAACTGAAGGCTAAGATAACCAAGGTCAAAAGGATTATTATGGGTAATATTAAGTTTGGGTTTATGTTGTTGTATTGAGAAGGTAGTTTGTTTCGTTTTCGAGATGTTTTGTTTATTGGCTATCATTTAGCTACCTTTTTTGTCTTTTTAACATGTCGGTTTTTGGTGTTTCATGGTGCTTATGGGATATTAATGTTGCTTATATTGGCTGATGTTTCTAGGTATGTTGTGTTTAATCTCTTACATTAACTTCAGTGTGCACAATAATAATGTTTTTTTATTTTATTTTTATTTTTTTTATTTTTTTGTAATAAAAATGGATTTAGAAAGTTTTATTCACTAAAAATACACTGTGGGTGACTATCAAGTCTTAACTAGTGACCTAATTGACCATTCAGTTATTCATTTTTTTTCGCCATATAGAGCCAAATCATAACCTGGACAGACAAATTTACAACTAAATGAGTCGAACCCGTATAAGGGAAGTTGCTTCTCTTCCTGTCAATGCGTCATAAGTCTGTTAATATTTGTGGTTTTCTTTCATAGATAATTTTGAAATGGGAAAATACTTGGAGATTAGAGTCTCTAAAAGACACAAACAAAAAGGGGATGGACAACTCATATGTAGCTTACATGTAATTTTGAAGAAAATTAGTTTTGATCTACTGCTTGGACAAGCTACAGTGCAAGGCCATATATACTACCTTGTGTATATCATAATGAACTTGCTAAACTACAGGTAGATTTTATAACTATACTACTTTTAAAATTTTGATTTTTCTTTATAACTCAGCAATCCCCTGGTTTCTTATTTTAATTGCCTACCATGGACACTCCCCCAGTTTCATATAAAGGTTTGCAGGAAGTCCCATCAAAATCGCGTATGGGTGGTCATAGTTCACAAATGTTTGCAGACATCAACAACTGCTTTTACTATACCACTTTTCTTTTTTCAATGGTCTGAAACCTTGTTGAACCTCGCTGGTTCGGCCGGTCGAACCGGTTCTAGCTTAGATAACGGGTCAAAAGAAGCCGGTTTTTGAAAATTCAAAACCCAGTGTGACCCGCCGGGTTTTACCCGTTTCTATAATTCCGGCTGGGTTTGTCAATAAATCTTTTATATGTGTTCCGCATTGCTTTTTACAAGTTTTTAAAGGCTTTAAAAGCTGTTTAGACAGGTTTTTATGGTGTTTTAAACACTTTCTATATGCTATTTGGACAGCAGAAAGAGGGCTGTTTGGACAGGCTTATATGCTGTTTTAACAGCTTTTATATATGTTTGGTTTTCTTCATTGTTTGCAAACATGTGTTCAATTTATTTCTGTTCGTAAAATGGGTTACTTGACTTAAGTGACCCCATTAAGCTGACGAAATGAGATAACTTGGGTGTTTTGTTTATATTTGTCTTCTCTTTTGAATATTGTTTCAAACATTTATCTTATTTATATCAAACCTTTCTCTTTGCAATAGGATAATTTTTATTTTTTATTTTTTATTTTATTATTTTATTAATAACCCATATATGTTTGGCTAGTACCCATCTAGGGCTAGTACTTGTTTTACTGTTTTTTCTGTTATGCATCAATCACTTTAGTTGATCCGAACCAGGACTTGAATAGACGGGGGTTGGTCCTTATCCGGATTGACCAGAACCCAAACTTTTTGTAGGGTGGGGTGCGGGGTGGGTTTTCTTTCGGACACAATCATAATTGACCCGACGCGAATGAACCCGAATTGGACCAATTAATTTGACCCTATTAACATCCCAATATATAGCTAACACCAACTTACGTGGTAGTTGGGAGTTAAACATTATAAAATAGTTGCGCAAGGCGTTTAACTTTTGAACAATTTGCTAGTTTGCAACATTTGATAAATTCAGGACGTAAATAAAAGATTTTGAGAATTTCAAAGAATCACAAAATTTAAAAAGAAATGGTGACTTTAATTTTTGTGTATAGTGCGAAAGTCACCGGCTCTAGTTAATATACATTCACATAATTACCTGTATATAAGCAAGAAATGCTACCCACAAATATTGTTCATGTTGTTGAGTACTATCGCATGGATTTCCTATTTGTTAATTATAAGTTTTGTAGTCACATAAGAATAAACTATAATAGTGAGTTGATAGTTTTCTTATAAAAAATAACAATACCACGAGGCGTTTATAATTGAAAATTTTAGGAAAAAGATATGCTATAAAAAGTAGAAAAATCATACACAAACTCTTGTATAAGTTAGAATTTATATTTGAAATTTTTTGAAGCTTGAAAGAAACTTAATGGGTCCACCAACACCAAAATAACCCGTATTTACATAATTTGCAAGCAATAATGAAAACGAAATCATTTTTTGCCAAAAACTCCAGTTGTGACATTAGTCACACTAAAAGGGTTTAACTATATATTTGCGTATTTTTATTTATAATATTAATAATTCATAATGGTCATCTTTGCCAACAATTATTTGTATTCATACAATATAAAATGATAATTACACGAAAATTTTAATAATAATTCTATAATAGAATACGACTAATTATTACTCCTTATTTTAAATTCATATGAAAACCTTGTCACTATTAAGTTACATAATATAAGTGTTATGGATATATATTTAATCACAAAAAAAAATACGTAAAGTCTTAGGAAGTGGTAAATAAAAGAAATTCATAAAACCTGTCACTAACTCAGATAGTATAACCATACTTATTAGCCAATTTGCACTCAAAGAAACAGATAGTAGTACTTATTATGATAGAAAGATGGAAGAGGAAAAAAAATTGTCTTACCTCATTTTGATGTTCGAGTTGAAGTTCCAACGCTTTCTCAAGTCTTGTGACAATCTCGTCGATATTTGGGCGCTTCGATCGTTCTTCGTTCAAGCAGTCATACGCTGTTTCCGCGAAAATGTCAAATGACTGCGAGTCCATTTGATTCCACAAATCCCAATCAATTATTTCATTGAATCTTTTCTCTCTATAATGGGTAATGGCCAGCGGAGCCAAATACTTGTTGCGATTGCTGTCAATAACTGATCTCCTACCACACAGTAGTTCAAATAATACAATTCCAAACGAGTACATATCTAACTTGTGGTTCACAGTGTAAGGGGCCTTTAAAAATGTTGAGTCGACATACCCTGGTACGTACGTACATGCACCATTATTGAAAGAATTGTGCCTTTGAGACGCTTCAATCTTCATGGAACGTTCAAAACTAGATAACTTGGGTTCCCAGTCATCATTTAATAGAACTGTTGCACTGTTGATTTTCCGGTGTATTATGCTGAAATTGCGTGACTCGTCATAATGAATGTAGCTCAATGCGTGCGCAACACCAATAGATATCTTCAATCTTCGTACCCATGTCAACAACATCGGGTCACTTAGATAACGGTGGAGACTTCCCCTGGTCTCAAGCTTGATAATGATGATCTTCTCATCATTCTCATCACAAAACCCGACAAGAGAAACAAGATTTTTGTGCTCAAGACTAGAAAGCAATGAAATCTCCATCCAAAACTGTTGTTCTTTTTCATCATCCCATATATCTTTATTTAACCACCTCCGAGCATGGATATTAGTCAACTCACCGGACCACAAGAGCTGTCCCTTGTAAAACTTTTGAAAACCATCTTTTCCCCAGAAATTTTCTTCATCAAAGTTGTTGGTGGCTGATACTATATCTGCAAGGGGGATTTTTAAGTGAGCAAAGTCGTCATGATTGAGTGAAGACATCATGATGTATCTGTATCTGTTTGTTTGTCTGAACAAAAAAGGGTGTGTGGGTTGTTACTAAAAGAAGCGAAGGAGTGTTTGGGTTATATACATAAAAATCTGTTCGGTTTTGTATATATAGAAGAAGATATGGATAATCGTGTGGGTTCCTTGTTATCTTGAATGTATGGACTGTGGAGGTCTGCTAGTGTTGCTTTATTCATTACTACCAGTATTATTGTAGCTGCATTAATAGATACTATTGACTTTTTGACCATTACACAAATTGTCTCCAGCTTATAGGAAACTTCCCTTTCAAAGTTTTAAAATAATAAATAACAAAACAACAAACACTGAAAGTAACTAATTTGAATTTGTAACCAAAACATTAATACACCACAAGTGGAAAACTAAATGTACATGATGAGAAATTTCTCAGCAACTTCTATGAAATGTCAATAAATAATATGAAACCTGACTTTCAAAAATTCGAATAGAGATTACATGAACAAACCAATGAATATTAATGTTGGTAATTTGAAAAAAATACACACAGAGATATTGAGATGATATGATAATGATAATAACATGAAAATGCTTTCTTGAGATTTTCTTAATCACGATTAATATGTAATAAAGGGAATGAAATAAATTCAAATAATGTAAGCGTGTGACGTACCTCATATCAGTTACAAGTTAAACAGTTGGCATACAACCCAATTCTTATAATGCAATAAGCACGTTAGAACCTTATAGTCTATGAGTATTCAGTTATTTAGTCATCTTGATTACTACTAATGTTGATTAAAATATAAACACTAAGTAAAAAATATTTTGCGTGATCATGACATTTGATGCTCCTTTCTTTAATTTAATAAAGAGGTTTCAAGAGTGATGCTGGTTTATACGATATCACTCAATTAAAAACCAAATCTCCACTAAAAAAAGTGCCAGTTTCTTATAGGAACAATCTAAGCTACTGACTCAAGATAGAATGGTATGGGCTTAAGGAAATGATTTGAGGTGTGCTCTTTGTAAAAGTTGTGTCGATAATCATCGCCATTGCAGTTTTAACTCCTGCTTATGAGTGAGTATATTCATGGATGATCAAGTCAATATCTGACTTTGGAATTTTCTTGCAGAAGTAAATTTTCATGATAGTCTGCACATATTCTGGTTATACCAGTATTTCAAGGACGATTCTACTAGAATTGTCTGTCACTGAATGACCATTATCTGCCACTAGTGACCATACATAATACTTTAATACTTTAATCTAATACTCTACATGTTTTTACAAGTTTCATTATTAACCGCACCCCAAAATAAAGCAAACTCATTGTTCAACTTTTTTTGACTAAAGACATCAGGTTTGTTTATCTGAACAAAAAACGGTGTGGGTTGTTAATAAAAGAAGCGAAGGAGTGTTTGGTTGATATACATAAAAATCTGTTCGTTTAATGTTTGAAGATGTGGATAAGCGTGTGGGTACCTTGTTATCTTTAATGTATGGAGGTCTGGTATTTGCATTATTATTGTAGTAGACTATAGACTTTTTGACGTAGTTAACACCAATTTTTTATGGCCGTATAGGAACCGTTGCTTTTATTGAATAATTCAAAGTTTGAAAATAATAAGTAACAAAACAACAAACATCAATATCAATATGATAAGGGTGAGCTAACTTCAAAACCCCATCCTCAGTTCAGACAAAGCTCATTATTTACGAGTCATATCAACTTGAGTTTATGTTGCTTATATAAGTCCATAAGCCCGAATTGGTAAACTCATAAAAAGTGAGATTCCATCTTTCCAAATTATTGAGCCTAGAAAATAGGCTAAACTAAGCACCTCATATGTGTAGATAAAACAACAGGTAAATAGACATGTTGACACCACCTGGGCACCTGGAAAAAGTCGAGCCTTTTTTGGCACTGATGTACGCGGCCTAACGGGTATTCCCGTGGCCGTGACTTTTCACTGGCCATCCCTTGATGTTTACTTGGTGAGATTTGAACCTTGGTCTCTTCTGAGACCTTCGGGACACCTTACCACTAGGCCACCTTTACTTGCTTAATATTACTCGTAACATATAAGCTTAGTGATGGTAAACGTTAATGATCTATGTTGTAGAGATGGCGGGTATACTAGGTGGTGGAAAATCCAAAACATTTTGGACAAAAGAGGAGGATTCGCTAGTTGACGTACTCATTAAAATACATCTATCAGGGGGATATGTATATGATGATATCGAACCTGAGTATGTTCGCACAGTGCAACGTTTGATGGGTAGTAATTGTTGGAGTTTGTGGATAAATATTAATAAGTATATGTCTAGTATCGAACTCGAGACCACGGGATTGCACACTTTACGTATGAGAATTAAAGTTTAATAATTTAATATAAAAAAGTTATATTTAATTATTAATTACACAAAACAAATAAAGAATGTTAGTAATTGGCGAAAATTGACTAACATACAAAGATAAGGACCATAGATAAAAAATGGAGAACCCTAAACTTGTTCCCCAAGTTTTGTATTCTATAAAAGCAAAGTCAAGGATTTTATTTTGTGATATCCTGTACACATTAAATAAAGTCTCGTTTTCTTTCTTTTGTACCTCTCGATATGTTCACAGAAAAAGACTAATATACATGCATGAGTATATCATGCATGTGATGAAGAAATATAATTGGTTTATTTTCTTTTGTTTTCTGTAAAACGACAACAACAAACGTAAAGGGTTTTTGATGTTTTGTTTGAGAATAGTTTTGTTTTTCTTAAAACAAAATTGTTTTGTGTATTATTTAACTAGCATTAACTTTAATTCGTTAATAGTACGTGTGTACAAGAACGTGGTACAATCACACTATTGATTGTATCTTGGATCAATTAACAAAACGGTAAGGGGTTAATCAATAGATCCCTAATTCATATAAACCCTAATTAGGGTTCATCCAAGAATTCAAGATTGCATACGGTGCGTTCCTATTTATGTTTTTGTTAATAATTATATGTTATAATTGATCCATAGCTTCCGCATACGTGTATACTTTGATTATGATTTATTTATATGATAGTCATGGTTATTAAATTCTAACAGTGGCATCACGAGCTATGTATAACATGTAATTGATTAATTAAACATAATAAAAATCGTATCTTTAATAGTTTTAGATACATGTTTTGGATCTAGGGTTTTTTCTTTAAATCTTTTTAAATTTTCGAAACCCTAACCCTAATTTTGGGGGGGGTCATTTTTTTCCATGAACCCTAATTAGGGTTTGTGGTTTAAATTAATTAAATTGTAATTAATTAGAAACCCTAGGTCATTAACCGGTTAATTGAACGTATCTATGTGACCAAATTGGTAATTGTTATGCTTTGATCCGTGACGAAACATGCATGTTAGTCATGGGTTATTTATTGTTTATTAATTGTTAAGCTTTTTCACATGTTTAGATAGATCTAATATTGGGGAAGACCCCATAATTATTAAAATCAATTATGTGCTATGTGGTATGTGATTAGCTTTGGCCTACGCAATTGACTTGTCAATGTATGTGGCTCACTTCCATTAAGAGGTGAAGGCCCTAGTTAATTATATGCATATAAAAACCTAGAATTGATTTTGTTAGGATATTTTCTAAAAAGATTGCATGTGGCTAATTGTTTCACCTTTATAATTGTTATGTTATTAGTTGTTTTGATTTGTCTTTGTTACTTATTTTATTGTTTAATTGTTGGACACGTTTGTAAGCAATAAAAGGGTAATTTTTTATAAAGAAAAATTAAATCGGACTAATAACGGTGAAACAAAAGTGATAAAGTAAGAATCTTGCAAGGTCTTATGTGCCGCTAGTGGTCCGATTCGCAAGGTAATCAGCTCCCAAGCGAGACTAGCAAGATCTAAACTTTGTTACTTAATTTTAAGACTAAAGTTGTAAACTTTTTTATAGATTGACGTTTTTGGGACAAGAATTGTGGTAAAAGTAATGATTTTTAGACAAACTCATAATAGTGGATTGAAGGTTTTGAAAAGAGCCTAGAGTCTACCTTGGTTTCCACGCCTATGAGATTGTTTAAAGAAAATTACCTATATCACTATTCTATGTGCAATATCATCTTAAGGGTGATTTACCTCAATTCCACTTTGGTGGATGATAATTGAAGGTACTTCTTTAATTGGTGAACCCAATACCTCTATAGAAAACTTTTGACTTTATCTTGCTTAAAATTGGATATATAAAAATTGTTTTGAAAACTTATGCTATAAAGATGAGTGCATACATCTTTATACATGTTTTGATTTACACATCAAAAACTAAATACCCTAAAATTTAAGTTACATGCCATCTAACTATAAGGAACACTTGAAGCTAATTTTTGGGCATGCGTGAGACCTAGACCAAAATTAATGACAAGGTAAATTTCCGAGTGTGTGTGAGACCACACATGGAGAATTTGCAGTTTCTAAGTTAGACGACTTAATTAAGTTGATGCGTGAGACCTAGAACTTAAGGCATGAGATGGGATGAAACATGCTTACATGACAAATTGATGAATCAATTTGATGTGAATCCCATAATGATCTAGTAATTGGAAAAGTGTTTGCCAATTATTGTTCGACAGATTACCATCTTTTATACTTTCACCACTAGCAGATCAACTGATGTGGTGGAATCTATGTAAAGTTGGATCCTAGATTTTCTAGAAAATATATCCTTGGGTA
Organism: Artemisia argyi; assembly: GCA_030686995.1. Taxonomy (NCBI): domain Eukaryota; kingdom Viridiplantae; phylum Streptophyta; class Magnoliopsida; order Asterales; family Asteraceae; genus Artemisia; species Artemisia argyi. The sequence goes on along the minus strand of CM060687.1, from coordinate 196,197,303 downwards.
TTATATGTTCTTGGAAATATAAATTATCAAAAATACTAAAAATTGAATTTTGTAAATTCTTTTAAATGTATTAATGCAATGTTGAACCGTAAACGTAAGTTATTTTTTTATCAAGTAAATTGATCTACACCTGTATGGGTTTTGGATAGAATCAATCTTACTAAAAGAATAAATCTAGTCTTCTTTCCATATGGAGAAGTGTGAGACTTAATCCTAATCCTTTTCATGAATGAGAAAGGTATAATAGGATGATTAGAATTGTCTAAATTCTAAATACATAACTCATAGCAAAATTTAATAGTAAGATTATTTGCACTTTATGAGTTATTAATTAGAAGCTAGACTGATTACTGCACAATGGTAAAAGACAAATTAGATTATTTTATCTAGTTGTTTTGATTTGACCATTTAAAGATACTACAAACAATTGTTAGAATGGTAGATCTATACAGGAAGAAATTGCATGCCCAGTTTTTTTTTTCAAGTTAAAAGTTTGGAATGTGATGAATCACATTTATGTAGTAGAATACATTCTTTTAGAACCTATATATAATTGTTGGAATGAGTTTTCTTAAAAGATGTAGGAAAGTAAACAGTACACTATTTTCTTTCACTGATTAATGAAACATTTACAATGTTGTCAAAATTCAGTGGGAGTATTGTGTTCTTATGGCTGAATAAGGGATTATTGTAATGTTCTCTAATTCAGTGGGAGTTATAAGACTTATTGTCTTAATTGTAACTCAGATTATCTTTTGAATATCTCAAGATAATTACTTTCCAAATATAGACACTAATATTTTCAAGGATAGTCCTGAGCGTTTCCTTGATTGATTGAGTAAAATCTATATCTACTAGTTATGCTAATGACACAAATCATATTGTTCACATTAACGAACGCGTGCGTGTTTTTTATGTGGTACATGATGTTGTTCCATGCACAAGTGGGAGAAATCTACATTGTGTGCAAGGTACAAAACATAAGAATACGATTTAACGGATTCTCTTAACTGCAAAGTAAGAGACTATAGTTCTAATATGATTAATATAAATCTAATCTAAGAAACACTTGGTGTTGAAATTTAGTAAACGTGAGACGCAGGCTATTAACAACAAGGTGAATTTCCATGTATGCGTGAGATCAACATGGATAATTTACAGTTTCTAAATTAGACATCTATTAGAACATGTGTCAATGTAATACTACTTCAACTATAATATTTATGTATTATTGGAATGACATAAATGTATGAAGTAATATAATACTGCTTCAAGAATTATGTATTATAAGAATGACATAAATAAATGAAGTAGTGTGTTAACTTGAAAATATTATTGAAACCAAATGATCGTGTTCATGATTACTTTAATTATACATGTTTATATTTTATTGTATAGTTATAAACAAGAAGTCTTTTAAGTATTACAAGACTTAATATAAAGTAAGACGTTAGCTTGTTATGGTCTTTTAATTAAGACATATAGTCATCAATGATTAATAACGTGTAGTGGGATTATAACAGTTTATGTCTTCTTTCTAAGACATGAACATGAAGTGACTTGATTAATAAGTACTTGGTTTATAAATCATGCAATTGGCTTGAAAATACTATTATACTATTAAGTTGATTTAGTTGGTAAATAGACAAGCTAAAAGGTATATGGTTATCTTACATATTGTTAGATTGTCTTACAATATGAGTTCTAATGAAATACTAGGTTATAGTATGTTCAGTTAGGAAATCAAACTCTTGTTGTAGTGTTTGGTTCAAGATAACTACATCTTCTTTTCTTCCAAAAGTTATCAAGGTTAGAAAATTGAGTATGGTTTGAATATACTCAATTAGACTCCTAGAAGATTAATAAGACATTATTGAATTATGAAATGTGATGAATCACATTAAGTCTTAAATTGGAGTTCTGAATTTGTTAAGCTACTTATAAGTAGGTTGTTAACAAAAGAATGTTAGGAACTGTTAATATGTATTTGTTATATCCCAAAAAGAGAATACTGTATTGTCACTTTAATTGCTAAGTATTAATATTCTATATATAATACTAAAGGCAAGTGGGAGTGTTTTAATTACAAGATACATAATCTTCTAAAACCACACTAGTGAAAATCATGATGAGGCTTAACATGTAAATGATAAACCTCAAGATGATGGAATTCTCATTCATAGATCCACTTGGATATCTCAGATATTTAATTAATATGCTGAAGATTATATGATGTAGTATTACCAAGAATAATGAATTGGGTAAATTACTCATACTATGAATGTTATAGATGCTGTTCATTAAGATATTCAAAATTTTGAAAATTTGGTTTATCTTAATTCTTAATTGTTAGAGAATGAAGATGAGTTTATTCAAAGATTATGTAACCCTAGTGGTTTAAATCTTTGTGTAATAATCATATGGACAAAATTGTACACATATCTTAATGCATGTCTTATGACAAGATTATTAATCATACTTAAGCAATTAACTATGATTGAATACTCTTTCTTAAGCACATTAAAATACAAAGATAGTAATTGTCATGCTTATTTTCATATATATGAAACTTGACAATGAATATCAAAACTCTTTCTTGAATAATTACTTGAGCGAGGACGATAAGTAATCAAAAGGAGTTTATGAATTCAAGTAAATCTTTGGAAGTGTACAAAGTGCAATAATCTATGAATGGATAAATGCATGCATCTAGGAGATTATTCTTATGTTTAATTATTATATCCAAGTTTTGATTTATAATTGAAATAAGATAATTTCTAAGTATTCCTGAAAGCTAGTGGGAGTATTATGTTTGATTTACTAAATCATATATGTTATAGAGTAACATTCCATATAAGTAAAATGTTAGACTTAGTTTGGAATGAAACTTTATTTGAAAGATTTAGAAAATAAAACATACAGCCTTGGAATAAAAGTGTTATTAAATAAACATGTGCGGTAAATAAATTCTAATAGAACATAATATATTATTTAGAAAATGGATATATATTATGAAAAGATAGAACATGATATAAATCTATGTATGACTGAAAGATTTTCATATGCATCATATTATTGTTACATCATTCTTAAATGCTTAATGATTTAACAATATTTGATATCTTGTGTAATGAATATTCTAATGAAATATGTTTGAACTTAGAATAATGATCCTCAAACCTGGAATAGCTCCTAAAAATTACACAATGGATATTAAGTTTACGGAATTTTAAAGAGCATATTGTGTTTTATATACAATGATGCTGGTTTAAATTGAGACGACACTCAATAACTAGTCATGGAAGGATTTCATCCTTATTAATAGCCATGTGAACTAGTTATACTCATCTAAGAGCATAGTTGCATTATACATTAAAGAATTAGAATATTTTAAACTTTAAAATTGTTTGAAAGTTTAATTATCATAAATTGGTGATTGAGGATGACACACCATTTATGAAGTATTGTGTGGCAATATCAAAGATTGTTGAATGCACACATACAAGAACTTCAATAATTGAATTCTTAAAATAAGTATTCTCAAAATTCCTATAGATCAACGTTAGTTGATTTATGCCTTGTCAACAGGTATGAATGACATGACTTGAGGCATAATTCATTAACTAGAATTATCATGCATTGATCTATTTAGTGTTTGGATAAAGGACATTAAGCAATTATTATTTATAATGAATTAAAGTACTTAATACGTTTGTTTTCATTAATAATAAATTGTGTCCTATATTTGCATGTTTAAATCCGTGAGTAACTTAATGTTATTCTAAATTGTCCGTTGTCAATTAATGATATGGGAATATCATTAAACTAAGACAAATCTGAGTATTGGTTAGAATATACTTGAAAGTATATTGATGCGTTGACATACCAATTTCACATGATATTCGATGAATTGAATATAGGACTTATCCCAACTACATAATTTTACTTTATGAATCTTGTCAATAAGTAAATCATGAATTTGTTATCCTCAGACTTGAGATACCAGATAAGAGTCATGGATGTAGTGCATTTTGTGAAGCAATCTACCGCTCACCGTAACACGGAGTTATAAGGGTTGTTTTCAGAAGTGTTGCAAAGTCCATGGGTTATTCTTGTAGTCAAGAAAGAATTTGTTCCTTCAAATTTGTTTTGAAGTTTAATACTGCTGGGCCCCTCGTAGGGTTGACAAGATGTTTGCGTGCGCACGCCCAAAGTCTATCTAGAATACGTTCAGATATTTTGGTAATCTTGCTCAATCATAAACAACGAGAAACAGAATTGTTAATTAAAGAATGACTGATATCCATATCTTTATTAACGTGGTATTAGAAACAAAAGGATAATAATAACAATGAATCATTAAAGGTTTTTCCAGGAGACCTACCTTGAGTTGAACTAGGGGCATTGGCGTGTTGCTAGACGCTAACCAATGTCATTATACTATTAATAGATATCCAAGTGGGAGCTGTTGGAGTTTGTGGATAAATATTAATAAGTATATGTCTAGTATCGAACTCGAGACCACGGGATTGCACACTTTACGTATGAGAATTAAAGTTTAATAATTTAATATAAAAAAGTTATATTTAATTATTAATTACACAAAACAAATAAAGAATGTTAGTAATTGGCGAAAATTGACTAACATACAAAGATAAGGACCATGGATAAAAAATGGAGAACCCTAAACTTGTTCCCCAAGTTTTGTATCCTATAAAAGCAAAGTCAAGGATTTTATTTTGTGATATCCTGTACACACTAAATAAAGTCTCGTTTTCTTTCTTTTGTACCTCTCGATATGTTCACAGAAAAAGACTAATATACATGCATGAGTATATCATGCATGTGATGAAGAAATATAATTGGTTTATTTTCTTTTGTTTTCTGTAAAACGACAACAACAAACGTAAAGGGTTTTTGATGTTTTGTTTGAGAATAGTTTTGTTTTTCTTAAAATAAAATTGTTTTGTGTATTATTTAACTAGCATTAACTTTAATTCGTTAATAGTACGTGTGTACAAGAACGTGGTACAATCACACTATTGATTGTATCTTAGATCGATTACAAAACGGTAAGGGGTTAATCAATAGATCCCTAATTCATATAAACCCTAATTAGGGTTCATCCAAGAATTCAAGATTGCATACGGTACGTTCCTATTTATGTTTTTGTTAATAATTATATGTTATACTTGATCCATAGCTTCCGCATACGTGTATACTTTGATTATGATTTATTTATATGATAGTCATGGTTATTAAATTCTAACAGTAATTTGGTTTACTCAAAAAACTCTATTAAGACTGGGATGAATTTTTTTAAGGAAAACTACAACATAGTGCACGACATTTTGTTCGGCACACACATGAGCAGATTTAGTTGGGACCCTAAGAGTATGAGACGAGTACATTAAAGTAAGTTCTCAGCAAACACCCTTATTACCCATTTGATCTCTTGTCAGTAAAATGTATCCCAAATTGACCCATTGGAGTTAACCCACGGCAGCCCTGGTACCGGGCGAGCAGAGCGACGGCCCGGGGCATCAAGTATTTAGGGGCATCATATTTTAAATCGATGTTCTATACTTTGTGAGGACAAGAACAAAATATGAAGAATAAGATATGGGTTTTTCATGGCAGAAGAAAAAGACGATAGCATGATATGATAGAGTTTTTTTATTTTAAAGTTTATTTAACAAAAAATAGTATTTTAAAATTTATTTAATAAAAGATACTACTTTTACATAAACTATGATTTTTTGTATTTTTTTTCTTTTAATTAGCATGCATATTCACGTACTTATATGATCATTAAGTCATCATCTTCATGTTATTTGTTTGTGATTTCGTTGCATGTTCCACGTTGCTACTAACTTTTGAACTTCGATATAATAAAGTAAAATTGATGGGAAAGTATTCACATTTCCTAATCACTTGGGAAGCCTCGTGGTCCCTTCAAACAACTAGATGAAAGGTTACACATTGCTAGTATCTTTAATTGTGATTCATTTAGTCAATATCTCAATAATACAGTGTTCCTTTTCAAAGAGTTTGTGTTTGTGGAAGATATTGTTACATCTTTTGATTTAAATTAATATAGAATATGCATATTATTGGTGTTCAATTCATGCACTTCAGCTCAAGAATTCATTAAACTGATAATGATTTAAATGATCATATAATAGTACGTGAATATGCATGCTAAAACAAAATGGGGAAATGTTACCTGCTTGTTGATGTAGGCAAATTGCCTACTTTTTTTTTAACAAAAAAAGAACACCACTTTTATAAACATTACAATTACCCCCTTCCAAATACCCCCGTTTCCATCTTTTATCTTAAATGTATAGTTATGTTTTGCTAAACCATTTGAAACAAGCCCATGAGTATTATTAGTTCCAATTGTATAACCATTTCAATGCATGAATACAAGTCCATGAATATTATACATTTCAATCAGATGTTGTATTACAACCTTGAATATTAAAACAAGTCCATGAATTTAATAAAAATGTGACCTCTTGTACACCATTTTTCACAGCAATGACTTAACCATTTGCACAACAATAACTTAGGGTGTGTTTGTTTTTAAAAAAAAAAAGTATTACTAGCCCTCTTACTCCCTCAGTAAGAGGTGGGCAGACGTTTTGCTTGTTTGTTTTTTTCTTTTGAGTCAGACCTAGTTAGACATATAACATCTTACTTAGTAAGAGGTGGGAGACTTGTCTTACTGCCTCTTACTCAATAAGAGAGATTGAAGACTCGTGTTAATATAATATATTTGATGGTTTATTAACTATGTTATATTTACAATAAAAAGTCTTGTTTTATATTTACATAAGTTACTTAGATAAATTGCAGAAACGAGCTCTTAAAATCATTTGGACAATTATAAAAAAAACAAACAACATTATTTCGTTTAGATTTAGACGTTATAGTCACCTCTTACTAGTAAGATGTGGTAGTCAGATTCAGACCTAAAACATCTAAATGAAACAAACACACCCTTAGTCTTTAGTTATAATAAGGCAATGGTAGCCATTAGACATAAAGTTAGCTTCATTGTTCATCTAAGTTGTATCTAGAGAAGAAGAACAAACACAAAAAGGGTTGTCCAAACACTCCTGCTGCAGCAGTAAACTCAGTACCAAACACCCCTGCTGCAGCAGTTAACTCAGGTCCAAACACTCTAAATGCAGCAGTAAACTCAGTACCAAACACCCCTTTGGACAGTACATAACCAAATACAGTTTCTTCACTACGCAAACAACCAAATACTATTTCTAGAATTTGAAACAAACCAAATACCATATGAAACAACCAGATACAGATTGATTACAGTACACAAACCAGATGCTTAACCAAAAACAGATTTTGCTTATGAAAAAGAGGTATGCGAAATAAACCAAATGCCATATGAAACAAACAACAACAATATTTAACAACCATAATGTTGATTTGGGTCATGTATCATCTTTTCACAAAAATGTTGGCAGTTCAACCCAACCCAACTTGACCCACTTTGACCCGCAACAAATTTTACTTATTATAACCATATGGAACTAATGCAAAAGCCACCACTCCTCAAATGCAAACGGACTCACGAGCATTAAAAGGCCAAAACCAAACCAGTTAATTTGTTTGTGCAGTAGATGAATAACATAATGAAGTTAAGTTGCAGAACAGATTGTGGACCATATAAGTTACAGAGACCAAACAACCAAAATGCAACTCAGAACCAAAATGCAGACCCACAAATTCAAAACCTTAAAATTAAAGACCCGCACCATCAGAACCAGCAACTCATAACTACACTTCACTTACTTATCAGCTTCACCTCGTTCGATCGCTCTTTTTTCTGCATCATCCTTCTGAAATAGTAAAACAATAAAAATGAGAATCAAACCCCAAAAGATGAAATGTTTAGTATGAAGCATAAACAAACCTTTTTCTTTGGACATGTAGTCCTATTATGACCTTTTTTTTCCACAATGACCACAACGATTTTTTCTTTTCAAGTCCAAAGAGACCTCCAAACCATGCTTTACTCTTATAGCAGCTTTTGGGCGACCTTTTGTCTTCACTCGAACTTGCGGATCAGAAACTAAAAGAGGTTGTGACATGTTCCTTCTTTTTTTTGAAGGCGTTGTTGTGATATGTTCTCTTGTTGCGTAGATGGTATACCATCATCAACATTTGTGTTTAACTCGAATGTAGCCTTCTTTCTTGAGTTTTTTGTTTGATTCTTGTAGTTTGAAAACAATAATACACAAGTCTAGTAGTTTTAGAAAAAATAACAAAAGAAAGTACTTTTCTTTTTTTCATGTTTTTTTAGAAAGCTGCAATATTAGTAGCACCAATAGAGGAGAATAACAACACTAGAATGTGAGCAGTAGATTCCGGGCTTCGAATCATAAAGGACACATAGACGACCCAACATCTAGGCCCCGAGAAGTGAGATTGACCATATTCAGAATGCGATTAAGAGACACTCCAAATAAAAAAATGTTTTCTTTTCTCTTTTGCATGTAACTTTTACAATTTCACACGTCCACAAATAAGCTTACGGCCATCAAAAATTTTTACCAATTCTAGAAACAAATTAAAGCATAATTAAACCAAATAAGTTTACATCATCATGTTGAAGTTATCTTCTGTTTTAAACATTTAGATTTCGACATTTTATATGTTGTGTCACAACTCACCATTTCAGGTCATTTCCCAAAACTTTGACATTTTACTATTCATAAATCACTATTCATCAAAACACTATTCATCATTTTCGAGGTCATTTGGATATTCTGAGAAACATCTGAGAAAATTTACTATTCACTAAACACTATTCATTTCCGGAAAAGTTTTCACTATTCACTTGCATTACTCATTTCATTGTAAATTTAGTTTACGGGTATTCAAATTCGCGTAACCGGATTGGTTTATGTGCGAATTCATTTCATTAGTGCTAAGGACACTGCATACGGACTAGAGACAGTCTGCATATCATCATAACAGCATTTTCATGTTATACCACTCTTAGGATTTTCAAATTTATATATTTGATACATTTAACGTTTTACGTATAAGTATTTATAAATAAACGTTAACACCCGGTTTATACACGACGAAATATATCTAAGTATTCCCACAATGGTCCCGACATATTTTTATATCCATTTTATCATCATAAAAGTTATAACATTCATTTACCCAGTATTTTAAAATTTTATTTTATTTATAACGTAAGCTTATGAATATTACGACGGTTTTCGTGAAAACTAAACAATAATCACCCGAACACTCAGTAATTGTACCCAACATATTTTTAACATATTTACAACTTTATTTCATCCCGAATAACTTTGTTAACATTTATTTCTATTAAACCCGGTACCCGATTATAACTAAAAACACTAAATTACACCAAATTCTTCACTAGTTTTCTAAATAAATCCCAAGTACCCCTACCCCCCCCCCCCCCCCCCTCATCCACATGAAACCAGCCCCATAAGTCCTCACTAGGCCATTTTACACAACTTCTTAACCCATGGCATTAATGTGTACATATAATACTATTATACTTATAACTAGATAATTACATAAACTATTATAACAAAACATACACAAAATCTAAAGATCAAAAAGGCTCTCATCTCTTCTTCCTTTCACCAAAACCCACGACCAAACCATAATATCAAGATCAAGTGAGTATTTTTCAAAAGTTAAAGCATCAAAGTTGTTCATTTTGTCTTCCTAATCAAGAATCATACCACAAAAACACAAGTAATCCAAGGTTTCTAATCATCTCATCACCTAAAATTTCAAAGTGAGTATTCAAATTTATTTTCATATTTTCATCTAATTAACACATGTATCTTATAGTATTCATGCTTAATTTCATGCTCATACTAGTTATACCACTTTATTTTTGTAGACTTTTGAAACATACAAACCCTAGAATTGGTTTTAGGTGTTCCTTTGTTAAATTAACTTGTTTACTAGTCATTAGGAACCCATGGCACCCTAAGAAGGTGTATGGTAGTATTAGTATAGTTTTGTGAAGTTTGCAAGAGTTTTGGTTAATGTAGAAACTAGTTTTGAACCTTGGAAATGGATTTGTAACAAGTAAATATACCTACTGTCCCATTTTGGTAAATTATGGAAAATCAGTAAATACAAAGGAAACTTTGGCAAAATTTTTAGAAAATACTTTCAAAAACAAATCCGTATGCGAAAGAACGGATTAAAAAGAGTTTATAACGAAGAAGTTATGATTTTTGCAAGTTTATTGACGAAAAGTATTTTTCTGAAAATTACATGCTGTTGGACGTTTTTCGTCGGTCAAAAAGAGGCTTTAGACGTAACCCGGAGGAGTCAAGCTTTCCAAAATATATTACTACATACTAAGACGTAACCGTGGATATAAAAAACAAGTAAAACGGACTTATAACGACAAAGATATTCACGTTTGAATATCGGCAAAACTCATTTCATTTTGACAGCTTTTAGAAATATTAACGCTAAAACTACGTAGTAACTCTAGATTTCTAGAAATAATACTAAGTACCCAATTTTATAACTAATGAAGTATTAGTTATTACAAGTATATTTTTATCACTACAAGGCGTTATTTCAAGGATTTCAACCCGAGGACTTCAACACTAACATGGAAACATACGATATATATATATATATATATATATATATATATATATATATATATATATATATATATATATATATATATATATATATATATGTGTGTATGTATATATATATATATATTGCAACTAGTGTTATTTTTCTAATAGCCATATTTTCCTAAGTCTAGGAATATGTATATTTTTATAACAACAAGTGTTTTTCCAAAGAGTAGAGTGGTATAGGAACATGTGCATGGACATTCATAACATCATTTGGTGATCTAAATTAGATCATTCATCATTCATATTAGGTTGCGGCAGCTAACCGTTCATTGTTGTTCATTTCACATCATCACAGTATCATCAGTTAAGGTGAGTTTTCATAGCCCCGTATACATTTTATGATTGTTTTCAAATCCCACGGGGGAGAATACATTGCACCATTTTAGTACGAGCCCAAGTATCAAAACCTATGTACATTGCTTAAGTAGCTTGTCTGCCATGTGATAAGTCCCCTAGTATCATCATGAACCATTAATTTGCCTTTAAGCGAGAGTGAGTGGATAGATCTATTGAGGGTGACGCCTCCATCCGTGGTAATATTTACCAACCGTAAGCGGATGCATTTCATGTCTGTTACATTTGAGTGTTTTGCCAGAACATTCAGGAGGGGCATACTTTCATCAGTCATAGCTTCGGGGTCATGAGCTTAAGGTCTATTGTACTATTTTACGTGACTTTTGTCATGCACTTATACTTGTGGTGGCCGTACAACATTACATTTCATAAACCTATGATTATTCACCAACATTCGTGTTGACCGTTTTCGCAATGTATTTTCAGGTAACTAAGGCATCATCATATTACATGCATGGAGTCACATTAGGGTGTGCCAGGGATGATGCACTACATTTTGGATTTTTCATGCACTTGTGTAAATTATCGTTTGACATTTCCTGAACTTGTTTTCTGTAAACGTTTCAACCTTTGAGGACCTATGTTTTGTAGCACTGGATGCTTTTAAATAAATCAAACGATGTGTTTTCCAAACGACACTTTAGGTCGCTCAATATTCATTTGTTATGGTGCTATGACAGTTACACCCCTAGGCATTCCATTCCGCTGCAAGTCAGGTAAATTGGGGGTGTGACATGTTGGTTATCAAAAGAATGTGAGAATTGGTGACTCGTAATTTGATTACTAAAAGTGAACATCCAGCATCCTTCAAACTTTATCGTTTCATCTACATATAAATTTTCTTTGTGATGGTGCTTGTAGTTTGAATCTTATTCGTTATTGTGGCTTATAGCTAATCACTATAGTTGGCCCCATGATTTTGCTTAAGGCTTTTAATTGCAATGTAATATCGTCACAAGAAAAAGAGAAGGATTTTTATTTTTGGCTTATAGCTAAGAGTTGTACAGGATTAGATTAGATGTAATTGTGAAGAAAAAAGAAAAAGATAATATCATATTGTAATTAATTTTTAAATTAAGTACCATTATTGCGTATATATGTCTTCTAATTACAAGAGTCCAACAAAAAACTCTTCTTTCTTCTACTTTGTTCTTTCAAAAGACCATTAAGAATAACATCAATTTTATTAATTTCATCGTGGGAATCTCGTCCATCTTGTAGTATTTTTTTGAATTTCGCTCGAATGGACAAGATAGTTAATAAAATAACTTCTTTCGTAGCAATATCATTTTTATCACGCCATCGAGTTTCAATACCTCCCATCTTATATGTTGCCTTCATAGTCCACCTTGGTATTATGTAATGGTCTAGAATGGTTGTTAAAGACTCTCGTCTCATGATGTAGAGAATATGTTTGCACAAGATTCCAGAAGTCTCAAACCTCGCACATGAACAAGTAACAAAAATATCCGAAGTAACATTGTACTCAACGGTTTTCCAATTTTCCTTATTACCTTTAAAAAAGTCGACAGGGTATATAAACTTAACACCATCTGTGCTTAATATTTGATGACCACAATCAAAACTAGCCTTCCACTATTTCTAAAATATATCATAAATATTTCGCGTATAACATGTTGCCGCCATTTCTTCAATCGGATGACTACTATATAATGTGGGCTTTGAATTCAAAGTTCTAAAATCTTGGTCTTTTTCTGCACTTCTTCAAGAGCTCACAACTTTGTCATACTGGACTACAAACTCATTTAGCATAGTCTTAGCATTGACAAAACCATCAAAAAACGAATGTATACTTTCACTCCTTCTACTCGTTGTCATGCCAGCAAAGAAAGTATCGTTGATATATGCTATTACCCAATGACGACGCAACTTGAACATGTTTCCCAACCAACTATCATCTTCTATGTGATATTTCTCCTTTAACGTTTCCCATCCCGATTCAAATTCTTCAACATATTGGATTTTAACCCATTGAGTCTATGTATCCTCAAAATCATCATATCGATATCGAAATGGTTGTAGATGCTCTAAAATATGCCTTTGAATATGCCATGCACAATACCGATGTTTCGTCTTCGGAAAGACTTTTGAAATTGCTTTACCCATTGCCAAATCTTGGTCTGTAATGAGAGCTAAAGGCGGACACTCATGCATACATTTTAGAAACTGCTCAAATAACCATTTAAACGTTTTTTCGGTCTCATTTTCCAACAACGCGGCTCCTAGTAGAATAGATTGGCCATGGTGGTTCACTCCAGCAAATGGTGCAAATCGAAAACTAAACTTATTTGTCCTATAAGTTACATCAAAAACAACAACGTCATCGAATTGGCTATACGATTTTCTTGATCTACCATCTGCCGAAAGCACATTTTGTACTACGCCATCTTCATTTATGTCCATTGCAAAGAAAAAATCTTTATCCACCTCAGCCTTTTCTTTAAAATGCATAATAATTCCAAGACATTCTTTGCCTAAGTTACATTTTCTCTCTTCACTAACAATAGCAGAACATTGAGCTCAAGTGAGTTGATCCTCTTCACCACCTCTAAACGCATTAACTATTTTAGTGATTTCAGAAGGTTTCATCCCTGCTTTTGACAATAATGTTACAACATCTTTACATTCACTGGAATGATGAAAGATGCTATGAGACCTTTGCTTGATTACTTTTGATGGAGAATCAAAAGGATGATTGTGTTCATCACTAAACTTGTCTACAACCCACTCACCTTGACCTGATAATGTCACTTGCATTAGCACCTTACAATCGGTTCGCGTAATATAAGAATGTTTTACATCATCGCTTAACTGTCTGTGACAACTGGCAAATTAGGGAGCCATTTTGAAAACCCGCATTACTTTAAAAATTATAATTTTGGATTATTTAAAAAAGTTTATCGTGACGAGATATTTTATGAACGTTGGAATGTGATTTTAATCGTACGTTATTTATGGGATTCGATTATTTATTTATGGTTTGGTTTGGTTCATTCGTGATGATTTATTTTTGAGATCATTATTTTGGCACTACATTGACTCCGGCACTAGGATAACCTAACAATTTTTTTTATTTTAATATCGGTTCGGATATTTATATTTTTGGAACGTATCGCGAGATTTTTGATTATTTGGAAATGGATTCGGTTCGAGAGAGTTGATTTGTTATTTAAGGTTTCGGGATTGGTCCGTGTATTTTACACCAAGTTACTTCACCACCTTAACCCTTAATAATATTAACATTTTTTTTTATATACAAGTGAATAATTTTTTTTTTAATTAGAGTAGACTACATATGGTCCTTGTGGTCTTGTCGCCTGGCACCAAACACAAATACAACCATATTCACTCTCACCTCTCTCTCTCTCAATATATCCCTCCATCTCACCAAAACCCTAGCCGCCGCTCACTTTTCCGGCCGCCACAGCCGTCACCGCCGCTCCCCCATCAACCCCAACACTACCAATCGACTCCCCATATCATTCTCTACCCGATCTACATAAACACGCACCCTAATACTTACATTCTCATCTCGATTTCACCACAAATTTGTCACCATCTTTCTTGTTTTTGAGGTTTCTTCACGTTTTGGTCTTGGAATCGAAGGTAGGACGAGTTTTGACTCGTATTTTGGTAAAAGATGTGACCAAGGGTCACGAATTTGATTTTCTTTTCGGGTTTTAATGGATATAAACGCAAGATTCAAGTGGGTTTTTGATAAAATGGGTTAAATGAAGAGTTTGGTATCCGGGTTCTTGTTTTTCTCGATGGGTCGAGACATAACCGAGAGCTATTGCTCTCGGCTTGGGTTATTGTTGAGTTATTTTTGGCCATTTGATGAATATTTGATCCTTGGTGATCGATTTGAGGGTGTTTGGATTTTTATTTTGTGTTTGAATGATTCTTGGATGGTTGAGACATCCATATTGTTGTTTGGTTTTGAGGCCGACGACCCAAAGGGTCGGTTTGGTTTTGGTTCGAGGCTCTCATGAGCTAGCCGAGATACTAGTGGTCTCGGGTGGGACCCACGTTCCTTGTTTTGAGTGTAATATTGACCCGGGTTGACTTGGTAAATCAACCCGTAAGTGATTATGTTTTCGGTTGTTATTTATACTTGTCGAATTATTGTTGTTGTCGTGGTTGTTATTTTTGACCATGGATTACTTATTTGAGCTTGAAGTGGTATATTTGGATTTATGAGATATGTTGGAGATGTGTTGGCGAGTGTGGATTTGGGGACCGATTGTGAGACGGTCAATTAGATGACGGAGATAGGTTAGTTGGGTGCCGTAGTCGGACCCTCATGTTGTAGCACGTGGATATGGGATTGTTTTGGACGGAGTTGATTTATTTATTTTGACTTGGATATTATTTTTAGACTTGGAATATGAGCCGAGAGTGATAACTCGGACATGTGACCAAATTCTTATGACTCGATAAATATTTAAAAATCAAACATTAAAAACAATACTCGTAATAATATTATTGATAATATAATCGTTTATATACGTATATAGACGTGATAAACGTGTGTATATATATATATAAATGCGTATATTAATAATAAAACAATCACGAGTAAACGTTATAATAATATAACGATAATTATTATACTATGCAAATAGTGCAATAAATGTCGGAATATTGTTATAAATAAATAACTTGAAATAATGTCGAGAACTAATAAGTCGGGTGAGTAATAAATAAAAACATGATGATTTTTATAAATTTAGAAAAACTTATCGAGTTATACGAGTTGTGGTTATTTAAAGTCCAAGTGGGCTTTACTATGTGACTTTCGTGTTGTCACGGATATATGACGATTAATATAAACATTTTCTATAACAAGTGACTTATTTAATCGACGGATTAGATCGAGTTATTTGGCTATATAAAATGAGTATATTAATGGGTATCGTATCCCACGACGCCTATAGGTTGTGGTATATGTTTTAGGATAATAAATTACTATGTATCTCGTGGAATTTGGCCGATTTGACGATATATATAGGGAATTTATTGGACTACGATATATACCAAATAGAATTCTTTGTGTTATGCGCTTTAGGTTGGGTATAATTTTGGAACGATATATTACGTAAATAAATATGGGAGGTTACCAAATCGACGGATTTGATGAACTTCGATGATTTATTTAAATAATATATTGGGCTAATATTAGACCTATAGATGGTTTATTATTTCGTTCGTTGTGGCTTCTTGGTTTGAGTTGAGTCGACCCTTCACCCATATGGATACCAAACGTCGAATTTCAAATTAATATATGAAGATAATTCAAGAAATGGATATTTTTGGAAAGTAAAATGGAATACGTTCGGGAATGGGAATATTTGACTTTTGAGGAAATGATTTCTGAACGAGCTTGATATTGTTAGGAAGTGCCGAGTCTGTAGTTGCCGTTACGTGAGTTGCTTGAGTTTGCTTACGTCTTTCTTCTATCGATTTCTTTTGAGGATTTGCTGGACTTGAGGTGAGTCATAGCCCCACTTTTACTCTTGAACTTTGTTTTCAATACTTGGGGTGAGAAACGTGCAAATGTTTTATGTGGACTATTATCGCTTTTATATTCTTTTCAAAACTTGCTATGCTTATAGAACTAGGTAGGATTAAGTGAGGCCTAGTCCCGAACTAGGTAAGCTATTGATTTGGTGGTTGAGTGAGGCCTAGTCCCGAACTAGGTAAGGTATTGGATTGATTATAGAGTAAGGCCTAGACTTGAGCTAGGTAAGCTATTGTTTGGATTGATTTGAGCTATAGCGTGCACCTATAGGGTTGATTTGATTTTGTTGGATTATTTTGGTTGGATATTTTGGTTGGATGATTGAGGCCTAGTCTAGCTAGCAAGCGTTTTGCGTATATGTCCACTATATTGAATTATTTATTTAAACCTATGATCTCACTAGCGAAAGCTGACTTTTAGCACGTTTTCTCAGGTAATTAAGTGATGCTCTTTGGATGCTTGGGATTGGAGGCTTGGCAATGGCACCGGTTATGGATCTATTTTTCTAAAACTCTGATAAACTATTGTGGACCTATGTTTATTTCTTTTGGGCCTTACTTTGGATAATTCTTGGGATAAATGTAAACTCTAAAAACCCATTTTGGTTGTGTTTTTCTTATGTTTACTTTATCTCGTTCTTTCATGACTTTGAATGGATACCAATCCCCGTAGCACCCCGAAAGCTTGTGAGTCTTCCGCTGTATCAAATTTTGGGGTGTTATAGATTGGTATCAGAGCCAAGGTTATAGAGAACTAGGTAAATAAACACCTAAACTATAACCGATTTTTATAGAAAACGATCCTCGACCATTGCCCGCCAGCCCGCCAAGCCGAAGCATCATTATTATTATTGAGGTATATTGAGAAGATTATTATTTGGGATTTTGAGATGATTTGAGGATTTGAGGTTTATTGATTTAGTGATATGATGGCATTTTGGGGAATTATATGCGTTTTGAGGAATTATATGGCTTAATTGTTTTACGAATGATTTTAGTAATGCGGTATTTTAAATCTTTCTTGGTTATATATGATTTGGAATTATATGATGATTTTTGATACGGTATTTTGAGTTCGCGGTTTAGTTGTTTTGAAACACTTACACCTACCCTACGCCGTTGTCACAGAATATGGCCTCCCGTATGTTTGATGTTGTTGAGGATATTCTTACTGCACCTGTACACCCAGCACAGATCACCATGGCTCCTGATGATCCTTATAGGTGTTAGGTCACCATTTAGTAAACACAAGTACGATATAAGAAGAAATAAGATGAGAAATGAGATTGGTTGATTATGAGACAATATGAAAGGTGAAAGTGCAAGAGTTTCCTTAAGGTAATCAAATAACCAACAAATGAAATGTTAACATAAGCTCTCTATTTATAAGGGAGGAGTTATGGCAACACTCCCTTCCTCCCTTATCCTTAATTTCGTGGGCTTTAAAGCCTTATGGGCTTTTACATGTTGCCCATTAACTTAAACAAAATGAAATAAATACTAAAGCAACCTATTACAAAAATGTAATGACCGAGACTTGACAAAAATACAAAAGTATGATCCCAACAATCTCCCCCTAAGGGTCGGTCATCACGGTTGCTTGACGTCTTCATCTTTGTCGTTGACTTGTGACATGTAAACTCTAGACGTCTTCAAAAATGAGTGAATGATAATGAAAGTACTTTGCCCTTTGTCTTTGTTCTTTGGTGATGATGTAGTGAATAAGTTATGAAGTTGTCTGCCGTTCGTCACTTCTGCGTCTGTGGTGGTTGTTCGCCATTCCAACATACTCATACATCTTTGGACTTTGACTTTTACAAACAAGAAGTTCCTTTTCATGCTTTGAGATCTTTGTCATTATACTTTGTAGATTCTTCTTATTGGTGTAGAATCTTTCTTTGAACTTTGTGTTGTTGAGATCTTTTGGGGGAGCTTTCTTTGACTTCAAGATGTATGTATGAGCATGTTGGAATCTACCATCATGGAAATGAGGTACCTGCGAGTAAACAGTTAGCAATAAAACAACCGGTACTTACGGATAAGGAATTAGAGCTCATCAACAGCATAGTGTGAAGACTCCTTCTAATCCTTATCCAGGCCGTTCCCATATCAGATACTCCCGAAGGAGCTTACGAGACCTACTAAGTAGCTCAATGACTGGGTGAGTCGCTGGAGATCACTCCACGACTGTAGACCGGGATGGAACCACCGCAAACACTAAGCGTAACCCTTGTGGGGTTACCGAAGTGACCTGCTGTCAGGGCTGCTTGATGTTGTCCCTGGCAGGATTTCCGTTCAATCATTGAGAAATACCTAAGTAATCCTCTCATAAACATTCTCGGCAGATTGCTAAGATCTGCGAAGGACTCGATAGTTTACAACTGATGCCCATTGATGTAGAACACCAGCTGTAGAAAGACTAAGTGTTCCTAAGAGATCTTTGATGTATCTCGAGGCTCTAGACTCTATAAGTGCACACCTAGGTTTCCTATGCGGAGACTGGGGAGGTGTCTCCTGCTTCAATATCAACCGTCTCTAATAGATGGGTCGATAGGTTACGCAGGTTCCCCGTGAGAATGAAACAAGCTCTTTTAAGAGAACTTGAGTGGTTAAGAAGGTTTAGTGCATTGCGTCACTGGGTCCATGACGGCTTAATCTTCAATACTGGTGTTGTCTTTTGCAACTGCCAGTAGCATACGTATTGAACCCGGTGTCTGCCCTAAGGTTGAACATATGGAGGGCTATTTCTTTTCACCCTTTTCTTTACTTTTCTTTTTAATTCTTCAACTCCTTCTTTCCCTTTCATTCATTTCTCCTTTTTTCCGTATCATACCTAAGGACTTCTAATTCTAACTATGGGAGATGTCCTTGGGTAGATCCCTCCGGCTCTGGCGGATCATAGGACGGATATTCCTATCTTAGTCACCTTATAACTCCGACAGTGGCCAAGAAACCTTTGATTGAAAATCTCTCAAAGTGTTTGTAATAATCAAATATTTTGGTTAACACTTTGAGAGTTTTGTGTACACTTTTGAAGGGCTCCCCCTGCACATGTGCTCATAAGTATTTAATAAATTTGCACATGCGGGAGGAGCAAGCACTTTTTGAATTGATCCACTTTCCGTGAACAAGACCGATTCGAGACACGCTTACATCACTAGTTAGACTAGCTTGAAGTTATTACCCGGCCTGATCAAGTTCACAGGAAGCTTCTCGAGACGGTACATTTCTACTAAGACATATCCTTTTCGAGACACGCTTACGTGGTTAGTTAAAGAGATACATTGTCAGCTTTTAGGTGACAACTAGCTCTAGTAACTAACTTGATGTTATTACCCGTCGAGGATAAGTCCTTTCGATGTTACTAACTTGTATTATTTCGTCAATTCCTGGGTCAATACTGAGTCTAGCTCGCACATGATACAACTTAAAGCTTTGACTTCGTGTATTTTAATCACTTTTTCATTTTCTCCCCCTCAAAAATAGCATATAAAATGGTGTTTTTGACAAACATTTAGATTAAAATATGCCTTTTGAGTCTTACGGGGAGATTCACCAAGAACTTTTGATTTAGAGCAAAGTATTTAGTTTTGACAAGTGCTCCCCCTCAACAAGTGATTAGGTCTCATTGAGGTGAAATACTTGTCCTTTTGAGCAGAATTATGAAAAATCATAAATGTTTGATTAATTCTACTCAAAAGTAAGAAGCCTTCGCTCCTTATATTTAGGATTGAGGCACTGATGCGTACCTCAGGGTCCTTTCTTTACAAGTCCGGGTTGTGCACTGTAATGCGTGCACAAGCCATTATGAAGTAAATTATTGACAAATCAAATTAAACCCTTACAAAATCTACCATTCAGGCCTCTGAAATGTCAACACCGGAAATTTCTGTCTGCCTCCCACATAGCTCTCCAACCTTCGAAACTGATCCCTGCGCCTTAAGCGGTTCTCGATCCTTGATATGAATCTGCGGGCATCCCTAACCTCTGTCGTATTCCATCGTTTCGATTTACCCAAAGCAATGTCATCTACTCTGCTTTTGATGCCGTCTCTGACGAACTTTAACGTTTCATCACAGAACTTCTGAACTTCGGTGTAAGCCATGAAGCAGTTTCGACCATTAATGCTGTGGTAGGTGAATCCGAAAGGATGTTTGATCAGGGTGTACTGAGGCAGATGTTGAAGGTCGGGAATATCGAACATGTTTGGTTTGGTTAGATTGAGCTTCTTCTGGTAACTTTCCACTCCTAACTGAAGATCTTCGACACGTTCTCTGATTACGATTTGCCTGATATAAATGAGGAGTGCTTGGATGAAGGCAAGTTGAATGTCTTTGGGTAAACCACAGAGTTTGCCTTGCACTTTGAACAGGTACAGGTCTTCGATATCGTTGAGAAGTAGGCGAGGAAAGTCTGACTCGGAAATGTCGTACTCCTGTTCATCTATCCTTTTCAGTGTAATTTTGCTGAGAAAGGGTTACCCGAAGTGAGTGACAGTTGAGATGAACTGAATTGAGACAATCTTCAGATCACTTGTCACTTCTCCCATTGTCTGGTTCAGTCTGCTGCTACGATAGTATTGTGCCCTGGTTTTTGGCCAGTGATGAATACCGTAAAGTGCATTTCGGTCATACTCAACAAGTTTGTCGACGAATAATGCTGAGGCTTCTTCTTCGATGGCATTGTTGAGATAACGAGCAGCCGGGAGAAAGGTGAGTGAGGTGACGTACTTCTTCTCAGTAGCACTGCCAAGTTTCAGAAATTCTAGGTCGGTGTTGAAGAAGAACTTGTATGGGATCTTTGGTTCCTTGGGCCTCCCAATCATCGGTAGTGGTTTTGACCAGTCGGTGATGTAAGGTGCTGACTTCTTCGTGACTGGGTCGACAAAAGATTCTGGATTAATCCAGTCAATATCGCTTGACATGGCTCGAGCAATATTTTCCAGATGATACCCAAGCTCGATGGAGTTTGCAGACCGATCTCTGAGAAGATTAAATGCATCATTCTTAATTCTGCGCAGTTCTTTCTTGTTCATCTTTTTCATCTTGAACTTGTGCTGAAGTAATTGAGCATATTCCACTGTACGACCATCTTGTGGTTCCTGATTGTCTTCCAGTGGTGGTTGGGAATTAATCATCTTCTCAAACCAGGAATACTCGGCAGTCTCATCTTTATCGAGCCATTGAAGGACGGTTTTGGGTTTCTTGGGTTCCTTTTCTTTAGATGAGGTCTCCGGTTTGGGTTGGTGATGTTTTCCTTTCCTTTCTTTCTTCTTCTTCTTGGTTGATGGTTCTGGAACTTCATCGGTTAGAGGAATGTCGTCATCACCGGTGTATTCGAAGTGATCGTGTTCTTTGGGGGCAGAACCTGATGCCTTCGGTTGGTGTGTGGAGGTTGTAGTAGTAGGGGGAATGACCGGTGTTCGAGATGAGGGTCCTTCGGCTTGTTTTTGTTTCTTAGCCTCTGAATTGGGATCCCTGTCTTCGTCATCTCTTTGACGCTTCAGCTTATCTGCCTCTGTGCTGCATGTCTCTTTGTTCATCTTGTCCTTCAGTGCTTCCAGGATTTTTGCTTCTTCAGGAGTCAAAGTGAACTTGTTAACCAGCTTTTCTAAGAGTTGACCTTCCAGATCATCTAGAGATAGACCTGGTAGAGGAGCAGTGGACTTGTCTGCACGAAGAGTGAAGGTTGTTGATTGGATAACTTTCTTGACTGCTTGCTCAGCGAACTTGGTGAGTTCGTCTCTCATTGGTGCCAGCAGATCTTTCAGCTCAGCAACTAAGTGTTGTGCCATGTAT
This sequence comes from Artemisia argyi, assembly GCA_030686995.1. NCBI lineage: Eukaryota > Viridiplantae > Streptophyta > Magnoliopsida > Asterales > Asteraceae > Artemisia > Artemisia argyi. Next base: position 196,174,907 of record CM060687.1, on the reverse strand, counting down.
TCTTGTGCTTGAGCTGCTAGAGCGGCTTCCAAGTTCTCTTGTACGTCTTTAGCTAAGAAAGTATCAACTTTGTCTTGTAGCTCTTGGACGTTCGAGTTCAGCTTCGTCAATTCAGCAACTTGGGTTACAAGTGTTGCAACCTAATCTTCCAATCTGCTTCTCTTCTTTTCATGTACTCTTTTGAAAGCTGACTTGAGTAACTTTGATGCAGCAGAGGCTTTGGAGCTAGGTTTCTTGATCGATTTGTCATGTGTTGATTCAGAAGCAGGAGGAGATGACTGTGAGGATTCAATGATGGTGGTAGTGTCTTTGTCATCTCTTTTCTGTGGTTCGGGTTGTACAATTTCCTTTTCTTTGGCTGCTGCTTCTTTCACCCTTAGTTCTTCTGCCAGTTTATCAGCTTCAGCTTTCAGTCTTAGCTCTTCAGCAACCCTGGCTTCTTCTTCTTTCTTTAATTTTTCTTCAGTCAGTTTGGCTGCTTCAGCCTTTTTCAGTTGTTCTTCAGCCAGCTTGGCTGCCTCCTCTGCTTTCCTGCTCTCTTCCATTCTTATTGTTTCTTCCAGTTTAGCTTGAGCAATCTCTTCAAGCCTGGCCTCCTCAGCTTCTTGCTTCTTCTTCAATTCTTCTTCCTGAGCCCGTTCTCTACGCTCCATTTCTTCCATGGACATAAGTCTTGGAGCATCAGTGTCCATGGGATCATCTTCTCCTTCCTCTCCCATTGCTGTAGTCATCTCAACGTCAGTGGGAGATACCGAGGGATTATCATAAACTACTAAGTCAGTATGGATCTCAGTGGTAGGCTCAGGAATGCTGCTTGAAGTGCCAGCCTCGGTGGTGGTTTGGGAGATCACTGGAGGTGGTGGTATATCAGCATTGAAGGTGTCGATTCGGCTGTGGAGGAGACCAAGTTTGAGAGTCCTTTCATTTTCTTCTTCAACTGAAAGTCCTTCAGGTTCTTGTACAGCTGTGACTGGTTCCTTCATCTTTTCCCTTCTGATCCTTTCTTCTTCCAGCATTGTTTGTGCTTTGGTGAAAGGTCTTTGATTGAGATATGCTGGGTAAACAGCATTATCGGCAAACTCATCAATGTTAGTTGCCCAATCTTCGAATGTCAAATCCTTATCGTCAATTTCATCAAGATTGACTTCTTTGGTGATATTGGCATAGGCTTCACTGTAAATCGGACCTTCGTCGGATTCGGTTTGTTCAGAGTCAGCAGGTTTTGGAGAAGGTTGTGATGGGGGAAACCACCCAGGTTCCGCAGTTGGTTTCTTTGCAGGAATTCTGATCTTAAGTGATCCCCTTTTCTTAGGTTTGGTCTTGGTAGAACTTTCTGAGCTGCCAGATTTGCTACCTTTCTTCTTCTGCATGTATGATGGTAGAACAGCTTCGTCCAAGAACCCAACTTTTTCTGCTTCAAGTGCCTGAAGGTAGTACTTGTAGTTATTGCAAGCCTTGACTTTGTCAGTCAAGAGGTTATCTGGAAGTTTCTTTCCCTGTTTCCTTGTACTAGTATCCATTCTCTTGATGACCTTAAGTGTGTCCTCATTCTTGTATGTGTGCTGAAACTCATCATTCAATCTTTGAGGAATGTCATCATATTCATGGAGGAAGCTTGCAATAAGAAGCTTGGTGAAACGGACGAATGGAATATTGGTCGTCTTGTGTTGTATATGCCACACAATGTCTTCCCAGATAATGCTGGCATAATCAACTTTCTTGACATTAGCAATAGCCCAAAACAGCTTGAGATGTTGGAGCTTAGGGTGTTCATGGCCTGTGTCTCTGCCTGATAGTGACTTGGCAATGATGATGTAGAGAGTTCTCCAAGGCTGTGGAAGAAATCTGATATTGACCTTAGAGTGCCTAGTCATTACCCCTTCAGACTCATCATACCCAATATCTCTCAGCCATTCTATCAATTCTTCTTCACTGGGAACTTGGTCGTATTCTTCATTAGGTTCAAGTTCGGGAAGTCCAAGAACACTACGGAGAAGATCCTTGTCGACCGTGACTTGTCTCATGTGAAGCATACAAGTAAAGGATTCTTCAAGAAGGTCCAAGTGGAGTGTGTGCCAAAACTGATGTATGTAGAAGCATGCCACTGCAGCAGATTTGGTGAGTAGAACTTTGCATGGGTGATAGATAAGAGCATCAACTGCAACAAGGCAAGAAGACTCATTGCATGTAAGTTTGTTGAAGTTGACTCTCAGGTTGTTCTTTCCTATCTTTCTGGAGTAGTTTTCAGGAAAGGTGTCTTCCCATGCCCAAATGGGTTCAGGTTCTGGTCCATATGGGATGTCATTGTGTTCTGCCATCTGAATAGATCATAAACACACAAACATGCCAATTGTTGATGATGTTAGCATAGACATTCATTTAACATGTGTACATATAGATTTGCATGTTTGACATTGATCAGTGGGGTTTTGTGTGTGTGAAAACTTTTGATATATGACAAACTTGAGTTATATTACTTGTTAGAAACATCAAACAATTCAGTTACAACATAAGTTTATCATTTACAACAAGTTACACATTGGAAAATTTCCAACACTTAGAAAAATTTTGGATTTTGACAAGTTTACGCGTAAGTAGTTGTTTTTACGCGTAACCTGACTTAAGCGTAAGTATAGAAATAATGCGTAAGTGCAAAATCTACGCGTAAGGTAGAATATTACGCGTAAAGTGATACTTACGCGTAAGATCAATTTTATGCGTAAGACAAGTCTTAGGCGTAGAAATTGAAGTTACGCGTAGGATTACCCTTAGGCGTAAATTGTAACTTATGCGTAGGTAAGGACTTACGCGTAAGTTCTAGACTTATGCGTAAGGTCAGAACTTATGCGTAAGACCAATTTTATGCGTAAACTATGTCTTATCCAAGACACAATTTGTCCACGTGTCGAATCTTACGCGTAAGATTTAATCTTACGCGTAGGATGAACATTTAACGCGTAATCATGCCATTTCCAGAAATTCACCTTATGAATTCGAGTTGTTATTTTCCTGAAAGTGTACAAACATTACCACTGATCAATAACAAACCCAACATACATAATTCACACATTTTAAAGCGTAAACATGCCAATTACAACTTAACGCGTAAACAAGCATGAACACCTAATCACAACCTTAATAAAACATGTTACTGGGTAGGAATTAACATGGGGCAAGTGATACAAACATCATAAGGATCATATGTTTCAAATAACAACACAAATTATCCACAAAATCTTAAGATTGAATCTGCTAGTGACCTTCGAACCCTAAACCTTAGATTCATGAGCAAAACATGATTAAGATCTAATTAAACCATATTCGAATGATCCTAGGCATACACAAACACTATCCCCATCACTAATTACAATCCTATTGCTCAAACTCAAGAACCCCCAAATCATACGCATGAACCCTAATATCAAACATTACTCAATTGATGATTCTGGGTGAGATTGGTGTTTACAAACATGATAATAATCAACCATAGACCATATCCCAACAATCAATTCATTCATAACATAACAAATTTCTGGGTTTAAAATTCTACGCACAATCCTAAGAAAAATTTAATCGATTAGAAAGATTTAACCGTTGGATCGTTATGAAATTAAAAACCTTTGTTTGTTATAATGATCTAAACATAATCACACTTACAGATTTGAAGTTTGATACTCAGATTAGTCTGATGATTGTGGGTCGTTGATGATGGTTGTTGTGGGTAGTAAATGATGTTGCAGAAAAAGTAAATGTGTTAGGTCAATGCTTGTTTTGACTGTGGTTAATTCATGTTTCACAATGTGACAATTTTAGTCCCTTAACCTAACAAAACATTGAAACCTAATGCCTAACCACTTTAACACATATATTATTCGTATATTAACTCCAAGAAATAATAAGAACAACTTGTCGTACTCCCCCTTGACCTTAGAACATGGTAAAATTAATTGGTTTTGATCAAGGAGAGTAACCCGAAATCCTTTTGAATCAACTTAGTAGATAAAACGTAAATGTTTTTGGTAAAATGTAAGTATAAAAAGTAAAATAATTGCTGGAAATTAAGAAAAAAAACGTTACTTTTCCTCCCCCTCAACACTAATTTTAAATGATTGAAGACATTTTAGAAAAAAATAGTGTTGAAAGAGTTTTATACTTGCATTTTTTTTTTTTTTTTTTTTTTTAAAGAAAATGACCAAAAATATTTTTGAGTTTTTCATTGGTTTTATATTTTTGTATTTTGTTTTTGAAAAAAAAAATATTTTACAAAGATAGTTTTGATGTTTGACAATCAATTGTGTTTTAAAAACTTTTCCAGATCCTCTGGAGTCAAACATCGCATACCAATTTGGTGAACTAAACTAGCAAACCTGGATGGTGCCAAGGATTTGGTAAGTAAGTCCGCCAATTGGTACTCAGTTCCAACAAAGTAAAGCTCAACTGTACCCTTTTCCACATGCTCTTTGATGAAGTGATATCGGAGATCGATGTGTTTGGATTTGCAATGATGTACAGTGTTGCAGGAGATAGCAATTGCACTCTTTCAATCACAGTAGATAGGAATCCTGTTGAATAGGTAGCCATAATCCTTAAGTTGTGATCTCATCCAGATGACTTGAGCACAACAAGCAGACATGGCTACGTATTCAGATTCTGTAGACGACAGTGAAGTGCAGTCCTGCTTCTTAGATTGCCATGACACAAGTTTGTCTCCGAGAAATTGTAATCCACCAGATGTACTTTTGCGTGTGTCTAAACATCCTGCATGGTCAGCATCTGAAAACGCAATTAGTTCAAAGCCAGAATCCTTCGGATACCAGATCCCCAAGTTAATGGTTCCCTTTATGTACTCTTGACCTCACTGAGGTGTTTTTCAGTTGGTCTGGACTGATAGCGAGAGCACATGTAGACAGCAAATACTATATCAGGTCTACTAGCTGTGAGATACATGAGGGACCCAATCATACTTCGGTATTTGGTAGGGTCAACTGGAGTCCCATGTAAATCAGCATCTAGTTTTGTGGTATAGCCCATTGGTGTATTATAAGTATCACAAGACATCATTCCATGTTTCTTCAAAATTTCAAGAGCATATTTGGATTGATTTACAAAAATTCCACGGGGTGATTGATGAACTTGTAGTCCTAAAAAGAACGAAAGTTCACCCATCATGGACATTTCAAAATTATATTTCATTAAGTTAGCAAAATCATTAGAGTAACTTCTTTTTGTTGAGGCAAAAATGATGTCATCGACATATATTTGAACAACAAGTAAGTCCTCCCCGTAGGTTTTAGTAAATAATGTTGGATCCACCGATCCTTTAGAAAACTTATTGGCCAGTAAGAAAGTGGACAGTTTGTCATACCACGCCCGTGGGGCTTGCTTGAGTCCGTAGAGTGCCTTTTTGAGTCGGTAAATGTGATTAGGACGCTCAGGATCAACGAAGCCTTCAGGTTGGCTAACATAAACTTCTTCACGGAGTTCTCCATTAAGAAATGTTGTCTTCACATCCATTTGGTAAACCACCATATTCCTGTGTGCAGCATAAGCCAAAAAGATCCGAACAGCTTCATGTCGAGCCACTGGAGCAAAGGATTCAGCAAAATCAAGACCTTCCAGTTGAGAATATCCTTTCGCTACCAGACGTGATTAGTTGCGTATGACAGTCCCTTCAGCATCAAGCTTATTCTTCCAGATCCATTTTAACCCGATGACAAATACTCCGTCAGGTCTTTCAACCAATTCCCAGACTTCTAATCGTATGAACTGTTGAAATTCCTCTTGCATAGATTCAATCCAGTTGTCATAAGTCATTGCTTCTTTGATGTTCTTAGGTTCTTTGTGACAAACTGTGAGTGCATAGATACAAGTTTCTCCATCTGTGTGAAGTCGTTGTCTTGTCATAACAGGTGCATCTGGATGGCCAATAATGTGAACTAGTGGATGGTCTCGGGTCCATTTGTGTGTAGAAGGGTGTAGTTGATAAGTATCTCGCATGTTAGCAGGATCCAGATTACGTGTTGACGACTCAGCTATATCAGGAACTGTAGTAGCTGGTGCAAACGGATTAAAGAACGCATCAGGATCATGCTCTGCGGGTTGTGGAACTGATAGTGGTGTTGGATCTTCAGCTGGATGGCGGGAGTTAGAACCAGTTTGTTCTGCTGTAGATGGTGATACAATTGGAGGGCCGTCTCTCTCAACACTTGTTGTAGTTTGTTGAGGTGAGTCTGGTACTTGAATGTTATCAGGTTGAGCAGCGGAATTAGGTGAGACCTCAGTAGGACGGTATTCAATTGTGTCATCAAATAGTGGAGCAAACAAGGTTTCTAATTCTTTGCGGTTAAGTGGCAATGGTTCAGCTGAAGATGCCGGAGAGTTAAGACGGTTAAATTCGGGTCCTAAGCTGTGTTGCTCAGAAGCCATTTGGGTGAGTTCATCAAAATTAGCGTGAATGGTTTCTTGAATTTCTCTAGTACGACGATTCCAAATCCGAAAACCTTTAGAATTTTCACAATATCCAACGAACACTCCGATGTCAGCCTTTGCTTTAAGTTTACCTAAATCATCACGATCATTTTTCGGATAACAGAGTGCTCCAAAAACATGAAAGTAATCGATGTTTGGTTTCCTTTTGTGAACAATTTGATATGGTGTTTTGCGATGACGTTTTGTGATCATACAACGGTTTTGAGTGTAACATGCAGTTGAAACAGCTTCTGCCCACAAGTAATCTGGTAATTGAGCATTAATTAACATAGTTCTAGCAGCTTCCACTAACGTCCTGTTGCGTCTTTCAACAACTCCATTCTGTTCTGGGCTTCTAGGAATAGATGTTTGATGTTCAATTCCCACTTTCTCATAATAAGACCTAAGTGTCTGATTCTTGAATTCAGTTCCATTGTCAGTTCTGACTATTCGTACCGTGTTGCGTAACTGAACTTGAATTTTAGTGAGAAAGGTGATGATCATTGAAGGAGCCTGATCTTTACTTCGTAGAAAATAAACCCAAGTCCATTTGGAATAATCATCCACAATTACAAGAATGTAGCGTTTACCGTTGATACTTTGAACACGCATCGGTCCACACAAATCCATATGAAGCAGTTGCAGAACATGATTCGTACTGTGTTCAGGTTTAGAAGGGAAATGAGCACGAGTACTTTTTCCTTGTTCACAGGCTGAACATAAGTGATCTTTGGTAAAACGGAATCTTGGAAATCCATCAACAAGTTTATAACGAGCAAGGTCCGTCATGGTTTTGAAATTCAAGTGCGAAAGACGTTTGTGCCATAACCAAGATTTAGTTGACTCTGCTTTGGAGAGAAGACATATCGGAGATGTTGCAATCATATCTGACATTGATATAGTATAAAGATTGGAGCCACGTGAGCCAGACATAAGATCGTTTCCTTGTAAGTCACGGACAAAGCAAGTTTTCTCACGAAATGCAACTTCTAGATCCCCATCACAGAACTGGCCAACAGAGAAAAGGTTGTGTCCAAGGCCTTCCACATAATAAACACGGCTTATTTCGATGTTCCCACTTACATAGTCACCATATCCCATGATTAAAGCGTAATGATCATTCCCGAATCTGACAGTACCAATGAACTTTGAGACAAAGTTTTTCAACAGTTTGAGATTGCCTGTCATATGTCGGGTGCATCCGCTATCAACAATCCAGAGAATGATCTGTACCACCTGCATCACAAGAAGAGGACACAGATGGAACAGAAGTAAGGGTGGAACCCAAAGACAGTGCGGGTTCCTGTTGGTTAGAAACACATTTATTCAACAATTTAGGAATCCATTTAAAGTCTGGTTTGTGTTGTAACCAACGTTGCCAATTCCAACTAGTATTTGCTTTCTTAATGTTAAATGCACTAGTCGTGGGCTCAATCCTAGATTTGTTCTTGGCACCTATGGGGGTAACTTCAGCTTCATTAGAAACCGTAGAAGACGGCTTTCCTAAGTTAGACTTAGAGGCAATAGTGGGCCTAGAAGGAATGCGTGTCCTACGTTTCTTATGACGATTTAGAAGAGAATTAGCTAAACATTTTGTATGATCACCAGATGATACGCTTTTACGACAAAACACACAAGATGCATTAATATTCAAAACATTCAAAGGTTCATCATTCGTTACATTTAGATTTTGATTACAATTTGCCAGATTAGAATCTAAATCTGATGCAACATGAGTTTTATTCAAATTCCTAAGTTGGTCTTCTACTTCTTGAGCTTCTAGGTGTCCTCTCTTACGTTGCAAGATCCTATTCTTCTTTTTACTTTTCCGCTTGGGTCTGCTAACGCTAGTAGTGGAGACTAGTCCTGTAGAAGTGGAGGTATCAACATTAGTATTATGAACAACCTTTCCTTTTTCCGTTTTGTCTAATTTATACATTCCTGGTGCTATCACCGTGGTGTCAACCATCTTTCCTTTTCGAAGTAGCCTAACTTTCTCTTTTAAATCGATGATGATGTGATTTTTATCCTGAATTTCAAACTCGAGTAAACCATTGCAATATTTGATGTCATCGCGGTTTTGTTGCCATTCGACGTTTTTAATTTTTAAGTCCGCAATTTCTTTTTCATATTTGAGACACAAACTTTTGAAAGACTCAATGTTTTTGCAAAGCTGACAAGAGTTAGAAACATTTTGACTTTGAAGTTTGAGTTCCTTATTAAGACTCTGAGCTTGACACCAATCAAGCTTTTGTTTGAGTTGAAAAATTTCTTTTGAAAACTGTTTTGTCACATCATCATTCTTTTTCCTCAACTTATCATTTTCCTGTTTAAGTGTCTCAATTTCCTCATTCAACAAATTATTATCAACACAAAGATCATCCATAAGCATAGAAGTACCAGATTTATAGAGATCATTCATGATAACAGACAAAATATCAGCATTGAGAACTTGTTCCAAGAGTCGATCAGCATCATTTTTGAAAACTCTAGTTCTTTGCTTTTGAACCAAAATTTCTTTTTCAGTTTCATTGAAAACGTTTATCATATGTTTGACCTCCTTTTGAAGCTCCTGATCCCAGCGTGTAGCACATAGACGGAGGTGTTGAACAATTGGCTTCATTTGTTTTTGAAAAATATCTCTCTTTTCTCACTCGTAAGCGGATTGAAAAGTTTCAATTTTTATTTCAGAATTACGTTCAATTGTTTCCTCCAAAATTTCGATGTCTTCCATAAAGGTTTTGAAGTAATTTAAGACACGAACATTTTTTGGTAAGGGTGAAAGTTCACCGGATGATGGTAAAGGACCATTTATTTGTGCTACAGTTTGGACAGGGGCTGCATTAGAAGATGAAACATATGACTCTTCGATAAACCATGATTTCTCAGGTAAGTCTTTTTGAGTAACAAATTTAATTGGATCTTTTGAATAGTCATATGGTGTCCAATATTGAACATTACTCATTTTTGACCGACTCTCATCTTCAAGTTCTTCTTCTTCCTCAGTATCAAAAACAACAGCATGCACAATTGTATCATCAAGCAAATAATCCATACTGTAAATTTTAGGAATTTCTTTGAATGCTGTGTGAAGAAACATTGAATTGTAATCGCCAAGTGCAAATCCTGTACCGGGTCTCGGTTTTAAAGTAAATTTCTGAATTGTTGTGACAGAGTTCCCGTGTTTGTAAACAATGTTACGAAATTCTTTGAGTTGTTTTTCAAGATCAACAATATCACCGAGTAAGTCATCGATATACTTCCTTTTTCGTATTTTATGTTCACAAAAATCTTTTTGACAAGTTGACAATTCTGTTTCTGTTTTTGAAAGTTCTGTTTGAAGACGTTCAACTTGCATTTTCAATTCACACTTTTCACATTCAAGTTTCGAAATCAACTTTCCGTTTGACTCAATTAAATCTTGCATTTTGCGTTGAAGATCTTGTTCTTTATTGTAAGAATCCTGAAAAGCATTTTCAAAACTTTTTGCATTTTTAATCTTTTCTTCCTGATTTGAAAGTTGGATTTTATAACATTCAATATCTCTTGCAAGTGACGCATTTTGTTCTTTTAAAACTTTATTTATTTCGTTGCATTTTATTATTTGCAATTGTTGAGCATCCAGTTGTTTAGATAACAATATTAGGTCAGGGTCTGGATCAAATGATGGTTCATGTTGTTCTAAATTATCATGTTCATCATTCTCAATAGGATCATCAAATGAAACATCTGTGTCATCATCGAATATGACAACTGTGCTTATTTGTTCATCTCTTTGAGATGAAGAAGATGATTTAGATGGAACAACTTGCGCCATATCTGATTCATAAGCAGAAGGTGAGACTATTTCATTAATAAAGCATTCATTGAGGTCATGTACCTGAGATAAGCCGTCAGTGTCATACACTGGACCTGAATCATTGAGCTTAAGTTCCTGCATGTTGGCCATAAGCATCACAGCTGCATTAGCTTCCAGATCTTCCATGTCATCATCATTGTTCACATTTGCCATGAAGTTGTTATCTTGTTCAGGGAAATGTCCGTCTTTTTCATCTTGAAGAGCCATGAGTAATGCCTGCTTGTGAAACTTACTACCGCGGGTTCTCGGTTTGGGACATGCTGTAGCTATATGACCTTGCTCATTACAATTGTAGCACCAAACTGCATTCCCTGAGTTGGAGTTCCTTGTTGCAACTGAGTCAGACCTTTGTTGAGAAGATCCGGAGTTGTTCTTGAACCCCGTATTGTTACTAAACCTCTGATCATTCCCATAATTTCCGGAAGAACTTCCTGAACCAAATCGACCATAATTGCGATTCTGAATTTCCACTCTTCCATCATGGACAACCGCTTGATTCCTTGTATTCGAAGATGACCGTTGACGGTTGTTTGTTTTGTTGGAGAATTTGCTGAAAGCACGAGCAATAAGAGCAAGTCCTTGATTCAATGTATGAAAGTCATCATCGTCATCCTCATTGGAGTTGGAGTAGTACACGGCATCATTGTTGTTTGACGGAACAAGTTGAGTAGAAGTATTCTGTAGAGATGAATCATAAGGGACCATTTGGTTCGAGGTGGAAGATTGTGGATAACTGAAGTAGTTCTGCTCTTGAACATATGCATGATTAGACATTGATGGTGGAGCGTAGGAAGACTGAGCTACGAGAGCCAAAGAATTTGGTGTAGAAGTTGGTGTGTATCCTCCTCGTAGAGCTCGATCTTTTTCCACTTCAGGTTCATGGTGTTTCAGAAAATCATACAACAATCCATATGGAGCATCATGCAAATTCTTTGTTTGACGAACAAATGTCACATATTTATGCCAATCAGGGCCAAGACTACCAACAAATTTGGAGTTCACAGCGATCCTTGGTACTGTGATTTTGTGACGTTCCAGATCATTAACCACATTTGTGAAACGATGATAGTAGGATTCAAGTGACTCTCCAGGTTCAATTGTGATGTCAGTGTATTCCATGTATAGCTTGGATTCCATGTCATCTTTGTTCAATTGAGTGCCTTCCATAAGGAGATGAACGTGTTCCCACATAGCTTTGGCTGTTTTCTGAGCATCGACACTTCGATAGATCGGATTAGGTATACCTTGAAGTATATAAGCCATTGCGTACTGATCAGCTTCACGATGTAGTTTCTGTTCTTCAGTGAGTGCAGATTCTGGAAGGGGTCTATCACCAGGAGGACGTGGAGGATCAGCATGTGGATCACCAGCTTCAAATCTAGTTGGCCACTCAAATGGTCCTTCAAGTATCACTTGCTTCAAGAATTTCCCATGAGGTTTCTTTAGCTCAACAAATCGTAAGAATCGACTTGACCATTGAACATAGTTCCCAGGTGTAAGCATTGGAGGTGTTTCAAGTGATCCTGCCTCATGTCGGGATTGTTGAGTTGTAATAACTTCACACATTCTGTCAAACCAGTGAGGTTGTTTGGAGGAAAACTGAGTGGTTTGTTGTGGCACTTGATATGATTGTTGTTGTTGAGGAATGATCTGATGTTGTTGCATCATTAGGTAATGATGTAGTGGATTGTATGTTTGTCTTTGAGAAGGTTGTTGATTCATTTGGTGCGGAAGGTAATGTTGTTGCTGATACTGCTGAGGTTGTTGTTGCTGAGGTGGATGTTGTTGAACATGAGGAAAGTAGTGATTAGGTGGTTGAGACATCTTAGAACACTTGTGTAAAAATGGATCTTTGTAGAAGATTGAAATGCACGTTCCTTTGAGTAAGTTGCAAAATCCTTGGGGTAAGTTCAATTCTTACGCGTAACTTAATCTTACGCGTAAACTTTAGGTTATGCGTAAAGAGTAGGTTTATGCGTAAACAAATAGTTTATGCGTAAGTTTTCTCTTTACGCGTAAGTTTAGGCTTATGCGTAAGTTTAGACTTATGCGTAAGGTTTAAACAACCAAACAAATCTTTCAAACTTATCCAAGCTTGAAAGATGTCCGTAGTCGAAGTATTCCACTAACTTATCCAAGCTAGGGAAGTACTGAGTCACCATTACACGAGGAGAAGATCGTAGATGAAGCTTACGTGTAAACTCTGGCAAGTTACGCGTAACTCTGACTTACACGTAGAATCAAACTTAAGCGTAGGTTTTAAGGCGTAGAAGAGCAATTTACGCGTAGGATCAGGGTTTTGTCCAATATTACGCGTAAGAAAAGGGTTTAGACCTATTTTACGCGTAAGAAAAGGGTTTAAGCCAAAAGTTATGCGTAAAAAGGACAAAAAGTACTGTTGACAGCTACAGAATCGTACTATTCACCTATTTTACGCGTAAACTGGTCAGAAACTTGAAAAATCTCAACTTTTTGAAGAAAAATGCTTAGAAATAAGGTACTTTTGATCAAATAACTTCACCAATACTTAGAAAACAATAACTTTAGAAGATTTAGCTACCAAAAACTAGTTTTCCAATATCAAAGAAGCTATAAAACCTTAACAAAAACCTTAAAAATCACAACTTTATGCAAAAACTAAGCTTCAAATCACTATATCAACCTTGAAACTTATCCAAGCTTCAAGATTTGAGTGAAAGAAACAAAGAAAAATGCAAAAAAATGAAGAAATAAGCACCACTCTCCACGTTAACCAAAGACACACACTTCAAACTTCTAGTAGGCGAATGATACCACTTGTTAGGTCACCATTTAGTAAACACAAGTATGATATAAGAAGAAATAAGATGAGAAATGAGATTGGTTGATTATGAGACAATATGAAAGGTGAAAGTGCAAGAGTTTCCTTAAGGTAATCAAATAACCAACAAATGAAATGTTAACATAAGCTCTCTATTTATAAGGGAGGAGTTAGGGCAACACTCCCTTCCTCCCTTATCCTTAATTTCGTGGGCTTTAAAGCCTTATGGGCTTTTACATGTTGCCCATTAACTTAAACAAAATGAAATAAATACTAAAGCAACCTATTACAAAAATGTAATGACCGAGACTTGACAAAAATACAAAAGTATGATCCCAACAATAGGGTTGCCATGCATTCGGCTACTGTGTCACCGATAGCTTCTACTTCAGCACCACCTGTTGCATCTACGCAGGGACCCTCATCTTCTCTAGGGCTCCCTGGTACATTGAGGCAGCTTACTCTTCATCAAGCTTTGGCTCGTGTGGCTCTACGTTTTGCCCACCGAGCTACGGCACGTATGTCGGTACGCCCTACTTCACCACCTTTACAGTTGGATGCTCACTCTCTCCTGTCAGATGCACCACCTGCATCATTGCGTCGTCGTCCTAGATCACCTACTCCTTTACCACATGGTTCACCTGTTAGGAGACGACGATTGATGATGTACTCTTCCGATGAGGAGGAGGAGGAGTACGAGGGTGAGGATGAGGCTGATGACCCTCAGGAGGCTGAGCAGGGTGATGATGATGACCCTGAGGAGGAGGATGACCCTCAGGAGGAGGAGATGCCTGATGATGATGATTTGTTAGTACCGCCAGCTCAGGCTGAGGAGCCTGATTCACCTATACATCCGATTGAGCCTGTTTCACCTGATCATCCATTTTTGTTTGAGTTGCCACCTGGTAGTCCCGTTGAGTTGGATGCACCTTCTGAGGTTTCTGCTGAGCATGCCGAGTTAGGTGAGACTGGTAAGATGTGGGCTCAGATTACTGATCTTGGTGAGAGAGTTACACGTATGTCTGAGCGGATTGATAGGGTGACCGTTGAGTTCATTGGGGAGTTGAGGATTGACATGGTTACGGCTGAGAGGAGAGTTACTGAGATGAGGAGGGGTTTGATGGAGATTCACGAGCATATTGAGAGTTTACAGCGAGGTTTTATTACAGCTCGAGAGGCCGACCGCAAGTTATGGCAAAGGAATGCCGAGCTGGAGAAGGAGGTGGCTGACCTCAAGAGAGACAGCGACACCCATGGTGTGGAGTTAGGATCACTATGGAGAGAGCTTGAGGGCTTGAGGCAGGAGTTAAGGAACCTCAGCCAGCAGCGTGGCTAGATGTTTGAGCTATGTCATCTTGTTGCTTTCTTAGCCGAGGAGTGTTCGGTTAGAAAAGCTAGTTATCCTATTTTGATGTATTTTCTGTTGATTATTCGTCTCGTTTGGAACGATTATTATCTTTTATGTTTTTCGGTAGTTGGAACGATGTTGGATCTTTATTGTATGGTTGATGGTTATTATTATATGGTATTATGTGGTTTTTGGATATTGTGGAAATTGAGTTCCTATTCACCTTATTGATGTCTTGTGGTGTATTGTTGATATTCTTTCCGTGACTTGGCTTCGTTGATTTAATTCTTGTTAAGCATATGATAAGTTCTATCGGAGACTCATGAACTTGTATGATGTTTCTGATCAATGGCCCCACGACGAAACCCTGATAGAGCTACCAGAACTGGTCCTGCAACGACTACCCCTGGTCGTCGAGGACGCCGTCCTACTCGAAATGTTGAGACCCCTACTCCTGATAACCTGGACACTACCAACCGCAACTACAGGAATCAAAATATTGATGTTCAGGTAGACAATGATCATGTTCCACTTAATGCACCTACTGTGGATCAAGCAATGATCAATCAGCTTGTGGAGCAACGAGTTGCTGAGCTACTAGCTGAGTCAAATCATTCCAACAATTCTGCTGGAACATTTCCACCTGTTCGTGCTAATGGATGTAACTACAAGGAGTTTAAAATTTGTGGACCCGTTGAGTTTGGTGGAACTGAAGGAGTGGTCTACTTGGTCAGATGGATGGAGAAGACTGAGTCAGTGTTTAATGTCAGTGGTTGTGCGGAGAATGCAAAGGTAAAGTTTGCTTCTTTTACCTTCAAGGATGAAGCTTTAACTTGGTGGAACAATTACCGTAATTCGGTTGGGAGTGATGTGGCTTATGCTATGACTTGGGAGCAATTTAAGTCTTTGCTAATTTAGACTTACTGTCCAAGGAATGAGATTAAGAAGCTGGAGATTGAATTCTGGAACCATAAGGTGAATGTAACAATTCACATTTTCAGGTTAATTACTATTCTCGAAAAATTTTACTATTCATTTTTCCCGAAATTTGATTTTTGTTTCTTGGCCTCGAGTGATAAATCATTTCCATGGCAAATTAAAAGTTTGACACTCATCAGATCATTTTCGTGAAAGTTAATAAGGAATTACACGTTTTAGGGTAAAACGTCATTCAAAAATTCTACGCACAATGAAACTCGACCGCATTAAGTGACCCCGCATCAGAAAAATGTTTGACACACTCATGATTTATTTGAGAATTAATCATGACTGAGAAAAACATGACCAAAATAAGCCTCGGCCGTAAAAAAACTGGAATTTTCAGTTTTAAGCATTTTTACTCAGCCGTAACCTTAGCCTATACCGGCACCGCATTTCTAAGACAATTTGAGTTTTCAACTTATTAGAAAAAGTCAACATATTTTTCCCTCCTCCTTTGACCAAAAATCATTCCTTGATTTTATAAGTCATTCCTTGATTTTTAGGCTTACGGTTTGATGTCTAAAAGACATTTAATACCAACCGACACTAGACTGAGCCCAGTTTAGACACTATAAGTCATTTTAAATCATTTTTATCCTATTAGAAAAGTAACATTTTACTTTTCTCAATTTTACGCAATATTCGTACGTTTTACGTATTACGCGTTTTAGACCCGTGTTTCCAGTTTTACCAGGGTTTTACCACCCCCAATGGAACCTACCACTCATTTTATATTTTATTATGGAGTATTTTGACAAGTTTAATCATTCCTCGAAGTTTCGTATTTTTACGATACCCGGTTTTACGTTTTGTGACGTAACAACTTACGGTTAGCACTTTACGGAGTCAAAACTATCAATATAACTAGGATAATATCATCACAAGCCAACTCATTCCCTCCTTATCCATGTGAACCGACTTAGGGGGGGAGTCACCCCTTGTGTGGCTTAATCTCATGCTTTGTGATCTAGGATCATTACAAGTGTTGAACTTGTTCACCAAGGTTTGACTAGTCCATGTTCTAACCTCCTCAAAGCCATATATAATCCCCCTCCCCATCCTTGGCCGTCCCACATCACACACACAACACACCATTCCATTTGCTAGATTACTTCAAGTTTTGTGCAAGATTCAAGAGCATAACAACACACAAACTCTAGTTTGGTTTTGATTCATCAAACTACTTCCAAACCTTAGAAACTTTGGTGATTTCTCTTGAGTTTGAATCCACTCAAGTCACCTCAACTTTCATCATCCCTCTTTCAAGAATACAAGTGTAGAAAGATTGCTTGAAGTGAAGTAGGGTGAAGCTAAAGTCTATCAAAGTCCGTACCTTACATGTTACTTACCTTTCTTGTAGAAAGCCAAAAGTTGTAAGCAAACCCTAACATACTTCTTGTTAAATATCATTATCATGTTATTTACATAACATTCATGCTATATTTTGTCTTGTGATCATGTCCATGATGTATAAAAATGAGTAAAACAAGTTATTATAAATGATTGTTAAGTTAAGTTATTTAAACAAGTAAACTAGTGACTTTCTTGGTATAATCTGATCAAAATGGTAAACTTATGATATTGGATCATTACATATTGTAGTAGAGGACCTAACAAGGAAGCCATAGCAATTTGAACCACATAAAACGAGTATACGAGTCAAAAGTTATGACCATTTGAAGTTACCAAAACTTTGCGGCAAAGCTGCCAAAATAGCTTCTGTTACAGAAACCTTAAACACGCAAAAAGAGGCCTTTCTGGTCCGTTTCATGAAAAAGTTAAAGCACAAAAGTTGTCCGGAATCACGTTTTCTTCAAAAACTCAGGAGCACGTCTCCAGAAAACCAATAACGAATGAGATTTTTCTCAGTTTCTTAACAGTTATTTACATATATATAAGTCACTATATAAAGATTATGGTTTAAAAA
This sequence comes from Artemisia argyi, assembly GCA_030686995.1. Lineage (NCBI taxonomy): Eukaryota > Viridiplantae > Streptophyta > Magnoliopsida > Asterales > Asteraceae > Artemisia > Artemisia argyi. The sequence goes on along the minus strand of CM060687.1, from coordinate 196,157,524 downwards.
GAACAAGAGGTCTAATGACCTAGAATCAAGACCACAACCATGGCTAAAGCCAAGGATTAGTCTCAATACCATGGAACAATGACCAAAGGTCATGGCAAGGCCATGAACTAAATGACCATGTAGGAACCCAGCACTCCTTGATCGTTGCGGGCTCTAGACTTGATAAGTCTAATGTTAACTATATCTAGGAACACATAATAACGAAAGCGGAATATTCAAACAATGAATTAACGTTATCATGAACAAGGTTTTTCATTATCATTAACATTAACAACTACTAACTAACAAACCCTAGACGTTTATAACTTACGTCTAGGTTACACACACACACACCTTTAGTCAACTACATTATGGAAGACTTGAATTATTTAATGACCCATGTCCTCTTTATATACTAGAGGATTAGGGTTTACAAGATACTACAAAGGACTAATAAATAAAACTTCTTTTGCAAGCAAGTCCTTCCCATCTTTTGTAGAATTCCTTCTTGTCACTTCAAGCCCTTCATGTTTCATTCTTCTTGTTTTGTATCATCAAATCAATAAATATAATTCCCAACAATCTTTCCCTATTTGATGATGACAAAACAAAGACATTCTTGTACGAACTTCCCTAGACGAAGTAGAAAAGTTGAGATATTTAAATCTCGCCATGAATGAAACAAGTCTTGTCTTCCCCTTAAGCCATGCCATACCACTCCAAATCTCGTCTAACATCTCTTCCCCTTTTTGTTATCAACAAATATGGAACATATAAGCAATAGCAACTTCCCCTTGAGTGGTGCATGTACATCAAATGATTAAAACACATGATAAAATACTTCCCCTGAAATTAATGTGCTAACCATCTTCATGATTCTTCAAATCTGTAAGCTTCTTGCAATGATCACTGATGAAGAAAATCAAGTATAACGAATTTGATGAAGAAGTAGAATTTCCCAAACTCGTGTCTTAAATCTTTATTATCCACGTAACTCCATACTTATACCCAACCATAAATATAAGTAGACCGCAATCCCTTGACAAAATCCTCAACTAATATGAGACACTGAGCACTACAATGTTACTCCTTTAAGTGATAGCCAATGTGCGCATAGAGCATCATAAGAAAAATCACACATTGCTAGATTCATCAAGCTATATAATAAGAACACAAACCCGAATAATTCCACTTCATCTTCAAATAAGTGATAAACAATCTCCTTCGTAATCAATTATTCCAATAAGAATCAAATACGAGCCTTTTAAAACCTTTAAGAACATAAACTTCTTCCTGTGTGTGTAAATCAAATAACCATTCTGTGTGTGTAAACTAATATCAATCAAACTCATTGCGACTTCCACGCAACAGTACTTTGAATAGACGAGCAGTACTTTGAGAAGTCGAGCAGTACTTTGGAGAAGTACTTTGAAGAAGTACTTTGAATGAACGAGCAGTACTTTCAATGAGAAGTACTTTCAATGAGCAGTACTTTGAAGAATATTACCTTGGAGCAGTACGTTGAAGAAGTACTTTGAAGAAGTACTTTGAAGAAGTACTTTGAAGCAGTACTTTCAAGAAGTACTTTGAACATACGAGCAGCACCTTAAACATAGCAGTACGTTGAAGCAATGGAGCAGTACTTTGAAATAATTCGAGCAGTACTTTGAAATAACTTCAAAGATATACCCACTTGTAGCTTGAACATACTGATCAATCATCAACAACTTAAATCTTTCACGTCAGGTTCATCACCAATTATTGGTATAACAACTGAATCCTTCATGTACGTATTAGGGTTCATTATTGGTTTAATAACCAATTCACCAAGGCTAATACATAAAACCCAATCATGCACATCAGTAGTATTGAATGGTTTAGAGTTTTTAAAACAAAAACACCATCAGGTACTTGAACCAGTAATCTCCATGAACAAAGCAATTAAATCCGGTTCAAACCAACTTTCGAACATGTATAATTGACACCAAGCAGCAAATAACCAACTTCCACAATGATTTAACAAGAAAAGAACCAAATTCAAGAAGTTGAATCATGAAAACCCTAAAAAATTCGAAACTTTCACATGTTGCAGCAGCAAACTTCGACAATTTATATCTTTTTACTGAGAGTTAAGATCGAAGATCCCTCTGGTGGAACTCTTCCTTGATATGTTGAGAACCTCCAGTAAAAATTTCAGCCCGATCCAACAGTTAACGAAGGAGATATCGCTGTTTGAAAACAGCCCTGCAGAAAGGTTACAAAAATTATACCAGTTACGAATTTTTACCTTTTCTTCGAAAAACCTTGTAGATCCCTAGATCGAGAGCCCCCTTGCTCTGATACCACTTGATAGAACTCATGCACACCATCTTCTAAGAGTTCTTAAGACCGTTTTGGACTCCATGTTGTTTAGATATTGATCTAGGATAAACTATAAGCACAATGATAATAATAAGCACAGCGGAATAACATAAAGATTATTATTATTATCAACAAGGTTCTTCGTCATCATCTCTAACATATATTAATAATTTACAGCCCCAATCCTACTTGATCAAGGTAGAATGACCTTGAGGCTATACTAAACTAATCAACTAAACCCTAGGCGTTTTCCCAAATCCCTACGCCTAGGTTCCCACACACACACACCTTTGGTGTTTACATCTTGTACGTACTATGAAACTAATGACCCTATGTCTCTTTATATACTAGAGACATCTAGGGTTTACAAGAGGAATCATAATACAATTAGGAAACTAAATATTCTTCTAGAATCTTCCAAATCCTCCATCTTTTTGTAGTTTCCCTTCTTGTCACTTCAAGCCCTTCATGTTTCATTCTTCTTGTTTTGTATCATCAAATCAATAAATATAATTCCCAACAATCTTCCCCTATTTGATGATGACAAAACAAAGACATTCTTGTACGAACTTACCTAGACGAAGTAGAAAAGTTGAGATATTTAAATCTCACCATGAATGAAACAAGTCTTGTCTTCCCCTTAAGCCATGCCATACCACTCCAAATCTCGTCTAACATCTCTTCCCCTTTTTGTTATCAACAAATATGGAACATATAAGCAATAGAAACTTCCCCTTGAGTGGTGCATGTACATCAAATGATTAAACACATAATAAGATACTTCCCCTGAAACCAATGTGTTAATCATCTTCATGAATCTTTAATTCTGTAAGCTCCTTGTAATGATCACTGATAAAGAAAATCAAGTATAACGAATTTGATGAAGAAGTAGAATAACCCAAACTTGTGCCTTATATCTTGTACTAACCATGTGACTCCAAACTCATACCAAGGACAAAAAATATGAGTAGACCGCAACCTCTTGACGAAATCCTCAACTAAGATGAGACACTGAGCACTACAATGTAACTCCTTAAAGTGATAGCAAACGTGACTTTAAACACCTTCAGTTTATAGATAATACCAATTTGCTAGATTCATCAAGTCTTTGTCACAACAATAAAGCACGAACAAGTTACCTCCTACTATAAGGTATGATAAGAACACGTATCCAAGAAACTCCACTTCACCTTCAAATAAGTGATAAACAATCTTCTTCGTAATCAATTATTCCAATACGAACAAATACTAGCCTTTTAAAACTTTTTAAGAACATAAACTTCTTCATGTGTGTGTGAACGAACAACTCTGTGTGTGTAATCCAAAACCATTCAAACTCATCTCGATCTAATCATATGTACTTCCCCTTACTGCTCGTGAATCATGATCACCAATAAAACTTGTAGCAGTACTTTGAACAAACGCAGCAGTACTTTCAATGAACGAGCAGTACTTTGAAATAAATGTTACCTTAAAGCAGTACGTTGAACATAGCGAGCAGTACTTTCAATATACGAGCAGCAGTACCTTGATTTGAGAGATCAGTACTTTGAAAAATCATTGAGCAGTACTTTGAAGCTATCGAGCAGTACTTTGCTTATGAGAGCAGTACCTTCATTCGAATCACGGGCAGTACTTTGAAGATAGCAGTACTTTGCAATATAACACCACATTGGAGCAGTACTCTCACTTGGCAGCAGTATTCTCAACCCAGAAGCAGTACCTTCACTTCGACTCAGTCCAAAAATAAACAAATCATCGAACCCTTTATTCACTGATCTATGCCCCACAATTTATTAATAGCAGCAGCACTTTGTGAAGATACCACATATCATGCACAATTATCCCCAACCGATTAGAATAATAAAAGAATTATCATGTTCAGTTGCTGTGATGATTGACCAATCAGGTCGAATGTTATGCATGTTCACAGTAGGTGACAAATTAATATCCTTGCTGTCTACGCCAGCTGTCCCATTATAATTTACTGGTACGAGGAAAAATCTTTTCACCGACCCATTAATTAGTGCATGTAGTACGAGGTTTACTTATTGACCACATCTTCTTGCAAATCAGCCCCACAAAAAGATCAATTCAATTAATGAGTACGAGGATGAATAAATAATCCCTTAGCTGCTCACTAATGACCCACGATGTGAAATCGTCAACCATAAATCAATTCACCACTGATTGTGTTAGTACGAGATAGAGTAACAGAATAAGCCAATCAGATCGAGTACCACTTGCAACTAACCAAAACAATAAAACTCTTCATGCACTAAACGACAGCCTTTAAAATTTAATCGATCCACAGTTTAGTGATTAAAAGTAAAACCTTAAACACCAATCCACATGTACGATGATAACAGCAGTAGTTGGTAGGGTCATTAATAAGACCAGAAACCCAACTATAACCTTAATAATTCGTACAGTACTTCATTCAAAGCTGCTTCCATTTGACACCAATAGCAGCAGCAACCAATTACAATTAATAATTGTAAATCGTCCAATCAGCAAAGAATTTAATTGAAACTATCATGTACTAGATGACACCTCTCACTAATACCTCAATTAATATCACCAACTGGCCCATGTGCAAATATTATGAATAAAGTGAATAGACCAATATATGTTGCACCGTCCCATGAGAATAAAATCAGTACGAGATAGATATTAAATTACCAAGCAGATAAAGATCGACTTTTAGAGTTTCTATAGCAAAACCAATCGTATATCAACCAAAGCAATTTACTTCGACTATAAACCTTCTTCAAAACAGAACACTCGACCATCTTTTCTTCAACAATAAACCTTGTGAATCCCAGATATCACGAGCCCCTTGCTCTGATACCACATGATAGAACTCATGCACACCATCTTCTAAGAGTTCTTAAGACCGTTTTGGACTCCATGTTGTTTAGACATTGATCTAGGATAAACTATAAGCACAATGATAATAATAAGCACAACGGAATAACATAAAGATTATTATTATTATCAACAAGGTTCTTCGTCATCATCTCTAACATATATTAATAATTTACAGCCCCAATCTTACTTGATCAAGGTAGAACGACCTTGAGGCTATACTAAACTAATCAACTAAACCCTAGGCGTTTTCCCAAATCCCTACGCCTAGGTTCCCACACACACACACCTTTGGTGTTTACATCTTGTACGTACTATGAAACTAATGACCCTATGTCTCTTTATATACTAGAGACATCTAGGGTTTACAAGAGGAATCATAATACAATTAGGAAACTAAATATTCTTCTAGAATCTTCCAAATCCTCCATCTTTTTGTAGTTTCCCTTCTTGTCACTTCAAGCCCTTCATGTTTCATTCTTCTTGTTTTGTATCATCAAATCAATAAATATAATTCCCAACAGACCATATCAACATACCAAGGCGAAAACATGAGCTAACAACCATATAAACTTACCAAGGCAAATACATGAACTAGAGAAGTTGGTGATAACTTAAACGTACAACTTTGATCTACTTCATCTAAAGAACCATGAGATATTACAAGAAATTATCATACAAGTTATAAGAAACTTACCCTAATAACAATCTTCATGTGAAAATAAACTTTCCTAAGTTTATTCAAGTACTTGGACATGTAACTTTTCGTGTCGAAACTTATATACATATATACTTTATCAACTACTACAATAGTAGGGAGCCTCATGTGAGGAGTTCATTATGTAAGCCGTCGAGATGAGTTGTGGATTTACGAATTAAAGTGTCCTGGCTCCTCGAACGTTTACTACATGACTTCTGAATTATGTCGGCCCGAACGGTAGTAAACGATATATAAACTATACATGTTTCATGAACCATTTCTTTTCATATACTTACACTATACAAAGTACCACATCATGGACTAAGTGCAAGACATATATTGGCATGTTTATGTTTCCTTAGACATTATTCCAAACCTAAGTTGCAACAATTATTCTAGGTTGCTCGTAGAAGTTCTCACAGCATATCCATCATTCTCATTATACATCATCCAACTCAAGGTGAGTTCATAGCCCCACTTTCCATTACTTAATTGTTTTACAAACCCTTGGGGGGGAATACATGCTATTTTAACCGAACACAATGCTTTCAAATTGTATGCTTGCCTGATTGTTTTATTATCTCTAAGTACCAGCCTTGCTAAACCGAGATCCCTTATTATGAACCATTTAATCACTAGCAATAGTGAGCGCGAATATTGTGAATAGGCCTATTGGGATTGACGAATCCCATTTGTATTGACTAAGTTCATACAAATGCATTAATATTTGAGACATGGGTATGACAGCAAAGTACCTACCGGGATAAATCTGCCGATCGATATTGGTACACGTTAACGTTTTGGTGTCATAAGCTTAGTAATTATAATACCTGTTTTGTTTTCCAAACATTGGTGTGAGTCTATAGCTCACACTACCAACATATTGTGTTCAAACATTAAACAAACTCTATGAATATCACTCAACCTTTGTGTTGACCTCTCAAGCATGTATTTCAGGTTCATGATGATCAAGGATGGCACGGAAGGGCACGGATACTCAAGAGGGCTATAAATTCTATTATCATTCAAAAACTCATTTAATGTAAATTGTAAACATGGAACCATCTGGGATCTCATTTTGTAATCTCTGATATTTATACAATTTGAATGATAAATCTTTTAAAACGACTCAATTGGAGTTCGTTTTCTATTATTGTGACTATTGTGCCGACGAGTAACACCCAGTTTGAATTCCGTTGCATCCATGAATTGGGGGTGTTACAGTGAAAGGTACCGATATGGCAACTTACAATTGCCGTTATCGAGAGTTAGCCTTACTTGCCCCGATATGGTTAGGACTGAGACACAAAGGATTGAGAGGTATACCGATGGGTTGCCGGTAGCTACAAGGAACGATGTGATTTCTGCTAAGCCTGCAAACATTCGTGAGGCTATCACTATTGCTCAACAATTGATGGACTCGTTGGCATTGGAAGAAGCTGAGAAAGACAAGAATGGAAAGAGGAAGAGGGATAATCATTCTAAGGGTAATGATCATCGAAACAAGCGACAAACAACTACTAGAGCTTATGCTATGGGAGATGGAGACAAGAAGAACCACAATGGAGATGCACCCAAGTGTAACCGATGTTATAAGAATCATTTTGGACGATGTACTGTGATGTGCAGAAATTGCTCTAAGATGGGACACATAGCTAAGGATTGTAGAGCTTGACTACTCGTTATGGTTCAAGCTACTCCTGAAACTATGAGTAAGGCAAATGTTACTTGTTATGGATGTGGAAAGAAGGGACACTATAGGAATGAGTGTAGGGAATCGTGGAACCGAGGAAATCAAGGATCGGGTGGTAATGGGTATAATCATGGAAACCGTGGAGCTGGAGGAAACCGTGGACGACAAGATAATGGGGACCAACGTGTGGAAGCTGGAGCTGCTCATGGAAGAGTGTATGCACTTGGGAACGAGAGAGGAGAAGATCCGAACGTCGTTACTAGTACGTTCCTTCTCAATAATCGTTATGCTTCCATACTATTTGATACTGGTGCCGATAAGAGTTTTGTGTCCACTAAGTTTGCACCCTTACTAGAGAAACCCCCGATGGCCTTAGGAATTGGTTATGATGTAGAGTTAGCTAATGGGAATATAGAGAGGATTAGGACTATCATTCGCGGTTGTACGTTAAATTTTCTGAATCGTCCTTTCAACATAGATCTTCTACCCGTCACGTTAGGAAGTTTTGATGTCATTATTGGTATGGATTGGTTGTCGAAGTATCGTGCTCATATACTTTGCGATGAGAAGATCGTGCGTGTGCCTTACGGCAAAGAGATTCTGAACATACCAGGAGATAGAAAGGAATTGAGAGGCCCATCTAGATTAGCGGTCATATCTTGCACTAAATTGCCGAAGCTAATGGAAAAAGGATGTTGCCTTTTCTTAGCTCAAATTTCTGAGAAAGGAGGCAAGGAGAAGAAGGAAAGGTGCATTGGAGATGTACCAATAGTTCGTGATTTTTCGGATGTGTTTCCTGATGATTTGCCGGGAATTCCGCCTACTAGAAAAGTAGAGTTTCAGATTGAGTTGATACCTGGTGCTGCACCCGTGGCACGAGCGCCTTATCGTCTTGCACCTACTGAATTGGAAGAGTTGTCGAAGCAATTGGCGAAGTTAGCCGAAAAGGGATTTATAAGACCAAGTTCTTCGCCTTGGGGAGCCCCGGTCTTATTTGTGAAGAAGAAGGATGGATCGTTTCGCATGTGTATTGATTATCGAGAGTTGAACAAGTTGACGGTGAAGAATAGATACCCGTTACCGAGGATCGACGACTTGTTCGATCAGCTTCAAGGATCGAGTGTGTATTCGAAGATCAATTTGAGATCGGGATATCATCAGCTTCGAGTTCGCGAGGAAGATATTCCAAAAACGGCTTTCAGAACCCGTTACGGGCATTACGAGTTTCAAGTGATGCCGTTTGGGTTGACCAACGCACCGGCGATATTCATGGACCTCATGAATCGGGTGTGTAAGCCTTACTTAGATAAGTTTGTGATTGTGTTCATCGATGACATTCTAATTTATTCGAAGAATGAGAAAGAGCATGAGGAGCATCTGAGGCTTATCTTAGAATTGCTCAGGAAGGAGAAACTGTAAGCTAAGTTTTCTAAATGTGAATTTTGGATTCCGACGGTACAAATTCTGGGTCATGTGATTGATAGACAAGGAGTTCATGTAGATCCTGCTAAGATTGAAGCAATTAAAGATTGGGCTGCACCTACGACCCCAACAGAAGTTCGTCAATTTTTGGGATTAGCCGGTTATTACCGAAGATTCATTGAGGGATTTTTGAAGATAGCAAAACCGTTGACCAAATTGACTCAAAAGAGTGTTAAATACGAATGGGGAGATAAGGAAGAGGAAGCATTTCAGTTACTTAAGGAGATGTTGTGTAGTGCTCCTATCTTAGCGTTACCTGAAGGTAACGAGGACTTCGTCGTCTATTGTGACACTTCTCATAAAGGTTTGGGAGCTGTGTTAATGCAACGAGAGAAAGTGATAGCTTATGCTTCCCGACAGCTCAAGAAGCACGAGAAGAACTACACCACCCATGATTTGGAGTTAGGTGCTGTGATTTTTGCGTTGAGGATATGGAGACATTATCTGTATGGTACCAAATGTGTTGTATTCACGGATCACAAAAGTCTACAACACATCTTGAATCAAAAAGAGCTCAACATGAGACAACGACGTTGGATTGAGTTGCTAAGCGATTATGATTGTGAAATTCGCTACCATCCTGGTAAAGCAAACGTCGTTGCTGATGCTCTTAGTCGAAAGGAGAGAATTCCACCGTTACGAGTTAGGTCATTAGGGATGACTATCGTATCGCCATTACCGTCTCAAATATTAGAAGCTCAAATGGAAGCGTTGAAAGCAGAAAATCGATCTGCTGAGAACATATTTGGGATGGCAGAAAATGAGAAGGGATTTGTTAAGCGTTCTGATGGAGTATTATGTTTTGGAGAGCGAAGTTGGGTACCTTTGTATGGAGGAATTCGAGAGTTGATTATGCATGAGTCGCATAAGTCAGGATACTCTATTCATCCTGGGTCTGACAAGATGTACCAGGATTTGAAAAAGTTATATTGTTGGCCAAATATGAAGGCAGATATAGCGTTGTATGTTAGTAAGTGTTTGACTTGCTCTAAGGTTAAGGCAGAACATCAAATACCGTCAGGATTATTGACGCAGCCAGAACTCCCGGTTTGGAAATGGGAGTGGATTACGATGGACTTTATTACCAAATTACCAAAGACAGCTAGCGGTTGTGACGCTATCTGGGTAATTGTGGATCGATTGACTAAGTCTGCTCATTTCCTGGCAATTAGTGAAGATGATAGTGTTGACAAACTTGCGAGGTTGTATGTGAAGGAGATTGGCTCTCGGCATGGAGTTCCGATATCGATTATTTCTGACCGCGACAGCGCATTACGTCAGCGTTATGGCGATCACTTCAAACCGCTTTGGGGACGAGACTTGATATGAGTACTGCATATCACCCCCAAACCGATGGTCAAAGTGAGAGAACTATTCAGACTTTGGAGGATATGCTTCGTGCATGCATAATAGACTTTCGTAAAGGCTAGGAGAAATATCTACCCCTTACGGAGTTCTCCTACAACAATAGCTACCACACAAGTCTTAAAGCTGCATCGTTTGAAGCTTTATATGGTCGTAAATGTCATTCACCTATTGGTTGGGCAGAAGTTGGAGATAGCCAACTCACAGGCCCAGAGCTTATTTTGGAAACTACTGAGAAAGTAACACAAATTCGAGATCGATTGCAAGCAGCTAGAGATAGGCAGAAAAGTTACGCCGATCAGAGGCGTAAACCCCTAGAATTCCAAGTTGGAGACAAAGTGATGCTGAAAGTCTCGCCTTGGAAGGGTGTGATACATTTTGGGAAATGTGGGAAACTTAATCCCCGCTACATTGGACCATTTCTTATTTTGGAAAGAATTGGGCCCGTGGCTTATCGGTTGGAATTACCACCGGAATTGAATAAAGTTCATGATGTGTTTCATGTTAGCAATTTGAAGAAGTGTCTTTAGGAGGAAACGCCAGTTATACCAATTAAGGACATTCGTGTGGATGAGAGTTTGAATTTTGTGGAAAAGCTGATTGAGATACTGGATAGAGAGATTAAACGACTTAAGAGAAGTCGTATTCCGCTCATCAAAGTTCGTTGGAATTCGCGGCATGGACCGGAATTCACGTGGGAACGTGAGGATGAGTTTCGAAAGAGATATCCGAAGCTTTTTATTTCGTAGATGGTTTGTTACGAGATAAACCCGGGAAGGGTTTCTTCTAAGGCTGGGAGGATGTGACAACTGGCAAATTAGAGAGCTATTTTGAAAACCCGCATTACTTTAAAAATTATAATTTTGGATTATTTGAAAAAGTTTATCGTGACGAGATATTTTATGAACGTTGGAATGTGATTTTAATCGTACGTTATTTATGGGATTCGATTATTTATTTATGATTTGGTTTGGTTCATTCGTGATGATTTATTTTTGAGATCATTATTTTGGCACTACATTGACTCCGGCACTAGGATAACCTAACAATTTTTTTTATTTTAATATCGGTTTGGATATTTATATTTTTGGAACGTATCGCGAGATTTTTGATTATTTGGAAATGGATTCTGTTCGAGAGAGTTGATTTGTTATTTAAGGTTTCGGGATTGGTCCGTGTATTTTACACTAAGTTACTTCACCACCTTAACCCTTAATAATATTAACATTTTTTTTATACAAGTGAATAATTTTTTTTTCAATAGAGTAGACTACATATGGTCCTTGTGGTCTTGTCGCCTGGCACCAAACACAAACACAACCATATTCACTCTCACCTCTCTCTCTCTCTCTCAATATATCCCTCCATCTCACCAAAACCCTAGCCGCAGCTCACTTTTCCAGCCGCCACAGCCGTCACCGCCGCTCCCCCATCAACCCCAACACCACCAATCGACTCCCCATATCATTCTCTACCCGATCTACATAAACACGCGCCCTAATACTTACATTCTCATCTCGATTTCACCACAAATTTGTCACCATCTTTCTTGTTTTTGAGGTTTCTTCACGTTTTGGTCTTGGAATCGAAGGTAGGACGAGTTTTGACTCGTATTTTGGTAAAAGATGTGACCAAGGGTCACGAATTTGATTTTCTTTTCGGGTTTTAATGGATATAAACGCAAGATTCAAGTGGGTTTTTGTTAAAATGGGTTAAATGAAGAGTTTGGTATCCGGGGTTCTTGTTTTTCTCGATGGGTCGAGACATAACCGAGAGCTATTGCTCTCGGCTTGGGTTATCGTTGAGTTATTTTTGGCCATTTGATGAATATTTGATCCTTGGTGATCGATTTGAGGGTGTTTGGATTTTTATTTTGTGTTTGAATGATTCTTGGATGGTTGAGACATCCATATTGTTGTTTGGTTTTGAGGCCGACGACCCAAAGGGTCGGTTTGGTTTTGGTTCGAGGCTCTCATGAGCTAGCCGAGACACTAGTGGTCTCGGGTGGGACCCACGTTCCTTGTTTCGAGTGTAATATTGACCCGGGTTGACTAGTTAAATCAACCCGTAAGTGATTATGTTTTCGGTTGTTATTTATACTTGTCGAATTATTGTTGTTGTCGTGGTTGTTATTTTTGACCATGGATTACTTATTTGAGCTTGAAGTGGTATATTTGGATTTATGAGTTATGTTGGAGATGTGTTGACGAGTGTGGATTTGGGGACCGATTGTGAGACGGTCAATTAGATGATGGAGATAGGTTAATTGGGTGTCGTAGTCGGACCCTCATGTTGTAGCCCGTGGATATGGGATTGTTTTGGACGGAGTTGATTTATTTATTTTGACTTGGATATTATTTTTGGACTTGGACTATGAGCCGAGAGTGATGACTCGGACATGTGACCAAATTCTTATGACTCGATAAATATTTAAAAATCAAACATTAAAAACAATACTCGTAATAATATTATTGATAATATAATCATTTATATACGTATATAGACGTGATAAACGTGTGTATATATATATAAATGTGTATATTAATAATAAAACAATCACGAGTAAACGTTATAATAATATAACGATAATTATTATACTATGCAAATAGTGCAATAAATGTCGGAATATTGTTATAAATAAATAACTTGAAATAATGTCGAGAACTAATAAGTCGGGTGAGTAATAAATAAAAACATGATGATTTTTATAAATTTAGAAAAACTTATCGAGTTATACGAGTTGTGGTTATTTAAAGTCCAAGTGGGCTTTACTATGTGATTTTCGTGTTGTCACGGATATATGACGATTAATATAAACATTTTCTATAACAAGTGACTTATTTAATCGACGGATTAGATCGAGTTATTTGGCTATATAAAATGAGTATATTAATGGGCATCGTATCCCACGACGCCTATAGGTTGTGGTATATATTTTAGGATAATAAATTACTATGTATCTCGTGGAATTTGGCCGATTTGACGATATATATAGGGAATTTATTGGACTACGATATATACCAAATAGAATTCTTTGTGTTATGCGCTTTAGGTTGGGTATAATTTTGGAACGATATATTACGTAAATAAATATGGGAGGTTACCGAATCGACGGATTTGATAAACTTCGATGATTTAGTTAAATAATATATTGGGCTAATATTAGACCTATAGATGGTTTATTATTTCGTTCGTTGTGGCTTCTTGGTTTGAGTTGAGTCGACCCTTCACCCATATTGTAACACCCCCAAAATTCGGATCCAGCGGAAGCATACATGTCATTGGGTGCTACTAAAATGGTATCACAACACAAAGTACAAAGAACTGTTTTTACCTCAACCGTTTAGAAGAAATTTCATATCAAAAGCATTATGTTTACAACATTTCAAAAACAACGTGGAAACATAGGCCCATAAAAGAAATAAAACAGTCCCAAATGTATCAGAGTCATCTATGACCATGCCATGCCATGCCAAAACCTCCAACAGTGAGTTATCGTTTTTAAACCAGAAAATACATGCTAAAATGTCAACACGAGGTTGGTGAGTTCATAAGTTTAAATATAAATAGCAATTCAGTGTAAAAGAAATGTGCGTTCGATAAAAGTTTTGTGACCATTGCGTCGTTCACAATGTCATGAAAACAAGATTTACCTGTAAGTAAAATAGAAATAAAATTTTGGTAACGTAATTCACAAAGCATAAAGTTGGACCATAAGAAAAAGCAGGCGAACACTACGACGTGTAGTGCCATATAAAAGTCTATTACGCTAGCACTAAGCAAAATGCATGCTAGAAAGCATGTAAAGGCAAGCTAGAAAGCATGTAAACGGCAAGCTAGAAAGCTTGTAAAGGCATGCTACAAAGCATGTAAACAGCAAGCTAGAAAGCTTGTAAAGGCATGCTAGAAAGCATGTAAACAGCAAGCTAGAAAGCTTGTAAAGGCATGCTAGAAAGCATGTAAACAGCAAGCTAGAAAGCTTGTAAAGGCATGCTAGAAAGCACGTAAACGGCATGCTAGAAAGCATGTAAAGGCATAGTGGGATTCAGGTGCTTAGGCTACACCACGTAATAGTTTTAAAAGCATTAGTATAAAGTTTGGTCCAATTAAGAGTTTTAAGAAAACATAAGTATAATTCCAGTCCAAGTAAAATGTTTTTGAACACTTGTGTCAATGAGAAAATAATCAAGTATACAACATGTAAACACATAAAGCATTTGAGTAAACAAACAAACATTTGAGTACGACAAGTAATATTTTGACTAAACAAGTAGCATGTTCAAGTAAAACAAGTATTGCATTCATGTAAAAACGAGCATGTATTCTCCCCCAAAATAGCTATAAAACAAGTAAAAATAGGGGGTCATGAACTCACCTTAGATTGTAGAAACGTAAACAACACAAATGTCACAACTGGCATCAAGTGGCTAAGCACAACGGAAATCTGACGGCTCGGCCTAGAATATGAGGTTGATCTTAACGGTTATGACATGCTAGGAATAGAATAATAAAATTTAGTTTTCGATGGATGGTTAAGTCAACACGATATGTTGATAAAAGATTTAATTTTCAATTTGTAATAGTTTGGTGATTGGTTAAATAAAATAAATCAAGAGAAAAATATCAAGGTATGTAATATATATCCGTATATATATTACATATAAAAAATAAGCTTATATATAATACATTAAGTATGATTTGTTTGAGAGATTTAAGCTCTCGATTCATAGATTAATTTACAAAAATTTGTATCTTATGAATTAACCATCCAGTTCGAAAAGTAAAAGTATAGAAATGATAGTTACTCAAAAACATACACATGCATGTGATTGAATCACACGGATCCGAATTCAAAAGCACAAGCAACCCGATTTATACTAAAAAGGGTCTTCAAAATACATGGATCTTCAAGGAAACTATGAAATAAAGATGAGGGAGTGGTGGTTTTAGTGGTGGTGGTCGACGGCAGCCTTGGGTGGCTGGATTGTGGAGGGTGGCGGCTGGGAGAATTGGAGAGGAGGGAGAGCATTTTAGGGTTGGTTAAAAATGATGAGGAGAGTTATAAGTAGGTATTATATAGCCCCCAAAAGTTACAAAATGTATTTATCAAGTTGGGGAAAGATGGGGGGCGTGAGTATAAATTAAGTATAAAGACCATCACCGAAAAGTTTGTAATCTTTTATAAAATTGAAGCTCGGGACTCATTTAGGCTCGAAAATGATTTGATTTTGGACAAGAAATTTACACCATTGCTTTTAAAAATAATTTTTCCAATAATAATGAATGTTCACACGACCGGTTTTTCGTAAATAATATAAAAATCACATTAGAATATTCGTCGAGTTATGGTTGTGCCGGTACGCGTTGTGTGTTAGTTTCCATGCTTTACGAGATAACTTCTCGTATTCGCTTCAAATAAATTTGGAAACGTCAAAGAGTGAAACTTAGGAAATAATAAATATAATTTATTATTTAAAATCAGTCTGGAAATATACGGGTGGTTACAGTCTACCCTCCTTAACGGGAAATCCGTCCCGGATTTCAGTTTATGTTATCCGATAAAATAGTGTCTGGGAAGAGATGTTGGTACTCATAACCGATTTGAGGCTTACCAGGTGGTATAAACTCCTCTTTGACTGTGAGGGAGAGTAATAAAAATTCTTTGTTGAAAATTTGCAGTTAGGTAAATGGATGCGACTTCAAAAGACTCGTAATTTCAGTAAAAGTAGTGGTTAAACTATGGTGTGGATAAGACGATTCTACGAAGGTTACATTCATTTACTTCTTGATGTGCAAGAATTTGATGAAGTTTTACTAGAAACTATTAACGCATCGGAAAGAGTAATTGGTTCACTAGTTGATTGCAGAATAGTTTATAAAGCGGTTTCTAAAACAGTTCATAGAGTAACAGGAAATCAGTTTATCATTTTTCATGATAGTAGCAAAACTTTAGTTCGATTCATAATATCGTAGCAGGATAGCAAACCGGTTTATAAAATTGCTAGCGAAATGATTTGTAAAACAGTTTACAAAACAACAGGAACAATTCGTTGTTTACAAAACAGTTATAAGGTCAAAACTTCGATTTCATGAAGTAGCAGTGGAACATTTGTAGGGTGACCGCAAAATGGTCTGTAGAGTAATCGAAAATAGTTTGTATGGTGTCAGCGACACAGTTTATTATCTTATAAGAGGGTAGTAAAATAACTGGTATCCCCGAGAGACGAGTGAAAGATTTGGTGTCTGTCACAAAGGGCGCGGTTCAGGATACTCCTTAAGGTCTTAAGGTTTCTGTTGGTCATAAAATCTCCGCTGAGTGGAGGGTATAGCAAGTTCAGAGTACGACTCTGAAGGAGGATGTTGATTGCTACTAGCAATCTATTGTTTGACCAAGTAATGTACATTCTACTTCACGCGGAAGGAACAACATCGATCGAGAGGGATGAACCAAATTGCTTGAGCATAAGGTTCGGGGTAGGGGTGGCTATAACAAGACCACAAACAAAGCAAAGTTTAAATGAATAAGCAATCCAAATTCAAACATAGCCGAGACCAAACCCAAACGCTCCGATAAGCTCAAATGAGTTTGAGTTTATTACAACATCAACCAAAGTTAAAATAAGCAACTCGAATTCAAACTGTGACCAATCGGGTCTAATATGCCTCGATGCAAAACATGATTAGACGGCGACGAGCAAGTATTCCATATGTGCGGAAAGGTATAGCGATACAAAGTGTATTTCGATTCATGAAGTATAGTGATGCCAGTGGGTTGTGATTGCTATCATGTTGTGTGCAAATGTGAGTGTTCATGTCATGCATACTTATGTATACACACATAGATTTTATCATTATCATAATCAAAAATTTAACTGAACATAATTCTAGTATAACTACTTCAAGTATCGCAAAGTTCACCTCTGAGTCGGACATAGGTGATCAGGCCATGTCCCACTGTCCCTGGTTGAATATAGGTGATCAGTCTATATTCACCCGAGGTTCAATGAACTTTAAAATACTCGGCTCAGTTACGCTAGTAATATGTCCCTCAATTTTAAAAGCTGTTTAGAAAGACTAAAACAAGTGTCCACGCTCAAGGACGAATGATGAGGTCATGTAGAGAAAAGCGCGTAACGCCACGATAAGTATGATACGTATGCATAAGTATGTCGAAGATACTTATAGTATATGGTGAAAATAAATGGATATACTCATCCAATAACAAAGCACACATCTCATCAAATATATTAGTAATCAAAATTACGAATGAGTCATCAGCTTGGCAGGCACGCACGTGGCGGTCATAGGGTTAAGTTTTTGCAAAAGTAGTTATAGTCTAGGTTTTAAAAATACCCAGTTCTCTATAACCAAGGCTCTGATACCAATCTGTAACACCCCCAAAATTCGGATCCAGCGGAAGCATACATGTCATTGGGTGCTACTAAAATGGTATCACAACACAAAGTACAAAGAACGGTTTTTACCTCAACCGTTTAGAAGAAATTTCATATCAAAAGCATTATGTTTACAACATTTCAAAAACAACGTGGAAACATAGGCCCATAAAAGAAATAAAACGGTCCCAAATGTATCAGAGTCATCTATGACCATGCCATGCCATGCCAAAACCTCCAACAGTGAGTTATCGCTTTTAAACCAGAAAATACATGCTAAAATGTCAACACGAGGTTGGTGAGTTCATGACCCCCTATTTTTACTTGTTTTATAACTATTTTGGGGGAGAATACATGCTCGTTTTTACATGAATGCAATACTTGTTTTACTTGAACATGCTACTTGTTTAGTCAAAATATTACTTGTCGTACTCAAATGTTTGTTTGTTTACTCAAATGCTTTATGTGTTTACATGTTGTATACTTGATTATTTTCTCATTGACACAAGTGTTCAAAAACATTTTACTTGGACTGGAATTATACTTATGTTTTCTTAAAACTCTTAATTGGACCAAACTTTATACTAATGCTTTTAAAACTATTACGTGGTGTAGCCTAAGCACCTGAATCCCACTATGCCTTTACATGCTTTCTAGCATGCCGTTTACGTGCTTTCTAGCATGCCTTTACAAGCTTTCTAGCTTGCTGTTTACATGCTTTCTAGCATGCCTTTACAAGCTTTCTAGCTTGCTGTTTACATGCTTTCTAGCATGCCTTTACAAGCTTTCTAGCTTGCTGTTTACATGCTTTGTAGCATGCCTTTACAAGCTTTCTAGCTTGTCGTTTACATGCTTTCTAGCATGCCTTTACATGCTTTCTAGCATGCATTTAGCTTAGTGCTGGCGTAATAGACTTTTATATGGCACTACGCGTCGTAGTGTTCACCTGCTTTTACTTATGGTCCAACTTTATGCTTTGTGAATTACGTTACCAAAATTTTATTTCTATTTTACTTACAGGTAAATCTTGTTTTCATGACATTGTAAACGACGCAATGGTCACAAAACTTTTATCGAACGCACATTTCTTTTACACTGAATTGCTATTTATATTTAAACTTATGAACTCACCAACCTCATGTTGACATTTTAGCATGTATTTTCAGGTTTAAAAGCAATAACTCACTGTTGGAGGTTTTGGCATGGCATGGCATGGTCATAGATGACTCTGATACATTTGGGACCGTTTTATTTCTTTTATGGGCCTATGTTTCCACGTTGTTTTTGAAATGTTGTAAACATAATGCTTTTGATATGAAATTTCTTCTAAACGGTTGAGGTAAAAACCGTTCTTTGTACTTTGTGTTGTGATACTATTTTAGTAGCACCCAATGACATGTATGCTTCCGCTGGATCTGAATTTTGGGGGTGTTACACATATGGATACCAAACGTCGAATTTCAAATTAATATATGAAGATAATTCGAGAAATGGATATTTTTGGAAAGTAAAATGGAATACGTTCGGGAATGGGAATATTTGACTTTTGAGGAAATGATTTCTGAACGAGCTTGATATTGTTAGGAAGTGCCGAGTCTGTAGTTGCCGTTACGTGAGTTGCTTGAGTTTGCTTACGTCTTTCTTCTATCGATTTCTTTTGAGGATTTGCTGGACTTGAGGTGAGTCATAGCCCCACTTTTACTCTTGAACTTTGTTTTCAATACTTGGGGTGAGAAACGTGCAAATGTTTTATGTGGACTATTATCGCTTTTATATTCTTTTCAAAACTTGCTATGCTTATAGAACTAGGTAGGATTAAGCGAGGCCTAGTCCCGAACTAGGTAAGCTATTGATTTGGTGGTTGAGTGAGGCCTAGTCCCGAACTAGGTAAGGTATTGGATTGATTATAGAGTGAGGCCTAGACTTGAGCTAGGTAAGCTATTGTTTGGATTGATTTGAGCTATAGCGTGCACCTATAGGGTTGATTTGATTTTGTTGGATTATTTTGGTTGGATTATTTTGGTTGGATATTTTGGTTAGATGATTGAGGCCTAGTCTAGCTAGCAAGCGTTTTGCGTATATGCCCACTATATTGAATTATTTATTTAAACCTATGATCTCACCAGCGAAAGCTGACTTTTAGCACATTTTCTCAGGTAATTAAGTGATGCTCTTTGGATGCTTGGGATTGGAGGCTTGGCAATGGCACCGGTTATGGATCTATTTTTCTAAAACTCTGATAAACTATTGTGGACCTATGTTTATTTCTTTTGGGCCTTACTTTGGATAATTCTTGGGATAAATGTAAACTCTAAAAACCCGTTTTGGTTGTGTTTTTCTTATGTTTACTTTATCTCGTTCTTTCATGACTTTGAATGGATACCAATCCCCGTAGCACCCCGAAAGCTTGTGAGTCTTCCGCTGTATCAAATTTTGGGGGTGTTACACTGTCTCTTATCATTCATATCCTCAAAACCTTACTTGTTACATGAGAATATTCATCGATAGAATTTTGTTTGTGTCGTTGTATCTATAAAGTTGATGCTTTCAAATACCAAAACCCTTGGATAGACCATACCGGTTGTAAAAATCATATGCATCATCTAAAGTGGAAATGTTCTTCCTAGTATTGTATACCTTAAAGATCGATTGTAAATATGTGTCAAATCTTCTTGCATGAGATACCATTGTTGTCAATATCATCGATTAGCGTATGCTCAAATTCATCATTATTTTCATCTATTAAGAATAAAAACTAAGAAAATTAAGATAAATAACCTAGTTAAAAAATATTTCAAAGCGAAGAAAAAAGAATAAATTCAACAATGAAGAATATGATGAATAATATAATTAAACCTGATATGATTTCCTCTTCTTGATATGGATCGGTTCTTGAAAAACTTATTAATTTTTTGTTAGTGATTTGGATCGGTCCTTTGATTATTCTAAAATTGGAACCACATACAACAATACAGCCATATATAATATGCTCTTGCAAGTTTTTCTTTGGCGGGAGATTTTGGCGCTCAAAAAATGACTGATGGTGGTAAAGAGTATTGAAGAAGATATGTTAGTGATAAAAGATGGAAATGAGGAGTGTTTTGTAAAGGGTGTAATTGTAGTGTTTGTAAAAGTGGTGTTCTTTTTTTGTTAAAAAAAAGTAGGCAATTGCCTACATCACAAAGCATGTAACATTTCCCCAAACAAAATTAGAAGAAAAGATTAAAAAAAAGAAAAAGAAAAAAAAAACATAGTTTATGTAAAAGTACTATCTTATGTAACTAAAGAATTTATTTCGTCGTCTTTTTTAAAGCAATTCATATAACATGAGTCCGTTTGGCCCGTGCACGTTCGAGCTTGAATATTTATATAATGTGCTTTATTATTTGTATTAGTGACATTTAACGCAAGAATTGTGTTTACATTGGTTGTACAATATGATTGATAATTTGTATTTCTTATGTAAAGGATGTTTTAATAATTGCATAATTATATTTATTGACCAGTTAGTTTATGAGTTTAATTGTGCAAAAGGAAATTGTACCTTTTGCTTTAGAATTTGTATTCATTAAAAAATCTGGATCACATTAATTGCTCATTTAAAACTAAAATAAAAAGTGTTTTTGTTTTTTAAAGTTTTGTACTCTATGCTTTAAAAGTTGCACGTCTTAATTTTGAGAGAGAGAGAGAGAGAGAGAGTGTGTGTGTGTGTGTGTGTGTGTGTTTTTTGTGTATTATATGTAGTATAGATTTATTTACGAACAAAAACACTCATCTAACAATATGGTTCTTCGAAAAAAATTTAAACCTTTTTCTTTGTTTTGTCACTTACCTGCCATGCATATTTAAAGTTTAAACACAAAGAAAAGCGGCTAAACGTTGGTACATCATATGAGGCATCTCAAACAAAGAAGTAGTTTGATGGATGGAGTTTCTTTTCTTCTTCGAAATAATATGATCAATTATATCACTAATTCATTGGTGGTAATATAAGCGTAAATGGATAGCAACCGGCAAAAACATGAAAAATAATAGTAATCCCTGAATGTTACAAAATCAGTTTTACTTTTTAATAACAACACACACTCATACGATTCAATAAAATCATGAATTCACCATCAACTAATATGGATGAATAGATACATGATCTTGGTACAAATAAGGATTGTTTTTCAATTTAGAGTATTGAGAACTAAGGGGTTCCAAACTATGAACTCAATGGTAGGAACACGATCACCAAACAAGGGTAGAAAAATGACCGCACAAATTGGTTCATGAGAGAAAAGAAAAAAAAAGGGTAAAACCTTTCATTAGGGTAATTTAGGAATAACAAAAATATTTTTGAAATGAAATAAATATATAACATGTGTCATTATATTATTCTTAGGCCCATTTTTAGGTCTATCTATTTTGGCTCATTTATCATTTCTCTTATTTTTATTCTTTTTGTGTTACAACAGTTTTTCGTTTTCAAGTGACTAATTTAAGGAGATTGAATACATCGTTAAACCGACTTAAATAAGATAAACCTTTCTTTTTTTATGAGTTTGGCGTAGCCGGTTTTAAAGTATTTGTACTTAGCAAAAAATGAACATGACACTTCCCATATTTTAGTTACTAGGATTACAAATTTTTTGCCATTAAACTATTCATGAAAGATTAAAAAATAAAGATGTTTATATTGTAGTTAAAAAAAAAAAAAAACTCATTTTTAATTCACCGATTCAATACACCAAAAAAAAAAAAAAAAAAAAAAAAAAAAAAAAAAAAAAAAAAAAAAACTCATTTTTATCAGTTTACTAAATAATGATATTTTATAGCAAATGTTGGTTAAATTATTAATTTTATAGTGTTGGAATTTCATAAGATTTAAAGTTAATTATTACAATTAGTTTGTGATAATGTGATATTTTATAGCAAATGGGCTATAATGAGGTAACTAGTGTTTTTTCTTTAAGAAATGCATAAGACATTGTTGAAGGTGAAGAGAACGTCTGATAAATCAAAATAAACACGAGTTTTGAAGCAGAAGACATTGTTGAAGGTGAAGACAACATTGAAGAAATCCATATAAACACGAGTTTAGAAGCTAAGACCATGAGGAATCATAACTTGAGTTATGAAATAACTCAGCGCCATGTCAGTGCAACACAAAATAACATAACACCAAAAAATACTAGAAAATCATAACACCCAATAATACCACATTTTTGGACCACTTAAAAAAAAATAATGCAAACCATAATAACTTGGTATAACTCAAGTTATAATTTGGCAAGGGAGTCATAACTTGGCATAACTCAAGTTATAACTTGAGTTGATATACCAACTTGAGTTGTAACGTGGGAGTAACGTGAGAACTCAGGAAATGGTCATAACTTGCGTTACCAAGTTAAAAATGTGCCAAAAGTGAGCTATATGAAACTTGTGTGGAAACAAAAGTGGCTAAGCAATGACTCAATGCAACGAATGAGATTATGGGCATAGTAACAACTCAAATGAAAGATTTACATGGTCTTACTCTTGATGAAAGTCTTTTAGCGATGTATGTGGTTGGTAGGAGTGCACCACTTTTCCTAATGTTTGAACGGCTAGACGATGAGGGAAAGATTCGTAGGGCGCAAATGGTTACTAATGGTTACATAACCTAAGGAAAATAGTTTTTCCTTTTTCTTTTTTTTTTTGCGCAACATTATGTTGTTACTGTACTAATGTTTTGTGAATCGCGTGCCTTCAAGTTCTGGTTTAGTAATGGTAGCTAATTTATACAACTGTTTGTATGAGTTGAGTTGTGTGCAGATAAGATGGACGTACAGTAGATTAGTTCAATAACCAAAGACATGTATTTTAGTATGTTTATTTTGTGAACTATTTGAGCAAGAAACCGTGACATTGTATTGAATTATCCTTAAGATGCAAAGAATTCCACAAAAATCATCTCCGAGAAAGACTTTTTGCATAAATCATCCTTTAAAAAGATAGTTTCTTTAGACTTTTGTCTCTTATGGATGAGTCATGGTGATATCTTTTAACATGCATGGTTTATTTGAAAACGGAAAAACTAAATGAACGGCTTTTGGAGTTTACTCTTACGAACGATATTAAAAACGAACTTAAGCTATTATAACCATTTTTGGTTTAAAAGTTGGTAAATCATAAATGGATATCGAGCTTATATTTCTTCCTTTTGAAACGAGAAGAAAATAAATATTGTTTATTAAAACATACATATTTGTCCAATAATTACCATTTTCTTGCTAGTTTCACTTTTAAAACGACGATGTAAACAAATACGTAAAAGCATTCCCGAACCAAAATGATGCTTGATTCGAGTACCAAGAGTTATTTCCATTAAATCTACTTATATTTGATAAAGTCATACTAATATTCTAACATTATAACAAAATATTTGACAAAAATAAAAGTCATAACTTCTCATTTCTTTATTACCATAACTTTCTCAATATTTTGGTCCAATTTTCTAACGAAGTTAGTTCAGTTAGTTAAGTCTAATTGTAAAGTGGCAACATTAGTCATTTAACCTAATGATTATTTGCAATGTTAGTCCTTTATACCAAAGATCGTTTGCAACGTTAGTCCTTTCAGTTAGCTAGTCCTTTAAAAAAATTCGAAAAAAAAATCGAAAAAAATGTTTTTTTTTTCGAAAATTTTTTTTCCAAAAAAAAATAATTCGAATTTAATTTTTTAAGAAAAAAAATTTATAATTTTTTTTTTCTAATAAAAAATTTCATAAAAATCAGAAAAAAAAAAAATCTAAAAAAAGGTTTTTTTTCCCAAAAGCTCTTTTTCCTATAAAATAATTCGGAAAAAAAAAAAACTTCTAAATTTTTTTTCTAAAATAAAATTCTAAAAAATGCGGAAAAAATTTCAAATTTTTTTTTGGAAAAAAAAATTTCGAAAAAAAACATTTGTTTAGAATTTTTTTCGATTTCTTTTTCAGAAAATTTTCTTTAAAGGACTAATGTTGCAAACGATCTTTGGTATATAGCACTAGCGTTTCAAATGACCATTAGGTTAAAGGACTAATGTTGCCACTTTACAATCAGACTTAACTAAATGAACTAACTTCGTTAAAAAATTGGACAAAAAGTGGAATGAAACTATCAATTTTGGACCAAAACCGCAACTTTTTAAAAAAAAGACCAAAAGTGAAATCCGCACCAAACCACAAGGACCAAAAATGTAGTTAACTCAAAAAAATAAATTTCCAAAAACACGTGCAAAAACCAAAATCAATTTCCCCTGTAAAACAACCCCCAAAATTTCACCAATTCCCAAAACCAAATTCAATTTCCCCCAAATCAAAACCCAAACCCTAACTTTTCAATCCCACAAAATTAACCTTCAATTCACAAAAAATGACATTTTTATGTAATATCTCCAATCTTTTTACAAAACCCATCTTTTATTTCCATCAATTTCATTAATTTATTAAAAAAATAAAAAATTGATTTTTATTGTTTTTTCTTGAGTGCAGGTGATATTCATAATAATGGGGGATGATGAATCGGATAGTAGTACTACTTGGGATTTTGGTGACACCTGCTGCAGCTGTTGTGAAGGAATAACAGCACATTGATATGTGCACCAATAATGGCTGATGATATTAACCAGATGTTGGTTCGTATGAATTTGGCTAAGTCTTATGGTGCTGATCTTGTTGAGATTAGATTGGATAGTCTGAAACCTTTTTTAGAGAGGTTTAATGTCACAGAAAGCATTCAGACCCTTGTTAAATTAAGCCCTTTGCCTACACTTTTTACTTACAGGTCAGAAGATTCTTTTTTCGGATTGTTTTTCGATATTCGAAACTGTTTCTATGATATGAATGTTGGGTTTATTAGTATTTTGTTTATGAGTGTTTGGGCACTTTGAGATTGCTTATTTTGAACTGATTAGTATTGGTGAATTAGGTATTACAAGTTTGCTCTTAGGGTGAAATAAGCTGATCATCTGCGTATAAGCTGTATGAAGTAGTAATCCCAAACACCCCCTTATTGCGTCTTGTTATTGTGGATAAGGTTTGAGAGTCTGGACATGATTATATGTTTATTTGAGGCCTTGAGGGTGAAATAAGCTGATTGGGAGATGCTGAATTGTATGGTGCTGACTTAAGTTGAAGTTAGATAGGATAGTTTCAAACAAGAAAGGTTTACTGATAGATATGATATCAAACCCTTTATAATTTAAGTCCTTTGCCTACTCTTTTTACTTGCAGGTGCGTTTTTTTGGGACTGTTTTTCAATATTCAAAACTGTTTCGTGATATGAAATGTGATGTGTTAGTATACTGAATTATTTGACATGTGATGTGGGGAGTTTGGGATTTTTGCTTATGAACAGCTTATCTTCTTATTGCTTTTTTTAAGCAGATGATGAAATGTGACTATGCTTAGCTACTTAGTTTAGGGCAAATAAGCTATTGTTGAGATTTGATTGGATAGTTTGAAACCCTTTTTAGAGAGGTTTAATGTAGAGAAAGTATGCAGACCCTTGTTAAATTAACCCCCTGTGCCTACTCTTTTTTTTTGGGTAAAGATTTGCCTACTCTTTTTACTTACAGGTGAGTAGATTCTTTTTTCGATGTCCGAAAACTGATATGAATGCAGTTTTTTTATATGTTTTTAAGGATACTCAATTGTTTGGGAGTTATGAGCTTATATGATTTCGGCTTATTTTATGTAAGCTCAATTTTCCGGCTTATTATTAGACTTATGGGCTCATATAAGCTTATTATGATCTAATAACTTAATATAAGCCCATAGGTATCAAAATAAGCCGGAAAAATGAGCTTATGTAAAATAAGCCGAACTCATATAAGCTCATAAGCCCACAAATAAGCTTAAGCAAATATCTCCTGCATAATATGAACTGATGTTTTTGTGGATTTGATACTACAAATTTCATGTTAGGGTGAAATAAGCTGTTTTTGATAAGCTGATCATCTGCTTATTAGCTGCGTAAGCTGTTGACCCCTTATTGCACTTTGATATTGTCGATGAGCAGTTTTGAATGTATGGGCTATGGACACGATTATATGCGTATTTGGGGGTGGAATAAGCTGATTGGCAATTGCTTGTTCAGATTTTTTATTTTCTGTTATTTTGAAATAACAAATTTGCTCTTATGGTGAAATAACTATCTTCTGAGGGTGAACTAAGCTGATCATCTGCTTATAAGCTGTTTTGAATGGTAATCCCAAACACCCCCTTATTGTGTTTTGATATTGTGGATAACGTTTGGGTGCCTGGACATGATTATACTATATGCTTATTTGAGGGTGAAATAAGCTGATTGGGAGGCGCTAAATTGTATTGTGTTTGAAACAAGAAAGGTTTACTGATAGATATGATATCAAACCCTTTATACATCAAGTCCTTTGCCTACTCTTTTTACTTGCAGGTGCGGTTTTTTGGGACTATGTTTCGATATTCGAAACTGTTTCTATGATATGAATGTTGGATTCATTAGTATTGTGAATTGCTTGATGTGGGAATTAGGATTGCTGACTTTTGAGTTGAAACTGTTATGATGTGTTTAGTATGCTGAATTGTTTGATATGTGATGTGGGATGTTTGGGATTTTTGCTTATGTAAACAGCTTATCTTCTTATTGGTCTTTTTAGACATATGATGAAATGTAACTATGATTGTCTACTTAGATTAGGGTGAATAAGCTCTGTCAAAATAGCATTTTAAGTTTAGAATGAAATGTGATGTATATGCAAGTTTAATAGTGTGTAAGGGTGTGTTTTGGAATTGGGATCTGCTAATGGATAAGCTTTTTTCGAGTGGTTGATGAAAAGAGTGCTTATGCAGTATGTTTATGATCTTGTTCGAATTGTTATGATGTGAATGCAGTTTTCTTCTGTTAGTAGACTGAATTGTTCGACATGTGATGGGGGTGTTTCATGTTTGGGATTGTTTTATTGAAATTAGATACTTGCTAGGTGGTGTTTGGGATTGCCTTATTGAAACAATTTATCTGCTTATCGTGTTTCTGGAAATAGATATGCACTTGTTAGTGTTTGGGCACTCTGACTTTGTTTATTCCAAACTGAATATAATGGTGGATTTGATATTTAAGATTACTATGAGATAAGCTGCTTTAAATAAGTTGATTAACTGGTTATGAGCATAAGTTATTAAAAATAGTAATCCTAAACACCCCTTATTGCGTTGATGTGGCAGATAAGCAGATTTGAGTGTTTGGATGTGATTATATGCTCTTTTTAGGCTGAAATAAGCAGTTTGGGAGTTGCTTATTTAGATGGTGTATTTGCTTCTGTATCTTTGAAGTACTCTTACCAGAATTGCCAAACTCATCAATCGCGTAGCTGATTGCTGTTTGACATGTGACTCTTCTTGAGATATGGTTTGTACATTATTCATTAAGCAGTTTGAGATTGTTTATTTTAAGCTGATTATACTTGCTGGATTCATCATTACAAGTTTGCTCGTAGGTAAAATATGCTGTTTTTCATAAGTTGATCATCTGGTTATGAGCATAAGCTGTTTAAAACAGTAATCCCAAACACCCCCTACTGTGTTTTAATACAATAGATATGCAGTTTTGAGTGTTTGGATATGATTATATCATCCGTCGATGGTGAATTAAGCAGCAGTTATGAGTAACAGTTTTGGGGCTGCTTATTCATATATCTTGACTGAATCTGATTAGTTTACCTCTTATATCCGTTATTAGCAGAATTGCCAAACACTCAAATAGCTATGTGTCTAGTTATTGTGACACTATCTCTTGAATTGCATTATGTTACAGTCAAACCTTATCTCAGAATTGCCAAACACTCAAATAAGCAGGTTTAATTTCAATCCCAAACACCCCCTGAAGTCTATGCAACCATAAAAGTAATTGATTAGCAACTAGTTTAGTGATTTGGCTAGTCTTGTATTGATTCTGTATGTCAAGCTGACAGCAAACTAGTCCTTCCGAGTTATTAGTACTATGACTCCCTTCTTACAAATAGGGACATGTAAATTTTCCTTGAAGCAACTAGGGGTGTCGAAGTGTTGATAAATTTACGCTGAATTACATGATGTTATAACAATTTATATTCCTGTAAAAGGTTTCTGATTCTATGTTATATTCTAGACCAACATGGGAAGGTGGTCAGTATGATGGAGATGAACAGCGTAGATTGGCTGCTCTTCGATTAGCAATGGAATTAGAAGCTGATCACATCAATGTTGAGCTTAAGGTTCCTTTCTTCTTGACATTAAATGTGTCTATTCGTGCTCATAGGCTAGTCTAAAGTACTATTATTAGTGTTCTTACATAGTAAATTCCCGTTATACTATCAGACACAATATTTTTATCAGATTTCTCATTTTAGTAACTCAATTGCAGGCCGTTGATGATTTCAACAACTTAATCCATGGAGATAAGCCTACAAAGTGCAAACTCAGTTTCTCCCCATAATTATCAAAATACTCCTTTGATAGAAGGGCTTGGGAACCTTGTGGCCAAAATACAGTCAACAGGAGCTGACATTGTCAAGTTTGCAAAACGCTGTAGATATAATTGGTGTAGCTCGAGTTTTTCACATTACTTCTAATTCTCAAGTAAGCGGCGTGAGTCATGCTATGCATCATAGATTCCAGAGGTATATTTTCTTTTTGCATATACAAAATCTATAACTTAGTTAAATGTCTCTAAATTATTCCCTGTTATATTCGTTTATTTGGTTGCTTGGTACTATCTTTGTTAAGGACACAACTAAGGGTTCTAAAGCTGACGGTCTTGGAGTCAAAGCTAAAAACATGGTAAAAGAAAAACCAAACTATTCCGTGTTTGGAAGATAAGGTGTTACACGTTAGTGGGAATCTTTCTTCATTCTATGCAGTTCAAGAGAGTGAAAGCAGTAAACGCAAAAGAAATGAGAGCGACGAGGTAGGTGATAATTGTGTGGAATCAAAAGTGGCTAATCAAGGAAGCAATGCAGTGAATGACACTATGGGCAAACTAGCAAGTCAGATAAAAGATTTACCTCGTCTCAAACTTGATGAGCGTCTTTTGGCTAAGTCTGTGATTGGTAGGAGTGAGCCACTCTCTGTGATGTTTGATCAGTTGGATGAAGACGGAAAAGTTTGTATGGCACAAATGGTTGAAGTCTGTGTCATTAAATAGTCAAAGTAGCATGTTTAGTTTTGTGGCATTTTGTGAAACTTGTTTAATGGCCAATATTCTCACATGTGTCTTCCCATTTGGTTGTCATTTGATATCGTGTTGTTAGGCATGTGAATCATTAACCCATATTATTATGGTCTGTAGCCTTGGGTAGCTAGTTTAAAGTCTTATGATTCTGATTTAGTATGAGGTTTGTTTGCGAATTGTGGTTTTTCAGCAACATCAAAGTGCTGTATTTCTGTAAGCTATTTATTCTAGTGTAAAAATGACAAATCTATGTGTTGGAGTTGCATTTAATATGTTGTACCTGGGCAGCAACTTCTTAGAAATCACAATCGTTGTTAAAATTTTATGTCTTTTTAAATCTTTTCCCAATAGAAGATGAGCTTTTCAAAAAGATGCTAGGCATTACTCCATTGTCAAAATGAGCATGTTAACATTCATATCAGGAATCTACACTCATTTTGCTGATCCCATTATATTTGAAAATGATTTGCACACTTTTTTTCTTTGTTTACAACACATCAGTGTACAAACATAGAAAGTAGGGTAGAGATATAGCACAACCTTTTAATGCATAAGTTGGTGTGAATCAATCAGAAAGTTCCGTGTGCAAATCATCTTCCGTTATATTTGTCATGAAACATAAATAGATAAAAGAAATAACTTATCTATATAAATTATCTAATGTACACACGCATAAAGAACATGAACCTTCACAGTTCACACTTAAATGATTTATAACTATTGAGGTTTCACAGAGCATCTTTCCGATACTCATAGTAAAAAAGGAATGTTAATGAGAACAGGGAAAATTCTTTTACACTGGTCGAAACTCAAGGCCACATACAATGAGGCCAGACATAGTTCCTTCATGGCTTGTAAATTTCATATTCATAGAAAGAGAGTCATCCTTGAATTCATGAGCTGAGTTAAACTTCCACACTTGAATCTCCATCCATCCATCTTCTCTTTGTTTTGGAACCCGAGTGATACCATTTATGTTCAATGGGCTTGGAGTTATAAAATATACAAATTCAGCCTCATTGTTTTCTTTGTGGAGCACATCTCGTACTTCTACTGGACAATGCAGCCCCTCGCATTTTTCTGAAAGCTTGAATACAAGGTAACACACGTATTCTGTATGTGGTGACAACATTTGACTTTTGATTGTGCAATTAAGATGAAATACTTGTTTTGGTAAAAGCTCAATCACCTCTTGAAATCTGCATGTAGGATGGATTAAGGACGAAGTAATATATATAGACAGGAAACTAAATCCAAGAAGTAAACTTTTGTCAACCATTTATTCACGAATTTTTAATTGTTAACCCATAAAACAAAAAACATTGAGCTAGAAATCTACTTTTTTGTGTGACGTTTACATTTTTGGTTGTAGAAACAAAAAAAGTTTAGCGGTTAAATAATTGGGTCAGACTTGTAACTTTTTAAATATATTTTCTGAACACCATTCATTTAATCTGCTTATGTAACTGGGTTGGGCGATTAGCGAGATACACGGGTTAAATAGGTTATAATGTGTTGGCAAGTTGACCCGTTTATCCTACCCAGCCCCAAACATGGCCCAACTTGTTTACAACCAACCCTAACCCATTTATTTCCGTATCGGTCTCGGGTTAGCGTCACAAATTGCCGCCACTAGTTATAGGAAACTGTAAGAAATTTATTTAGCTATAATATAAGAAATGAACCTGGACTGGGCTGATGGTTTTGAAGTAAAAAGATCCACATTAGAGAATTTGTATAAAGCTGCCTTTGCTGAAAGCACAAGAAGTTTCTTTTTGTCGACTTCGCCCAACCAGAACAACTCGTCGTAGCTTCTACATATCTTGAATATTTCTTCAAAGTTAGTTGGAAGTTGTTCTACCTGATCCACTTTGAAGTTTGATTTCAAGACATGTTGGACTTCCTTCAATTTTCCGATTTCTTCATGTTTCACCTGTGTGCAAACCATGTTAGCTATGCAACATAGATCATGGGTTTAGTTTAATTTTGTGGCATGTATCTGACCTCTTTGTATATTATAAACAACAGAGTATATACCGGAAACATGGGATATAATTTTAAACTTACATTGTCAATTGCTCGAAATTCAATGCCTTCAACATAAACCGCACTTTCTCCGCAATAGTGTGATGAAAAGCTCTCAAGTAGAAACTCAAAAACAATCTCTTCATTCTGATTCAAGAATTTGTACAACTCAATCATCATCCAGTCCTTGTCTCTCCATGTTGCAAAATATGCATGTAGACTTTCGAGTCCCTTTCTATACTTTAGGTTAACACACATCGGTTTACTTGAAAATTTTCTTGAATCACTAAGTTTGAAGACTAAATAGACCCCATAAACGACATTTGGAGATAAAAGTTGAGCGTTTGTCTTTATTTCAATGTTCAATTCGGAAACATCTAACATTTCTGCCACTGAATCAAATCTGCACATATAAATATTCAAGTCCCGGTCAGTCATAACCATTATTCCCTGTATGTACACTTCTACTTTCCAATATAGTATTTCTTTAAACCCAAACAAATGAGAAAACAATTTCTTTGGGAATTGAGAAAAAACTTAAATTCAAAACTGAAACTTATTGTATCAATAAACACATAATCAACTATGATCATCTTCTTTTAAGTTTTAACCTTTAAGTTATCTTTTTTTAGACGGGTAATATATTGAAATACACAAGTAAGATGCTAGCAAAATTTATGATTCATAGCCGTGCAAACACAGGGCCAAAACAGGGCGTACCTCCACCATGTTTTAAAAAGTAAATAAATACAAAATCAAGCTACAAAGTAGATATCGACTACAAGAAACATGTTAATATCATATAACACCCTAGATTCGAAATTTGAGACTATTGGAATCAGTCAAGAAGATACTAAAAATCTTATATAAGAATTCCATAAATGCATACTTTGAAGTAGCTCTACTCATGTTATTCACCTTTCATTAGTGTTATATATGAAGAATAGTCATTTTAGTTAACATAAAATACAGAATTTTTCAAAACCGGCACTATGTAATCCATTTCCTATAAGAAAAGAAAAAAAAAGTAATTTTGTCTAAGATTGAATTTCCATTCCTTTTGATGAGCGAAAAAGTACATGTCATGCAACCTTAAGCTTGATCATTCTTACCTAATTCTTATGTTTTAAACTTATAGAGTTTTTTGTGTATTTTCAGTAAATATCAAGGTTTAGCGTATAAATAAACTAAAGCTTGAAGAGACTTTAGAGTTGATCAAGAAAAGATCTAAGAAGCTCAAGGACCGAACCTGTAAAAGTTACAAAGCATCTACTTTTACTGTTCTCTTCGAGTCTATTAACCATTTGATAAACAAACAATTTTGTATTATATATGATTATGAAACTCAGTTTTTTTATATTTCTTATTCTTAAAGTTGTTTATCATATTAGATTGTAGATTAGAGCAGAAATTTATGCATCTAACAACAATATATATGTACGAACAGAGGTAGAGAGAATAACCTTGATTCAGGAAGAGATTTCCACTCATGTGGACAGCTATTTTTGTAGAAAAACAATGTCGCTGAAACCATTGCATTTCTTTCTCCAATACCATCGAATGGCATCAACTGTAATACAACAAAAAAAACAAGTTAGACTCAACGTTAGGATCTGTAAATGCGTGTATGATTTCGATGCATCCCTAAACTAAAGGATACATAGGACACAAGATGCACGAAAATATATCTGAGATTTGAGAATGAACTGATTACCATGTTGTCTTTTGGAAGGAGGATTCGCTTCAAAAATATGTTGTAAAGGTCCTCTTTCTTGATGGTAGAATAAATTTCAGGGTATTTTGACTTCTCAATTATTTCTTTATAGTCTTTAGGCAATTTGGGCTCCCATTTCTCATAATCCTCCTGTACATACATTAATCAGTTAATAAACTCATGTTTCATACATTTACTTTCTTACAGTTTATAAAATAGTTAAAGGCCATAGTTTAGATATACATGTATAAAAAATTAGCCAATTTTGCCAAAATATAGAAACTTACCTGAAATTCCAATGCTTTCTTGAGCTGTATGACCACTTCATGAGCTGTTGGTCGTCTTTCTCTCCTGTGATGTAAGCATTTAAGGGCAATCCTTGTAAAGGTAATATATGACTGTGGCACAATTTGTTCTTTGATACCCTCAAACACTAAGTTATCAAGGTTTTCAACATAATAGCGGTGTTTAGCCAAAAAGGGTAAATAAAGATACTCATCATCTATCTTTTCGGATGATAGTTTCCCACACAATATGTCAAATAAAACCGCACCCAGTGAGAATATATCAGACTCTTTAGTTAAGAAGCCAGTTTTCGAGTATAGTGGGTCACGATAGCCAATTGTGCCTGTAACATTGTCGATGACGTAGTCTACATCCTGATTTGTTGGACATACTAAAGAGAGCCCGAAATCACTAATTTTTGCTTTCCAATCATCAAGCAGTAGAATGTTGCTGCTGCTGATGTCCCTGTGTATTACCATTTCTGGACTTGAATCAGTTCCATGAAGAAACTCCAACCCGACTGCAATATCGATGCATATTTTAAGCCGCATCACCCACGTAAGACTATCATTGCTCACGTACTGATCAAGACTTCCTCTGGATGCATACTCATAGACAATAATTTTCTCATCCTCTTCATCACAGTAGCCTACAAGACCAATTACATTTTCATGTTTATACTCCATAAGGATTTCAAGCTCGGTCATAAATTCAGCTTCTCCTTCAGCAGATTTCCTACCCAAACGCTTTGCAGCAATGAAGTTATGCCCATGAGTGTGACCCTTGTACACATTCCCAAAATCTCCATGTCCAATGAGATTGTCTTGATTGAAAGTTTTTGTGGCCAACTTTATTTCTTGAAGTGACAGTTTGAGGCTGTCCGTGTGGTTCTCCTGCGAATCATTGGACAATCGGTCGATTAATAAGTAAAAAAAACTGAACTATTTGCCATCTAAAACTCCTTTAATGTCTCTAAGTTCAAGGTTACGGTTGTAAACAAGTTTGGTTGTTGCATTTTAGAATTAAAGAAGAAATATTTATACATCACGGTCAGGAGGGGGGGGGGGGGGGGGGGGGGGGGGTGACGATTAAATTATTAAGGACAAAATAACTTAAATGGTAAGATCGTATCAGTAGAAGTTTGATGATTAAAATATAAGTTACACAAAGTATAATGTATGAAATTTCACGTACTACTATGAAGAATATATGAGGAGATTATAAAGTTATTTAGAAATTACGCACCTGACACTTTAACGCTCTCTTGAGTTCGTTGATGACAACATCTATTGTTGGGCGTTGTGCTTGAGTTTCTGCGAGACATCGAAATGCAATTTCTGAAAATATATCCAAAGACTCTTTATCGGGTCCTTTACTTAGAGAAAAGACATGCTCATTAGTTTCTTCCTTTATCTTGCGATCAACAATTTCCATTAGTGTTCCCTTCTCAAAATGATGTCGTGCAATGGGTGCAATTCCCTTCTCAAAATCATAGGCCAACCTCCCGGTCAAGATCTCAAATAACACCACCCCAAAAGAGTAAATGTCTGATTTCTTATTTAGCTTGCCAGACTTCTCATATTCTGGATCGAAGTACATAGGCGTACCTGCAATCATACTGGCATTGAAAGTACTGGCATCTTGATCTGCTGGGTGAAATTTGGAGAGCCCAAAATCGGCAATCTTAGCCAGCCAATTATCGTCCAATAGAATATTCGCGCTCTTGATGTCCCGGTGTATTATCTTTTGCTTGTCTTGATCTGTGTTAGTGTGAATGTAATTCAAGCCATGTGCGATACCAAGACATATTCTCAAGCGTTGCATCCAAGTAAGATTAGTCATCTTATCACTGCTTCCGAGATAATCCTCAAGACTCCCTTTAGAAGCAAGCTCATAGACAAGGATCATGTGATCACAATCTTCATTACAAAAACCAAGAAGAGAGATTATATTCTCATGTTTACAACTAGTCAGAATCTTAATTTCTGCAATGAACCCCTGTTCTCCTTTTTGATTGTGAATGAGCTTTATGGCTACCGTGCTTCGTTTTTTGGGTAAGTCGCATTTATTCACACCTTCTATCAATGAGGAATTGCTGCTATCAAAATGTTCAAGATCTGCTTTGTACACTTTACCGAATCCGCCTGACCCAATGCAATATGCTTCATCAAAATTGTTGGTAGCCTGGATTATATCATTTAGTCGAATCTTCAAGTGTTCCAAGTTCTTCCCCTGCAACATTATGGAGTTATGCAGCACCACATTAATGCTAGTAAGGATTGGGGTGAAGTTACAAAAAGAAAGAAAAAGAGAGAAACTATTTACTGATATTTATAAAATACTAGCTAAATGACCCGTTGAATTGCCGGATTTTTCAAAAAAAATTGATGAAAATATATAACTTATAGTAACTACTAGGCTGGAAAACATGAACATGTATTATTGGTCACGGATATTTAAATTCTAATGACATATGATTATCTCGGAATGTTTTAATGGGTGACATATATTAAATCTATAATGATAGAAGGCTTTTCAATTTACATATATTATTGGTCAATAATTGTAAATGTGTTGGTTAATAAACAACATAATACAATCTTGCTTAACCTCATTTTGCTAAGAGCGTGTTGAACAACGTCATCAACATTAATTGGAGCATATTCATCTTTTCTATCTTCTCTACAAATATTGGATGGTGAAAATAGTTTTGTTCTATATACTAGTAGTAATCTATGTGCACTATATATGAAAATTTGATTAAATGTGATTGAATGCTTAAAAATGAAATCGTGTAACACATAAGTGAACCGTTTTTTGTTGTCTAAGTAAAACAAATATTTCAAATTTAAAATTCAAAAACATAAATTAAATGTGACTCATTAAACATATTACTATCAATGATGGATCCTTCCTAATCATGTGAACATAGGTCAAACTTTTTATGGTGACAAACAAATAATTCTTATTAAAAACCACTAATTTAAACATAAACGGTAAAAGGATTTTTTTTTTTTTTTTTTTTTTTTTTTTTTTTTTTTTTTTGTTTTTTGTCAAACAACTTTAGTGTCAATTTTTATATATTTAAAAAAATCTTGTTTTCTCTTCATATATAATAAAGATGTATATAGTTATTTTATATTTTGGAACAATACACTTTATTTATAATGAGGATTCTCATTTGGAGATTTATAGGCAAAAATAATTTATCATGTATTTTTAATTCTCACTTCGTTCTCATTTAGTATGCGGCGGTATTCATCAAGCAATTATTGGATATTTTCAAGCCTTTTTGCAAGGTGCAGATCATAATACTGATATTAGGAACTAATTCAAAATATCACTAATGATATTTCTTGATTTTCAAAGTTTCAAAATATACTTTCATAACTTAAGGGGTGACTGATAAAAACTTATTAATGGCAGTAGTGTTCATTATTAATATACGCTTAACAAGTCTTAAACAATGGTAAAAGTTAACTGATTTTACTATAATATGTCTGATGATTAAGAAAAATATTAAATATGGTCGGTACGATGAAAATACTATTAATATGGATATACCTACGTTACTTAACAAGGTTACATGTATGCATACTTGACAGTTGTATGGCATTCTACTGTAGAGAATGTGGTTTTAACATTTGTTAACTTAATAGCGGTCTCATTTATGGGATTAGGATGAAGATCCTCTCAAGTTCACTTTCAACTTGATAGATCAAGTTGAGATTTTTGTGAGGAGGAAAAAAAGTGGCCCTCTAAAGTGACTTAAATTTTATTTTAACTCAAATCTCACACACAACACTAACTTTATCTATCAATTTGAAAATAAATTTGAGAGGATCTTGATCTCTCGTGTTTTGTTTTAGACTACAATTAATATTGCAAAATGAAACTTTAAACATCTTCGATTACATATAATATGAGCAACATCCAAATTTTATATCATTTGACGAATTTCGTGATGTTTGGGGCATAAAACAAACACCCAAAACATCTTCGAAGAAACATATATTGAGATAAAATGATTCATCATTGATATTGCTACATCAATATTGATGTATGCCGTCAATGATCGTTACGAGATACTTTTTTTAATAACATTTAATTAATTATCCACATAATTGCTTTTTTTATTTTTAAGTTTTTTAGTCGTTTCTAATCATGCAAATGTCTTTTAGTGTCATTTTACATTTTATAGTGACAACCATAACTAACTTATCAAACACTAGTATTAAAAAAAAAAAAAAAAAAAAAGGTTTGTAGTTACCACTAAGAGCATGTCCAACGGTAACGCACAACCTGCGTTAAGGCTGACGTGGCCTCTCTTTAACCCACGTTAAGGTTGCGTTACCACAGCACCATGTTGCGTTTAGGAGCAAGTTAACACGCTGCGTTGCCATCCTCACTCGACGTTAATCATTTTTTTTCTTTTATTTTCTTTTTCTTCCGATTTAAATGGTTTTTGGTGGGTTTTGTTGGGTATTTTGGTGTGTTTGAATAATAACGTGTGTGTGCGCTATGTGTGTGTTTTAGTGTGTGTGTCGTGTGTGTTGCAGGTTTCAATCATAGGAAGAAGAAGAAGAAGAAGAAAACTTTTGTAAAGTTATATTTTCAATCCTTGTGGTTAAGGCTTTTATGGTTTAGTCCTTGTGGTTATTTGTTTAAAATAAATACTAACATTTTCTGTATTTACAATTTAGTCTTTTTTTATTTTATTTTTTTATTTTTTTATTTTTAAGTAAGTAACATTTGTATTTTTAGTGATTTGTTTAAATAAAATGTAATTTGTTTAAATAATTGGAAAAGAAGAAAAAAGTGAGGCACAAAATATTAAGTTAAAGTTGAGTTATGATTGTGGATGTTTTTTGTTAAGTTAAGGTGAAAATATTAAAGCTGATTTGGCGCTGACATGGCACTGCGTTAAAGTTTAACCCGAGTTACCGTTGGACATGCTCTAAGAGGTAACAGTTATCGGTTTATATTTACTTATTAAACTTACAACTAGTTTTACCAAGCATACCTTTAGTCTTAGTTAGCGTTTTTGATAAAAAGCTTGTTTGTAAACAAGATTTAGAATTATAACGTTACTTTTCATACATTTCACACATTAAATTTATACAGCTATAGCTGGTACAATGATGTTGCTTACAGCTACTTCTAAACGCTAGTGCTTACAAATTGCTATTTTGTCAAACATATACATTTAATAAAACAAAATTATTAAATACTTTCATATTCACCACATTAATTATAAAAAAAAGTTAGTTTGATGTAATATTTATAGTCTTAATATAATATCAATGCTAAAAAGATTATAAAGTAAAAAGAAAACGTATAAAGGAACTCCTATCCACATCTATATAAAAAGTTTGGAGTTTAATTACCTTCAAGTGATTGGATGATGTACCGTCAACTACATTCCTCGAAAGATCCTATAATAATATTTGCAAGAGAATAGGAAATGAGTTGATAATATATCAGTTATTGTTACATAAAGTTGAAAACATGTTAATGATCTTACTGGGTTTTCGTGTTTCCATTGAAGATCAAACGCTTTCTCAAGTCTTTTGACAACCTGATCTATATATGGGCGATCTGCTCTTTCCTCTTTTATGCAGCAATATGCTGTTTCTGAGAATATCTCTAATGATTTTGGTTCCATCTGCTTTCGTAAATGTGGATCGATCATATCCTCCAAATGAGATTTTGCCAGCTGACTTAATAACCCCTCTCTCAACTCATCTCCAAGTTCATTTTCGCCTTCGTCTTTGTCATCGTTTGCACTCCTTCCGCACAAGACTTCTAGTAATACAACTCCGAATGAAAACACATCTGACTTGTGAGTCACCCCGCCAGTCTTTTCATATTTTGGGTCCATGTATACATTCTTAACAATATCACGAGTAAGAAGAAGACGGTGCCTCCGAGCTACTGTGTTTTTCAACGAAAGTTCAAAACCAGATAACTTGGGTTCCCATTTGTCATCTAGTAAAATATTTGAGCTCATGATGTTGCAATGTATGACACTAAAATCTCGTCCAGGATCATAATGTATGTAACTCAATGCCTTCGCAACAGCAACACATATCTTCAACCTTTGCGTCCATGTGAGGATCAGGTCACTTAGATATGTTTCGAGACGTCGGTTGGCCTCCTTCTTGTATATGATAATCTTATCCTTCTCATCATCATAAAACCCAATAAGAGACACTAGATTCTTATGTTTGAGACTTGAAAGCATCGAAACTTCCGTCCAAAACCTTTTGCTCTCGTCTTTTACATAATCTAAATAAAATCTCTTTACAATAATATCGATGAATTGTTCGGATTGTAAGAGACTACCTTTAAAATTTCTTGCAAACTTAACTTTTTCGATCATATTCTCAACAGCAAAATTGTTGGTTGCTGATCCAATATCTATTAAGCTGAGTTTTAAGTGAGAAAGATCTTTGAGGAAAGACGTTGTCTTTTTGCTAACATGGGGCTGAACGTTTGTAGGTATGGAGGTCAATGATCCCTATATGTGCCAAACAAGACAACATTACCACGTGTTTTAAAAATGACACGTGTATATATGAGGTCACTTTTATAAAATTCCAGTGACTTGCAACAATAGCAATAAGTAAATGATTACCTTGTCATGATTGGATGATGTATCTTCAACTTTGGCCGCAACTATCGAGTGTTTCTTTAATATCATATAAATACAGTAGTAACTAGTAAGTAAATATTTTTACACGTGTTGATATTAGTTATTATTTAAAAAAAAAAGATAATAGAGAAAAAAATGGTCTTACAACATTTTGACGTTTCATTTGAAGTTTCAACAAGTTCTCAAGTCTTGTGACAACCTCACTTATATCCGGGCGTCGAGATCTTTCTTCATTCAAGCAGTCATATGCTGTCTTTGCGAAAACGTTGAATGATTGCGGATCCATTTGTTTCCGTAGAACCGGATCAATTATTTCATCTAGTATATTATTTTTATAATGGAAAATGGCCATCGGGCCCAAATACTTATTATCTTGCTCGTGAATTATTGATAGCCTACCACACAGTAGTTCAAACAATACTATCCCAAAGGAGTAGATATCTGATTTGTGGTTCACACTTTTAGTCTCAATATATGTTGGGTCTCCATACCCTTTCACATACCAAACTTCATTAGTATGAAATGAATGGTGCCTTTGAGAAGCTTTAATCTTTATGGAACATTCAAAATTAGATAACTTAGGTTCCCAGTCATCATTTAATAGAACTCTGTCACTGCTAATGAGCCGGTGTATTACGCTGAAATCGCGTGACTCGTCATAATGAATGTAGCTCAATGCGTGCGCAACACCTATAGATATCTCCAATCTTCGCACCCATGTCAACAACGTCGGGTCACTTAGATGGTTGCAGAGACTTCCCCTGATATTATACTTGGTAATGATGATCTTCTCATCATTCTCATCACAAAACCCAACAAGAGAAACCACATTTTTATGCTTGAGACTATAAAGCATTGAAATCTCCATCCAAAACATCTGTTCTACTCCAACCCGTTCTTTATTCAACCTCTGAGCATCGATATCAATCAACTCACCGTACCACAAGAGCTGTCCCTTGTAGCTCTGTTGAAACCCATTTTCTCCGATGACATTTTGTTGAGCGAAGTTGTTGGTGGCAGATAGGATATTTTGAAGGGGGACTCTGAGGTGAGCAAATTCATTTATTATCTGTAAAATAGTCAAGTTAAAATGTGAGTTAGAAAAAGGAAGTATAATAATGCCTACAAAATGTTTGATAAAATTCCTGAATCATGTCTAATTCTGCATAAATCTTGTAGTTTATAGTTATTATGTTTGTGGATAGTAATAAAAATACTCTTAACATTCTTTAGAAGTTTAGGAAGTGATCAAGTGAATGGTCTTATTAAGTTGCATTGTTTTGGTTAGTGACTTGATGTTGAGATATAGTCTTGGTTGTCAATATTTAGGTGTTTTTAAAGCATTTGGTCCAGAATCAGATGGTGTAAGTATTGACTATGATGCAGTTCTGATGGGATAATATTGATTGGAATTGTCTTGTTTGGTTCCCTCATTTCATTCAAAGACATGTTTTTGTCTTGTGGATAAGTTCATAAAGTGGTATTCAGAAGAAAAAAGCTATGGCATGTGCTTTGTGTAACAGTAAATTGTTTAAAGTTGCAATATTGATAAGGAAAAACCGTTTTTGCAGAAAGATGGGCTGTTTAGACAGGCTTATATGCTGTTTTAGCAGCTTTTATATGTTGTTTGGAAATAACCTTTACATGGCTGTTTGGAAACAGGTTTTTGCAGCAATTAAATGCTCTTTTATTTTAAAAGGAATTAAATATTTGTATGTTGATTTTACTTTGTAACTTAGAAATCCCCTGGTTTCTAATTTTAATCGTCTACCAGGGACACTCCCCCAATTTCATACAAATGTTTGCAGACACCAACAAGTACTTTTACTATACCACTTTTCTTTTTCAATGTTTGGAAACCCGGTTCGACCCGGCTGGTTCGACTGGTCGAACTGGTTCCGGCTTAGATAATGGGTCAAAAGAAACAGGTTTTTAAGATTTCAAAACCTAGTGTGACCCTCCGGGTTTTACCAGTTTTTATAATTCCGGCTGGGTTTGTCATTAAATCTTTTATATGTGTTCCAAATTGCTTTTTACAAGTTTTTAAAGGCTTTAAAAGCTGTTTAGACAGGTTTTTATGGTGTTTTAATCACTTTTTATATGCTATTTGGACAGCAGAAAGATGGGCTGTTCAGACAGGCTTATATGCTGTTTTAACAACTTTTATATGTTGTTTGGACATAGCCTTTACATGGCTGTTTGGAAACAAGTTTTTGCAGCAATTAAATGCTCTTTTTTTTAAAAGCAATTACATATTTGTATGTTGGTTTTTAGCAGCAATTATAGCTTTTATATGCTGTTCCGACACAGATTTTTACAGCAACCATGTTTTTTGGAGCAATTACATGTTTGTAGGTGACTTTGGTTTAAGACTCTCGTTAACCAAAAACAATTAGTTGTTGCTTTAACTGATACGTGTGTGGTCTAGTAAGTTGCTAAGCCAGCTGTTTATGTAAAATGGGTTATTAACAAATAAGCTTTGGTGTGGGTGGTGGGTCAAATAAAATGGGTTTGGATTACGTTAACCATCCATATTCATATAATATGGGTTTGGATTACAGTTGTGAAAGTCACACTAAAGGGGTTTTAACCATATATTTTTGTATTTATATATAATTCGCAATGGTCATCTACGTCAATAACTATTTTTATTCATACAATCTAAAATGACAATTACACGAAAATTTAAATAATAATTCGGTAATTTAATATGACGAATTATTATTATTTTAAATTCATATGAAAAACTTGTCACTATTAAGTTACATAATATAACCGTTATGGATACATATATTTAATCAATTTTTTTTCTTTTTTTTTTTTTTTTTACAAAAAGTCTTAGAAAGTGGTAAATAAAAGAAATTCATAAAACTTGTCACTAACTTACTATAGTATAACAATACTTATTAGCCAATTTACAGTAAAAAAAAATATTCAACTAATATAGCGACATATTTAATCATTTGATATATGCTAAGCTAATGAACAAGCCAGGATTGGTAGAATCGACGTGTTAAGGAGAGTGGGAGACGAGTTAAGAGTATTAAGGTTTAGTGAGGCTGGCGGGATAAAAGAACATAGCAAATATGGTCTCTTTGGTCACCATGAGAACCTTAACTTGAGTTAATGCACGACTAAACATAAGCAGTAACCAAATTTGAGAAGTGTTTTGTTCAGGTCACTATAACATAAAAATTACACAATAATGGAACAGTTTTGAAACTTTGATGGTTTTTATGGTTAATATAAAGTTTGAGTGACCAAATTGGAACAGATCTCAAACTTGATTACTATTTGATAATTTTCACCCAAAGGAAATGTAATCTTAATATTAAGGAGGAGATTAAATACAATGAATAAAGATTTCATTA
This sequence comes from Artemisia argyi, assembly GCA_030686995.1. Classification (NCBI taxonomy): domain Eukaryota; kingdom Viridiplantae; phylum Streptophyta; class Magnoliopsida; order Asterales; family Asteraceae; genus Artemisia; species Artemisia argyi. The sequence continues at coordinate 196,113,438 of CM060687.1, read as the reverse complement.
TATCAAAAAGTGGTTACTCCTTCCGTTCTAAACTAAATGGCTATATTTTCATTTTGGAAACAAATGGTCATTTTGTATTAACCAATTAAAAAGTGTTTAGTTGGTGAAAACTACATTATATTTGATTGGGGAATAGTGAAGTTAATGTGAATTCTTAAAACGTAGCACATTTTTAAAGTGAACATTTGTTTTAGGACGGAATAAAGATAATATTTTGCTACCCGATTAGAGGTGGCTCGTGATTTAGACCATACCAGAAATAAAGATCACATCATATGATCATATTGTAGAGTGAGCCACAACACAAAGAGCTAGAATTCCAATTGTGTTTGTGCATCCAGGCCCGGCCCACCATACTCAACTACCTTTAACAACTAAAGAGGTTTTGACTATGTATTTATTTATTTTTATTTAAAAAATAATTATAAATTAATACGGAGTAATACATAATGGTCACCTTCTTCGATAACTATTTTTATTCAAACAATATAGATAATTACATGAGAATTTATATAATAATTCAGTAATAGAATACGACTAATTATTATTATTTTAAATTCATATGAAAAAATTGTCACTATTAAGTTACATAATATAACTGTTATGGATATATATTTAATTACAAGAAAAAAAATTACGTAAAGTCTTAGGAAGTGGTAAATAAAAGAAATTCATAAAACTTGTCACTAACTCAGGTAGTATAACCATACATATTAGCCAATTTGTACCCAAAGAAACAGATAGTGGTACTTATTATGATAGAAAGATGGAAGAGGAAAAACCGTCTTACCTCATTTTGATGTTCGAGTTGAAGTTCCAACGCTTTCTCAAGTCTCGTGACAATCTCATCAATATTTGGCCGCTGCGATCATTCTTCGTTCAGGCAGTCATACGCTGTTTCCGCGAAAATGATTGAGAGTCCATTTGATTCCACATATCCCAATCAATTACTTCATCGAGTCTTTTCTGTCTATAATGGGTAATGGCCAGCGGAGCCAAATACTTGTTATTATCGCTATCGATTACTGATTCTCTACCACAGAGTAGTTCAAACATTACGATCCCAAAGGAATATATATCTGACTTGTGGTGTGCACTCTTTGTCTCTATATATGTCGGGTCTGTATACCCTTCCCTATCCCAAACTTTATCAACATGGAATGAATCATGCCTTTCAGATGCTTTAATCTTCATGGAAAGTCTAAATTCAGATAACTTGGGTTCAAAGTCATCATTTATTAGAACTGTCTCACTTTCGATGTTTTGATGTATAACGCTAAAATCACGTGACTCGTCATAATGAATGTAGCTCAATGCATGCGCAACACCGACAGATATCTCCAATCTTCGCACCCATGTCAACATCATCGTGTCACTTAAATAGTTGTCAAGACTTCCGTAGGTCTCACGCTTGATAATGATGATTTTCTCACCATTTTCATCACAAAACCCAACTAATGAAACCAAATATTTGTGCTCGAGGCTAGAAAGCATTGAAATCTCAATCCAAAACTGTTCTTCTTTTTCATCCCATTCCTTATTCCACCTCTGAGCATGGATATCAATCAACTCACCGGACCAAAAGAGCTGTCCCGTGTAATGATTTCCAAAATCAGCTTCTCCCCAGAAATTCTTTTCACCGAAGTTGTTGGTGGCGGATCGTACGTCTTCAAGGGGGATTTTTAAGTGAGCAAAGTCATCATGATTGACTGAAGACATCATGTATGTATGTATGTGTTTGTTAATCTGAACAAAAAAGGGTGTGTGGGTTGTTATAAAAAAAGAAGCGAATGAGTGTTATCTTTGGGTGATATTCATAAAAATGTGTTGGGTTTGTGTTTGTATATATTGAAGATGTGAATAAGTGTGTGGGTTACAAAATGATACGAATTGAAGGAGTACGTACTTGCTCACGAGATCTGAAAGAAGAAATACACAGAGAGTAGCTAGTGGTGGTGGACTGGTAGTCAATAGTCAAAAAGGAGTGAGGTAGGTGGTGGTGATATGGATGTGTTTACCGTGTGTTTGTAGATATGTGGTTGTGGATGAGTATCTATATATCTTGCATATTACTGTACTATTATATTAATAAAAAAGGACTATATTGACTTGTGCATTTTCATAGGAAACTTCCTTCATTTCTTATACTATTAGTTACTGGGTAAGGATCCAGTGAGAAGAAAACTTAAAATGAGAAGGATGAGAAATAATTATAACCACACATTTGAGATGCATCGATTTGATTTAGATGCATCTCTATTCATTTAGATGCATCCCAATTAGTTTCGAAAGTGATTTTAAAGTAAAAACGATGCAAAGTAGTACTAAAAACAAATTTGACCTGCAGAGGACGAAAAATGTATAGGATTCGTTTAACTTGATGAAATGCATATAATATATGCATATGCATCTAATTTTTTGCTTGAAAATATATTATGGTGCATCTAAAAAACTAAGGATGCATCTAATTGAAGTCGATACATCTCAAATGTGTAGTTATAATTATTTCTCATCCTTCTCATTTTAAATTTTCTTCTCATTTGATCCTTTGTCATTAGTTACTATGTGAAAATAGTAAAAATAAATGCTTTTTAATTAACTTGTATATGTATTACTCGTACTTTTTTAAAATAAAACATCACTAATACTTAGCAAATATATCAACATATTGACAAAATTTTATGAAAGAAGTTTATGACTTTATGGTATTCTTTGTTATACAAGTAAAATTGAAAGATAAATTAGAAAGAAAAAAAAATACAACATTCTTTTATATATTGCATAAGAACAATCTGGAACACAACAAAAGAATATGCATAAATGAGACATGTGATGTGAACTAAGAAAGGGGATAGCATGTGAAGTCAATAAATGAGTGAGGTACAAATATGCAATAAACGTGTTTACTGTGCAATAGTCTTATAGTCATATAGTAAAAAAGGAGTGAGATAGCTGGTAATCATGCAAGGGGGTGCCAACATTGCCACACCTTCCTCAACATTAACTAAAATCAATCAATAAGATGGTCACAATACATTTCATGCCTAACCATGCCTCAACATGGATTTTAAGTGGCAATCTTGCATTAACATGAAATCAAGCCCAACGTTCCAATATTAATTGATGGCCAACGTCCCTTTTTTCTTGGAAAATATCTCACCGAATCGGTGAGACATACCGATTGTGGCACCGTTGTGGACATGTTGAATCGGTGGCAGCCCATCTTGCCGATCGGCAAGCTTTGCCGAAGTTGTTTTGCCGAAAGGTAGCCACTACCCTAAATGTGTTTACTGTGCAATGAAAGCAAGTAAACTTCCATCTCTGGCTGTATAAACGGTAAAAAGAAATTCGGTAACTTTGCGTATGTATTGCTTTCTAATTGAAACATCACTATTTTTTTTTTAAAGTCAGCAATATATTATCACAACAAAACACAAACAACATAAACAAAAGCATCCAATTTTCATAATTGAGACGACTAAAGAAAGTGGTAGCCAAGAAAATAAAAAACCCATGAGGGCTTACAACAAAATTCATACAAAATAAAACTGAAAGATAAATGACGAAAAAACTACAATGTTCTTTTAAATAATGCATATGAACAATCTCGAACACAACCAAAAAATATGCATAAATGAGATATGTGGTATGAACTATAAAAGAGGATAATGTGTGTTTTGGACAAAAGAGACAGGCAAAGCGAGTATAGTGGACAATAAAAGATAATGATAGGTTGTCTCTTCATTTTCAAATAAAGAGTGTAATTAATGGCGGAGCTAGAAAAAACTTTTTGGAAGGGCCGAAACAATTTTTTTTTTCCGGAAGAACTTTAGATGGGAGGGCTGAGATAGAAAAAATAAAATGTTAACACATAAAATCACGAAAAAATACACTAACGGGTTTAGGCCTAGAAGCCGGGACCCTTCCCAGTCCCTTAATAGCTTCGCCCATGAGTGCAATAATCCATGGTTACTGGTTGCTTATGTCTAATTTTTTAGGGCTGCAACATGAAAAAAAATTGCATTTTAGAGATAAATGTAGATAAATAATTCCAAGTTGAAGAAGATAAAACTTGCAAGAAAAATAGTATTGAAAATACAAAGCATTTTACATATAAATGTCATTAAATTATCCAAAATTCTAGAAGATAAGAAAAAACACTTGGAGAAACTTGGTATTGAAAATATGAATATGATTTTATGAAGAAATGTTACATTCAAGTGAATTTTGCAAAAACGTTTTTACAAAATGATGTGGCATGAAAATTTTAACTTTGAACATTACCTCTCTTGTTTTGCCCAATATATGTAATAGTTACAATGACGCATCAGTTAGTGAAAATGTTTTTTTTTATTAAATTTATGTGTATAGAGCATTTCTCGAATCTACAAAGTAATTGCAATACAAGCCAAAGTACATACACTTAAGGTGTGTTTGATACTTTGGCATATGGGAATGATTATTGGAATGTTATTGGAATGATATAAACGTCTCGTACATTGACATGGGAATCAAATAGCGGTATAAAATCCCAGTATATTGGTTTTTCGAAACCAAGCTAGGGATGTGGTTTTAGACCCATTCCTAGTCTTATTTACTCATCTCCATTTCCTTTTCCTTAAAAAACAGAAAGTACTACAATAATCATACCTTTTAGACACAACCCAAAGTCATGGCTAAAAGCCAAAAAGTCATGGCTATACATATTTATCACAATATAGTGTATAGTGTAGAATCAAGTATAATCAACATCAATCATTAATAACTTGACTTGTGTGAACATCACGTACGAAATGCAATAATTTCTCTATATCGAATAGTATGACACTAGTGCAAGTGTTGATCATTCAAGACAATTCAAGTAACCCTAACCTTTCGCAATGTCTTTCTATTCAATCAATTGTATTAACAACCCATATACAAGGTGACATCTGAAGACTATACATGAGGCCAACTAAAAAAGCAGGTATACACATCAAATAAATCTTGACGTGTCATTTATTCAATTTGGTCGATCTAATACTTAGTGGACTTTTAACCACGACTTTGGTCATGACTAACTGTGTTTCTTGACTAAAATCTTGATTATAGTTTTTTTTTTTTTTTTTTTTTTTTTCAAGTCACTAAATCTATTGATAGCAATGGACCTAAGACCAAAACTTAAACCATGTTTTTTCCTAGTAGTAAAGAAAAGATCATTTCTTATAAAGTGCAAAAGCAACATCACTAAAAAAAAGCAACTGACATACCACGAAAAACAAAAGAAACATTAAAAAAAAATATATATATATATATATATATATATATATATACGAGAATCAAAAGGGACCCAATAAGATAACCACTAATTTCATATATTCACACGGCTCTTAATTGCCACAAATGGGTGCATTATAAAAGGAACTTTTGAGCGACGACTTTGTTGTCTAGTAAACTCCTTAAGTTATAGTGAAACTTACCTATATGATTTTTACATTATTACTCGATAACAAATTGAGTTCATGAATAAAAAACAATGTTAGTTGTGGATTAAATTGGAAGTTTCAATGGATGTGAAGCGCGTTAGATGCAAGTATAGATTTTACAAGACCAAACACAAAATAACACATTGATATTATTAAGTGTTAAAGTGTTGGTTTGAATTTTGAGAGCAAAGTATTGACTAATAGTTTAATACACATAAACGAGGTAACATGTACACCCAAAAAAGTAATATATTATAGTACAATTGTACAAATTCCATTTGAACAAGTGAGGATTCAGTATCCAGTGTTATTTTTCGATGTTGGTCTGGATTTTACTTGGCAACTTCAAGTAAATTTACAAATTAGTGTCATTGTCATTACGCGTTTCGATCGGTGTCATTGTCATTGCTACTTTAAGTAAATTTACTTGGCAATGTTGGTATCGATAGATGTCAATGTCATTACACGTTTTTTAAGTAAATTTACAAATCAAAATCAATTAGTATTAGAAAATCGTTTAAAAATGCAAGTAAAGGGCAACTTTGTACTTCTATACATATCCTACTTTGTAATAGACTAATAACATTCAACTTAGTATTCAAAACACTTCTTTAATTAGTTTCACAATGTCTGGTAAAGCTCCATCTTTTTCAGCTATCTTGAGGCCTGGCTCTTCTACTTCCTCCAATGTTAATACTCGTAACAATAAACCCGTATCGATGCAGTATAAGCTAAGCGACGGGCCTCCAAATATTTCGGATGCTGATCGACGTGCAAAGAATTCGAACGTTGACCCGACTGAAGATGCTAGAACCCCTGGATGATAAGCCGACTTCCATAGGGACTTTTGGTCGTGGTTACAGTAGCTAGTGTTGTATCTCTCTAATACTTGATAGTTATGATTGTGTTGTTGTGTTTGTATCTTCTATGTATGAAGTTTTTTATTGCAAGTTTATGATGTTTAAAATCTTATATGTACTTCGCGTCTATGATAAATAAGATTATATCGATATTCATGGCTATCATTTAAGTTGACTTTAACATAACACATTGGAATATTGGATTATGCTTCACCCCGTAAGGTTGACTGTTTTTCATACTTTGACTGTTTTTACCCAAACTCGTTTTGACTGTGATGGCGTGATATTACATGTTTAAATTAGAGTTTACAAATTGAAGCTCATAGATAGATCTAAACCCAACAAAAAGTGGGAGTTGAATACCATATGTGTAACAATGTCATATAGAAAGGTCTACATCACGGTATTAAAATGCTAGAGCAAAGGGAGTGATACCATGTTAACACTGGGTTTTTTTTTGCCACGTCAGCGTCACATAATTTCAACACCAAATAACATAACACCAAAAAAAAAACCCGTAATCATAACACAAATAACGCCACATTTTGGGACCCACTTAAAAAAATAGAAAAAAAAAACAAATAAATGGAAACGGCGTTGGGGTAACTTGGAACAAAACAAATGGGGGAGTGATAACTTGGAGCCAAGTTATGTTATAACTTTTTTTTTTAACGGTGGGTTAGTTGTTAGATGTTAGTTATTAGTTGTTGGCTCGAGTTAGTGTCGCATCCTCGGGCAGAGATACCAACCGCGAGCCTATCCTTAGGGGATAACCCCACTCCTATTCCCGATGCGCCTGATATCATTAGAGCTTGTGGTTCCCAAGTGAGGACTTCCCTGTCGGTCACCTAAACCGGTACTACTCTCACTTGGGCTCGCTTAACTACTTAAGCCTTTACCACTAGACCACAAGCCCCATGATACGTTACAACGCAAGGCCAAAGCGAAACCACTCGGTATCATAACTTGGACATAACGGCGTTGATATTGTGCCATGTAGACCATAACGCCCCATTTATGTTATTACTCCCTACGCTCTTAAAACAATATCATAAAACCTTAAGAGCAAAGGGAGTGATACATTGTTAACACCGGGGTTTTTTTACCACGTCAGTGTCACATCATTTCAACACCAAATAACAAAACACCAATAAACACCCCGTAATCATAACACCAAATAACACCATATTTGAGGACCCACTTAAAAAAATTGAAAGAAACAAACAAATGGAAACGGTGTTGGGGTAACTTGGAACAAAACAAATGGGGGAGTGATGACTTTTAGCCAAGTTATGTTATAACTTGTGTTGCTAGCTACAACAACGTAAGTTATAACGCAAGGCCAATGCGAAACGACTCGGTATCATAACTTGGACATAACGGCGTTGATATTGTGCCATGTAGACCATAATGCCCCATTTACGTTATTATTCCCTAAGCTCTAATACTATAAAGAGTATATCACAACCCTTGCCTCATGTATCATGTAGGGTAGTAGTAGCCAAGGGGACTCAAACGAAGTCTTTAAACGGTCTTCTTTTTCTCTTTTCTTTTTCTCTTTTTTCTTTTTTTTTAATGCCAAAAGTCGTTTATACAAAATTTACTTCTTTTTGCCGTAACAACTTTCACCTAAATGGTTAATATTATTTGTACACCATATAAGCATCAGGGAATTGAAAGAGTTTAGATTTGTAATATAGGTAAATATATCAATCGGTGTAGCATTTGTACGTGTATAATTTCTCTCCAACTCTTGGCTCCAAAATTAAATTTAGAGTAATTACATAAATGGTCCCTTTGATTTGCCAGGTTTTATGGATTCAGTCTATTTTTCATTTTCATTACGGGTCCAATCACTGTGGTTTTGACCCATCATGGATCCAGTCCAAAACCACTCGTAATGAAGATGAAAAATGGATCGAATCCGTAACATCCGACAAACCACAAGGACCATTCATGTAGCATTTTGGATTGGATCCGTGATGGGTCAAAACCACAGTAAAAATTAATTGAATACATAAAATCCGGCAAACCACAGGGACCATTTACGTTGTTAACTCTTAAATTTATGTCGTTAATATTCGAATAATTATGACTTAAAGTACTTTCAAGGTTCAGTCAACTACTTTTTGCTTTTTATCATCAAGTAATTTTAAATTTCAATGTTATATGGTAAACTAAATATACCTTCAAACAATCAAAGTTACTTTAAGTGGTAAAATAGCTTGATTTACAATGTATAAAAATAATCATCAAAGAGTCTCTTTGTCATTTTAACACTTAATAGTTGGAAAATGACTATCTTGTATTCTACTTTATTTAATTTAATTTAACTTATGTACATTTATGTAAAATTTATGAATATTAACTTACTATTCAAAAAAATTATGAATAACAACTTACCATTCATAGAAATTTTAAAATACTCCCTAAAATTATAAAATGTTTTCACAAAATCCTTTAACGTATAAAAAAGTTTAGCAATTTTAAAAATACCCCCTTAAACTGTAAAACGTTTTCGTAAAATCTCCTAGCGTATTAACATT